>CM042078.1:57666243-58866243 GCA_023509865.1 Trypoxylus dichotomus
GCTTATCGGCGCGTCGTAAGGACCCCTACGAGGGTTCTAAACAGGCGAAAGAAGGACGCCCTAGCTCAACGCGTTCCGACGCTACAGCGCTTCAAAGTTGGGATTTTTTTTCTCTCTCTTTCAACTTTGACGGGCCGTAGCCGCTAAACAGTTAGAGATAGGACGTCCGTAGCGGTCGCAATCGATTCCGCGGACATTTTCTATCGGAAACCGTCTAATTCGTCCGTCCGAACGGCGTCGTTAACGCGCGACACGAGAAAACGTCGAAAGATGTCGTTTTCGGGGTCGATTTTTCGCGTTTTTCGAAGCCCCGAAACTTCAAACGCCCGTATCTCTTAAACGGTTAGAGATATCGAAGCGTGCTAAAAATTCTTGTTCGGCGCGCAAAAATCTACCGGATAGGATGATAAAAACGGTAATTTTCGGACTTTTATATTTTACCGAAATTTCTCGACCGAATCTCCGTATCTCGGTTATGCGTGGTCGCAGCGCGACCGTTCGGTGCTCATTCGAAAGATCTCGACGCGTACTTTCGAACGGCGCAAACCGGGATCCCTATCTATAACCGTTTAGGAGCTACGGCGCTTCAAAGTTTCGGAGTTAAGCATTTTTGGAAATTTCGCAACTTTAAACGCGATTTTCTCCTTAACGGTTAGAGATAGAGGCAAACTTTTTTATCGTAATCTACGCGAAAATACGCGTCTTTTGATATGTCACTCGACCCCATTCGGAGCTCCTTTAAGAAGTTGAGTTTTGCACCCCTCAACTTTCAAACGTCCATATCTCCCAAACGGTTAGGGCTAGGGGCTGAAATTTCTCAGGCGTAATACACCCATATATGGCCACGTTCCGGTAGGGTCAAAACCCCGAAATTCCGACCCTCGATTTTCGGGTCGAAAAAATTTCATCGTTTTGGTCAGAAAAAAATGCGACGTTTCTGCTGCGCGTTAACGGGAAGAGTTAGACGTTCGCTTATCGGCGCGTCATAAGGACCCCTACGAGGGTTCTAAACAGGCGAAAGAAGGACGCCCTAGCTCAACGCGTTCCGACGCTACAGCGCTTCAAAGTTGGGATTTTTTTTCTCTCTCTTTCAACTTTGACGGGCCGTAGCCGCTAAACAGTTAGAGATAGGACGTCCGTAGCGGTCGCAATCGATTCCGCGGACATTTTTCTATCGGAAACCGTCTAATTCGTCCGTCCGAACGGCGTCGTTAACGCGCGACACGAGAAAACGTCGAAAGATGTCGTTTTCGGGGTCGATTTTTTCGCGTTTTTCGAAGCCCCGAAACTTCAAACGCCCGTATCTCTTAAACGGTTAGAGATATCGAAGCGTGCTAAAAAATTCTTGTTCGGCGCGCAAAAATCTACCGGATAGGATGATAAAAACGGTAATTTTCGGACTTCGATATTTTACCGAAATTTCTCGACCGAATCTCCGTATCTCGGTTATGCGTGGTCGCAGCGCGACCGTTCGGTGCTCATTCGAAAGATCTCGACGCGTACTTTCGAACGGCGCAAACCGGGATCCCCTATCTATAACCGTTCAGGAGCTACGGCGCTTCAAAGTTTCGGAGTTAAGCATTTTTGGAAATTTCGCAACTTTAAACGCGATTTTCTCCTTAACGGTTAGAGATAGAGAGGCAAACTTTTTTTATCGTAATCTACGCGAAAATACGCGTCTTTTGATATGTCACTCGACCCCATTCGGAGCTCCTTTAAGAAGTTGAGTTTGCACCCCTCAACTTTCAAACGTCCATATCTCCCAAACGGTTAGGGCTAGGGGCTGAAATTTCTCAGGCGTAATACACCCATATATGGCCACGTTCCGGTAGGGTCAAAACCCCGAAATTCCGACCCTCGATTTTTCGGGTCGAAAAAATTTCATCGTTTTGGTCAGAAAAAAATGCGACGTTTCTGCTGCGCGTTAACGGGAAGACTTAGACGTTCGCTTATCGGCGCGTCGTAAGGACCCCTACGAGGGTTCTAAACAGGCGAAGGAAGGACGCCCTAGCTCAACGCGTTCCGACGCTACAGCGCTTCAAAGTTGGGATTTTTTTTCTCTCTCTTTCAACTTTGACGGGCCGTAGCCGCTAAACCGTTAGAGATAGGACGTCCGTAGCGGTCGCAATCGATTCCGCGGACATTTTCTATCGGAAACCGTCTAATTCGTCCGTCCGAACGGCGTCGTTAACGCGCGACACGAGAAAACGTCGAAAGATGTCGTTTTCGGGGTCGATTTTTCGCGTTTTTCGAAGCCCCGAAACTTCAAACGCCCGTATCTCTTAAACGGTTAGAGATATCGAAGCGTGCTAAAAAAATTCTTGTTAGGCGCGCAAAAATCTACCGGATAGGATGATAAAAACGGTAATTTTCGGACTTCGATATTTTACCGAAATTTCTCGACCGAATCTCCGTATCTCGGTTATGCGTGGTCGCAGCGCGACCGTTCGGTGCTCATTCGAAAGATCTCGACGCGTACTTTCGAACGGCGCAAACCAGGGATCCCCTATCTATAACCGTTTAGGAGCTACGGCGCTTCAAAGTTTCGGAGTTAAGCATTTTTGGAAATTTCGCAACTTTAAACGCGATTTTCTCCTTAACGGTTAGAGATAGAGAGCAAACTTTTTTATCGTAATCTACGCGAAAATACGCGTCTTTTGATATGTCACTCGACCCCATTCGGAGCTCCTTTAAGAAGTTGAGTTTTGCACCCCTCAACTTTCAAACGTCCATATCTCCCAAACGGTTAGGGCTAGGGGCTGAAATTTCTCAGGCGTAATACACCCATATATGGCCACGTTCCGGTAGGGTCAAAACCCCGAAATTCCGACCCTCGATTTTTCGGGTCGAAAAAATTTCATCGTTTTGGTCAGAAAAAAATGCGACGTTTCTGCTGCGCGTTAACGGGAAGAGTTAGACGTTCGCTTATCGGCGCGTCGTAAGGACCCTACGAGGGTTCTAAACAGGCGAAAGAAGGACGCCCTAGCTCAACGCGTTCCGACGCTACAGCGCTTCAAAGTTGGGATTTTTTCTCTCTCTTTCCAACTTTGACGGGCCGTAGCCGCTAAACAGTTAGAGATAGGACGTCCGTAGCGGTCGCAATCGATTCCGCGGACATTTTCTATCGGAAACCGTCTAATTCGTCCGTCCGAACGGCGTCGTTAACGCGCGACACGAGAAAACGTCGAAAGATGTCGTTTTCGGGGTCGATTTTTCGCGTTTTTCGAAGCCCCGAAACTTCAAACGCCCGTATCTCTTAAACGGTTAGAGATATCGAAGCGTGCTAAAAAATTCTTGTTCGGCGCGCAAAAATCTACCGGATAGGATGATAAAAACGGTAATTTTCGGACTTTTATATTTTACCGAAATTTCTCGACCGAATCTCCGTATCTCGGTTATGCGTGGTCGCAGCGCGACCGTTCGGTGCTCATTCGAAAGATCTCGACGCGTACTTTCGAACGGCGCAAACCAGGATCCCCTATCTATAACCGTTTAGGAGCTACGGCGCTTCAAAGTTTCGGAGTTAAGCATTTTTGGAAATTTCGCAACTTTAAACGCGATTTTCTCCTTAACGGTTAGAGATAGAGAGGCAAACTTTTTTATCGTAATCTACGCGAAAATACGCGTCTTTTGATATGTCACTCGACCCCATTCGGAGCTCCTTTAAGAAGTTGAGTTTTGCACCCCTCAACTTTCAAACGTCCATATCTCCCAAACGGTTAGGGCTAGGGGCTGAAATTTCTCAGGCGTAATACACCCATATATGGCCACGTTCCGGTAGGGTCAAAACCCCGAAATTCCGACCCTCGATTTTCGGGTCGAAAAAATTTCATCGTTTTGGTCAGAAAAAATGCGACGTTTCTGCTGCGCGTTAACGGGAAGAGTTAGACGTTCGCTTATCGGCGCGTCGTAAGGACCCTACGAGGGTTCTAAACAGGCGAAAGAAGGACGCCCTAGCTCAACGCGTTCCGACGCTACAGCGCTTCAAAGTTGGGATTTTTTCTCTCTCTTTCAACTTTGACGGGCCGTAGCCGCTAAACAGTTAGAGATAGGACGTCCGTAGCGGTCGCAATCGATTCCGCGGACATTTTCTATCGGAAACCGTCTAATTCGTCCGTCCGAACGGCGTCGTTAACGCGCGACACGAGAAAACGTCGAAAGATGTCGTTTTCGGGGTCGATTTTTCGCGTTTTTCGAAGCCCCGAAACTTCAAACGCCCGTATCTCTTAAACGGTTAGAGATATCGAAGCGTGCTAAAAAAATTCTTGTTCGGCGCGCAAAAATCTACTGGATAGGATGATAAAAACGGTAATTTTCGGACTTCGATATTTTACCGAAATTTCTCGACCGAATCTCCGTATCTCGGTTATGCGTGGTCGCAGCGCGACCGTTCGGTGCTCATTCGAAAGATCTCGACGCGTACTTTCGAACGGCGCAAACCGGGATCCCCTATCTATAACCGTTTAGGAGCTACGGCGCTTCAAAGTTTCGGAGTTGAGCATTTTTGAAAATTTCGCAACTTTAAACGCGATTTTCTCCTTAACGGTTAGAGATAGAGAGGCAAACTTTTTTTTATCGTAATCTACGCGAAAATACGCGTCTTTTGATATGTCACTCGACCCCATTCGGAGCTCCTTTAAGAAGTTGAGTTTTGCACCCCTCAACTTTCAAACGTCCATATCTCCCAAACGGTTAGGGCTAGGGGCTGAAATTTCTCAGGCGTAATACACCCATATATGGCCACGTTCCGGTAGGGTCAAAACCCCGAAATTCCGACCCTCGATTTTCGGGTCGAAAAAATTTCATCGTTTTGGTCAGAAAAAATGCGACGTTTCTGCTGCGCGTTAACGGGAAGAGTTAGACGTTCGCTTATCGGCGCGTCGTAAGGACCCTACGAGGGTTCTAAACAGGCGAAAGAAGGACGCCCTAGCTCAACGCGTTCCGACGCTACAGCGCTTCAAAGTTGGGATTTTTTCTCTCTCTTTCAACTTTGACGGGCCGTAGCCGCTAAACGGTTAGAGATAGGACGTCCGTAGCGGTCGCAATCGATTCCGCGGACATTTTTCTATCGGAAACCGTCTAATTCGTCCGTCCGAACGGCGTCGTTAACGCGCGACACGAGAAAACGTCGAAAGATGTCGTTTTCGGGGTCGATTTTTCGCGTTTTTCGAAGCCCCGAAACTTCAAACGCCCGTATCTCTTAAACGGTTAGAGATATCGAAGCGTGCTAAAAAATTCTTGTTCGGCGCGCAAAAATCTACCGGATAGGATGATAAAAACGGTAATTTTCGGACTTTTATATTTTACCGAAATTTCTCGACCGAATCTCCGTATCTCGGTTATGCGTGGTCGCAGCGCGACCGTTCGGTGCTCATTCGAAAGATCTCGACGCGTACTTTCGAACGGCGCAAACCCGGATCCCCTATCTATAACCGTTTAGGAGCTACGGCGCTTCAAAGTTTCGGAGTTAAGCATTTTTGGAAATTTCGCAACTTTAAACGCGATTTTCTCCTTAACGGTTAGAGATAGAGAGGCAAACTTTTTTTTATCGTAATCTACGCGAAAATACGCGTCTTTTGATATGTCACTCGACCCCATTCAGAGCTCCTTTAAGAAGTTGAGTTTGCACCCCTCAACTTTCAAACGTCCATATCTCCCAAACGGTTAGGGCTAGGGGCTGAAATTTCTCAGGCGTAATACACCCATATATGGCCACGTTCCGGTAGGGTCAAAACCCCGAAATTCCGACCCTCGATTTTCGGGTCGAAAAAATTTCATCGTTTTGGTCAGAAAAAATGCGACGTTTCTGCTGCGCGTTAACAGGGAAGAGTTAGACGTTCGCTTATCGGCGCGTCGTAAGGACCCTACGAGGGTTCTAAACAGGCGAAAGAAGGACGCCCTAGCTCAACGCGTTCCGACGCTACAGCGCTTCAAAGTTGGGATTTTTTCTCTCTCTTTCCAACTTTGACGGGCCGTAGCCGCTAAACAGTTAGAGATAGGACGTCCGTAGCGGTCGCAATCGATTCCGCGGACATTTTCTATCGGAAACCGTCTAATTCGTCCGTCCGAACGGCGTCGTTAACGCGCGACACGAGAAAACGTCGAAAGATGTCGTTTTCGGGGTCGATTTTTCGCGTTTTTCGAAGCCCCGAAACTTCAAACGCCCGTATCTCTTAAACGGTTAGAGATATCGAAGCGTGCTAAAAAATTCTTGTTCGGCGCGCAAAAATCTACCGGATAGGATGATAAAAACGGTAATTTTCGGACTTTTATATTTTACCGAAATTTCTCGACCGAATCTCCGTATCTCGGTTATGCGTGGTCGCAGCGCGACCGTTCGGTGCTCATTCGAAAGATCTCGACGCGTACTTTCGAACGGCGCAAACCGGGATCCCCTATCTATAACCGTTTAGGAGCTACGGCGCTTCAAAGTTTCGGAGTTAAGCATTTTTGGAAATTTCGCAACTTTAAACGCGATTTTCTCCTTAACGGTTAGAGATAGAGAGGCAAACTTTTTTTTATCGTAATCTACGCGAAAATACGCGTCTTTTGATATGTCACTCGACCCCATTCGGAGCTCCTTTAAGAAGTTGAGTTTGCACCCCTCAACTTTCAAACGTCCATATCTCCCAAACGGTTAGGGCTAAGGGGCTGAAATTTCTCAGGCGTAATACACCCATATATGGCCACGTTCCGGTAGGGTCAAAACCCCGAAATTCCGACCCTCGATTTTTCGGGTCGAAAAAATTTCATCGTTTTGGTCAGAAAAAAATGCGACGTTTCTGCTGCGCGTTAACATGAAGAGTTAGACGTTCGCTTATCGGCGCGTCGTAAGGAACCTACGAGGGTTCTAAACAGGCGAAAGAAGGACGCCCTAGCTCAACGCGTTCCGACGCTACAGCGCTTCAAAGTTGGGATTTTTTTTCTCTCTCTTTCAACTTTGACGGGCCGTAGCCGCTAAACGGTTAGAGATAGGACGTCCGTAGCGGTCGCAATCGATTCCGCGGACATTTTTCTATCGGAAACCGTCTAATTCGTCCGTCCGAACGGCGTCGTTAACGCGCGACACGAGAAAACGTCGAAAGATGTCGTTTTCGGGGTCGATTTTTCGCGTTTTTCGAAGCCCGAAACTTCAAACGCCCGTATCTCTTAAACGGTTAGAGATATCGAAGCGTGCTAAAAAATTCTTGTTCGGCGCGCAAAAATCTACCGGATAGGATGATAAAAACGGTAATTTTCGGACTTTTATATTTTACCGAAATTTCTCGACCGAATCTCCGTATCTCGGTTATGCGTGGTCGCAGCGCGACCGTTCGGTGCTCATTCGAAAGATCTCGACGCGTACTTTCGAACGGCGCAAACCAGGATCCCCTATCTATAACCGTTTAGGAGCTACGGCGCTTCAAAGTTTCGGAGTTAAGCATTTTTGGAAATTTCGCAACTTTAAACGCGATTTTCTCCTTAACGGTTAGAGATAGAGGCAAACTTTTTTATCGTAATCTACGCGAAAATACGCGTCTTTTGATATGTCACTCGACCCCATTCGGAGCTCCTTTAAGAAGTTGAGTTTTGCACCCTCAACTTTCAAACGTCCATATCTCCCAAACGGTTAGGGCTAGGGGCTGAAATTTCTCAGGCGTAATACACCCATATATGGCCACGTTCCGGTAGGGTCAAAACCCCGAAATTCCGACCCTCGATTTTTCGGGTCGAAAAAATTTCATCGTTTTGGTCAGAAAAAATGCGACGTTTCTGCTGCGCGTTAACGGGAAGAGTTAGACGTTCGCTTATCGGCGCGTCGTAAGGACCCTACGAGGGTTCTAAACAGGCGAAAGAAGGACGCCCTAGCTCAACGCGTTCCGACGCTACAGCGCTTCAAAGTTGGGATTTTTTCTCTCTCTTTCAACTTTGACGGGCCGTAGCCGCTAAACGGTTAGAGATAGGACGTCCGTAGCGGTCGCAATCGATTCCGCGGACATTTTCTATCGGAAACCGTCTAATTCGTCCGTCCGAACGGCGTCGTTAACGCGCGACACGAGAAAACGTCGAAAGATGTCGTTTTCGGGGTCGATTTTTCGCGTTTTTCGAAGCCCCGAAACTTCAAACGCCCGTATCTCTTAAACGGTTAGAGATATCGAAGCGTGCTAAAAAATTCTTGTTCGGCGCGCAAAAATCTACCGGATAGGATAATAAAAACGGTAATTTTCGGACTTCGATATTTTACCGAAA
Organism: Trypoxylus dichotomus; assembly: GCA_023509865.1. Classification (NCBI taxonomy): domain Eukaryota; kingdom Metazoa; phylum Arthropoda; class Insecta; order Coleoptera; family Scarabaeidae; genus Trypoxylus; species Trypoxylus dichotomus. Next base: position 57,674,473 of record CM042078.1, read on the forward strand.
TTTCTCGACCGAATCTCCGTATCTCGGTTATGCGTGGTCGCAGCGCGACCGTTCGGTGCTCATTCGAAAGATCTCGACGCGTACTTTCGAACGGCGCAAACCAGGATCCCTATCTATAACCGTTTAGGAGCTACGGCGCTTCAAAGTTTCGGAGTTAAGCATTTTTGGAAATTTCGCAACTTTAAACGCGATTTTCTCCTTAACGGTTAGAGATAGAAGAGCAAACTTTTTTATCGTAATCTACGCGAAAATACGCGTCTTTTGATATGTCACTCGACCCCATTCGGAGCTCCTTTAAGAAGTTGAGTTTGCACCCCTCAACTTTCAAACGTCCATATCTCCCAAACGGTTAGGGCTAGGGGCTGAAATTTCTCAGGCGTAATACACCCATATATGGCCACGTTCCGGTAGGGTCAAAACCCCGAAATTCCGACCCTCGATTTTCGGGTCGAAAAAATTTCATCGTTTTGGTCAGAAAAAATGCGACGTTTCTGCTGCGCGTTAACGGGAAGAGTTAGACGTTCGCTTATCGGCGCGTCATGGAGACCCCTACGAGGGTTCTAAACAGGCGAAAGAAGGACGCCCTAGCTCAACGCGTTCCGACGCTACAGCGCTTCAAAGTTGGGATTTTTTCTCTCTCTTTCAACTTTGACGGGCCGTAGCCGCTAAACGGTTAGAGATAGGACGTCCGTAGCGGTCGCAATCGATTCCGCGGACATTTTCTATCGGAAACCGTCTAATTCGTCCGTCCGAACGGCGTCGTTAACGCGCGACACGAGAAAACGTCGAAAGATGTCGTTTTCGGGGTCGATTTTTCGCGTTTTTCGAAGCCCGAAACTTCAAACGCCCGTATCTCTTAAACGGTTAGAGATATCGAAGCGTGCTAAAAAATTCTTGTTCGGCGCGCAAAAATCTACCGGATAGGATGATAAAAACGGTAATTTTCGGACTTTTATATTTTACCGAAATTTCTCGACCGAATCTCCGTCTCTCGGTTATGCGTGGTCGCAGCGCGACCGTTCGGTGCTCATTCGAAAGATTTCGACGCGTACTTTCGAACGGCGCAAACCGGGATCCTATCTATAACCGTTTAGGAGCTACGGCGCTTCAAAGTTTCGGAGTTAAGCATTTTTGGAAATTTCGCAACTTTAAACGCGATTTTCTCCTTAACGGTTAGAGATAGAGAGGCAAACTTTTTTATCGTAATCTACGCGAAAATACGCGTCTTTTGATATGTCACTCGACCCCATTCGGAGCTCCTTTAAGAAGTTGAGTTTGCACCCCTCAACTTTCAAACGTCCATATCTCCCAAACGGTTAGGGCTAGGGGCTGAAATTTCTCAGGCGTAATACACCCATATATGGCCACGTTCCGGTAGGGTCAAAACCCCGAAATTCCGACCCTCGATTTTTCGGGTCGAAAAAATTTCATCGTTTTGGTCAGAAAAAATGCGACGTTTCTGCTGCGCGTTAACAGGAAGAGTTAGACGTTCGCTTATCGGCGCGTCGTAAGGACCCTACGAGGGTTCTAAACAGGCGAAAGAAGGACGCCCTAGCTCAACGCGTTCCGACGCTACAGCGCTTCAAAGTTGGGATTTTTTCTCTCTCTTTCAACTTTGACGGGCCGTAGCCGCTAAACGGTTAGAGATAGGACGTCCGTAGCGGTCGCAATCGATTCCGCGGACATTTTCTATCGGAAACCGTCTAATTCGTCCGTCCGAACGGCGTCGTTAACGCGCGACACGAGAAAACGTCGAAAGATGTCGTTTTCGGGGTCGATTTTTCGCGTTTTTCGAAGCCCCGAAACTTCAAACGCCCGTATCTCTTAAACGGTTAGAGATATCGAAGCGTGCTAAAAAATTCTTGTTCGGCGCGCAAAAATCTACCGGATAGGATGATAAAAACGGTAATTTTCGGACTTTTATATTTTACCGAAATTTCTCGACCGAATCTCCGTATCTCGGTTATGCGTGGTCGCAGCGCGACCGTTCGGTGCTCATTCGAAAGATCTCGACGCGTACTTTCGAACGGCGCAAACCAGGATCCTATCTATAACCGTTTAGGAGCTACGGCGCTTCAAAGTTTCGGAGTTAAGCATTTTTGGAAATTTCGCAACTTTAAACGCGATTTTCTCCTTAACGGTTAGAGATAGAGAGGCAAACTTTTTTATCGTAATCTACGCGAAAATACGCGTCTTTTGATATGTCACTCGACCCCATTCGGAGCTCCTTTAAGAAGTTGAGTTTTGCACCCCTCAACTTTCAAACGTCCATATCTCCCAAACGGTTAGGGCTAGGGGCTGAAATTTCTCAGGCGTAATACACCCATATATGGCCACGTTCCGGTAGGGTCAAAACCCCGAAATTCCGACCCTCGATTTTTCGGGTCGAAAAAATTTCATCGTTTTGGTCAGAAAAAAATGCGACGTTTCTGCTGCGCGTTAACGGGGAAGAGTTAGACGTTCGCTTATCGGCGCGTCGTAAGGACCCTACGAGGGTTCTAAACAGGCGAAAGAAGGACGCCCTAGCTCAACGCGTTCCGACGCTACAGCGCTTCAAAGTTGGGATTTTTTCTCTCTCTTTCAACTTTGACGGGCCGTAGCCGCTAAACGGTTAGAGATAGGACGTCCGTAGCGGTCGCAATCGATTCCGCGGACATTTTCTATCGGAAACCGTCTAATTCGTCCGTCCGAACGGCGTCGTTAACGCGCGACACGAGAAAACGTCGAAAGATGTCGTTTTCGGGGTCGATTTTTCGCGTTTTTCGAAGCCCCGAAACTTCAAACGCCCGTATCTCTTAAACGGTTAGAGATATCGAAGCGTGCTAAAAATTCTTGTTCGGCGCGCAAAAATCTACCGGATAGGATGATAAAAACGGTAATTTTCGGACTTCGATATTTTACCGAAATTTCTCGACCGAATCTCCGTATCTCGGTTATGCGTGGTCGCAGCGCGACCGTTCGGTGCTCATTCGAAAGATCTCGACGCGTACTTTCGAACGGCGCAAACCGGGATCCCCTATCTATAACCGTTTAGGAGCTACGGCGCTTCAAAGTTTCGGAGTTAAGCATTTTTGGAAATTTCGCAACTTTAAACGCGATTTTCTCCTTAACGGTTAGAGATAGAGAGGCAAACTTTTTTATCGTAATCTACGCGAAAATACGCGTCTTTTGATATGTCACTCGACCCCATTCGGAGCTCCTTTAAGAAGTTGAGTTTTGCACCCCTCAACTTTCAAACGTCCATATCTCCCAAACGGTTAGGGCTAGGGGCTGAAATTTCTCAGGCGTAATACACCCATATATGGCCACGTTCCGGTAGGGTCAAAACCCCGAAATTCCGACCCTCGATTTTTCGGGTCGAAAAAATTTCATCGTTTTGGTCAGAAAAAATGCGACGTTTCTGCTGCGCGTTAACGGGAAGAGTTAGACGTTCGCTTATCGGCGCGTCGTAAGGACCCCTACGAGGGTTCTAAACAGGCGAAAGAAGGACGCCCTAGCTCAACGCGTTCCGACGCTACAGCGCTTCAAAGTTGGGATTTTTTCTCTCTCTTTCCAACTTTGACGGGCCGTAGCCGCTAAACGGTTAGAGATAGGACGTCCGTATCGGTCGCAATCGATTCCGCGGACATTTTCTATCGGAAACCGTCTAATTCGTCCGTCCGAACGGCGTCGTTAACGCGCGACACGAGAAAACGTCGAAAGATGTCGTTTTCGGGGTCGATTTTGTCGCGTTTTTTCGAAGCCCCGAAACTTCAAACGCCCGTATCTCTTAAACGGTTAGAGATATCGAAGCGTGCTAAAAAAATTCTTGTTCGGCGCGCAAAAATCTACCGGATAGGATGATAAAAACGGTAATTTTCGGACTTTTATATTTTACCGAAATTTCTCGACCGAATCTCCGTATCTCGGTTATGCGTGGTCGCAGCGCGACCGTTCGGTGCTCATTCGAAAGATCTCGACGCGTACTTTCGAACGGCGCAAACCGGGATCCCCTATCTATAACCGTTTAGGAGCTACGGCGCTTCAAAGTTTCGGAGTTAAGCATTTTTGGAAATTTCGCAACTTTAAACGCGATTTTCTCCTTAACGGTTAGAAATAGAGAGGCAAACTTTTTTTTATCGTAATCTACGCGAAAATACGCGTCTTTTGATATGTCACTCGACCCCATTCGGAGCTCCTTTAAGAAGTTGAGTTTTGCACCCTCTCAACTTTCAAACGTCCATATCTCCCAAACGGTTAGGGCTAGGGGCTGAAATTTCTCAGGCGTAATACACCCATATATGGCCACGTTCCGGTAGGGTCAAAACCCCGAAATTCCGACCCTCGATTTTTCGGGTCGAAAAAATTTCATCGTTTTGGTCAGAAAAAATGCGACGTTTCTGCTGCGCGTTAACAGGGAAGAGTTAGACGTTCGCTTATCGGCGCGTCGTAAGGAGACCCCTACGAGGGTTCTAAACAGGCGAAAGAAGGACGCCCTAGCTCAACGCGTTCCGACGCTACAGCGCTTCAAAGTTGGGATTTTTTCTCTCTCTTTCAACTTTGACGGGCCGTAGCCGCTAAACGGTTAGAGATAGGACGTCCGTAGCGGTCGCAATCGATTCCGCGGACATTTTCTATCGGAAACCGTCTAATTCGTCCGTCCGAACGGCGTCGTTAACGCGCGACACGAGAAAACGTCGAAAGATGTCGTTTTCGGGGTCGATTTTTCGCGTTTTTCCGAAGCCCCGAAACTTCAAACGCCCGTATCTCTTAAACGGTTAGAGATATCGAAGCGTGCTAAAAATTCTTGTTCGGCGCGCAAAAATCTACCGGATAGGATGATAAAAACGGTAATTTTCGGACTTTTATATTTTACCGAAATTTCTCGACCGAATCTCCGTATCTCGGTTATGCGTGGTCGCAGCGCGACCGTTCGGTGCTCATTCGAAAGATCTCGACGCGTACTTTCGAACGGCGCAAACCAGGATCCCCTATCTATAACCGTTTAGGAGCTACGGCGCTTCAAAGTTTCGGAGTTAAGCATTTTTGGAAATTTCGCAACTTTAAACGCGATTTTCTCCTTAACGGTTAGAGATAGAGAGCAAACTTTTTTATCGTAATCTACGCGAAAATACGCGTCTTTTGATATGTCACTCGACCCCATTCGGAGCTCCTTTAAGAAGTTGAGTTTTGCACCCCTCAACTTTCAAACGTCCATATCTCCCAAACGGTTAGGGCTAGGGGCTGAAATTTCTCAGGCGTAATACACCCATATATGGCCACGTTCCGGTAGGGTCAAAACCCCGAAATTCCGACCCTCGATTTTTCGGGTCGAAAAAATTTCATCGTTTTGGTCAGAAAAAAATGCGACGTTTCTGCTGCGCGTTAACGGGAAGAGTTAGACGTTCGCTTATCGGCGCGTCGTAAGGACCCTACGAGGGTTCTAAACAGGCGAAAGAAGGACGCCCTAGCTCAACGCGTTCCGACGCTACAGCGCTTCAAAGTTGGGATTTTTTCTCTCTCTTTCAACTTTGACGGGCCGTAGCCGCTAAACAGTTAGAGATAGGACGTCCGTAGCGGTCGCAATCGATTCCGCGGACATTTTCTATCGGAAACCGTCTAATTCGTCCGTCCGAACGGCGTCGTTAACGCGCGACACGAGAAAACGTCGAAAGATGTCGTTTTCGGGGTCGATTTTTCGCGTTTTTCGAAGCCCCGAAACTTCAAACGCCCGTATCTCTTAAACGGTTAGAGATATCGAAGCGTGCTAAAAAATTCTTGTTCGGCGCGCAAAAATCTACCGGATAGGATGATAAAAACGGTAATTTTCGGACTTCGATATTTTACCGAAATTTCTCGACCGAATCTCCGTATCTCGGTTATGCGTGGTCGCAGCGCGACCGTTCGGTGCTCATTCGAAAGATCTCGACGCGTACTTTCGAACGGCGCAAACCAGGATCCCCTATCTATAACCGTTTAGGAGCTACGGCGCTTCAAAGTTTCGGAGTTAAGCATTTTTGGAAATTTCGCAACTTTAAACGCGATTTTCTCCTTAACGGTTAGAGATAGAGAGGCAAACTTTTTTATCGTAATCTACGCGAAAATACGCGTCTTTTGATATGTCACTCGACCCCATTCGGAGCTCCTTTAAGAAGTTGAGTTTTGCACCCCTCAACTTTCAAACGTCCATATCTCCCAAACGGTTAGGGCTAGGGGCTGAAATTTCTCAGGCGTAATACACCCATATATGGCCACGTTCCGGTAGGGTCAAAACCCCGAAATTCCGACCCTCGATTTTTCGGGTCGAAAAAATTTCATCGTTTTGGTCAGAAAAAATGCGACGTTTCTGCTGCGCGTTAACGGGAAGAGTTAGACGTTCGCTTATCGGCGCGTCGTAAGGACCCTACGAGGGTTCTAAACAGGCGAAAGAAGGACGCCCTAGCTCAACGCGTTCCGACGCTACAGCGCTTCAAAGTTGGGATTTTTTCTCTCTCTTTCAACTTTGACGGGCCGTAGCCGCTAAACGGTTAGAGATAGGACGTCCGTAGCGGTCGCAATCGATTCCGCGGACATTTTCTATCGGAAACCGTCTAATTCGTCCGTCCGAACGGCGTCGTTAACGCGCGACACGAGAAAACGTCGAAAGATGTCGTTTTCGGGGTCGATTTTTCGCGTTTTTCGAAGCCCCGAAACTTCAAACGCCCGTATCTCTTAAACGGTTAGAGATATCGAAGCGTGCTAAAAAATTCTTGTTCGGCGCGCAAAAATCTACCGGATAGGATGATAAAAACGGTAATTTTCGGACTTCGATATTTTACCGAAATTTCTCGACCGAATCTCCGTATCTCGGTTATGCGTGGTCGCAGCGCGACCGTTCGGTGCTCATTCGAAAGATCTCGACGCGTACTTTCGAACGGCGCAAACCGGGATCCCCTATCTATAACCGTTTAGGAGCTACGGCGCTTCAAAGTTTCGGAGTTAAGCATTTTTGGAAATTTCGCAACTTTAAACGCGATTTTCTCCTTAACGGTTAGAGATAGAGAGGCAAACTTTTTTATCGTAATCTACGCGAAAATACGCGTCTTTTGATATGTCACTCGACCCCATTCAGAGCTCCTTTAAGAAGTTGAGTTTTGCACCCCTCAACTTTCAAACGTCCATATCTCCCAAACGGTTAGGGCTAGGGGCTGAAATTTCTCAGGCGTAATACACCCATATATGGCCACGTTCCGGTAGGGTCAAAACCCCGAAATTCCGACCCTCGATTTTCGGGTCGAAAAAATTTCATCGTTTTGGTCAGAAAAAAATGCGACGTTTCTGCTGCGCGTTAACGGGAAGAGTTAGACGTTCGCTTATCGGCGCGTCGTAAGGACCCTACGAGGGTTCTAAACAGGCGAAAGAAGGACGCCCTAGCTCAACGCGTTCCGACGCTACAGCGCTTCAAAGTTGGGATTTTTTTTCTCTCTCTTTCAACTTTGACGGGGCGTAGCCGCTAAACGGTTAGAGATAGGACGTCCGTAGCGGTCGCAATCGATTCCGCGGACATTTTCTATCGGAAACCGTCTAATTCGTCCGTCCGAACGGCGTCGTTAACGCGCGACACGAGAAAACGTCGAAAGATGTCGTTTTCGGGGTCGATTTTTCGCGTTTTTCGAAGCCCCGAAACTTCAAACGCCCGTATCTCTTAAACGGTTAGAGATATCGAAGCGTGCTAAAAAATTCTTGTTCGGCGCGCAAAAATCTACCGGATAGGATGATAAAAACGGTAATTTTCGGACTTTTATATTTTACCGAAATTTCTCGACCGAATCTCCGTATCTCGGTTATGCGTGGTCGCAGCGCGACCGTTCGGTGCTCATTCGAAAGATCTCGACGCGTACTTTCGAACGGCGCAAACCGGGATCCCCTATCTATAACCGTTTAGGAGCTACGGCGCTTCAAAGTTTCGGAGTTAAGCATTTTTGGAAATTTCGCAACTTTAAACGCGATTTTCTCCTTAACGGTTAGAGATAGAGAGGCAAACTTTTTTATCGTAATCTACGCGAAAATACGCGTCTTTTGATATGTCACTCGACCCCATTCGGAGCTCCTTTAAGAAGTTGAGTTTTGCACCCCTCAACTTTCAAACGTCCATATCTCCCAAACGGTTAGGGCTAGGGGCTGAAATTTCTCAGGCGTAATACACCCATATATGGCCACGTTCGGTAGGGTCAAAACCCCGAAATTCCGACCCTCGATTTTTCGGGTCGAAAAAATTTCATCGTTTTGGTCAGAAAAAATGCGACGTTTCTGCTGCGCGTTAACGGGAAGAGTTAGACGTTCGCTTATCGGCGCGTCGTAAGGACCCCTACGAGGGTTCTAAACAGGCGAAAGAAGGACGCCCTAGCTCAACGCGTTCCGACGCTACAGCGCTTCAAAGTTGGGATTTTTTCTCTCTCTTTCAACTTTGACGGGCCGTAGCCGCTAAACCGTTAGAGATAGGACGTCCGTAGCGGTCGCAATCGATTCCGCGGACATTTTCTATCGGAAACCGTCTAATTCGTCCGTCCGAACGGCGTCGTTAACGCGCGACACGAGAAAACGTCGAAAGATGTCGTTTTCGGGGTCGATTTTTCGCGTTTTTCGAAGCCCCGAAACTTCAAACGCCCGTATCTCTTAAACGGTTAGAGATATCGAAGCGTGCTAAAAAATTCTTGTTCGGCGCGCAAAAATCTACCGGATAGGATGATAAAAACGGTAATTTTCGGACTTCGATATTTTACCGAAATTTCTCGACCGAATCTCCGTATCTCGGTTATGCGTGGTCGCAGCGCGACCGTTCGGTGCTCATTCGAAAGATCTCGACGCGTACTTTCGAACGGCGCAAACCGGGATCCTATCTATAACCGTTTAGGAGCTACGGCGCTTCAAAGTTTCGGAGTTAAGCATTTTTGGAAATTTCGCAACTTTAAACGCGATTTTCTCCTTAACGGTTAGAGATAGAGAGGCAAACTTTTTTATCGTAATCTACGCGAAAATACGCGTCTTTTGATATGTCACTCGACCCCATTCGGAGCTCCTTTAAGAAGTTGAGTTTTGCACCCCTCAACTTTCAAACGTCCATATCTCCCAAACGGTTAGGGCTAGGGGCTGAAATTTCTCAGGCGTAATACACCCATATATGGCCACGTTCCGGTAGGGTCAAAACCCCGAAATTCCGACCCTCGATTTTTCGGGTCGAAAAAATTTCATCGTTTTGGTCAGAAAAAATGCGACGTTTCTGCTGCGCGTTAACGGGAAGAGTTAGACGTTCGCTTATCGGCGCGTCGTAAGGACCCTACGAGGGTTCTAAACAGGCGAAAGAAGGACGCCCTAGCTCAACGCGTTCCGACGCTACAGCGCTTCAAAGTTGGGATTTTTTCTCTCTCTTTCAACTTTGACGGGCCGTAGCCGCTAAACGGTTAGAGATAGGACGTCCGTAGCGGTCGCAATCGATTCCGCGGACATTTTCTATCGGAAACCGTCTAATTCGTCCGTCCGAACGGCGTCGTTAACGCGCGACACGAGAAAACGTCGAAAGATGTCGTTTTCGGGGTCGATTTTTCGCGTTTTTCGAAGCCCCGAAACTTCAAACGCCCGTATCTCTTAAACGGTTAGAGATATCGAAGCGTGCTAAAAATTCTTGTTCGGCGCGCAAAAATCTACCGGATAGGATGATAAAAACGGTAATTTTCGGACTTCGATATTTTACCGAAATTTCTCGACCGAATCTCCGTATCTCGGTTATGCGTGGTCGCAGCGCGACCGTTCGGTGCTCATTCGAAAGATCTCGACGCGTACTTTCGAACGGCGCAAACCGGGATCCTATCTATAACCGTTTAGGAGCTACGGCGCTTCAAAGTTTCGGAGTTAAGCATTTTTGGAAATTTCGCAACTTTAAACGCGATTTTCTCCTTAACGGTTAGAGATAGAGAGGCAAACTTTTTTATCGTAATCTACGCGAAAATACGCGTCTTTTGATATGTCACTCGACCCCATTCGGAGCTCCTTTAAGAAGTTGAGTTTGCACCCCTCAACTTTCAAACGTCCATATCTCCCAAACGGTTAGGGCTAGGGCCTGAAATTTCTCAGGCGTAATACACCCATATATGGCCACGTTCCGGTAGGGTCAAAACCCCGAAATTCCGACCCTCGATTTTTCGGGTCGAAAAAATTTCATCGTTTTGGTCAGAAAAAAATGCGACGTTTCTGCTGCGCGTTAACGGGAAGAGTTAGACGTTCGCTTATCGGCGCGTCGTAAGGACCCCTACGAGGGTTCTAAACAGGCGAAAGAAGGACGCCCTAGCTCAACGCGTTCCGACGCTACAGCGCTTCAAAGTTGGGATTTTTTTTCTCTCTCTTTCAACTTTGACGGGCCGTAGCCGCTAAACGGTTAGAGATAGGACGTCCGTAGCGGTCGCAATCGATTCCGCGGACATTTTCTATCGGAAACCGTCTAATTCGTCCGTCCGAACGGCGTCGTTAACGCGCGACACGAGAAAACGTCGAAAGATGTCGTTTTCGGGGTCGATTTTTCGCGTTTTTCGAAGCCCCGAAACTTCAAACGCCCGTATCTCTTAAACGGTTAGAGATATCGAAGCGTGCTAAAAAATTCTTGTTCGGCGCGCAAAAATCTACCGGATAGGATGATAAAAACGCTAATTTTCGGACTTTTATATTTTACCGAAATTTCTCGACCGAATCTCCGTATCTCGGTTATGCGTGGTCGCAGCGCGACCGTTCGGTGCTCATTCGAAAGATCTCGACGCGTACATTCGAACGGCGCAAACCGGGATCCCCTATCTATAACCGTTTAGGAGCTACGGCGCTTCAAAGTTTCGGAGTTAAGCATTTTTGGAAATTTCGCAACTTTAAACGCGATTTTCTCCTTAACGGTTAGAGATAGAGAGGCAAACTTTTTTATCGTAATCTACGCGAAAATACGCGTCTTTTGATATGTCACTCGACCCCATTCGGAGCTCCTTTAAGAAGTTGAGTTTTGCACCCCTCAACTTTCAAACGTCCATATCTCCCAAACGGTTAGGGCTAGGGGCTGAAATTTCTCAGGCGTAATACACCCATATATGGCCACGTTCCGGTAGGGTCAAAACCCCGAAATTCCGACCCTCGATTTTTCGGGTCGAAAAAATTTCATCGTTTTGGTCAGAAAAAAATGCGACGTTTCTGCTGCGCGTTAACGGGAAGAGTTAGACGTTCGCTTATCGGCGCGTCGTAAGGACCCTACGAGGGTTCTAAACAGGCGAAAGAAGGACGCCCTAGCTCAACGCGTTCCGACGCTACAGCGCTTCAAAGTTGGGATTTTTTTTCTCTCTCTTTCAACTTTGACGGGCCGTAGCCGCTAAAGGGTTAGAGATAGGACGTCCGTAGCGGTCGCAATCGATTCCGCGGACATTTTCTATCGGAAACCGTCTAATTCGTCCGTCCGAACGGCGTCGTTAACGCGCGACACGAGAAAACGTCGAAAGATGTCGTTTTCGGGGTCGATTTTTCGCGTTTTTCGAAGCCCCGAAACTTCAAACGCCCGTATCTCTTAAACGGTTAGAGATATCGAAGCGTGCTAAAAAAATTCTTGTTCGGTGCGCGAAAATCTACCGGATAGGATGATAAAAACGGTAATTTTCGGACTTCGATATTTTACCGAAATTTCTCGACCGAATCTCCGTATCTCGGTTATGCGTGGTCGCAGCGCGACCGTTCGGTGCTCATTCGAAAGATCTCGACGCGTACTTTCGAACGGCGCAAACCGGGATCCCCTATCTATAACCGTTTAGGAGCTACGGCGCTTCAAAGTTTCGGAGTTAAGCATTTTTGGAAATTTCGCAACTTTAAACGCGATTTTCTCCTTAACGGTTAGAGATAGAGAGGCAAACTTTTTTATCGTAATCTACGCGAAAATACGCGTCTTTTGATATGTCACTCGACCCCATTCGGAGCTCCTTTAAGAAGTTGAGTTTTGCACCCCTCAACTTTCAAACGTCCATATCTCCCAAACGGTTAGGGCTAGGGGCTGAAATTACTCAGGCGTAATACACCCATATATGGCCACGTTCCGGTAGGGTCAAAACCCCGAAATTCCGACCCTCGATTTTTCGGGTCGAAAAAATTTCATCGTTTTGGTCAGAAAAAAATGCGACGTTTCTGCTGCGCGTTAACGGGAAGAGTTAGACGTTCGCTTATCGGCGCGTCGTAAGGACCCCTACGAGGTTTCTAAACAGGCGAAAGAAGGACGCCCTAGCTCAACGCGTTCCGACGCTACAGCGCTTCAAAGTTGGGATTTTTTCTCTCTCTTTCAACTTTGACGGGCCGTAGCCGCTAAACGGTTAGAGATAGGACGTCCGTAGCGGTCGCAATCGATTCCGCGGACATTTTCTATCGGAAACCGTCTAATTCGTCCGTCCGAACGGCGTCGTTAACGCGCGACACGAGAAAACGTCGAAAGATGTCGTTTTCGGGGTCGATTTTTCGCGTTTTTCGAAGCCCCGAAACTTCAAACGCCCGTATCTCTTAAACGGTTAGAGATATCGAAGCGTGCTAAAAAAATTCTTGTTCGGCGCGCAAAAATCTACCGGATAGGATGATAAAAACGGTAATTTTCGGACTTCGATATTTTACCGAAATTTCTCGACCGAATCTCCGTATCTCGGTTATGCGTGGTCGCAGCGCGACCGTTCGGTGCTCATTCGAAAGATCTCGACGCGTACTTTCGAACGGCGCAAACCGGGATCCCTATCTATAACCGTTTAGGAGCTACGGCGCTTCAAAGTTTCGGAGTTAAGCATTTTTGGAAATTTCGCAACTTTAAACGCGATTTTCTCCTTAACGGTTAGAGATAGAGAGGCAAACCTTTCTTTATCGTAATCTACGCGAAAATACGCGTCTTTTGATATGTCACTCGACCCCATTCGGAGCTCCTTTAAGAAGTTGAGTTTTGCACCCCTCAACTTTCAAACGTCCATATCTCCCAAACGGTTAGGGCTAGGGGCTGAAATTTCTCAGGCGTAATACACCCATATATGGCCACGTTCCGGTAGGGTCAAAACCCCGAAATTCCGACCCTCGATTTTTCGGGTCGAAAAAATTTCATCGTTTTGGTCAGAAAAAATGCGACGTTTCTGCTGCGCGTTAACGGGAAGAGTTAGACGTTCGCTTATCGGCGCGTCGTAAGGACCCTACGAGGGTTCTAAACAGGCGAAAGAAGGACGCCCTAGCTCAACGCGTTCCGACGCTACAGCGCTTCAAAGTTGGGATTTTTTTTCTCTCTCTTTCAACTTTGACGGGCCGTAGCCGCTAAACGGTTAGAGATAGGACGTCCGTAGCGGTCGCAATCGATTCCGCGGACATTTTTTATCGGAAACCGTCTAATTCGTCCGTCCGAACGGCGTCGTTAACGCGCGACACGAGAAAAAGTCGAAAGATGTCGTTTTCGGGGTCGATTTTTCGCGTTTTTCGAAGCCCCGAAACTTCAAACGCCCGTATCTCTTAAACGGTTAGAGATATCGAAGCGTGCTATAAAAATTCTTGTTCGGCGCGCAAAAATCTACCGGATAGGATGATAAAAACGGTAATTTTCGGACTTCGATATTTTACCGAAATTTCTCGACCGAATCTCCGTATCTCGGTTATGCGTGGTCGCAGCGCGACCGTTCGGTGCTCATTCGAAAGATCTCGACGCGTACTTTCGAACGGCGCAAACCGGGATCCCCTATCTATAACCGTTTAGGAGCTACGGCGCTTCAAAGTTTCGGAGTTAAGCATTTTTGGAAATTTCGCAACTTTAAACGCGATTTTCTCCTTAACGGTTAGAGATAGAGAGGCAAACTTTTTTATCGTAATCTACGCGAAAATACGCGTCTTTTGATATGTCACTCGACCCCATTCGGAGCTCCTTTAAGAAGTTGAGTTTTGCACCCCTCAACTTTCAAACGTCCATATCTCCCAAACGGTTAGGGCTCAGGGGCTGAAATTTCTCAGGCGTAATACACCCATATATGGCCACGTTCCGGTATGGTCAAAACCCCGAAATTCCGACCCTCGATTTTTCGGGTCGAAAAAATTTCATCGTTTTGGTCAGAAAAAAATGCGACGTTTCTGCTGCGCGTTAACGGGAAGAGTTAGACGTTCGCTTATCGGCGCGTCGTAAGGACCCCTACGAGGGTTCTAAACAGGCGAAAGAAGGACGCCCTAGCTCAACGCGTTCCGACGCTACAGCGCTTCAAAGTTGGGATTTTTTTTCTCTCTCTTTCAACTTTGACGGGCCGTAGCCGCTAAACGGTTAGAGATAGGACGTCCGTAGCGGTCGCAATCGATTCCGCGGACATTTTCTATCGGAAACCGTCTAATTCGTCCGTCCGAACGGCGTCGTTAACGCGCGACACGAGAAAACGTCGAAAGATGTCGTTTTCGGGGTCGATTTTTTCGCGTTTTTCGAAGCCCCGAAACTTCAAACGCCCGTATCTCTTAAACGGTTAGAGATATCGAAGCGTGCTAAAAAAATTCTTGTTCGGCGCGCAAAAATCTACCGGATAGGATGATAAAAACGGTAATTTTCGGACTTTTATATTTTACCGAAATTTCTCGACCGAATCTCCGTATCTCGGTTATGCGTGGTCGCAGCGCGACCGTTCGGTGCTCATTCGAAAGATCTCGACGCGTACTTTCGAACGGCGCAAACCGGGATCCCCTATCTATAACCGTTTAGGAGCTACGGCGCTTCAAAGTTTCGGAGTTAAGCATTTTTGGAAATTTCGCAACTTTAAACGCGATTTTCTCCTTAACGGTTAGAGATAGAGAGGCAAACCTTTTTATCGTAATCTACGCGAAAATGCGCGTCTTTTGATATGTCACTCGACCCCATTCGGAGCTCCTTTAAGAAGTTGAGTTTTGCACCCCTCAACTTTCAAACGTCCATCTCTCCCAACCGGTTAGGGCTAGGGGGCTGAAATTTCTCGGGCGTAATACACCCATATATGGCCACGTTCCGGTAGGGTCAAAACCCCGAAATTCCGACCCTCGATTTTTCGGGTCGAAAAAATTTCATCGTTTTGGTCAGAAAAAATGCGACGTTTCTGCTGCGCGTTAACGGGAAGACTTAGACGTTCGCTTATCGGCGCGTCGTAAGGACCCTACGAGGGTTCTAAACAGGCGAAAGAAGGACGCCCTAGCTCAACGCGTTCCGACGCTACAGCGCTTCAAAGTTGGGATTTTTTTCTCTCTTTCAACTTTGACGGGCCGTAGCCGCTAAACCGTTAGAGATAGGACGTCCGTAGCGGTCGCAATCGATTCCGCGGACATTTTTCTATCGGAAACCGTCTAATTCGTCCGTCCGAACGGCGTCGTTAACGCGCGACACGAGAAAACGTCGAAAGATGTCGTTTTCGGGGTCGATTTTTCGCGTTTTTCGAAGCCCCGAAACTTCAAACGCCCGTATCTCTTAAACGGTTAGAGATATCGAAGCGTGCTAAAAAAATTCTTGTTCGGCGCGCAAAAATCTACCGGATAGGATGATAAAAACGGTAATTTTCGGACTTCGATATTTTACCGAAATTTCTCGACCGAATCTCCGTATCTCGGTTATGCGTGGTCGCAGCGCGACCGTTCGGTGCTCATTCGAAAGATCTCGACGCGTACTTTCGAACGGCGCAAACCGGGATCCCCTATCTATAACCGTTTAGGAGCTACGGCGCTTCAAAGTTTCGGAGTTAAGCATTTTTGGAAATTTCGCAACTTTAAACGCGATTTTCTCCTTAACGGTTAGAGATAGAGAGGCAAACTTTTTTATCGTAATCTACGCGAAAATACGCGTCTTTTGATATGTCACTCGACCCCATTCGGAGCTCCTTTAAGAAGTTGAGTTTTGCACCCCCTCAACTTTCAAACGTCCATATCTCCCAAACGGTTAGGGCTAGGGGGCTGAAATTTCTCGGGCGTAATACACCCATATATGGCCACGTTCCGGTAGGGTCAAAACCCCGAAATTCCGACCCTCGATTTTTCGGGTCGAAAAAATTTCATCGTTTTGGTCAGAAAAAAATGCGACGTTTCTGCTGCGCGTTAACGGGAAGAGTTAGACGTTCGCTTATCGGCGCGTCGTAAGGACCCCTACGAGGGTTCTAAACAGGCGAAAGAAGGACGCCCTAGCTCAACGCGTTCCGACGCTACAGCGCTTCAAAGTTGGGATTTTTTTTCTCTCTCTTTCAACTTTGACGGGCCGTAGCCGCTAAACCGTTAGAGATAGGACGTCCGTAGCGGTCGCAATCGATTCCGCGGACATTTTTCTATCGGAAACCGTCTAATTCGTCCGTCCGAACGGCGTCGTTAACGCGCGACACGAGAAAACGTCGAAAGATGTCGTTTTCGGGGTCGATTTTTCCGCGTTTTTTCGAAGCCCCGAAACTTCAAACGCCCGTATCTCTTAAACGGTTAGAGATATCGAAGCGTGCTAAAAAAATTCTTGTTCGGCGCGCAAAAATCTACCGGATAGGATGATAAAAACGGTAATTTTCGGACTTCGATATTTTACCGAAATTTCTCGACCGAATCTCCGTATCTCGGTTATGCGTGGTCGCAGCGCGACCGTTCGGTGCTCATTCGAAAGATCTCGACGCGTACTTTCGAACGGCGCAAACCGGGATCCCCTATCTATAACCGTTTAGGAGCTACGGCGCTTCAAAGTTTCGGAGTTAAGCATTTTTGGAAATTTCGCAACTTTAAACGCGATTTTCTCCTTAACGGTTAGAGATAGAGAGGCAAACTTTTTTTTATCGTAATCTACGCGAAAATGCGCGTCTTTTGATATGTCACTCGACCCCATTCGGAGCTCCTTTAAGAAGTTGAGTTTGCACCCCCTCAACTTTCAAACGTCCATATCTCCCAAACGGTTAGGGCTAGGGGGCTGAAATTTCTCGGGCGTAATACACCCATATATGGCCACGTTCCGGTAGGGTCAAAACCCCGAAATTCCGACCCTCGATTTTTCGGGTCGAAAAAATTTCATCGTTTTGGTCAGAAAAAAATGCGACGTTTCTGCTGCGCGTTAACGGGAAGAGTTAGACGTTCGCTTATCGGCGCGTCGTAAGGACCCCTACGAGGGTTCTAAACAGGCGAAAGAAGGACGCCCTAGCTCAACGCGTTCCGACGCTACAGCGCTTCAAAGTTGGGATTTTTTTTCTCTCTCTTTCAACTTTGACGGGCCGTAGCCGCTAAACGGTTAGAGATAGGACGTCCGTAGCGGTCGCAATCGATTCCGCGGACATTTTTCTATCGGAAACCGTCTAATTCGTCCGTCCGAACGGCGTCGTTAACGCGCGACACGAGAAAACGTCGAAAGATGTCGTTTTCGGGGTCGATTTTTCGCGTTTTTCGAAGCCCCGAAACTTCAAACGCCCGTATCTCTTAAACGGTTAGAGATATCGAAGCGTGCCAAAAAATTCTTGTTCGGCGCGCAAAAATCTACCGGATAGGATGATAAAAACGGTAATTTTCGGACTTCGATATTTTACCGAAATTTCTCGACCGAATCTCCGTATCTCGGTTATGCGTGGTCGCAGCGCGACCGTTCGGTGCTCATTCGAAAGATCTCGACGCGTACTTTCGAACGGCGCAAACCGGGATCCCCTATCTATAACCGTTTAGGAGCTACGGCGCTTCAAAGTTTCGGAGTTAAGCATTTTTGGAAATTTCGCAACTTTAAACGCGATTTTCTCCTTAACGGTTAGAGATAGAGAGGCAAACTTTTTTTTATCGTAATCTACGCGAAAATACGCGTCTTTTGATATGTCACTCGACCCCATTCGGAGCTCCTTTAAGAAGTTGAGTTTTGCACTCCCTCAACTTTCAAACGTCCAAATCTCCCAAACGGTTAGGGCTAGGGGGCTGAAATTTCTCAGGCGTAATACACCCATATATGGCCACGTTCCGGTAGGGTCAAAACCCCGAAATTCCGACCCTCGATTTTTCGGGTCGAAAAAATTTCATCGTTTTGGTCAGAAAAAAATGCGACGTTTCTGCTGCGCGTTAACGGGAAGAGTTAGACGTTCGCTTATCGGCGCGTCGTAAGGACCCCTACGAGGGTTCTAAACAGGCGAAAGAAGGACGCCCTAGCTCAACGCGTTCCGACGCTACAGCGCTTCAAAGTTGGGATTTTTTTTCTCTCTCTTTCAACTTTGACGGGCCGTAGCCGCTAAACGGTTAGAGATAGGACGTCCGTAGCGGTCGCAATCGATTCCGCGGACATTTTCTATCGGAAACCGTCTAATTCGTCCGTCCGAACGGCGTCGTTAACGCGCGACACGAGAAAACGTCGAAAGATGTCGTTTTCGGGGTCGATTTTTCGCGTTTTTCGAAGCCCCGAAACTTCAAACGCCCGTATCTCTTAAACGGTTAGAGATATCGAAGCGTGCTAAAAAATTCTTGTTCGGCGCGCAAAAATCTACCGGATAGGATGATAAAAACGGTAATTTTCGGACTTTTATATTTTACCGAAATTTCTCGACCGAATCTCCGTATCTCGGTTATGCGTGGTCGCAGCGCGACCGTTCGGTGCTCATTCGAAAGATCTCGACGCGTACTTTCGAACGGCGCAAACCGGGATCCCCTATCTATAACCGTTTAGGAGCTACGGCGCTTCAAAGTTTCGGAGTTAAGCATTTTTGGAAATTTCGCAACTTTAAACGCGATTTTCTCCTTAACGGTTAGAGATAGAGAGGCAAACTCTTTTATCGTAATCTACGCGAAAATACGCGTCTTTTGATATGTCACTCGACCCCATTCGGAGCTCCTTTAAGAAGTTGAGTTTTGCACCCCTCAACTTTCAAACGTCCATATCTCCCAAACGGTTAGGGCTAGGGGCTGAAATTTCTCAGGCGTAATACAACCATATCAGGCCACGTTCCGGTAGGGTCAAAACCCCGAAATTCCGACCCTCGATTTTTCGGGTCGAAAAAATTTCATCGTTTTGGTCAGAAAAAAATGCGACGTTTCTGCTGCGCGTTAACGGGAAGACTTAGACGTTCGCTTATCGGCGCGTCGTAAGGACCCCTACGAGGGTTCTAAACAGGCGAAAGAAGGACGCCCTAGCTCAACGCGTTCCGACGCTACAGCGCTTCAAAGTTGGGATTTTTTTTCTCTCTCTTTCAACTTTGACGGGCCGTAGCCGCTAAACCGTTAGAGATAGGACGTCCGTAGCGGTCGCAATCGATTCCGCGGACATTTTTCTATCGGAAACCGTCTAATTCGTCCGTCCGAACGGCGTCGTTAACGCGCGACACGAGAAAACGTCGAAAGATGTCGTTTTCGGGGTCGATTTTCTCGCGTTTTTTCGAAGCCCCGAAACTTCAAACGCCCGTATCTCTTAAACGGTTAGAGATATCGAAGCGTGCTAAAAAAATTCTTGTTCGGCGCGCAAAAATCTACCGGATAGGATGATAAAAACGGTAATTTTCGGACTTTTATATTTTACCGAAATTTCTCGACCGAATCTCCGTATCTCGGTTATGCGTGGTCGCAGCGCGACCGTTCGGTGCTCATTCGAAAGATCTCGACGCGTACTTTCGAACGGCGCAAACCGGGATCCCCTATCTATAACCGTTTAGGAGCTACGGCGCTTCAAAGTTTCGGAGTTAAGCATTTTTGGAAATTTCGCAACTTTAAACGCGATTTTCTCCTTAACGGTTAGAGATAGAGAGGCAAACATTTTTTTATCGTAATCTACGCGAAAATGCGCGTCTTTTGATATGTCACTCGACCCCATTCGGAGCTCCTTTAAGAAGTTGAGTTTTGCACCCTCAACTTTCAAACGTCCATATCTCCCAAACGGTTAGGGCTAGGGGCTGAAATTTCTCGGGCGTAATACACCCATATATGGCCACGTTCCGGTAGGGTCAAAACCCCGAAATTCCGACCCTCGATTTTTCGGGTCGAAAAAATTTCATCGTTTTGGTCAGAAAAAATGCGACGTTTCTGCTGCGCGTTAACGGGAAGACTTAGACGTTCGCTTATCGGCGCGTCGTAAGGACCCCTACGAGGGTTCTAAACAGGCGAAGGAAGGACGCCCTAGCTCAACGCGTTCCGACGCTACAGCGCTTCAAAGTTGGGATTTTTTTTCTCTTTCAACTTTGACGGGCCGTAGCCGCTAAACCGTTAGAGATAGGACGTCCGTAGCGGTCGCAATCGATTCCGCGGACATTTTTCTATCGGAAACCGTCTAATTCGTCCGTCCGAACGGCGTCGTTAACGCGCGACACGAGAAAACGTCGAAAGATGTCGTTTTCGGGGTCGATTTTTTCGCGTTTTTTCGAAGGCCCGAAACTTCAAACGCCCGTATCTCTTAAACGGTTAGAGATATCGAAGCGTGCTAAAAAAATTCTTGTTCGGCGCGCAAAAATCTACCGGATAGGATGATAAAAACGGTAATTTTCGGACTTCGATATTTTACCGAAATTTCTCGACCGAATCTCCGTATCTCGGTTATGCGTGGTCGCAGCGCGACCGTTCGGTGCTCATTCGAAAGATCTCGACGCGTACTTTCGAACGGCGCAAACCGGGATCCCCTATCTATAACCGTTTAGGAGCTACGGCGCTTCAAAGTTTCGGAGTTAAGCATTTTTGGAAATTTCGCAACTTTAAACGCGATTTTCTCCTTAACGGTTAGAGATAGAGAGGCAAACTTTTTTATCGTAATCTACGCGAAAATGCGCGTCTTTTGATATATCACTCGACCCCATTCGGAGCTCCTTTAAGGAGTTGAGTTTGCACCCCCTCAACTTTCAAACGTCCATATCTCCCAAACGGTTAGGGCTAGGGGGCTGAAATTTCTCAGGCGTAATACACCCATATATGGCCACGTTCCGGTAGGGTCAAAACCCCGAAATTCCGACCCTCGATTTTTCGGGTCGAAAAAATTTCATCGTTTTGGTCAGAAAAAAATGCGACGTTTCTGCTGCGCGTTAACGGGAAGAGTTAGACGTTCGCTTATCGGCGCGTCGTAAGGACCCCTACGAGGGTTCTAAACAGGCGAAAGAAGGACGCCCTAGCTCAACGCGTTCCGACGCTACAGCGCTTCAAAGTTGGGATTTTTTTTCTCTTTCAACTTTGACGGGCCGTAGCCGCTAAACGGTTAGAGATAGGACGTCCGTAGCGGTCGCAATCGATTCCGCGGACATTTTTCTATCGGAAACCGTCTAATTCGTCCGTCCGAACATCGACGTTAACGCGCGACACGAGAAAACGTCGAAAGATGTCGTTTTCGGGGTCGATTTTTTCGCGTTTTTTCGAAGCCCCGAAACTTCAAACGCCCGTATCTCTTAAACGGTTAGAGATATCGAAGCGTGCTAAAAAAATTCTTGTTCGGCGCGCAAAAATCTACCGGATAGGATGATAAAAACGGTAATTTTCGGACTTCGATATTTTACCGAAATTTCTCGACCGAATCTCCGTATCTCGGTTATGCGTGGTCGCAGCGCGACCGTTCGGTGCTCATTCGAAAGATCTCGACGCGTACTTTCGAACGGCGCAAACCGGGATCCTATCTATAACCGTTTAGGAGCTACGGCGCTTCAAAGTTTCGGAGTTAAGCATTTTTGGAAATTTCGCAACTTTAAACGCGATTTTCTCCTTAACGGTTAGAGATAGAGAGGCAAACTTTTTTATCGTAATCTACGCGAAAATGCGCGTCTTTTGATATGTCACTCGACCCCATTCGGAGCTCCTTTAAGAAGTTGAGTTTTGCACCCCTCAACTTTCAAACGTCCATATCTCCCAAACGGTTAGGGCTAGGGGCTGAAATTTCTCAGGCGTAATACACCCATATATGGCCACGTTCCGGTAGGGTCAAAACCCCGAAATTCCGACCCTCGATTTTTCGGGTCGAAAAAATTTCATCGTTTTGGTCAGAAAAATGCGACGTTTCTGCTGCGCGTTAACGGGAAGAGTTAGACGTTCGCTTATCGGCGCGTCGTAAGGACCCTACGAGGGTTCTAAACAGGCGAAAGAAGGACGCCCTAGCTCAACGCGTTCCGACGCTACAGCGCTTCAAAGTTGGGATTTTTTTCTCTCTTTCAACTTTGACGGGCCGTAGCCGCTAAACGGTTAGAGATAGGACGTCCGTAGCGGTCGCAATCGATTCCGCGGACATTTTCTATCGGAAACCGTCTAATTCGTCCGTCCGAACGGCGTCGTTAACGCGCGACACGAGAAAACGTCGAAAGATGTCGTTTTCGGGGTCGATTTTTCGCGTTTTTCGAAGCCCCGAAACTTCAAACGCCCGTATCTCTTAAACGGTTAGAGATATCGAAGCGTGCTAAAAATTCTTGTTCGGCGCGCAAAAATCTACCGGATAGGATGATAAAAACGGTAATTTTCGGACTTCGATATTTTACCGAAATTTCTCGACCGAATCTCCGTATCTCGGTTATGCGTGGTCGCAGCGCGACCGTTCGGTGCTCATTCGAAAGATCTCGACGCGTACTTTCGAACGGCGCAAACGGGGATCCCCTATCTATAACCGTTTAGGAGCTACGGCGCTTCAAAGTTTCGGAGTTAAGCATTTTTGGAAATTTCGCAACTTTAAACGCGATTTTCTCCTTAACGGTTAGAGATAGAGAGGCAAACTTTTTTTTATCGTAATCTACGCGAAAATGCGCGTCTTTTGATATGTCACTCGACCCCATTCGGAGCTCCTTTAAGAAGTTGAGTTTTGCCCCCCTCAACTTTCAAACGTCCATATCTCCCAAACGGTTAGGGCTAGGGGGCTGAAATTTCTCAGGCGTAATACACCCATATATGGCCACGTTCCGGTAGGGTCAAAACCCCGAAATTCCGACCCTCGATTTTTCGGGTCGAAAAAATTTCATCGTTTTGGTCAGAAAAAAATGCGACGTTTCTGCTGCGCGTTAACGGGAAGAGTTAGACGTTCGCTTATCGGCGCGTCGTAAGGACCCCTACGAGGGTTCTAAACAGGCGAAAGAAGGACGCCCTAGCTCAACGCGTTCCGACGCTACAGCGCTTCAAAGTTGGGATTTTTTTTCTCTCTCTTTCAACTTTGACGGGCCGTAGCCGCTAAACGGTTAGAGATAGGACGTCCGTAGCGGTCGCAATCG
Organism: Trypoxylus dichotomus; assembly: GCA_023509865.1. Taxonomy (NCBI): domain Eukaryota; kingdom Metazoa; phylum Arthropoda; class Insecta; order Coleoptera; family Scarabaeidae; genus Trypoxylus; species Trypoxylus dichotomus. Next base: position 57,697,584 of record CM042078.1, read on the forward strand.
ATTCCGCGGACATTTTTCTATCGGAAACCGTCTAATTCGTCCGTCCGAACGGCGTCGTTAACGCGCGACACGAGAAAACGTCGAAAGATGTCGTTTTCGGGGTCGATTTCTTCGCGTTTTTCGAAGCCCCGAAACTTCAAACGCCCGTATCTCTTAAACGGTTAGAGATATCGAAGCGTGCTAAAAAATTCTTGTTCGGCGCGCAAAAATCTACCGGATAGGATGATAAAACGGTAATTTTCGGACTTCGATATTTTACCGAAATTTCTCGACCGAATCTCCGTATCTCGGTTATGCGTGGTCGCAGCGCGGCCGTTCGGTGCTCATTCGAAAGATCTCGACGCGTACTTTCGAACGGCGCAAACCGGGATCCCTATCTATAACCGTTTAGGAGCTACGGCGCTTCAAAGTTTCGGAGTTAAGCATTTTTGGAAATTTCGCAACTTTAAACGCGATTTTCTCCTTAACGGTTAGAGATAGAGAGGCAAACTTTTTTATCGTAATCTACGCGAAAATGCGCGTCTTTTGATATGTCACTCGACCCCATTCGGAGCTCCTTTAAGAAGTTGAGTTTTGCACCCCTCAACTTTCAAACGTCCATATCTCCCAAACGGTTAGGGCTAGGGGCTGAAATTTCTCGGGCGTAATACACCCATATATGGCCACGTTCCGGTAGGGTCAAAACCCCGAAATTCCGACCCTCGATTTTTCGGGTCGAAAAAATTTCATCGTTTTGGTCAGAAAAAAATGCGACGTTTCTGCTGCGCGTTAACGGGAAGACTTAGACGTTCGCTTATCGGCGCGTCGTAAGGACCCCTACGAGGGTTCTAAACAGGCGAAAGAAGGACGCCCTAGCTCAACGCGTTCCGACGCTACAGCGCTTCAAAGTTGGGATTCTTTTTCTCTCTCTTTCAACTTTGACGGGCCGTAGCCGCTAAACCGTTAGAGATAGGACGTCCGTAGCGGTCGCAATCGATTCCGCGGACATTTTTAAATCGGAAACCGTCTAATTCGTCCGTCCGAACATCGACGTTAACGCGCGACACGAGAAAACGTCGAAAGATGTCGTTTTCGGGGTCGATTTTTCGCGTTTTTCGAAGCCCTGAAACTTCAAACGCCCGTATCTCTTAAACGGTTAGAGATATCGAAGCGTGCTAAAAATTCTTGTTCGGCGCGCAAAAATCTACCGGATAGGATGATAAAAACGGTAATTTTCGGACTTTTATATTTTACCGAAATTTCTCGACCGAATCCCCGTATCTCAGTTATGCGTGGTCGCAGCGCGACCGTTCGGTGCTCATTCGAAAGATCTCGACGCGTACTTTCGAACGGCGCAAACTGGGATCCCTATCTATAACCGTTTAGGAGCTACGGCGCTTCAAAGTTTCGGAGTTAAGCATTTTTGGAAATTTCGCAACTTTAAACGCGATTTTCTCCTTAACGGTTAGAGATAGAGAGGCAAACTTTTTTTATCGTAATCTACGCGAAAATGCGCGTCTTTTGATATGTCACTCGACCCCATTCGGAGCTCCTTTAAGAAGTTGAGTTTGCACCCTCAACTTTCAAACGTCCATATCTCCCAAACGGTTACGGCTAGGGGCTGAAATTTCTCAGGCGTAATACACCCATATATGGCCACGTTCCGGTAGGGTCAAAACCCCGAAATTCCGACCCTCGATTTTTCGGGTCGAAAAATTTCATCGTTTTGGTCAGAAAAATGCGACGTTTCTGCTGCGCGTTAACGGGAAGAGTTAGACGTTCGCTTATCGGCGCGTCGTAAGGACCCTACGAGGGTTCTAAACAGGCGAAAGAAGGACGCCCTAGCTCAACGCGTTCCGACGCTACAGCGCTTCAAAGTTGGGATTTTTTTCTCTCTTTCAACTTTGACGGGCCGTAGCCGCTAAACCGTTAGAGATAGGACGTCCGTAGCGGTCGCAATCGATTCCGCGGACATTTTTCTATCGGAAACCGTCTAATTCGTCCGTCCGAACATCGACGTTAACGCGCGACACGAGAAAACGTCGAAAGATGTCGTTTTCGGGGTCGATTTTTTCGCGTTTTTTCGAAGCCCCGAAACTTCAAACGCCCGTATCTCTTAAACGGTTAGAGATATCGAAGCGTGCTAAAAAATTCTTGTTCGGCGCGCAAAAATCTACCGGATAGGATGATAAAAACGGTAATTTTCGGACTTTTATATTTTACCGAAATTTCTCGACCGAATCTCCGTATCTCGGTTATGCGTGGTCGCAGCGCGACCGTTCGGTGCTCATTCGAAAGATCTCGACGCGTACTTTCGAACGGCGCAAACCGGGATCCCCTATCTATAACCGTTTAGGAGCTACGGCGCTTCAAAGTTTCGGAGTTAAGCATTTTTGGAAATTTCGCAACTTTAAACGCGATTTTCTCCTTAACGGTTAGAGATAGAGAGGCAAACTTTTTTTTATCGTAATCTACGCGAAAATGCGCGTCTTTTGATATGTCACTCGACCCCATTCGGAGCTCCTTTAAGAAGTTGAGTTTTGCACCCCCTCAACTTTCAAACGTCCATATCTCCCAAACGGTTAGGGCTAGGGGGCTGAAATTTCTCGGGCGTAATACACCCATATATGGCCACGTTCCGGTAGGGTCAAAACCCCGAAATTCCGACCCTCGATTTTTCGGGTCGAAAAAATTTCATCGTTTTGGTCAGAAAAAAATGCGACGTTTCTGCTGCGCGTTAACGGGAAGACTTAGACGTTCGCTTATCGGCGCGTCGTAAGGACCCCTACGAGGGTTCTAAACAGGCGAAAGAAGGACGCCCTAGCTCAACGCGTTCCGACGCTACAGCGCTTCAAAGTTGGGATTTTTTTTCTCTCTCTTTCAACTTTGACGGGCCGTAGCCGCTAAACGGTTAGAGATAGGACGTCCGTAGCGGTCGCAATCGATTCCGCGGACATTTTTCTATCGGAAACCGTCTAATTCGTCCGTCCGAACGGCGTCGTTAACGCGCGACACGAGAAAACGTCGAAAGATGTCGTTTTCGGGGTCGATTTTTTCGCGTTTTTTCGAAGCCCCGAAACTTCAAACGCCCGTATCTCTTAAACGGTTAGAGATATCGAAGCGTGCTAAAAAAATTCTTGTTCGGCGCGCAAAAATCTACCGGATAGGATGATAAAAACGGTAATTTTCGGACTTCGATATTTTACCGAAATTTCTCGACCGAATCTCGGTATCTCGGCTATGTGTGGTCACACATTGGCACATTACCACATTAGCACTTCCGCATCTTAAAGTGGTACCATGGTACCGTGGTACCGTGGTACCGTGGTACCGTGGTACCGTGGTACCGTGGTACCGTGGTGCCGTGGTACTGTGGTCCTGTGGTACTGTGGTACTGCGGTACCTTGGTGCCGTGGTACCGTGGTACCGTGTTACCGTGGTACCGCGGTACTGTGGTACTGTGGTACCGTGGTGCCGTGGTACCGTGGTACTGTGGTACCGTGGTACCGTGGTACCGTGGTACCGTGGTACTGTGGTACCGTTGTACCGTGGTACCTTTGCGCCTTGGCACCTTTGCAGCTCGGCACTTTCGGAAACCGTCTAATTCGTCCGTCCGAACGGCGTCGTTAACGCGCGACACGAGAAAACGTCGAAAGATGTCGTTTTCGGGGTCGATTTTTTCGCGTTTTTTCGAAGCCCCGAAACTTCAAACGCCCGTATCTCTTAAACGGGTAGAGATATCGAAACGTGCTAAAAAATTCTTGTTCGGCGCGCAAAAATCTACCGGATTGGATGATAAAAACGGTCATTTTCGGACTTTGATATTTTACCGAAATTTCTCGACCGAATCTCGGTATCTCGGCTATGCGTGGTCGGACATTGGCACATTACCACATTAGCACTTCCGCATCTTAAAGTGGTACCATGGTACCGTGGAACCGTGGTACCGTGGTACCTTGGTACCGTGGTACCGTGGTGCCGTGGTACTGTGGTACTGTGGTACCTTGGTACCGTGGTACCGTGGTACCATGGTACCGTGGTACTGTGGTTCCTTGGTACCGTGGTACCGTGGTACCCCGGTACTGTGGTACCGTGGTACCGTGGTACCTTGGTACCGTGGTACCGTGGTGCCGTGGTACCGTGGTACCGTGGTACTCTGGTACCGTTGTACCGTGGTACCGTCGTACCTTTGCGCCTTGGTACCTTTGCAGCTCGGCACTTTCGGAAACCGTCTAATTCGTCCGTCCGAACGGCGTCGTTAACGCGCGACACGAGAAAACGTCGAAAGATGTCGTTTTCGGGGTCGATTTTTTCGCGTTTTTTCGTAGCCCCGAAACTTCAAATGCCCGTATCTCTTGAACGGTTAGAGATATCGAAGCGTGCTAAAAAAATTCCTGTTCGGCGCGCAAAAATCTACCGGATAGGATGATAAAAACGGTCATTTTCGGACTTCGATATTTCACCGAAATTTCTCGACCGGATCTCCGTATCTCGGTTATGCGTGGTCGCAGCGCGACCGTTCGGTGCTCATTTGAAAGATCTCGACGCGTACTTTCGAACAGCGCAAACCGGGATCCTCTATCTATAACCGTTTAGGAGCTACGACGCTTTAAAGTTTCGGAGTTAAGCATTTTTGGAAATTTCGAAACTTTAAACGCGATTTTCTCCTTAACGGTTAGAGATAGAGAGGCAAACTTTTTTTTATCGTAATCTACGCGAAAATACGCGTCTTTTGATATATCACTCGACCCCATTCGAAGCTCCTTTAAGGAGTTGAGTTTTGTCCCCCCTCAACTTTCAAACGTCCATATCTCCTAAACGGTTAGGGCTAGGGGGCTGAAATTTCTCAGAGGTAATACATCCGTATATGGCCACGTTCCGGTAGGGTCAAAACCCCGAAATTCCGACCCTCGATTTTTCGGGTCGAAAAAATTTCATCGTTTTGGTCAGAAAAAAATGTGACGTTTCTGCTGCGCGTTAACGGGAAGAGTTAGACGTTCGCTTATCGGCGCGTCGTAAGGACCCCTACGAGGGTTCTAAACAGGCGAAATAAGGACGCCCTAGCTCAACGCGTTCCGACGCTGCAGCGCTTCAAAGTTGGGATTTTTTTTTCTCTCTCTTTCAACTTTGACGGGCCGTAGCCGCTAAACGGTTAGAGATAGGACGTCCGAAGCGATCGCAATCGATTCCGCGGACATTTTTCTATCGGAAACTGTCTAATTCGTCCGTCCGAACGGCGTCGTTAACGCGCGACACGAGAAAACGTCGAAAGATGTCGTTTTCGGGGTCGTTTTTTTCGCGTTTTTTCGAAGCCCCGAAACTTCAAACGCCCGTATCTCTTAAACGGTTAGAGATATCGAAGAGTGCTAAAAAAATTCTTGTTCTGCGCGTAAAAATCTACCGGATAGGATGATAAAAACGGTCATTTTCGGACTTCGATATTTCACCAATATAGTTATCAAAATCTTGACATATTTTGGAAGATATCAAAAATTTCGCTGATCTTGGATTTGGTTGAAGGCGCGCTCCTTCAGTTTGCCGAGGCTAAACTGCATTTAAATACAGAATATTTATCTATTTGCAAAGTGTTAAATCTAGAAAGGTGTCTATACTGATATGAGGTGTTTTTGTAACAGTAATAAATGTGTATCAAATGCAAACAATTTATTCTCGAGAAATAAATATGTACAAACGTAACATAAAATGTCCAAAATACTAATTAGAAAATAAAAAGAAACCACCAATAACGAAGTACAATAGAACTAAAAACATGTACAAATACACACAATCCAAACGTAACAATATATATAAAATACTATCTACAGAAAATAAAAAGAATTGTAGCAATAACAATAACAAACAACAATAGAATTAAAAGTGTATTCAAATCTGGATAAACAAAGAATAAATTAAATTCAAACGTAACATAAAATGTTTAAAATACCCTCTTTATGTTGGAAAAACATGGTATTGACAATAAATCCCGATAAAGAAAAACTACACGTCAGGCTACTCTTTTTCCTCGTAAGCTTTCACGGTTATTTTATTCTCTTGCTGTACACGTAAATACGATTGAAATTTCTACGTTTCCACATAATTAGGTAGACCTAGCACGAAGTCACGTATTACCTCATTGCTAAACACATGTTACATTACTATATACATACCAGTTCTTATACATTCATATTAATAATAACACTGCCCAACACAATTTTTGCTAACGTCTATATGCGATTTGTTTTTTTTACTAATGAGGGTGTACTGAATCCGAAAATCAACAACATTTGCGAATACATTTTCGTTTGCTGCACTTTCTGCTGTGTATTTTGATTTGACAGTCTCTTTGCACGCTGTAGCAGTAGTCTCTCGACCATCATATGAGGATCATATCTTCCTTGGTGGCGAGTTTCCCGAATAACTGAATGCAATTGATTGTAATACTCAGAGATTGCAATATTGACATTAGTAATATCGCTAAAAAACGTCAAATCGATTATCAATATAATATTGTAAAGACTAATAAAGTTCGCGTTTCTAAAATTATATCTTGGATTGATATTAAAGGGAAAACTAGCACAGGTGCCGTGTGGGACAAATGCAATGATACATCGAGTGCCGAATGATAAAAATTCCCAGGAATTAGCGGCTCTTTAGTCTTTACAAACTACAATCAAAGAGTCAAGATTTAATAGCGCAAGGTCCAGTAACATCCCATTAACATCTACAACATTGTTGTAAGTTTAATGTATTCATAAAGTTGGGTAGAATGGAATATTTGTGGTCACTACTGATAAACTGCAATTGAAGATGCCACATATCAAAAAAGATCCCATTATCATCGCAAGTTGCATTTCACATTACTGAAAGTTTATATTAGCGAGCCTTATTTTATTTATAAACAAATTGCATAAAAGAAAATACGTATGTTTATTAAAAAATAAATTATCAACAATGAATAACGTAATACATATAATAAAAAAAATAAAAAATAAGTTTTACATTATTTTGAAAAATAATGTCCTATTTTTGTTTGCGTAAATTTACGTTTAGTGTTCTCTAATGCCATTATCCACAGTTTACGAAGCACTAAAATATCGGAATATAATATGTGTTTCTTTTCACCCCAATCTAATGCTTGATTAAAAATTCCTACAGCGTCACTTACTGTATTTTTTATTTCAATCGCAAGGTCGTCATCTTCACTCACCCCATCTTCCTCTTCATGTGTATCATCCATCTCTTTATCATCATTCCATAAACTAACCAATGATTGTGGAAATAATATCGGGAATTATTGCTTTCACTAATTTGAGAACGTCCGATGATGCACTGTCAATAACTTCAGCATCAAATAGTAATCGTTTTCTAATGATGGTTGGTGGTACATTGTCTTCATCGTCATAATCATTACTGGAGTAAAGCAAATTTTTCAACACTTTCTGATTGTTTGCTGGTTAGGGGTATTCCACGCCGTATCTAAATTTAAAATTGCTTCACGTACAGTTAATTGCTTTAAGGATGAACATACCAAAATTGAGCCATCATTGCTTCTTAGTTGTCCCTCTGGAGGATGACTTTGTGCGTTATCCAAGATTAAGAACGCCTTTGTTAGAAGATTTGCTCGATTAAGAAATCTTTCACCTACAAATTTTGTTCATTAACTTTTCCTTAAAGAGTCGCACTAGTTGTGATGGTGCCGATAATTTTTCACCAGATATCGACAGCAGTCGAATTCCATACCTCCTTTTAAACCTTGTTAGCCAGCCATCACTGACTACAAAATTTTCGGTCACTTTTAGGTATTCATTCAATAATTTTGCTCTCTGTTTAATTAATTCACCGCTAATTCGAACAAGATTATCCCTTTGTTTTAAAAACCATTATACAAACGATTTTCCATTCTAGGTGCTTGGGTACTTTTTAAAGTTCTACGATTTTCCGGGCCTCTGTATCCAATCGCTTAATTTTACAGATTGTGGCTTTAAATACTCCATATGTTATTGCCAATTGAGTCACCCCCGCACCTTTTTTAATCTCGTCGACGTGGCGTAATTTTAGCTGCACACGACGAGAGGCAAGTGAGCCAACGCTTACAGGAATCCCATATATAAATCGGGGAACAACCGGTAGCGGCACTGAAAACGTTTGGGTAAACATTCTTTTGATCGATCCAATTACGCACGTAAATCGGGAAGTAACCGGTACCCTAAACTGTTTACATTATCGCATTGTACATGGTGCAAGCTTGTTTACATTACCGGCCGTTCCATTTGATACTACTGGGTATTTACATGAGCGAACGTTTACTGCACTTACAAAATGTAAAATACAAAAGTTGCATTTGCAAACAACTATATCTATTAAAGGAAATGGTGTGATCTCTTTGACCACAACACTTCACTAAAAACTGGACGCACGTTTCAGCTAGACTATCATCTTCAGCAGTAATACTGAACAGTTTTAATAAAGTGTTGTGGTTAAGGAGATAGTGAGGTATTTCAATGTACCAATGTTACAGTGTTCGAGTTTTGTGATTTTGCTATGTTGGACTTTGCCTATACAGGAAAATAAATTATTATTATTACTATTCTACTATAAAGTGCTGAATTTAAATTGTGCAAACTAAAGAAGAAATCTCTGCTTTCTGAATCGTCTCATTCATACTACTACGGGTCGGCAAATTAAATAAATAATGACGCTCGGAACGTCGTTAGTGTCACTCCGAACATGTAGACGAAGCGCGTGTTACTACAATGCGTACATCCAGCACGCGAACATACAAAACAAGAATTGAGCAACGCAATTGCATCGTCTTTGTAATCGTAATACATGGCCTACATACTCTTATTTAGTTTACGGAACGGTTATGTAGTAAAAGGAGTGTTTAATTAATTTTCTCCGTGTTTGCCTCACGTCTATTTGGCATCGCGTAGGCTAAAGATATGTATAGATAGCATTCGGATGTATGAGCATGATTTAAAGGGACGTAGTAGCTTAAGATTCCGAGCGCTGATACTATTTATGTATATTTATTATTCACTTAATAACTTTAACTTTTAACACTTACGTATTGTAATAACATCAGCATCGCAATTATAATTTAACCGCTTTAATATGAATATGTAATTAAACATGGATAAATAGGATTTTTATTTTCATGTCATTAATGACGAATTTCCTTAACCACAATGCAATAAAATTTATATTTTCAATACGCACATGTCATTCCCCAAAAAAGAAAACAATGTATCTGTATATATCAATTATGTCACTTCTACGAGGCGTTATTCAAAAGTTTCTGAAATTTAAATCAAGCATGTCAATCGACGAAGGCTACTACATGAGCTTGTGTAATATAGCTTGTAATTTCCGCTATTATACGGCAATCTTCTTATACGAGAGCGATGTGGTTTTTAATTTTTATTTTTCGTTATAGTTGAGGCAACCCTCTTTCTCCCAGTGATTTTTTTAGGTTTGGAAATGTGAGAAAGTCGTTAAGGGGCTAGGTCCGGTGAATATGGAGGATGACTAATTCGAAGCGCAACTCATTCAATTCGGATGCGACGATGCGGGATGAATGAGCCGGTGTATTGTCGTGGTGGAAAAGCACTTTTTTCCGCTGCAAACGAGGCCGTTTCGGGTCAATAACACATGGGCTGAAAAGTACCGGGCCTAACAAAGAAAACACGTTTTTTTGGTTCAAAATTAGCTTTATTCATCAACGTAATCTCCATCAAGAGCAACGCAATCATTCCAGCGCCGCTCTAACATTTCAATACCACTTTTGTAGAACGATTTATCTTTTGCCTCAAAATAGGCCTCAGTTTCAGCGATAACCTCTTCATTCGTGCGAAATTTCTTACCGGCGAGCATTTTTTTGAGGTCTGCGAAGTAGTCGCTGGGAGCCAAATCTGGCGAATACGGTGGATGTGGGAGCAATTCGAAGTTCAATTCATGTAGTTTTGCCATTGTTTTGATTGACTTGTGACACGGTGCGTTGTCTTGATGAAACAAATTTTTTTTCTTTGACATATGCGATCGTTTCTTTGCAATTTCGGCCTTCAAACGCTCCAATAACGCTATGCAATATTCACTGTATTGGTATTTCCTTTCTCAAGATAGTCGATGAATATTACACCACGCACATCCCAAAATACCGAGGCCATAACCTTTCCAGCCGATTGTTGTTCTTTCGGGCGCTTTGGACGAGGTTCACCAGTTGCTGTCCACTCAGATGACGATCGTTTTGATTCCGGAGTGAAGTGATGGATCCATGTTTCATCCATTGTCACATATCGACGCAAAAATTCCGGTTTGTTACGTTTAAACATGGCCAAACACTGCTCAGAATCATCAACACGTTCTTAACATTAATTTTGCTTGTTAAGCCTTGTATATTGTAAACTATTAACTTACAGGTAATCGCTGCATCGGTTTATTACTCATTTTATTGCTGATTAAATTATTTTTTTATCGTATCTTTAGAACAACTTCAGAAAGCAATTTAATTTAAACGTTTCCAACGATATGTAATTCACCTCGTTAAACGCACGACCATTCGTTATATAAGGATAACTTTTTTTGGTGACGTCAGAAGCGGACTTATTTACGTTAATTAATGGTAGGTTAATTGTTAAATAATCTGCGTCGTTGTTTTTGTTTCTATAATTGACTTTCTTAAATAAATACGGAGATTCCAAGCTTATCTGCTGCCTATAGGTAACATACAAGGAAAGGTTTCTAACCCGAAAATTCCAAAAAGTTTAAAACTTTTTGTACGAGTGAATGTGTAATTTGGATTAGGAAGCGTGTATCGGTATATGTACTGATGGAGCTGGATTAATGTATGGTTTCTATAGAAGATTGCAGAAGCTTATTGGTAAACAGTCTGACAATTAAATAACGGAATTTTTAAGATGTACCTTTGAAAATGCGAACCGCAATTGTTCGTGAAACGTCAGGGACAAAAAACCTAGTGACACGGGAGAACCCGACAACCGTTACGACTATGACAAACGGCCGTGAAAGTCTGAGATACTATTTAACCGGAATGTATCAGCCGAAATTGCATAATACATACTATATATAATCTACTCATTCCAAAATTTCATAATATTTTGAATATCCGGGATCGTCCTGCTGATTTTTTTTGGATAATTATTCAAAAATACGCGAATAAATTTACACATCAAATAACTTCGTTATAGGTTATTTTTCTTCTTTATGCGTACAAAATTAGTTTGGCTAATGTAACTTTGGAAACGCCAAATTACGTAGCTAGTGATAAGTAATATGGTACACAGATGAAATCACTCTCAATTTTTCTTATTTCATCATTTATCATTATCACGCACACCAATTTCCAATTCAAAGCGTACATACAATATGTAGATATATAAATTATATTTTCTAATTACATCACGTTAACTGAATAGTTTACCATACGTTATAAGATAGTAAACATATAATTTGGTTTCCGGCAAGCGTTAAATTATAAATATGAAAGTTGTAGTCTCGTCTGTTACACACAGTAATCCCATGGATTTGAAACAATTATTCAAATAAGGTAAAGATTTGATATTTAATTATACACTAATTAAGGTTATAGATAAAGGACCAAACAATGTTGTTCTAATAGTATTGGGGAATTCCTTATGTTCATGTTTCTAATGTTTAATGAATTAATAGACGTTATGACATATCGTGTGACGTGTTGACAGCGGCACGTCAACATAGCAAGTGCCTCCGTGGCGCAATCGGTTAGCGCGTTCGGCTGTTAACCGAAAGGTTGGTGGTTCGATTCCACCCGGGGGCGATCACATTTTTGTTCTTTTTTTCTATAAAAATATTTGAAGAAAAATTTTATAATTGTGAAAAGAAATACGGTACGTTTCAGCACATAACACATACAAATTTGACACATACGCGTTTCGGTACTGTTTATTTTATACCGCATACCGTATTAGTGGAGGGGATCACATTATTCTTTTTCGTATATGGAAACAAACGACACTTAGCCACGTTGATCCTTAATCTATTAATAAATTACCAATGGACAAACAAGATATATGTGTAGATTTTCACATCATCCACGTAAGCAAGCAGTTGACAGTCAAGATACTTAAGCAGGTCGTTAATTTATTTATTTTATTTCTGTCAAATAGATTAAGAATCAAAATTGAGGACAATATATAATTGCAGACTATGCTAAAGTACTAATCTAATAATAATATGAAAAGCAAATGACCTAACTTTGAGCCTTGAGGAACGTCGGAAGTAGAAACAAATGTTGATATATTTTAAGTATTTTCGTTGCACCACTGTTGATTGTTGTAGTTCTTTTTTGTTCTTTCCCCCCAAAAAAGAAATAATACAGGCATCATCGCCGTAGGTGTACATATTCCCAGTAATTTTTATTTTGGCTATGTCGTTGGTATATATGATGTAGAGTATCGGGAGTAGATTTTCCCCTTATGGTATTTCATATTCAGGGCTTTGTCTTTCGCTTTCTTGTTTATTTACCACTATCATTTGCGTTCCGTCAGATAGTGTCTTTTTCTTATCAATGAAAATCGCAATTACCGTATTTCTTTTCGCCATTTTTTCTTTGGTGTTGTTCAACAGATCAATAATGATAAAGTTCCTGGGTGTTTTTGGAATGCATATTGATTTTGGTGTATTATTGTGTTCCTTTGTAAATAATCTGATCTGATCTGCATCTGTATATCTTTTCCCAATATGTTATTTACGGTTGTCATTAGTGAGACTGGGCTATAGTTTTCTACCAGCTTACTACCTCATTTCTTATGTAATGGGATAGTCGATCTCTTCAGGTATTCAGGACATATTCCTTCCTTTATTATATCATTTATTAATTTCGTTATTATCGGTGTTCCAAAGATGAAAATCAAGTTCAAAGATTTACCACAACAGGGAAGATTGAAGTTATATCACGGCCAGCGATGAACACATAAACAAACCAAAGCTTCCAGAACCCATCGTTTACCCGACAGGAGCGCTGGAATCAGTATTTGCACTTCGATTGGGGCTACTTTCAATCTAATGAAGGCTTCATAATCTTATTAATTAAAACAGGTCCTTTAATATTTGAGACGTTTTTTTGAGCCACTAATAGCCGCCATTATTAATTTCATCGTTCTATTATTGAATAATCTACTAATATTGACTGTTTCGTACTAATCTTACACCGTACCATGTATGCATTCGAATATTCTTATCACGTCTACTATGAATTGCTAAACACCACACATATTTTAATATTGACACACATAGAAAGAAAAATTTAAATTCAAGACGCTCCGCATGTACTCAGTTGCCTTGAAAAAAATGTCGCAAACTATGTAGGCCGTAAGTATAAGATAGATTTCGTATGGATTTGCAATTTCTGTAAACGCAGTCCACATAAGTATGTGGAGTATGACGTATAGGGAATTTGGTGGAAGCATTGTATTGGTGCAGTTGATAGGTATTAAAGCCTCTCGGGGTTTCGCCAATTTGGTGATTTTTATCACTAGAACTAGTGCGTTTGAGTCCACGTTTCAGACGATAATTCAAAATTTAGACCAGATAGAAATCTGATATAAGTACGACGGAGACAAAAATATTCGGGGGAATTTGTGGAAAACTAACGGATTTTATTCGAACTAGAGATGCCAATTTCTTTCCAAACTTTTAGGTAACAATACCGAAGCAATTATGCTCTCATGCATTTAAAATTACTACCTCCATAAGACTTTAATGCATTTATGCTGTACCATCAATGGTTTTTGAGTCATATTAATAATCATGGCATTTTAAACAAACCATTCATTATTGATCTAGCGAACTCACCAAATTATAGGACTTAACCAACTGAAAATCCACATGCTACGAGGGCGACCTGAGATGTTTCCGAAATCGACAAGAAAAACACGGTATTGGTATGGTTTCTTATTTTTATTTTTCGATGTAGTCTCCTCGACGGTCAATACACTTTTTCGAACGGTGCTCCAGTATATATATATACTAATATAATAATATAGAGTAATGTTTAAATATTAACGTTAATTGAATATTAAACTAGTATCTAAATTACCAAATATGCCTCGCAAATACTATCTTACAACAGGATACTGCAATTAATTATACTAATTCATCAAACTGGTTGCCTATACTAGCAATTTGAAAGCACATCTACCTCAGTCGGTAACATGGTTGGTAAAGTAGGATGTTTCGAGGTGCACAAAATAGCCATCTGTAGCGGCGATGACCTCCTCATTTAAAGTAAATTTGTTTCCGTGACATGATAGGGAAAAATGAGCTTCATATACGGCATTAACGTATCGATCGTATTAGTTAAAAACAAATGTCAGATCTTAGTCAGCAGAAAAGAAAAATTATTTATTGGCCAGTCTTATTGAAGAGAGATTAAAATTGAAATGTCCCGAAGCAAATTATAGGATCTGGTTTCTTCTACGAATTTATTAGTGTTAGAGGATATACACACATAATTTTAAATCCTTTTCTAAATCAGGTAACTCCAGAGGAAATATTACATGGATACCTACATAATGTTAACAGAATGTCTTGCAATAAAACTACTTTATATTTGTTCATTTCAAGGTTGACACAAAAAGTACACAGTAACAAGTTTTCTTTTGAATGCAAAAATTGTCAGCCGCAATACATAGGTTTGAGTTTGAATTCTAGTTTCGCCTTCTAGAGATTACTGCGGAATTTTTTATAGTTTCTACAAATAAATTAAATTAAGAAGTAGTACGGTTTCATAGTACGTAGTATAGTTTTATATATTTACAAGAATATATTACAGGACATTATTTTGTACATAATAACATTTTTCCAGTTACACATATATTTCAGTGAATGTACTCCATAGATTATGTAACTTCAGTAATTTCACTTTACATAAATATTCCACGGAATTCGTCAATTTTAACGGAAACTTTTCAGGTGTGCCAACACAATCAACACCTTTTGATCGCAATGCATAAACGTAATTAACGAAATAATATATATTCGTGCGTTTTATCGCAAAATATTTACTTTTCTTGACTTCCGACGATGTGAACTTTTCCATCTATAAAGCAAATTTAATCTACAGTCACCACGTAGGTTTATTTTAATAATCTACAATCAATCTTGGCCATCTCTGTCGTAAAACCTCGACCAATGCGCGTATCAGTCTTATCAATGCGTTGGACCAACAATTGTAAGACTCTTAAATTTGCTACAACAATCGCTTTTCGTTTCTGGGGCGCATTTCTCCCAGTTAGACGCGACCCAGCGACGCCTAGGAGACGTCGATAGACGTCTTCACCTAGATGTACTATTCTCCCTACGCACTGTTCGGGATGTTAAAAGGTTACCGACCTTTGGCTTTTTAAAACTCGGTTGTACTCGTGGAAATTTTCGAAATAATGGATATCAGATACGAGACCTATCAAGAAAATAGTACATGAATGTAACGATTGAGTGGATTTTATGTACTTTTATTTGTTTTTCTTTTGTCGGGCCAGACAACTTTTTTTGCCGATGTAAATGAACATTTCCAACACCGATATCTCGAAAATATACAATGGAATGGTCAGATCGGTCAAAATCGCTTTCGATTTTACATATAAAAGACCAAAAAATATTTTTTAAGTATTTGGATTATTCTTGATTTATATTATAGAAAGACAGATACGATATTTGTATTAATAATTAATATTGCGAATTTAAATGCAGCATAGTTTTCATATTTTGATATTTTTTCCTCCAAAATTTATAACATTGAATGCGTTGCTTATTTTTACCAAATAAGAAGGCACCTCACTTTGGGCATTTTGTACGCTAGACTGGAGATCAACAAAATTCCAATTTCATGACGCGTTTTCTATTATGTTGTTTTGGCGTTGTAATGAATAAATAATATAGAGTAATGTTTAAATATTAACGTTAATTGAATATTAAAGTATTATCTAAACTACGAAATATACCTCGAAAATATTATCTTAAAACAGGACACTGCAATTAATTATACTGACGTATCAAACTGGTTGCCTATACTAGCAATTTCAAAGCAAATCTACCTCAGTCGGTAACATGGTTGACAATGAGAATCGACGTGTTCTGCAAAAGATACGTTCCGAATAAATTATTAATTTATGTGAGGTGGACTTTACTGCGATACCTGAGAATTATACTACCACACAGTCTTTGTAATAGTTATGACACCTCTGATTATATGTTCGCCATAATATTATAATCATTCAAGCGCCCGGAAGTACCTTTGGGTATTTCATAGATGGCATAGCACGTCAACGTAAAATCTTCGTTATGCTGTGCGCCCTCTAGGGAATATACAAAGGTACTTCCTACAATGAAATAACCATAAAGAATATATAAAAGCTTGTATTTTATTGAATATTCTTAAAATGCGGCATCACTCAGGGATATCGTTATTTAAACGAAATAAAAAAGAATTGTAGCATTTTATGGAACATTAAATTAGTATCGATAATAAAAAGCATCTAGTTTCGTATTAAATTTAAGCAAGATTTTAGCTTGGAAGCGAATCAACTCTTTAGCAATTATAAAAAACTTCTACCAAAAAAAGTTATGGATAACTTTACAGTATTCTATCATATTATTTCCGTTAAACTTGGTAAATAGGTTATTTTTTTTGTCTTGATGTTCCAATTTTATTCACAATATTTAACGCAATAAAGCGATAAAATTTTTATTTATTTTATCTTAAAATGCAACGTTTCTTAGATCTGGTGTCTAGCTTTTTCAAGCATATCTCTTTCAATTTATGAAATTAAATAGATTCGAAGTTAACGTAAAAATCAGTTAAATGAAAATATTTAATTTAAAGATAAGTCCACATTCAATTAACAAACTAGCGTCATAATATTTATAACAAAACGTTTAACATAACAAGTAATTAAACCAAGAGAAATAATGCTTCTATAATAGTAGTTGAGATCTTTTAATTTATGGCTTCATAAACATCATGGACAATAATTAATATAAAAATATAAATAAATAATTATTCTATTTTTCTATATAAATATTTTAGAAAACTTATATTTGTAGTTCGTAAATCTTCTTGATCCAGACTAACGCCTTAAACCTAGGCATTCTCAATACAGTTATACGTCTATTACGTTGCCTATATTAAACCTTCTCACAATTAAATTTTATAAATCCATCATCCATGGTTTTAATGATTTATTATCTTACGTGAAAGTTACAATACTAAATACATAGTTTAAAATCCCAATACCACATACGTTAAATACTTCTCCTTAAACCACGAAGCAATAAATTCCGCGTTAAAATCGTAAAGAACATCGCGAAACGCTATCGAAATTCCTTACCACATCTAATTAACGTTTTACAGTAGCAAAATTAATAAATTAAACGCTAAAATTGAACGTAAGAGAATGTTTTATGATAATCTTTCCCTAGCCTAAGAAAATTCCCGCTTAAATCACGCGCAAACTCCCTGAAAACGATCCGAGTAGTGTAAAAAGTTTCGATCGAACAAATTATATCCCATTTATGAACGCTAAGAAATAACTTGGAGCGAAGTCGATCTGTTGATCAAAATCGTTTTCCAAACTTGAAATCACCGAAGCGATGCGAAAAATGCGCCCAATGAGAGAAAAGACCGTTTCAACACGTAGCGTTGACGTTCGAGATGATCCGGGATATTCATTCCCCTTTTGTTGATGTATTTATTTGATAAAGCGAACGATTTGTAATCGGTGACGATTTCAAGTGAATTTTCGTTTGATTCGATGCAATACGAATGTTTAAATGCGTAATCGAACGAATTAGGTTAAGTGATCCTGTCATCGCGTGAAACGGTCGCGTTCGTTGAGAAGTTTGCCGCTAGAGGCGCTAAATAAATATTTCGCATTCTTCACATTCCACAGTCGCAGGTTTGACCGAAATGTCAAATTCCACATAGAGTTTTGCTTGTTAGTGCGTTTGATAGCGTGAAATAAAAGGATACGAAGTATTTCGAAGCTAATTGCACCGACCTCAGGGTGAATACTTTCCGCGTTTACAAGGGTAAGTGCAGTCGTCCGACGATAAGGGGGTTGTGTGCGAGCAACACGTGATATATCGTTTCGACAACGCAGTGTACACGGTATTGATTTTCGGGGTGGCATTTAAAAATACGTACCCCGTCGCGGTATTCGCGTAACGTTACCAGTTTCGTACGGGACGCGTTATGCCAGGTTCGTCGGATAATTGTGCTAATTGGTGAAAAATTCCTTCGATTTTCCCGTAAAGGAGAAAACTACCTACTTCTACTACATTGTACGCGCTGACACCACAGAGTAAAGTATGCAGCACGTTTTTTTTTTGCTTTTCTTATTTCATCTTTTATTGCGCCAAATTAATACTTGTTTTCGTCCTTATCTCGTTCGAATACGTGTGTTTATGTAGCGGAAAGAAAAAATATATATACACGTAAATACACGAAAGAATTTTCGTTTCTATTCGAAAGAATTTCAATAATTTTTATTGAGGTCAGTAATTTTCTAGTGTTCCTTTTTTTTTGCGAAAAGGTTACTACATATTTTGCATGCCATTCTCATTATTTACATTGTATTTTTAACGAGTTGTCTGTCGCGTATATATATCGAAATTTTACTGCGAACTTGTCGATTGGTTCGTGTATTTACTTTTGAATTTTTAAAAACTGCGGTCTACCTCTCGATTAGTTATCTATTTACTCGGCGTTTAAACCTCGAAGCGGCTTAATTTACGATAAAATCTTAAGGAGTATGTTGACTTTTTTTATTAATTTAGCAACTATAGATAAGAAAACTGAATTTTTTTTGATAAATGAAACCTCTCTTTACTATATTGAAGTACGTACTCATGTTGCGCATTCCTGACAAAAATCTTGCGGGAGTTATTACGCTGTACAAAGCGTTAACAGGTTGTTTCTTCAATACATCGGTTGTTATATACTTAACATCCGTATATGTTACATATTTTAAACGCAGATGTCCCACACATGTTCGTTATTGTTACCATGTAACCGTAATGAAAAAGGAATGCTTACAGAAATATTTTCTATATTGTAGATGTTCATATACAGGTTATAAACAAGAAAGCAAAAGTATTCTTATAAATTTAGTTTAATGACATCCTTGTCGAATAAAAGACGTAGAAGACTTCTTAGATGTTTATAGGAAAATTCGAAAAGGAGAAACCACTGCTACCCATGATCTTATAACAAAGCTTTTCTTTCTGATTATGGTATCCCTTTTGGTATAGGCATTGTACAGTAGCGGCCAAAAGTTAAGCAAGTTACAAAATATGATAGTTTCTTATGAATAGCATAATAATTTTTTATAATTTATAGTCTTACAAAGAAAAAAATTGATTTGATTTTAATATTAGATGCCTTAATTGAAATAATATTAACATAACCAACACGATACGTGTGTACATCTACATTATTAACTTACTAACTATATAAAAAACAGTTCTTACCACATTATAGATAATACAAGCGCAAAATTCAAATTTTCTTTGTACAAAAGATATTACTTTTACAATGTAGTAAAAAAACGAGGAATTTTCAAGTAACATAAGTTAAGCAGCATATTTTTTTTCTGGCAAAAATAATATTCCAGAGAGAAATAGAGTATTCGTAATAATTATAAACCTGTATAAAGTGAATAGGCTATAGAACGGTTCCTGTAGTGCCTTTTACGAAGTTCTTAACTTACTCAGTTCAGGAGAGTTAGTCCCGACAGTCTATATATTTCACATAAAATCATAAAATAGTAAAGTATAAAAACTTCCAAGATGTACTATGAGTATCAAAAGTAACTCAATAACAATGACGTTTTTCCATTTCTCAAAAATATGAAAAGAAAATATCTTGCATATCGATTTTTATTACAAAAACTGAAAGATTTATTTATTAACAAAGAAAATATATACGGAAGAGATTTCGTCAAAATGGCTAATACGTTTTTGCTACGGATGTGAACAAAAATCGTCATATATTACTCGTCAAAAGCGTGTCAACAATTACATTGCAATGTGTTTGTGAGATAAACACGCTAGATTTCATATTATTTAAGAAAAATTCAAGTGTCGAGTTGCATAATTTTTGTCACTCATAATGTACTATTCTAGTTGCTGTCTACCAAACGCACGGTAAAATCTTGTTTGGGTGCAAAGAAGCCTTGGAAATGTGTGGTATGGAATCAGTAGACAAAAACCAATGATATGAATACTTAGAATTTAAGTAAAATATATTATATATAATTTGGGCACTAATTTGCCTAACTTCGACGTCTTTCCTATCCGATGAAGATGGAAACGAATGGTTGTATCACTTACATTGAACGTTTCTGGAAGTTCTAGGCACGTTGTACTGGAATTTGCCGCCACAACCAGTTTAAGATCCTCGTTGTTAATGATCTTCGGTCTTTCAGACCGTGCTTTATTAATCAAACTGAGATCTTCCAAAGAAGATTTTTTGAACCAACTCTCGCAACTATCGCTAACGGCGTTATCTCCGAATGCGGTACATATTTTTCGTGATGTCGCTGGAGCTTTGGTACCAAGTTTGTGCTTGCAGAATAAACA
Organism: Trypoxylus dichotomus; assembly: GCA_023509865.1. Classification (NCBI taxonomy): domain Eukaryota; kingdom Metazoa; phylum Arthropoda; class Insecta; order Coleoptera; family Scarabaeidae; genus Trypoxylus; species Trypoxylus dichotomus. The sequence continues at coordinate 57,718,197 of CM042078.1, forward strand.
ACCACAAAATAAAGTTGTATTCGTCGCCATTTCCAATTAATTATTCAAATTAGGAATTAAACAATTGTCATCAAACGATCCGATAAAAGAAGGGTTTATATTAAAGTAGGTGACAGATGACAAACAAGTGCTATCGATCCACAACTTTAAAAATATTCATGGCACTCTACTGTGTATAAAAACTGTACGAATTTATTTGGTTACCTGATATTTTAATTTCTTCTTTAACCATCTTTGTAGCTTATGTTTGTAATAGAACGTCTCTATAAGTTTCACACTGTACACATAATTGGACAAATGTGTTGGATACTCAATTAGTTGAATTGGAAAATATCTCGAAGTACTAGCTTTTCATTTTTGACGTAATAAAGTCTGTATACAATCTAATTTTTTGTTACTAATTTGCTGCAGTTATAATGATAGAAAGAATCTAATATCATGTATTTTTCATTTATTGATTTATGCACTTGTAACCCTGAAATTTTAACATTTACATTTGAATCCATCAAAATCACATCTTATTAATTATGACAAGTTTAAACCGACGTATTATCTCTACTAACAGATGCCATACCAATCCCAATCTTAGATGTAATCGTTCCAAAATTGATGCGTGTCTTTAATAATGCCAATTACTCTCACTCTTCTATGTATTCTTATTGGGCAAATCTTACCACTATTTTATATCACAACATAATTGAATCCGATGGTATCCATCCATGTTCTCAACTTTTGGAAGCTTTTGTACGCATTCTTGTGCCAAATTCTTCGCATCCTAATATTCTAGACGACTTTCGCAATCGATGCCAAATTAAACAGCGCGCTCTTTTATTCGATCCGCATTTGTTCTACAGGTGCGACACGCTTGCATTTCAAATCGTTTAAAATACATTCCCAACTTGACGTTTCTTGCTCTAAAACACCTGTCTGATTTATCGCGCGCAATTTATTTCGTTCGAGATGGATAACAGAAATTGTAATATGCAAAATTGTGCGAGATGTTTTAATAAACAGATTCCGTTTGGGTTTTTCATGCTGTAGAGAATGCTCTAACTCTATCTTATTGTCGAAATCGGCAGATATATGAAAGTTGTCAAAAAAAAACCTTTATCGAAAGAATTTAAAAGTATTTCTGAATAAAAGTCCGGAAATTGGGGCAAGTCACTGCTTTAGAATTCGCCGCGTGTTTTTAAATATATTTATTTTAGTCTAATAATGCTATGTATTTACGCATTCCACTATAAATGAGGGAGATAAGGCGGTTTAGGAATTCGAAAAATGTATTTTCTTATTGTCACACAGATTTCGAGATGTTATCGGTCGGCGTTTGGTATCTCGTAAGGATTCGTTTGATTTATTTCGAGTTTAAGCGCCTGCTTGTTGTATTTGTAATATACACTATCGCTCATACGTTTCAGGTCACCTATCGGAAAATTGCAATAACCTCGCTAATTTAACAAGTTATTAGTTCGGATACCAAGTAAGATGTAAACTCGACCAAAAGATAATATAATTGCTTTTATATATAAATAATATTTATGAACATGGGCGAAGAAGTAAAACACAATTTTACAAATATTTCATTTGTTTCGCTATCACTGTAGCTTCATCAGATGTTCTATTCCTATTGAACAATACGTTACTTATACTCAAACCTAAGATTCCCTTCTTTTACACTAATTAAGGATAATGTGTACATATTGTATTTACATAATGGTCTCATTAGCCTTTAAATTCCTAGTACTAGATTTCACAAAAAAATTCAACAATGGTGAGTTATGAATATCTATTTGTCTACTTACTAATACATCGTAATATTTAAATCTAGTTATCTCTAGACACTCGAGTTAATTTTATACCTTTAGTTTCGGAATGTAAGATTTGGAAATTATTGTTAAAATTATGCTTATTCTCCAGTAAATGGAGTTCATAATTGGAATCTTTATTCTTATATACATACCCCACGAAGTGAAGTTATGTTGGTTATATGGTTAGACGCCCTGTACAGACCAAATTTTCTCCCTCAATATACAAAAAGGAGTGTGAAATATGATGGCGACAATTCATTAATAATATGGGAGTGCTGTTCGTGGTCTGGGGTAGGGCCAATTTATAAAATAAACGAAATCATGACACCAGTTATATATCTCGTCATTCTGAGAGATGTAATGTTAACTTACGCAGAAGACGAGATGCCAATTTGTTGGTGGTACATGCATGATAATGACCCAAAGCATACGGCCCGAAGGGGAACTGGTTAGAAGAGCATAATATTAATGTAATGTAGTAGCCTGTGCAAAGCTCCGGTCTTAACCCGATTGAAAACCTGTGGATAGATTTTAAGAAAGGTATACAAGCTGCTAAATCGTCCAATAACTTCCAAGAATTGTGCGACGTGGTTCAAAATACCTGAAAATCCAGTCCAGTGGAATAACATCTTTCCACTGGAATGCCTACTAGAATCTATGCCACGACGAATGCATGCAGTTATTAAAAACACAGATCACACAACAGAATATTAAGTGGTAGTTTGGTTTAACCAAGAGTTTGTTTTCGTTTTTTAATGCTGCTCTTATTTTGCACACCAGTTTTCTAATATTCATTACTTTCTTTGTATAAAGCTATTGAATGTTTGCGTTACTATTGAAAAATAATGCCTTCTTGAGGGTTGGACAAATCTACTGTAATTTTTGTCGTTATTTGATTAATATCACGTAAATTTTCAGTTTTTTTTTACTACTATTTTGCACACGACCCTATATACTATATACACTACCTCTCAAAAGTGTTTAGGCACTCTCACTGACAGCAAAAATGTATAAAAACTCAGCAAAAATATTAATATTTATTTTTTATGTACAAATATACGTACATCAATAAAAATATATTAAATAAATGTGAAAATTAAAACGTTTAATTTAAATTTTGCTTTCATCTATGTGACCTCCTCTTGGTTTAATAATTGCAGCACACAATCGAGGCATTCTTGCAACAAGTTTAGGCAGAGTTTCTTGTGTTATTGAGGTCCAACTCGATTGCAATTTGTTCCACACGTCAGTAACTGATGTCGGAGCCGATTTCCGTACTTCCCGATCTAGTTCTTCCCATAGTAACTCGATTGGATTCAAGTCGGGGCTCTGGGGAGGCCATTCCATAATTTTGAGAGTTCCTTCCTCTTCTAAATGGCGTAAATAGTCTTTACATAATTTAGAGGAATTTAGGTGGTTTTGGGTCATTATCTTGCTGGAAGATAAAATTTTGACCCAAAAGTCGAATTCCGGAAGGTATTGCGTGGTTCTCCAAAATTTCGCGGTAGCCTTCTTTTTTTAATATACCGTCAATTTTCATTTGTCCCCTACACTAGTGGCAGCAAAACAGCCCCAAATGATGATAGAACCTCCACCATGCTTCACGGTAGCAGCAATACACTCTTCTCTGGCACGTTCACCCACAGATCTTCTTACGAATATGCGTCTTCGGGTTCCGAACATCTCAAATTTGGACTCATCCGTTCCACTCTTGTATGGTCCAGTGTTGGTGTCACGTATTGAAGAGAACTACTCTTGCCTCGATGTTTTGATGAATTTTCTTTGGTCTTTATCTTGAACGTGTTTTGCTTGAACTTGGAACCAGTGTTGTCAGATAGTTGAAACATATTTTGGTAGATGTCAGCAATATTTTTCAGTAGATTTGAAATTAGTCAAAGAAATATAATATTACTTCATTTTAAACATGTTCGATTTATTTTTATATTAATGTTGTTACAGACTGGTAGAAATCATATTGGTTATGAATTGCTCTTCAATATTGATATCACAACAATGAGTATTTTCTAGTTAATTTTTTGTTTAAAGTAAGCCAGAGATTGTGTCAACATAGTTGTTTTCATCAAATTTGTTTGCAAAAAAATTCTTTCCGCGTTTTGTAGAAGAATATGGAAGACAAATTACGCTACAGCTAATATTTTCTAATGTATTAAATCGTAATTTTATTTCAGATACTTGTTTCCAAAATTATTTTTCTTCTTCATTATTGGAAAATGATTGAATTTCGTTTCGGATTACGCAAATACCATTCAGTGTCTAATTTCTGCAAATTACCACTTTTTACTAAATTTGAAATACTTGCCACAATAGAAATTGAAACAATTTCTCCAAATTTGGCGATTTTATGGTGTAAAAAATTTAACTTCTCCATAATATTATTTGTTAAAGGAAACCTTTTTATTATTTGCACACTTGCTTCAATATCAAAGTCCAAACATCTTAATCCAAATCTAAACAACTGCTATGGAATGATATACACAGTTCATGAATTGACTTTTCTACTTGTGCTCCAGAATACATGTTTTCAATTGCCAAATATTAATGAGAGCGCCTGAACTCTCCATTTTCTAATAGTGTATTTATTTACATGATCTTTTTTTTAATAAAGAAATCACGTAGAGTTCGTAAAATATGCGCAACATGTATTTTCGAAGATTCAGATGACATATTTTTATTCAAATTATTGAATAACTGTAAAAGGGATAAGAATTGCAAATGCAACTTTGTCGTACGATCATTTAGTTTCATGGTTATGTTATTTGAAGCTTGTACGTCATTGCTCATTGGTATTTACAGCATCAACAAAATACAATTTAAGGCTGTTATATTGATGCAAAATTGTAGAAATTGCCAAATAAACTGACATCCAAAGATACGAAGGGAATGTTTGATGTATTTTAATATTGCAAAAGTTAGAAGACAGTAACATTAATAATACTAAATAATAAATAACTGCAATAATATATACATGATAATAAATGGTTAATATTTCAACAGGACGCTAACGTGGACTAAAACAAATACAATTAATCACACTTTAATATATCAAACTTAATATAATTGCGTTATATGCACAGAGCAAATGCACTGAGTAACTTAATCCTGAATGTAATATACTGGAAACATGAGCTGAAACTCCCCCAAAAAACAAAACAGAACACAGAAAATGAGATTAAAGTACAAAGACTGACAATCTAGATTGTATAAATTTATAATCACACACAACGCAGAAATAAAAGACATATGGAATCAAAGATTAACTTAACATGATAAATTTAATTTTAATTAGATTGCTGAGAGCAGAGTTGTCAAAAAATATACCGCATAAAACAATTGAAGAATTTTATAAATATGATAACTAAAACTTCTCGCAAGTTAGGTTAAGGTGGATAGAGACCACCTCTGATGCAAATATTTCGATGACAGATTTGATATCTGAAAATATCCGAAAGATGTAGATGTATTGTGATAAAATACTAGAGATTGCAGTTGCCTACGATGGCACCTTGGTGGTCATCGAGGATCAGACAGCGTATGAGGAATCCTAACATATTTTCTGATACCAATCATTAACCTCAAACGCGAATTTAGTTTTTTTGAATTCCCTAATATTAGGATAATATACGAAATAGCAAAAATTAAATCCTGACAAAGAAGGCCTTAAATAATTGCTTTTGTTTAAGCTTATAGCCAAATCCTTCATATGAATCTTATGTTTTTTAGTTCGATTAAGTAAAACAGAAATATTGCAATTGTTAACCGAGTATTTTGTTTTATCGCATGTTTTCTTTTAATAACAATAATAATAAGATACGTTTATTAGCCCAACAGGAGACACCCAATAACAGGACATTACACTTGTAATAAAAAATTAAATTGTCTTCAGCTACTACTATACCAGAATAATACATGCATACACATACAAAATTAAAGCAAAAATAGTAGTAAAAAAGAACGCAAAAAAAATAACTTCTAAAGAAAGAAAGAGAATATAACGGGGTATTATTTTCATATATACATCGTCATTTTAGAGGATTAAATATGATTGGAGGAAGAAGTTGTGTATATATTATCTAAAAGAGGACCCATTATAGATCCTTGTGGAATTCCTGGATTTAAGCAGGGTAAATAGGAAACCGTATCAAATAATTCCACCTGATCGATGCAACTAAAACCACTATGATAATATTAAAGGAAAACAGTTGCAGTTTTATGACGAATAAAGGGTCAAGAGATCACGTCTACGTACGGTAATATTATGTACAATATATCACTTGTGCATCTGATTTTTTTTTAGGCAAATAACGTTGTTTTTGATCCACATGCCCGCGATTATGCATATTCGATTACTTTGCATCAAGTACCGACAGTGCAGAACATACGCAGAAGTTCTGCATTGTCTCAACTTGTTTGGTCTCAATACTATTGTCCAAACCAGGTCCATATTACTAACTACAGCAATAAAACTCGAATAATATTGGAGTGTCGCATGAAAGTAATTTGGTGTGAATATTAACTGTGTGTCTACTTAGAAATACAAATTTCAAAGTAAAACACATTTTTTGACTAAAAAAGAAATATGACTCGTAAAGCGAAATTTGCAGTCAAATATTATACCAAGTTGGTTGGATTTTTTCACTCTGAATATATATATATTTATATCAGAAGGAATATTAACCATCATCAAAGATCAAGACCAACGATTTATTGTTAGAGCTGTTAAATTAATAAACCATGGGATTGCGTCGTCTCAACAAAAATACCATGGTCATTGTTAATTACTCTTTTTCCAATTGGAAAGTCCCCAGGTTTAAATGAGTAGTACATTTATATACTCTATATAACGTCGGCATAATTTTTTTTTTTTTTTGGGAGGTGAAATGCATTGACGCATACTAGTATATCCATCTATACTAGTTATGCTGGACTCCCTCTGAAGGAGGACTACCAGCTAAAACACCCCCTCTTCTTCTAGATACCAGTCCGGAACCGTTTATCACATTACTTCGGGCTGGGTCTATGCATTTGGCTGTAGAAAGGCCACACTCCATTGTGGTTTGGAATTATAACAATTCCCTTTCCATGTTGCAATTCCCTTCTTTTTGCGCAGTACATATTGCACATACCGCAAAACTAATAATAATAACAAAAACAATAACAATAACAACAATAATAATAATAAGCGTATCCATCAATACTCGGATTCCCTTCAATAGAGGACTACCAGCCACCACCCGTTAATCACTTTAGTTCGGGCTGTGTCTAGTTTGCTGTACAAAGGCCACGCTCCACTGGACTTTCGAATTATAGCAATTCTCTTTCCATATTGCGGACCAAATCGCCTTTCTTCGTGCGCAGGACATATTGAACGTATCGCGTTAAACTTGTCCAGCAATTTTCATTGGCTGATATCTTCGTTATAATTGTATCGATCGTAAATTCGCCGATCTCCATTTCGAGTAACCGTCTTGGTTCCGCCCATCTCTCACATAAGAAGAAGGTATGGTGCGCATCATTTATCTCATTTGGGCAATACAAACATGCTCCAGTCTCGGTCTTACCCATTCGGTGCAGATACGATTTGAAATAGCCATGACCGGTCAAAAACTGAGTCAGATAATAGTCCAACTTCCCCATGGGTTCTAGAGATCCAGGGACGGAGGCGCGGGATCAGTCTCGCAGTCCAGCGCCCTCTTCCGTCCGTCTCCCAAAGTCGTTGCCATACTTCTAATGTGGCATCTCTTTCGTTAGCGACTCGTTCTTCACCTGCACGTCTCCTCATATATATGCACTTCCTTTCCTGAGCAAGGAGCGACACTGGGATGACTCCCGCTACCACTAGGACCGCCGGTTCCGACACAGTGCGGTACGCCGAGGCAACTCTCAGTGCAGCCCTTCTTTGCACCTGGGCCAGCCTCTTACGATACATCTTTTTGCTCAGCGCGTCCGCCCACACCTCGGAGCCGTACAGTAAGACCGACTAAACTGTCGACATCAATAACCTCCGCTTCTTTGGCCGAGGACCACAAACATTAGCCATCAACCTACTCAAGTTCGCAACCATCTTCGCCGCCATAATAATAATAATAATAATAATAATAATTGCGATAAGTTAAATACTTATATATGTATGAATAATATAAGAAAGAAGACCATGTAGTACCTCGAGGAACTCCATATTTATTCCATAAATTGAAACTAATTTCAATACATTTCTGTCGATTATATAAATAATATTTAAAACCCAATAGTACCCCTATACCAAGCTAATATAATAACAAATATGTCATGGTCTTTGATTTCAAAAATCTTGAATAAAATAGAGTAACAGAAAGTGGTTCACGATCTCGAATGTTATTCGCAATTACATAAGTTTTTGAATATTTTAGAAAATGAAGGAGTAGATTTCTTAAACATGTGAGATTCTGAACTTTTGCAAATGGTCTAACAATAGCTCCCTCGCAGTCAAACCTCATTAGCAACACTAAAACCAAGCTTGCACCCTAGAAAGGTATTATCGTTTGTTTAGTGGAAAATTCGGAGAACAGATCATCTTAAAACACTAAAAGCAAGTGCATTAGCATTTGGTATAGGAGGCGTTGCCTCACGAATCTTATTACTTTGTCATCGCGTCTTCTTTTTTTCAGTATAAAATTTATCGAAATTTGGAAGAAGTCAAAAATTCTTTGATCAAAAACCATCTTTGTTCTAGAGAACTGGCATTGAAAATTTGCCTACTAGATGGCAGAACATCATTGAACTTAATTATAAAATTATTTCGTTTTGGTTTGATGAAAAAAGGCCGTTATCTTCCATGCTGTCAACACAATTGTTTTAGTTAAATCAACTATATAAATGTTTATAATGGTTTTATTATTTATTTTATTTTTTTTTATTCTTGGGAATCTCTAGAGACGTTTTGAAATCCCTATAATGAATTTGACGCCTTCAAGAAAGTAAAATCGAGTTTAATAACGATCAATATCGTGGTAATAAGAAATCTAAATAAAATTTCTTTTGGTTCGACACACTTCCAGCTGAACCCCTTGCAGAATCTTTCCAAAAGACATAAATTCAAGTTCCCAAGCGAAAATCTTTAATTGTATTTCGGCAACGTGGACATTTCATATTTTTGAAACATCCATTTAAAGACAATAAATTCTATCCGTAACTCCTTGCTTTAGAATTTATTTAGAACTTCCTTCAATAAACTCGATTACTGTCAGAAACAAACAAAATTCCAAACAACGTTCATCGCCAATTTAGCGAAACGAATAAATACTTTACGTACCGTAGATGATCTCGCAATTAGGTCTCTGTCTCTCGAAACCGGTAAGCTAGCGTGGTATGCGAAAATGTATTTGTTTTCCGCAGGGCAGAACTCCAACTATTTTATTTATTTTAGGTCCATGTTGGCGCCATTGTTACGCAGCTTACCGATGAATATTTTAATCCCACGTTTTCGAAACTCCTACTGTAGCGTGCGAGGTTTAATAAGTGGTTGTCGCGTAATTATATACACTAGGGTGACAGAATAAAATAGACACCTACTAATTAAAAAAAGATACTATTCTCGTTATATATACAAAATATTTTAAAATTTTTAAATTAGACTAATATTTTGTCGATCCACCTTTACTTGCGTGCTGCGAGTCGTCGTGGCATAGAATCTATTAAATGATTAATGGTGTCTTCTGGAATATTTAACCACTCTTCTGTAACAGCTGCCACGAGTTCTTCCTTATTGCTGGGTTTTCGGAGTCGTTTCGCCATATTTGTCTGGATTATGTGCCAAACATTCTCTATCGAATTCATGTCTGGTGATTGGCCTGACCATGGTAAAATCCGAATCCTCTGTTCCTCTTTCCATGTGGTTGTTGTTCTTGCATTGTGGCAGGGTGCTCCATCCTCCATAAAAGTGGCGTCTTCTTTAGATAAAATGGCGTTGTCGAATATCTGTAGTAGTCCTTCTGTTAATATTTGGATATATTTTGCCGCATTTATATTTCCGTCGCAGATTACTAATTGCGATCTTCCACCATACCATATCGCGCCCCACACCATGATATTCACCCCGCCGTATTTCACCGTCTGATGCAAAAATTTGTCGTCCAGTTGCTGTGACGAACGTCTCCATACCCACGTACGACCACTATCACTGAATTGGCAGTATCTGCTTTCGTCTGAAGAAATGACAGACCGCCAAAACTCTTCGGGCTTCGTTCGCATTTCGATTGCCCAAGCCATTCGGCGCCGTTTTTGAAACGCCGTAAGGAGAGGTTTTTTCTTTGCCACCCTTTTATACATCGCCACACTGCACCGGAGGTATCGCAGAACGGTGCGCTGACTTTTCTGTGAAGTTGCCGCAAGCTCAGCTGTACTTTTTCGCAGTTCTCTTAACACTTCGCGCACAAGCACCCTTTTACTTCTTTCAGAAGGTACGGCATGACCTGGTCTCGGCTCCACTGTTGTTTTTTCCTTGCGTTTAAATTGTGTAATCACTGGGTTAACTGTGGACAACGGAATATTTAAAAATTTACTCATTTCACGTTGCGAAGCGCCGCGTTCACTCTGGCCAACGATGCGACCCCGGGTGAAGTCGCTAATATCACTCGAACCTTGTAAGCGAGGCATAGTTGTAACGATACTAAACTATGACGAATTCCTTCCGATACATCTACCGCTACCCTAATGACAAGAGAAAGTTCTTAATTCGTTCTTAGAATTTAGCTGTTTTGCATATTTATACCGCTTTACCTGGTGTCTATTTTATTCTGTCATCCTAGTGTATATTTTTATGATTATTTTGTGTTATGTTTAATGTTTGAGAAGCGTTCAGAGAAGAATGTCCATGCCCATGTAAAGAATAGGTTGGTTGTTTATTCAGAGCAGTTTTAGACATGGAATACTGCTGCGGTTAAAAGCGATCGATTGCTCAATCTCAGTAAACCATTCACTTGAAATTCACAATAAGAACTAACGAAGAAAATAAATCGGTTCATGTGTTGCAGTTAATTTATTGAATCTAAACCGTTTTTAGAAAGAAATTTCAGTATTAATCTTCAGTCTATCAGGAAATCTACACATCGCTAGTTTCTTTGTGTGTTAACACTGAAATTGGTTGATTATTTTCAAATAAAAATAAATTCAACTTTATTTCATTTCACATTTATTGCACTTCTAGTTCTTGTTTTTCTATCTTTTGGAGGTGGTCATACTTGTCCACACCTCTTCTCTGTGCTAGTAGATGATATGGCTTCTTCTCCTTAGGATTCTTGCATTTTACAAGTTCCTTCTCTTTTCCAGAACTATAAATGCGGTAGGTTTTGACAACTTTCATAACATGTACGCATTCATGGCGGTGATATCCAGCAAGAAGGAAACTGTAAGAGACTGCCTTCGTGTCATTTTATCTATGTTATCCACACCTTTCGTTTTATTGTATTCCAAAAGTGCGTCAGATTTCTTCTTTTGACCGATTTGATCATTGTGCAAAGTACTGAGTACCGTTACAAGGTCTGTTTCTTTTCTTTCTTTTGCAATAAGAAATAATCATGGTGTTGTTCGTAAAACTAAACCTCGTGGAATACACTTCACGACGATTCTGTGAAAGAAGCTGAAGGTCCATTTTTGCTAGCCGTACCAATTGCCGGTAGATTTTTGGATGGGTTATAGGAAGTCATAAAGTTATCGCATGTTTGATAAATTAAATTGATTTTATAAAGTTGCTTGAGGAACAGAAGAACTATGGAACTACTGGAACTGGAACTGGAGCATTTTTCTGTTGAAATGAAACAAAAGTTTTCTCTGGTAGAAGCTTCCAATACAGAGTTAATTCATCAGTATTATACAATTGATTAAGTGAATTTCTCAATTGCTCTATTTTATTTTTTTGCTTGACTTTAAATGGATCCAATTAGTTCTGGCCGCGATAATAATTTTTCACCAGCAATTTTTAAATATCGCATTCTGAATCTTTTTTTTTAAATCTCTGCAACCAACCATCACTAGCAGTAAATTCTTCAACAGAATTTAGTTTCATCACCGAATTCAATGCTTTTGCATTTTCTTTGATCATATCACCACTGACCATAATGTTATAATTATTATTTTACATGTTTATAAAGTTTAAATAAATCATGTCCTATACTTTCGACGCACCTTTATTTTGTTTATAGCCCCAAATTATCGGTATATCGCATAGTTTTGTACCAAGTACTGATAGACAATGAGATTTGTTTATCATATATAGAAAAAATACCCAAACATTACATGCTTAACAAAATAATCAAATTTCTTTACTGTTTATTATCTCGAGAAATAAAAGCCATGAACATGTTTACGAGGGGAGGTCCAGAAGTTCGTGGAATTGAGGGGATTGAGTGGGGATAGGGCCGCTCGCGAGGTGTCATTCTGATTGGCCACTCATCATTAGTATATAAGTTAAGTTGCAGCCCTATAGCGTCAGTCGTTTACGAATAGTTGCCTGCTAAACAAGTCAATCCGGAAGAAAACTAAAACTAATTGAACATCGTGCTGTGATAAAGTTCCTTTCACAGCAAGGAAAGAACGCTCAAACCATATTGAATGAAATGGAAACCGTTTATGGGGAACAGTGCCCTAGTAAATCAATGATTTATAAGTGGCATGGTCTTTTTAAACATGTTCGGGAGTCGATTGAAGACAACCCCCGGTCAGGACTGCCAGTTGAGGCCACCACATCAGACATCGTCGAAAAAGTGCAAAAATTTCTACTGCAAGATGCCCGTTTGAAGAGAAAACAATTATCTGCGTTAGTTGGAGTATCAGATACCACCATTTTACGTATCCTACATGACCACACAGGTATGACAAAAGTCAGTGCAAGATGGGTACCGAGAATGCTCACGCCGCTGCAGAGACAGCAGCGCGTCTGTGCGTCCAAACAATTTTTGGAGCTGTGTGGAGATAAACCTGCACAGATTTTGGAGCGGAGTGTTACCGGAGATGAAATATGGGTTCATCATTTTGAGCCTGAGTCCAAACAGGAGTCCATGCAATGGAATAAAAAGGGGACACCACCGCCAAAGAAATTCAAAGTGTCAGAATCGGCTGGAAAGTTGATGGCTACTGTTTTTTGGGATTGTGAGGGGATATTATTAATTGATTACAAAGGAAAAGATAGGAGCATAACCGGAGAATATTACGCAGCGATATTAGAAAAATTAAAGGAGGCCATCAAGGAAAAACGTCGAGGAAAATTGACCAAGGGTGTGTTGCTCTTGCAAGACAATGCGCCGGTTCACAAAAGCAAAGTTGCAATGGCTGCTCTGCATAAGCATGGCTTTCAATCAATAGTCCATCCACCCTACAGTCCCCAATTTAAAAAAAGACTTACGTGGAAGAAAGTTTTTCTACGACAATGAGGCAAAGAACGCATCTTTGACCCATTTTGAGGCGAAACATAAAAGATATATTTACGATGGTTTAGAAAAATTAATTCATAGATCTATTAAATGTATTGTGCTTAAGGCTGATTAAATTGAAAAGGAAAAATAGATTTATTGTTTTATTTTATTTAAAACCCTTTCATTCCACGAACTTCTGGACCTCCCCTCGTAACTTTAAACATTTTCCGAAAAGTGGCATCTTTTTTCTATCACATATTTATACATATTTTGTATTCTCATGGAATAATTGTCCAATATCATTACTATTTTTGTATATTTGGTACAACTAAACAATCTTTTTCCAAAAAACTTGGAACTTATCTTCAAATAGAATAACAGAATATTTTATAATCATGTTGAAATCTAACATTATCATTATTTCATTGAATCAATTACATATATATATATATATATATATATATAGCCATGTTCATCTGTTATAAGAATCACGGTGGTCGTCATTACAGGTTTCTAAATTTACTTTTACGATAGTCAATTAATTTCATTGCCGATTTATCAAAAAAAAAAAAAAAGAAGAAAAGCAAACAAAACCGTCTTTATTCTGAAATAGCGAAAAGAGCCAATAAAATGTGAATTCTTAAGTAAATATTAGAATGGCTCCCATTATCTATACATCACATCTGCAATAATCGTTAACTTTTTTTTTTCCTCCTGCGTTACGTGTCTGTAACAATAGAACATCATCATCATCATCATCGCGCTAATAGTTCGGAGTTTATCCGAACGAATCGATACGTTCCAATGTGTATACATAACGCGAGAGAATTCCTGACGATGGGTGATTCAGATTGTTTATAGCGCGGATTAAACCGCGACCGGGCAATAATCGTAGTTGGCCGCGCGAACGATTTCGAGAAAACAATTCCGTGTAAATATTTACTAGGCGATGTAGTTATTCGAACTGCCGAGGTTAAGATTTAAAATTTGCAACATCTAAAGCGCGATAAATACGGTTTATTTGGATCGTTGGATGTTGTGACAATGCGGTTGGTCCCGTTTACGTTTAGATGCGCGTTCGACGGGGTCTAAAAGGAGGCGAATTTATATTGTTTAAAGCGTTTTGCAAAAGAGGTTGGGATTAAATGGAAAAGGTATAAATCTTCCAAAGATAATTTTCGAGATCTCAAATTGCTTGGTATCAAAGAATTAACCATGCGAAGCAGTTTCTGGTGTTGTATCAATTAGCCTGCTCTATTTTGAAGAGATATTTGTTTGATGTGTAACCTAGATACGTAAAGAATGAGATATTAAGTGAACACTATTAAATTTTGCTATTCAGATATTTATTGTTCCTTTTCTAACTAGTTCTATAAATCTCGTTTTGGTTTCTGGGTTGTGTGTAAGTGAATTGTGTATACTACTGTTCATAAGTTTGATCGCACTGTATAAAGTGATAAGACAAAATAGACCTATAATGTTTGCGAGAAATTTATTAAAGAAACAAGCTTTACTCATTAACTTAAAATGTTTTATTGGAACCGTGTATAAATAAAAATTCGGTAACTAAAGCATAGCAAATAGCAATATAATATAAAATATACATCATTTTTCAATATAATCTCCTGGTTCTGCGCCCCAAAGAAGGGAAAAAGCCAGTAGCCAGCAAATGTGCGAAATGCGCACCGACAAGTAAATCGGAGCGATGAAGCCGACATTACATATAGAAAAATGGTCCGTGAAACTCGTCCGCTACGACGAACAACTAAATGAAGAAATGTCTAAGTCCCGATACGACAAATGTTACGTTCTCCTGGTTTGAAGAACAACGCCGCTGTAGCCTGCTCGTAATTTCCTAAATTACTTGACCAATACTTACTTGTAGAGTATGTTCGCTTATTTACTAGAGGAAAGGTTGTACAGTCAAACTCAATGCGCTTGCGCAAAAAAATATATATTTAAAAATAAAATGTGTACACGGTTTCCACTCTTGCCTATGTACATCGTAACTGTACATAGGCAAGAGTATAAGATATATATATATATATATATATATATATATATATAGATTTGCAATAATTCAGTTATTGGAGCTCTCTTGTACATGTAGTGTACATTAGCATGTGTATATGTATGTTTTCCTTGGTAGCAATATAAAGTACTGCCTCAGCATGTACGTTGCAACGCTATGTCTTAATTCTGTTTAAAAGGTTAAACTCTTATATGCTTCCGCTGAAGCTTTGTTGGAGGCATGTACTAATGCCTCTATCTGTTTGCATGCACCACTACCTTTTTTATAGGAGCCAACCCTATTTATTTCTTAAATTTATAAGCGCACCTCGGTGCTATGCTTATTTATATGTCCCTTTCCGGGAGCCTAATATACTTTCCTTGTTTTAAATTTGCCTAAGGGACTTGGCCCTGTATTATTGGCATGTATTTGTACTTGACCAAATACGTTTGTTATATTCACATTTATAGGGGAACCCACCCTATCTCTTAGAGCTTGAACGCCTGGTTGAGGGCGACAGTAGCGATAATAGCCGATCTCAATACAAAAGTAATGTCACAGCTACCCAGGCGTTCTCGTTTGAAATATTACGCTATGTGCAATCTTATCCCGATACGACAAGGACCGAACAAACATACAAAAGACAACGGGCGCTGCGGCCGCAACGACCGTCAGCAAGAAGCGGAGTGATCGTACTTGTAGAGGAGGTCTATACATGCGCGCCGACAATCTCACCAAAATAATTTCCGACACAAACTTAACTGAAGACTAAAAATATGTATAGACGACAATGGACACAGTAGCCTCGACGTACGATGATAGAAAATCGAGAATTTATACTTATTAAAAAAAATCTATACATGTGGTCCGACGACGTTACCAAATGACTCCCGCCAGAAATAAATGTATAGACAACGTCCTCGACGATTCCCGCCAAAACTAGAAAAACTTAGAAATCTCTAATAATCTTACGACGACGTTACTGTACACGTTACGACGAGGCACGAAAGGTGACCGAGAGTGCACGATCGCTAATACCTCGACTGTCGCGCGGGAGACGACTGCCTATGCTTGTGTACCTTAAATTTCAAGAAAACTCCCATTACATATCCGACGACGTTGCAGTGAATGATTTCTAATTAGGCAGTTTTAGCTAGCGTAATGCGAATGGCTGACTTGCATACATATACAATGCGTAATGTACATACATATTAAAATAAAATTGGATATAAGAGAGCAAAATAAATAAATATAAGAATGAAAATAAATAAGTATAAAAATGAAAATAAAATAATATTCTAAATGAAAATAATAATGCAAAGAAGATAAAATACATAGTAGTAAAAAAAATATAAAATATAAAAAACAATGTTAAGTCCTTAACAACAAAGGACCGAACAAACGTACAAAAGACAACGGGCGCTGCGGCCGCAACGACCGTCAACAAGAAGTGGAGTGATCATACTTGTAGAAGATGTCTATACATGAACGTGTGAAGAGTGTATTGCTTCTACCGTGAAGCATGGTGGAGGTTCTATCATCATTTGGGGCTGTTTTGCTGGCACTAGTGTAGGGGACATTGTGAAAATTGACGGTATATTAGAAAAAGAAAGCTACCGCGAAATTTTGGAGAACCACGCAATACCTTCCGGAATTCGACTTTTAGGTCAAAATTTTATCTTCCAGCAAGATAATGACAAAAAACATTCGTCTAAATTATGTAAAGACTATTTACGCCATTTAGAAGAGGAAGTAACTCTCAAAATTATGGAATGGCCTCCCCAGAGCCCCGACTTGAATCCAATCGAGTTATTATGGGAAGAACTAGACCGGGAAGTACGGAAATCGGCTCCGACATCAGCTACTGACGTGTGGAACAAATTGCAATCGAGTTGGCCCGCAATAACACAAGAAACTCTGGCAAAACTTATTGCGAGAATGCCTCGATTGTGTGCTGCAATTATTAAATCAAGAAGAGGCCACATAGATGAAAGCAAAATTTAAATTAAACGTTTTAATTTTCACATTTATTTAATATATTTTTATTCATGTACGTGTATCTGTGCATAAAAAATAAATATTATTAACATTTTTGCTGAGTTTTTATACATCTTTGCTGTCAGTGAGAGTGCCTAATCACTTTTGAGCGGTGGTGTATATATGTATCTGTAAATTGATTTTAATACCTACCGTTACTCGTCTTTCAGGAACTCAAACATACTATATTCTTCGTTCATGAATCTATTACATATATATTACAATTTTACACGGGACAAATATGAAGATTTGTGCCCTTTCTTCCACTATTACCATTACTACTCATGTTTGTCTTATACTTTAAATAACTAAACAATAACAATGAGATAACTAATATAAAAACGAAAACTCTGCATATAATATAACTCAAATACTTTTAAAACACTACCACGTATAGCTTTGCCTAACACGGGCGTATTTTGTTTATATGTTTTGTTTGTGTTAGATTGTTTTTATTTTTTATTCTATACACTTTATTGACCAGCGTGATACATACATATGCACGTGATTCTATTTATTTATTCAATTAAACTTATTCTATTATATCGACGTTATTTGTAATGTTGATTGCAAATATAAAGAATTTTTATTAAAAAGTATGAATACTAATATGAATTTCTCTAAATATTTTTAAAATAGTTCTAAGTATAACACAATATATTAGTTGTGATCAAACTTATGAACGATAGTGTATATCTTAGATTCCTAAAACAATAATCTCATAGATATTCCCCAAATATTGAAATATCAGAAAGGTTATTCATTTTGCATATCTACTTAAGCAATTAACTACATTACAAGCTATATAGTAGCAAATGATTAATTAATTTGACCGCAATTTATTTCAGAAGTGCATAGGTTTTCAAAAATAATTTTTTTTTATAAAGAATAACTTTTTTCGCCAAATTCGTAACTTGAGCGATTACAGACTAACTTTTTCCAAAAAATAAGACCGCTTCCGATCCAAATCGTTTGAAATCAAACACGCAACCTCGATTCTATAATTTTGGGAATTCTCGGATATCATAAAAGTTTATTAACAAGAACTAACGAAACTAAAGCTGACGTAAACACTGTTTATTCACTCTCCGGTATTTAATAGAAGCCTTAGATTCCTACTACTGCATCCATTACGTGTCAGCAATGAGTTACGGATCGGTGTAAATAGCTTTTATTGCTCGTTTTTTTTGCCTTTAAAATGCCATTTCGTCACCAAGCGATGTACGATGTAGTACTTCACATAAGCGCATTCTTTCGAAGTATGTACACTAGCGCCCGTAAATGTAATACTACCTTAAGGAATTTGTATGAAGACTTAATTAACAAACGTATTTTTAATAAGAAAAAGAAACATGTTCATTTGTTAGAAATTAAAATTTGATACCAAAACAAAAGAAATTATATTATCAAAAGTATGTAAGACATTGTGGATGTATAGCTACAATAATAATAATAATAAATAATAGCAAATATACACTACCGTTCAAAAGTTTGATCGCACCTAATATATTGTGTTACAGTTAGAACTATTTTAAAAATATTTGGGAAATTCATATCAGACTTCTTAGAGTGACATTTACAATCTAATGTTGATAGTATATATTCATAACAATAAACATAACATAAACAATTAAATATTTCTATGGGTTGGACAATTAAAAGGAAACGAAGTGGAATGTCCGAATCAACGTCGAAACAAGACAACGATCGATACATCCGAATATGATTTCCGTAAGAAATCACCATCTTATCGCGCTGCAATTTACGGCAAAGTTCAATTTACAACGCCATTAGCCGGTAAGTGTGTCGACAGTAAAACGCAGACTAATAAAAACCGGTCGTACAGTACTAAGAAAACCACAGTTAAGTTCTATACACAAGCGGAAAAGACTAAATTGTGCGAAACCTCACGCGAACTAGCGTGTAAATGATTAGAAAAAATGTCACTGCCCTGGAGAAAGAATGTTAGATGGGTGTATTTCAATACCAGTGAAACATGGAGGAGGAAACGTCATGGTTTGGGGTTGCTTTGGATGCGGTAGGATTGGAAAATTAGTTAATGAAAAGAAGATAAAAGATGTGCACTTAAGGATTCTAGAAAACAATGCCGTACCAACTGGATGTAAATTAATTGGGGAGGGGTTCATTTATCAGGAAGATAATGACCTTAAGCACACCGCAATGTTAAAGCTTATTTTCAAGACAATCTTATGGAGCAGGTGATTCAAAATATTTCTTTTGTCAAAAGTTTTTGTGAATCGTCCAATAATGTTTCGGATCGTTATCAGGCTGAAAAATAAACTGCTTTGAAACCAGCGTTAAAACAAATGGAATTATATTCTGCTCTAAAATTTCTTTATATTTCATTTACACATTTTCGTCATACCACTATTGAACCTCCCTGTGTTTTATAGCGTGTACGAGAGCTTGTGGTAACATTTTTCTTTAAACATCTTTCGAATAAACATTTGTCATTACCAAGAAGTTTGAAATTTGAATTCATTGCTCTAAGAAGTGTCTGCCCAATATTTCAAAATTACCCCTTAACGACAATGAAACAAAATCTTCATTCTTTTCTTATAAGGCAATAAATGTTGGTCGATTTCGACATCTCCAAAATGTTATGAACCAAACTTAGACATATGGTAAACAAACGGTTTTCACATAGTAGTGATTTTGTTTTGGCGTCATATTGTCATTTTGGCTGTGTTAAAATGTCTGGTTTTGAGCTTAATAATCGTCATTTGCGGGAAGTGTTGATTTTCTTCTTTCATTCGAAGAAAACACTGGTTGAAGCGCATCGAGAGCTCCACAAAGTTTACGGAGATGCTGCTCTAACTGAAACAACGACCGTCCGCGTGAAGGAAGGCCCAATACCTTCGAAGACGCTGAATTGGAGGTATTGCTCGATGAGGATCCATGCCAAACGTAACAAGAGCTTTCCGTCGGCATTAGGAGTTACCCGCCAAGCCATTTCCAAGCAATACATGCGTTGCGAATGATCTGAAGCTAAGGGACGTTGGGCGCCGTTATTTCGCCTGTCAACAACTGCTCCAGCGACAAAAAAGGAAGGGGTTTCTTCATCGCATCATGACGGGTGATGAGAAATGGATTCATTACAGCAACCCAAAGAAAAGAAAGTAATGGGAATTGCCCGGTCATGCTTCTTCGTCGTTTGCTCGGCCGAATATTCACGCTGCGAAGGTTATGCTCTGTATTACACGGTGTTATTTATTATGAGCTGTTGAAATCGAACGAAACCATCACTGAGGAACGGTATCGACTTCAATTGATGCCATGGAGCCGAGCATTGCGCGAATAACGGCCACAATACGAGCAGAGGCACGAATAACTGATTCCACAGCATGACAACGCTCGGTCTGACGTTCCCAAACCCGCTAAAATCTACCTGGAAACGCTCAAATGGGAAATCCTACCCCACCCGTCATATTTCCTAGATATTACGCTGTCCGATTATCATTTGTTCCGTTCGATAGCACGTGGTCTGGCTGATCAGCGGTTCCGCTCATATGAAGACATCGGAAAATGGCTCGATTCGTGGGTAGCCTCAAAAGATGAACATTTTTACCGTAACTGCCAAAAGGATTGGAAAAAGTTATAGTTGCGATAGCCAATACTTTGAATGATTTATTTGTAGCCATTTGCAACGAAATGTTGCTGACTCGGTATGAGTTTATACCAAAATATAGGGAATAAGAGAGAAACCGAAACCAATCTCACAGTATTGCAAATAATTTAATTAAAGAATGGCTACCGATTTCGTGCACATTTACACATCCTCAGGTCAAGACTGGAATAGCAAGTAATTCTAGTTTTAACAGGTGGTTTTAATTTTATGAGCAACAGTGCATATGCCATCCCAAACGATATTTTAACTTTACCCATCGTGTAGCGGTGGACGGTATCTAAGTACATTTGCTTGTACACTTATTTCACGAGCGTTTCCTTTAATACTCTCAAAATATTTAATCTTCACGTTGGAAGCGTTTGAGATTAATTTTACGCCTCGTGAATGAACGTGACTGTACATACATAAGTGCGCCTTTATTTATGAAAACGGAAATAGTCGGGGCTTGAAAAGTATGTGTGTCATCAAGGATGTTTGCAAAGTAGGCTAAAACGTAAATATTCGCTTAGAATCGGGGTCCGATTTAACGTACTCCAAGTTTTTGAGAAGTAAAAATTTTGCTTAAAATATACTTCACGTGAGTGCCTAAAAATTTGTTTCGTGTTCTCTACCCTTATAGTCTGATTGTAATAGTTTGTATGTATATTTTGATGGTCCGTTGTAAAGCTCTCAGTAAAACAAAGTTCAGTTCTTACGTTTTCTAACTTCGCGAAGTCGTAACTCCTAAATTAAGACATGTACACTCGGCAAAATTTCTATAGTTCCATATAATTTTGTAATTCCCCTATAAATGTTTAGCAGCGGTATGATTTGGGAATTACCTAGAATTACATTTGCGAACGTAAAGCAGTAATAGCAGAGACACTATTTTATCAACATCACAACTGTTACATACATACGTAGGGGAAGTACCTGGCGTATAAACGTATAAATACGATCGAAATTTCTATAATTCCACAGAGTCAGCTTCTAAACATCTTCACAAGTTTATTGTTGAATATATATATATATTATCTGAGGATGCTACCGCATCAGTAAGGAAAAGAAATTAACAGTTCTAAATGCAGAACATAATATAATTTCTTCATTTCGCTTGTAAGGTTTGATCCTGCAAAGGGCGGTCTAGTCATATAAAAGTAAAACTGTCAACGGAAGATGCAACGCGTTTGGCATTAAAAAAATGTTTAGGAATTAAAAGAACACACTTCTTTAGTATCTTGTTCCCGTGATAGAACTCGTTTTGAGCAGAAATTATACAGAATTCTTAAAGCCGAGCTTTCGAAACTTTAAAATGGCGGAGAAAAAGGTTTAAAGATTAAGTATATACAAGGGTAGATCTCTATATTGTACCCCTGTTCCCCTTACAGCAAAACTACAGTGACATTATATTTTTTATTTTTCGACATAGTCTCCTTTTACACTAATGCACTTGATCCATCGGCGCTCCAACATTTCAACAGTCCCCTGGACAACATTTTTGTCCGACCTCTGCAAACCACCTCTCCTACAGCTTGCATCATAACTATAGGAAAATTTTGCCCCACGTAAGATTTCTTTTAATTTGGAGAACAGCCTGTAATCACTAGGGGCCAGATCCAGCGAATATAGTGGGTGCTCCACTAATTCAAAGCCTGCTTGATGTATAGCAGCTATAGCAATACCTGATGTATGGCTAGGAGCATTATCCTGATGGAACAGCACACCGTGCCTTAACTTTCCTTGGCGTTTCTCTTTACCTTACTTACTTTCGATATAATTTGCATAAAGCAAATTATTACTATTATTAAGAGTCATCAAAATACTAAGCTGGTTGTAGATGATTTTTACAACAAACTGTATGAACTATAAATCGATCTGATCCTTTGTTTCGCTCAAATTACAAGACATGTTATCCCTCCTGTAATTAAGAAAACCTAAAACTGAAGGCTCATTGCCACAGAAAATGTAAAACGACACATGACAATTGTAATGAAATGGAGTTTCAAAGACTGAGCAGATTAGTTAAGACGGGCATTAATTTAGCCTATAGTTCATACGTTCATAATTATAAATAACTTAGTCTTATAAAAGATCCATATTCTTTCTGGTAATTGGCTCGCTCTAAGCGAAACACTACCAAAATTCCTGGAAAAGTTTATAATGCTGCTAACGAATATACTAGTCCAACATCGATAATTGATGCTTTCGCCATATTGTTCTCAGGTGTTTTCCTACTTGTCTTAAGGTTCTGATTTCTCAGATATAGATTTTAACTTACCACTATTCTGTTTGCAGTCTGTTTCGGTAGATGAAGTAATGCAGTGCATTAAAAGTTTAAAGAATAAATTTATAGCTGGTGATGATAACATTCCTTGTTTCTTTGTGAAGAATTGTGCTACTATATTTACTAATCCTCTGTGTACAATTTTTAATCTTGCTTTATGCGCATGTGAACTGATACAAGGAAAGCATCCAGATTCTCGCCAATCTTTCAAAAGGGTAATAGTTCCATTAGCAATTACAGACCTGTGGCGGTAATTTTCTCTTTCGCTAAGGTTTTTTAACGCGTACTTTAACCGTATCTCTTATGGTACAAAACTATATCTCTCTGTATCTCAGCATGGTTTTTTGTCAAATAGATGTACTGTAACTAACTTGGCGTACATTTTTGAAACAATAGCTGAGACCGTGGATGGAGTGATTATCCATATTGATTTTTTCCGTTTTTTTTGAGCTGATATATCATTATAAATTGTCGGAGAAGCTGAGTTGTTTTGGTGTTAGCAGGAATTTCCTAAGATTAATTCGATCATATCGTCTTACGATTATTTTCTGTTCCCACAGCTAAAAACTGAAATAAAAGGACACTTTTATGATAGTGTTCCAGCCATAGCACAGGTGCTCTAGAACATCCCACAGCGCTACTTCAAAAAATCGATTCATGCATTAGTTACCCGTGCCATACGCTGTATTAAGTCTACAGGAATATATTTCGAATAAAAAACAATAATATAATGTGTATTTCATTCAACATCTAAAAAGATCCGTTGTTTAATTGTCAGACTGTATATGTCTACAAAAGAATTCGGTTAGATTAGCAAAATTCCACACTCTTGTTCCGAAGAAAAATCATTCCATTTGTCTAAAATTTTTGCCACTTTCCCATATCTCAACAGTTGGAAAAGCTAGATAAAAAATTCAACTTCTTAACTTTTGCCGTTAGGACGCTTCAAAATTAAAGAAAAAAGTATCTTTTTTCAAACCTTTGAAACCGAGTACTTTCCAAAGTAAAAGAGATATACTACTACAATTAGTCCCAATTATTTTCTCGAATATTTTTGCATCTAGGATCGACGACCCTTGTAGGCAAGAAAGTTTAGTTACCAAGAAAATCGACTTATATATAATTTTCCCCTAGCTTTTGGTCCTGCGTTATCTTAAGAAAACGGGCATTTATTTGTTAACAGTTACACGCAGTAAATCTTAACTGGCCGTTTTAACACCACATATACAATATTTGGACGTCCAAAGTATCATACAGGACAAGTCCAACGATAACCTCTAACACCACTTAATAAATATACAAAATTATGTTATAAATAATATAGCGCTACACAGATCAATGCATATAACGTATTGTCGGTATTTTAATTACGGGTTTAATAGCATTCCACGGCGTAAGCAATGTTTTATTTTTTTCTTCTTTTTTTTTCATAATTGACATCAAACAATTTAACTCGTGATACTGAAGAAAGGACTCTATTTAATGCGGTTACATTGTTTTGAGAAACAAGCGGTAAAAGAAACCAAATCCGAACGCTCCACATATTAAGAGAAATTCCGGAGATAATGAAAGCATTTTAAGTAGATACAATAACTTTACGGTAAAATGTTAGACCCGCAGCAAAGAATGCCATTATAATTGTTTAATTTACATGTTCAGTCATTTACATTTCCAATTACGCCGCATGCATAGCTTTCCGGCGTGCCGTTCATATATCAAGACGCGTACACATTTACGTGTGCGCGGATACGATGTTGTTCGAAAGAATTGCGCGAAATATTCAGTTATATCAGTAGAAATACACTATCGTTCATAAATTTAGGACCATCTATTGGAAAGTAGCAAAAGGTTAAGAAATTAATATCGTGGGATAATAATATTTGTAAGATTACAAACTGTTTTTGGGGTTGGGATGTGTCGTAGTGAATAAAATCAGTCATGGTGGGATTTGAACCCATGACCTCTGCGTTACCGACGCATTGTACTACCATTACACCACGAGACTGGATGTAAGTTCAATTCGTTTTTTAAATCGCATTAAAAACGATTTAAACTCCTGCTGCACTTAATAGCACAATGTGCCGGTAACGCAAAGATCGTGGGTTCAAGTTCTACCGTGACGAAATTTTTTTTAGGAATTTAAAAACGTTGATTAATTGCAAGGAAATTGTAATTGTATCATTACTAATTCCAACGGTGGTTTAATATTAGTATTAATTTAAAAAGGGAGAAGACAAAAAGAGAAGAAATATTAAACTGAAAGTAAAAATAAAAATACTTTTTTTAACAAAAGGAACCATTTCACCATTTCACAACGATTGCAAGGATTATGTGGTTGTACAATTCGAAACGCTGCGTCCCGATTAATTTTTAATTTGTGTGGAGTACAGTTTACTGTGATACCTGTGAGGTACCGCATCATTTGGTTTCCCCTTTCATCTATCTCTCCCGAAAGAAACGGACCAAAATACAGCATTTTCTTTTTTATCTTATTTTTTTTTATACTTTCTTTTTGATTTCTCTGACGGTATGGGGATATTTTTCCGCGAAGGAATTAGTAAATTTGATAAGAATTGCAGGAATATTGGGAACATTTTTCCCTTCTACATTCTTTGCTTATTCTTCTCCTTGCCTTTCAATCTTCATTTCTTTCTTCACCATATTAGTTTTCCTTCTGCTTCTTTTTATAATTTATATAAATTGATTGCATGCATAAATGTCCTCCAGCATCAATTAGTTCAACATTTTAATTGATTGAAGTTTAATCAGGATATATATTCAGTTTTCCAGGCATGATTGATTTGTTTCAATTGGATCTGAAACATAATTTATTACCTCTAACATTATTTATAGTCCACGTCATTCTGTTCAAGTTAAACAACAATAATTCATTTATTCAGAAATGCAAGTGCTCAGAATACGTTAAAGGTAATATAGTAGATGAGGTGGGTTTAAAAAGTCAGATAATGGAATTTAATTTGGATATTAGCTTGCAATAAATTGTCTTGATAAATGGTTCTATATTTTAATACATTGCCACACACTTGCTTCCACAACTTCATCACATAAGTTTGCGGAGGTGACAATTGAAAGCCATCCTTACTTCTTGAATTCTGCTTAAGATTTTGGTCATATATGGAACCGCTGCATAAGCACCTACCGCATTTGTTTCTTAATGTCGGAGTCGCGGGTTCGAATCCTGCGACTATTGCTTCTCAGAATTGAGGTTCTCTGTAGTTCTTCTCGCTGCATGGCGAATATTAAGAACGAGACGCATCACAGATAAAAGCGCAATAATGGTCGATGACCCTGCAAGTTGGAAAAGCTGTTAAAGGGCAACACAATTTTTGCTGACCTGAGACTTGTTTTTTTTTACTAATTTTAATTTTCATTAGCTGCACTTTCTGCTGTGTATCTTGGTTTGGCTAGACACTCCAACACTAGTCGGCCATCATATGAGGATCCTATCTTCCTTGGTATCGAGTTTCCATGGTTTTTAAATCTTGATGGAATCTCATGCCATGTTAATTGCTTACAGCACCAAAATTTTCGAGAAATCTATCAAGTTGACTATGAAGGAAATGAAGCTTTATGCTCATGTTGTAACCTAGGCGCATTGATTTCACGAGATCTTTGTAATTAGAGGCTTTTCTGTTTCCAACAAAATTGTTCGCTACCATAGTAAATGAAGTGCAGACTTCTTTCTGGGCTTCGTTCATAGAGTTGATGAAATTTACATCAGTCATTAAAGTTCTAATTAGAAGTCCATCAAATACCGCAGCTTTAATTTTTTTCGTAACTTAGTAGTGGGAACTTTCTACGTATGTACTCATAATAGTCTCCTTGCAAATCTAGAGCTTTATAAGACCCAATTTAATGCGAAGAAGTGGAGTAATGGTTCATTTACAATAATCTTACAGTTATTTGAGCAATTAAGAATTTGCTGCGTTTAGTTAGCGATTTTCAAGAATTTTAAAGTTGCCAAATAAGAAATGCCGTAGAAAAAATACGTGACGTGTCAGGTCTTAGTCAGTAGAAAAAAAATATTTATTGGCCAGTGTTATTATATTTGATAGACAGCGTAGATTTTAATGTGTGTACGCATTGATGGCTAGGGTAGGAATACTAAAAAGTTTTGTAACATGAATATCCTTTCCGCACCTACATATAACTAAAACATCGCTTGTACGAGTTAACACATGGGCTGAAAAGTCCCGGGCCTAACACATAGATGACGCTAGTTTTATTGCAGTCACCTTCCTCTCAGTTAGTACTAACCTTCAAAAGACAGCTGTTAAAATTTCATGATATTCTATTCATTAGTTTGTGAGTTATTGTGCTAAGAGTCACGCTACTTTTGTTATTTTCAAAACAATGGATCAAAAACAATTTCGTCTTTTAATTTTACACTGCTTCTTGATGGGAAAAAATACCGTTCAAGCGAAGCAATGGCTTGAAAAGTGTTATGGGGACTCCGCTCCATCAGAAACAACAATAAAACGTTGGTTTGCTGACTTCAAACGTGGTCGTAGAGACACCGATGATGCAGAACGCAGTGGACGTCCAAATGAGGCGGTAACACCAGAAAACATCAAAAAAATCCACAAAATCGTTTTGAATGATCGAAAAGTGAAGTTGCGTGAGTTAGCTGACATCGTAAAGGTATCAAAAGAACGTATTGGCTTTATATTGCATGAGCATTTGACTATGAGAAAGCTCTGTTCAAAGTGGGTGCCGCGTTTGCTCACTGTTGACCAAAGACAAGAACGTGTTGATGATTCTGAGCAGTGTTTGGCCATGTTTAAACGTAACAAACCGGAATTTTTGCGTCGATATGTGACAATGGATGAAACATGGATCCATCACTTCACTCCGGAATCAAAACGATCGTCATCTGAGTGGACAGCAACTGGTGAACCTCGTCCAAAGCGCCCGAAAGCACAACAATCGGCTGGAAAGGTTATGGCCTCGGTATTTTGGGATGTGCGTGGTGCAATATTCATCGACTGATCTTGAGAAAGGAAATACCATCGACAGTGAATATTATATAGCTTTTTTGTAGCGTCTGAAGACCGAAATTGAAAAGAAACGACCGCATATGGCAAAGAAAAAAAATTTGTTTCATCAAGACAACGCACCGTGTCACAAGTTAATCAAAACAATGGCAAAACTACATGAATTGAACTTCGAATTGCTCCCACATCCACCGTATTCGCCAGATTTGGCTCCCAGCGACTACTGGCTGTTCGCAGACCTCAAAAAAATGCCCGCCGGTAAGAAATTTCGCACGAAAGAAGAGGTTATCGCTGAAACTGAGGCCTATTTTGAGGCAAAAGATAAATCGTTCTACAAAAGTGGTATTGAAATGTTAAAGCGGCGTTGGAATGATTGCGTTGCTCTTTATGGAGATTACGTTAATGAATAAAGCTAATTTTGAACCAAAAAAAACGTGTTTTCTTTGTTAGGCCCGGGACTTTTCAGCCCATGTGTTATACGTATGGTAACAAATCGGTTTAATCAGATTTCTTAAATTATTTGGACTGATCCTGTTGGCCAACACCATTGTTGTCAGCCCATGTGTTAGTTGAGGAGCATTTCTATTATCTATTTTCCAATCAGCACCCTCCAACGCATTTTTATTTTGTGAATATAACAGCCATTCGGGATCAAACAACGATAAACTATGCTCCTAATTTAACACGAATTACCAGTATCGATCGCTATCCAAAGTACGGGCGTACTTACGTACGTTTTAGCATATGCGGGCGTTTTTTTCTACACGACACGCATCGAAAGCGACACATATGCGCCGCCATATACTCGCATTATCGAGAAAAGGTTCACATGTTGGCGTTCTTCCCCAATTTGGTAACCCAAATGTGACGTCCTTGCCACCTGGTCTGAATGCAAATGCCCTCATCGCGAACATTTAAGAATCCAACTTTCTTTTTTTTTCTACCTATTGAGGTACCCAGAATGTCATACGATACGTTTATCGTTGGAAATACGTACAAGGTACGTATAAAAATTATACAGGGTTAGCGGGAAGTTTGGGTATTATAGTATAGATTTAAAAAAAGTAAATGAGAATTACGCCTTTTTTATGATTGCAGCAAATTTTCCAAAAAAGGAAATTTATGAAGGGATAGGAAAAACGATCACTTCTAGAAGGTTGTAGATGAATTTTCATAATTCTCCATTAATTTCTTGATAATATTAAAATGTTTAATGGAATAATTTAAGTCATCGACGGACACCTGTTGCACTTGTCGTATTCGATTTTCCAAATCTTCTAGGTTTGTTGGACGATTCGTACATCCATCGTCGATAAGTTAGGTGGTCCAATTGTTCGTCTCCCTGTTAATTCATTTTTGACAAAAAGAAATTGTTCGGACATTAGCCGAATGATTAGATTTAAGATATGTTTTATTTAACGGTCTTCTTCTGATTACATGTACAGGTAGGGACACAATTATTAGGCACCCTTTATTCTTTCGATTATCTTTAACATAAGCAATGAACAAACGCACATATAATTTAAAATGAAAATACTGATGTTCACCGGTCACTTTACCGAACTATATTAAGTGTAAAATACAATTAGTTCCGCAAATACAGCAATAAATGGATTAACAACGGCATTTCTCTCACCAACCCTTCTATTTATACTACGGGTATTTTTAAAAAGCGGCAGGTAAAGACTATTTGTCCGTTAATACCGCTGTATTAAAACATCTAAAGGGTGCCTCATATTCATGTCCCTGGGTGTATATATATATTTTTTATATATTGTATATATTGTTAACATTTCATTCTCAGGTAGATACTCTGACGTAGTGGAAACCCTAGCAATTAATAGTTTTGTTGTACTTGCAATTAGTTTAACGATTTATATACACTACCGCTCAAAAGTGTTTAGGCACTCTCACTGACAGCAAAAATGTATAAAAACTCACTGCAAAATTTTATTAATATTTATTTTTTTATGTACAGATACACCTACATGAATAAAAATATATTAAATAAATGTGAAAATTAAAACGTTTAATTTAAATTTTGCTTTCATCTATGTGACCTCCTCTTGATTTAATAATTGCAGTACACAATCGAGGTATTCTCGCAATAAGTTTTGCCAGAGTTTCTTGTGTTATTGAGGTCCAACTCGATTGCAATTTGTTCCACACGTCAGTAGCTGATGTCGGAGCCGATTTCCGTACTTCCCGATCTAGTTCTTCCCATAGTAACTCGATTTGATTCAAGTCGGCGCTCTGGGGAGGCCATTCCATAATTTTGAGAGTCCCTTCCTTTTCTAAATGGCGTAAATAGTCTTTACATAATTTAGAGGAATGTTTTTTGTCATTATCTTGCTGGAAGATAAAATTTTGACCCAAAAGTCGAATTTCGGAAGGTATTGCGTGGTTCTCCAAAATTTCGCGGTAACCTTCTTTTTTTAATATACCGTCAATTTTCACAATGTCCCCTACACTAGTGCCAGTAAAACAGCCCCAAATGATGATAGAACCTCCACCATGCTTCACGGTAGCAGCAATACACTCTTCTCTGGCACGTTCACCCACAGATCTTCCTACGAATATGCGTCTTCGGGTTCCGAACAGCTCAAATTTGGACTCATCCGTCCATAGGACGTTGTTCCACTCTTCTATGGTCCAGTGTTGGTGTTCACGAGCCCATTTAAGTCGCTTTTGCTTGTTTTGTTTGCGTAGTAATGGCTTTTTCATCGCAATACGTCCATGGAGTCCGGCTTTCTGTAGGCGACGTTTGACTGTAGAAACACTGACTAGTTTTTGGCGACCAACATTTAATTCTGCGGTGATTTCCGGGGCTGTTTTGCGTCTATTTAACTTGCTGGTAACCACTATTCTGCGATCATCTGCAGATGTTGTCGCTTTTGGCCTTCCACTCCGTCTTTTATTAAGAAAACTGCCAGTTTCCCGATATTTTTTTACGTTATAGTCAACCGTAGCGTGGTGTATTTTCATTTTTTTTTGGCAATTTGTCGATTACTTATGCCACTTTTATGGTAAGCTATTATAAGCGCACGTGTTTCCGTACTAATTTCTCTTCGCGGAGGCATTTTAAAAAATTGTCACACGATATTTCGCTCACGACGTGAATAGAGTAAATACCACACTGCAACTGACCATAGGTTACAGATTTCACTATAATCTTCTAGGAAGGTAATTTAAACATTATTACCTACAATCTAACAGATGACTAAATTTACCCAGTAAATTCAGAGGGATTGTTATTGTAATTGCACCGCATTAAACAGTTTATGGTAATCCGACCAAGTGCAGGTAAATGATAGTAAATCTTATGCGATATAATGGGTGTTTATCTTACTGAACTATATTTTAAATACGTATTTCATTTTATTATAATGTTTTTTTGGTAAACATAATACTATATGAATAATCCATGAAAACAGGGGTGCCTAAACACTTTTGAGCGTTAGTGTATTTCTCAATTAAGTGCCCATTTATTAAACATTTTAGCGAAGTTGCTTATCTTTGGGTTTATAGTTTTATTAATTTAGAGATCGCTTGCATTTCACAATGTTAACCGTTGCAGACAGATCCTAATTAGGGTCAGATATTTGTAATCAATTAGCTATAACTCAAACATATGAAAGGCAAGCCTCAGACAAAGAATCAGAGCTTGAATTGATGTTGTTACATAGACATCAGTATAGCTAACAGGATGTTTATTATACGAATATTAATTTATATTCCTCCGGATAGGCTTGTTCTTATTGCTGGTGATTTTAATTTACCCAATTTCATATCCGAATCTAGCTTCTCTGATTGTAAATTAAGCTTATTCCTATGTTTTGTAGAGTCCCTGAACCTGTGCCAATTTAATCGCGTTTTGAATTCGAATAATAGAGTTTTAGATTTAGTTTTGTCTAATTTTGATTTTGAAATAGAAATTTTACATAGATATTCTCCTTCTCTTAGTTGAAGACAATCATCACCCCGCTCTACATATTACTGTACCTAATCCCAAACCTTCTAAGGTATTTCCGTTTTCTTCCAACAATAACATTCGGTATAATTTCTATAAAGCAAATTATTCCAACCTATACTTTGATTTATCTACAACCAGTTCTTTTGTACGAGTCACCAAAATGTTAACTTGGTCTGGATCGACCTGTCCTATGCTTGGTTCAAATTACAAGGCTCGATACGCTCCTTGGTATTGCAAACATTTATTTCGTTTAAGTAAAACTCATTCGTTCTCACTCCAAAAGGAAGGCACGATTTAGCTACCCCAATCTCCTAATATTTTCTGTTTCTTTTTCGTTGGTAAATATTCCTTTCGCGTTGTCAAATATATATTACTAAACATTATTATTACAAATCAACTCTATATTTCTATTCAAATCAAAGAAAACGTGTGTGTACATACACACATACAGCGCTGATAATAGATCGCAACGCAATCCCTTGCATTTGTATTTCATCGGGCGCACGACGTTAAAGGCATATGTAAACGGCGAAATTTCACTTCGACTTTTCGCTGCCTCTAAACCGTATCTCGCAACGTCGCGTCATCAATTCCGATATGTGGATGTTTATTTAAAAATGACCTACAGGCTTAATGAATGATGCAAGTTCATCGTACACTAAATATGCAATGTAGAGAGATATTTATTGTTATTGATGACCTGTTATTGTTTTGCAACCCGAAGGAATTTTGTTTGGTACGTTAATTGAACGTTATATATGGTATACGACAATGGTTATTGAATAAGCTGTAATATAGGTAATTGTTTTCGTATCGAGAGGCATGTGAATAACTTGCATATAAACATATGTCGTTCTGAGAATGTGATTGCGTTTATTTGCGTATTGAGTTAATTAGAAGCGTGACATTTTTTTGTCGTTATGAGAAAAGTTGGTCTTTTTTTTAATATGTATTTCAATAAAAGTGAGCACTGGATTTTTATCTGCATCTTCTAGAACGTTTAGGCTAATTCACAGGTATAGCAGTAAACTCCACTCACACAAATTAATTAATTATGCGGAACGCAGCGTTTCGAGAGCACGTGGGCTCCCATTGTCAACCGTGTTACCGACTGTCAGTCCCCACGTGCTCTCGAAACGCTGCGTTCCGCATAATTAATTAATTTGTGTGAGTGGAGTTTACTGCTATACCTATGAATTAGCCTAAACGTTCTAGAAGATGCAGATAAAAATTGTGAATTGTACATCCACACAGTCCTTGCAATCGTCATTAGGCTAATTCATTTCAAAGAAAATTCAATATTAAATATCTTTATTATTTTTGAAATTTGTTGTAGCTTCTTTACATTCTCTCTTATACTATAAACATAAATAAAATTCTGGGAAGAAGTTAATATAATTGTGTAATACATGTAGTTTTAAGGACATTAGAATCTTTGTTAAAAGTGAGTCAACACCAAAAACGTTTTTCCATTTCTAAAAAGTTATAAACAGAAAATATTCTGCACATTGACTTTTATTACAAAAATTGAAAGATTTGTCAATCAACAACAAAATAAATGCAAAGAAGTAAGTCAAAATACTTCACATATATTTTATAGGCAAGAACGTGAAAACTGAGTTAATATAAGTGACCATTTTAAAATTTTTAATACAAACTAATATTCAGTTGGACCAGTTTAGTTCTAAAATTCAAATAATCCCAAATATTCTCAACTGGATTGAGATCTGGGAGCTGTGGAGGATGATCCAATACCTTTGGGGACCTACACTACCGCTCAAAAGTGTTTAGGCACCCCTGTTTTCATGAATTATTCGTATAGTATTATGTTTACTAAAAAAAAAGATTATAATAAAATGAAATACGTATTTAAAATGTAGTTCAGTAAGATAAACACCCATTATATCGCATAAGGTTTACTATCATTTATCTGCACTTGGTCGGATTACCATAAACTGTTTATTGCGGTGCAATTACAATAACAATCCCTCTGAATTTACTGGGTAAATTTAGTCATCTGTTAGATTGTAGGTAATAATGTTTAAATTACCTTCGTAGAAGACTATAGTGAAATCTGCAACCTATGGTCAGTTGCAGTGTGGTATTTACTCTATTCACGTCGCGAGCGAAATATCGATCTGACAGATTTGGGCGATATTTTGTCTGAAGACATGCCTGAAGTGAACTATATATTCACGATGACGAAATTGTTGCCAACTTTTAGTAGTAAAGAAATGTCGGAGCTTTCGAAGTTTTCACGAAGCACATAGAATTGACAAAATTCCATTTGCAACTTTTTTAGAAAGCTCCCGAATCTCTGGAAATTTGCAAATCATAAGTTGGGAACCATTCATGTAATTTAACATCCTGTATATAATAAATGAACTACTTCCGGAATTTCTTTCTTTGTTTTCCCTCTTTTCACCTTCCCCCCACCCCCCCTCCCCATCCTTCATTTCTTCTTTTTTTATCTATTTTTCAGTTTATTTCTCCTCTTACCCTTATTAAATTTCTATATATCTCATCATGACACGGTCCAATTCCGGAAGCAGTTCGTTTGTTACTGACTCTGGCCGTGGAAGCCTACGCATTCACCCTGTATATAGAAAATTATTTCAAAAAAACAACATAGATTAAAAACAATAGTCGACCTGTCCTAGGACATTTCGTTAAAAGTTATTAATTAAGCTAAACGTGATCTTATACGCTACTTTACGAACGCGGTGTGCACCTAAACACATTAATACACGTCCCTATTACAACTTAGCGGCAAACGAACATTAGGCGCTTGTCAGCTAGCCGGACTAGTATTAAATAAGATAAGTAATAAGGCGAAGCCGCGTGCGCGACATATATTGTCGTCAAACCAGACGGGAGGCGAAAAGAATGCTAACCATGCGTGGCATGCTACTGGCGACGAACGGCCGAATACCTCTGTGTTAGTTGGACGGGGTACCGAGACAAACGACGATCGTTATTAATCATAAATCATAACAGCATTATAAGATGCTGCGTACTGCCTCTTACAACCCTCTCTTTCTCGTACGGTACGACACTTATAGTTATTCGTATGACACGTTATATACGATTTATGATGCGATAAGAAAAAGAAAAGTGAAGCACTATTTGGAATTTGGGGAATGTGAATATAAATTTTGGCATGTGGATATAGGTTAATATTTCAAGAAAAAATGTTGTAGTATACTACATAATTCGGGCATTAAAGAACTTAATATTTAGAAAGTTTTATAACTTATCGATAGTATACTTTATTTCAAGATGTGGTGCGAAACACAAGCTTCCATAGACCATACCACTTTCAGTAAAAAGTATTGTTCTGTGCTAATCTTGTGTGGTTTTCCTTGACGGCTGCAGCTTCGTCAGGATTGAATTGTAGAATCACAGATTTAATGTGTTCGAAATACTGTCAATAATAACACATGGGCTGAAAAGTCCCGGGCCTAACAAACAAAACACGTTTTTTTTTGTTCAAAATTAGCTTTATTTATCAATGTAATCTCCATCGAGAGCAACGCAATCATTCCAGCGCCGCTCTAACATTTCAATACCACTTTTGTAGAACGATTTATCTTTTGCCTCAAAATAGGCCTCAGTTTCAGCAATAACGTCTTCATTCGTGCGAAATTTCTTACCGGCGAGCATTTTTTTGAGGTCTGCGAACAGCCAGTAGTCGCTGGGAGCCAAATCTGGCGAATACGATGGATGTGGGAGCAATTCGAAATTCAATTCATGTAGTTTTGCCATTGTTTTGATTGACTTGTGACACGGTGCGTTGTCTTGATCAAACAACATTTTTTTCTTTGCCATATGCGGTCGTTTCTTTGCAATTTCGGCCTTCAAACGCTCCAATAACGCGATATAATATTCACTGTTGATGTTATTTCCTTTCTCAAGATAGTCGATGAATATTACACCACGCACATCCCAAAATACCGAGGCCATAACCTTTCCAGCCGATTGTTGTGCTATCGGGCGCTTTGGACGAGGTTCACCAGTTGCTGTCCACTCAGATGACGATCGTTTTGATTCCGGAGTGAAGTGATGGATCCATGTTTCATCCATTGTCACATATCGACGCAAAAATTCCGGTTTGTTACGTTTAAACATGGCCAAACACTGCTCAGAATCATCAACACGATCTTGTTTTTGGTCAACAGTGAGCAAACGCGGCACCCACTTTGAACAGAGCTTTCTCGTAGTCAAATGCTCATGCAATATAAAGCCAATACGTTCTTTTGATATCTTTACGATGTCAGCTAACTCACGCAACTTCACTTTTCGATCATTCAAAACGATTTTGTGGATTTTTTTGATGTTTTCTGGTGTTACCGCCTCATTTGGACGTCCACTGCGTTCTGCATCATCGGTGTCTCTACGACCACGTTTGAAGTCAGCAAACCAACATTTTATTGTTGTTTCTGATGGAGCGGAGTCCCCATAACACTTTTCAAGCCATTGCTTCGCTTGAACGGTATTTTTTTCCCATCAAGAAGCAGTGTAAAATTAAAACATGAAATTGTTTTTGATCCATTGTTTTGAAAATAACAAAAGTAGCGTGACTCTTAGCACAATAACTCACAAACTAATGAATAGAATATCATGAAATTTTAACAGCTGTCTTTTGAAGGTTAGTACTAACTGAGAGAAAGGTGACTGCAATAAAACTAGCGTCATCTATGTGTTAGGCCCGGGACTTTTCAGCCCATGTGTTAAAAAGCATTGTCCCACGTGTAAGAATTGGCCAGGTGGTTTGGAAGATTTGAGAGACACTTTTTTTTTTGGTATTCGCTATTAATACATCCACCTCCGTAAACATTCTCGAATAATTTGAGCCACAACATGTAATGCATGAAATTTACACGTCACTGGTAGAAGTCCTCTGTCTTCTTTGAAGGAACGATCTACAGATCGTATTCTCGCGGTACTATAACTCATAGATAACAATAGTTCAACGTTGAAATTTTTGTAGCGTATCCACCATTACAATCATAATTGCTTTTGCTAGCTAATAAGATTAGAAATATCGGTTTAAGAGGTTCCAGTAGACGTACTGTAGTATATACATATAGTGCAGTTTTTTTTTCAATCTGTCATTTCGTAAACACATAGCCACCGCTACTTATCTTTTAGCATTCAACTTTGGACGTCTTTTCGATTTCTTCGCGTATAAATGGCATAAATGTCCAAGATGACAGCTTATACTAAGGATTGTATTGGTTACTTTATCTAGAAAACAAAATTACTACCCACAAGCAAATAAATTGGTTCGTCGTTGGCACGGCACTTCTTTTATTTATTAGCTATTTACATACGTATATGAATGAAATAATCAAAAAATATACGAAGAAAAGTAAAAAAAATATTAGTAGTGCATATTAACTTACAACGAGCCTAGTGTTTGCAGATGATGTGATTGTGGCAAAAAGTGGAAAAGATTTAGAGGAAAAAATTACAAATGTGGAATATTAAGAGATAGTGGAATGAAGATGAACAAAAATAAAACTAAAGTAATGGCAAATAGGGGAAGAACCAAATGAGAATTCAAATCGAAGTTCTTTGGAAAAGCTCTTGACACGGCCCGCAAATCATTCTATAACCTCACTATTAATCTCAGTCTAAAGAAGATTCCTCGCTATAAATTGAAACAAACTGTATACTACAATAGCTTTATGTTAACTTATTTGCGTAGAAATACTAACAACAATACTTTAATTGTCCTCGTGATTTTGGCAAAAAATTTCGTGTTCATTTGCGTATCGGTTTAGCGACTTTATCGTCGCAAATAAAACGAAAACATTAAGCATGTCAGGCGCTGCGTCCGGCTGATAATTGATAACCTCGCATTTTTGCGCAGATCGCCATGGAAATCGCCGAGTCGCCGCTCGAAGTCCTCTCAAGAGCCGCCACCATGGTCCAAGAAAACCAGCAACAGTCCCTAACCGCTACGACAGGTGAGTTTTACACTAAAAATATCTAGAATGAAAGAGAGCACACTGTGTAACATTCAATTTAAAGCGAATTGTATTCTGTTTACGGTAATGATGTTAAAATGAACGATACAGGGTGTCTGGTAACATTTTAGTGAAACATCGCAGTCGTAAAGTAGACTTAATTTTATGGATAAAAATCGCAAAAATCAAATTACGGTGTCACGATAACATGCTACTAAAGCATAAAACTGCTCTGTTGTAAGTGCTTGAAACTTCTATAAATAACTATTTTATAGCTGTCGAAAATAAAACGCGATTAGTACTCCCTATTTTGCTTCGATCTATTATAAACAGAATCCAATCAATTGCTTGACTACTGCGATTTTGACAATTTTAATTGCTTTATTAATACCCTTTTCAAGAATATGCGTGCGCATCACTTAATGTCTTAATATTTCGTAACAAATGAGGACTGGTAGTTGTTCCTTTTTCTATGTAATAAGAACAACAATTATTTTGGTTTCTTTTGTTTACCTCATTTTAGTTGCAAATGCAAATTCTTTTTATGCTAATGCTCAGTGCATTTTTAATACATGAAGCATCCATTTCGTAAACCTCATTGTTAAGACAAGATACCAAGATGCCAAGTGTTTCTAATAAATGAGAATTTTGTTGAAAAATGGCGATACCCTGGAATGAAAAGAACAACTCCGAAATGTGTGGTGCTCTTGATGTAATAATAATAATAATCATTTCATTAAGGAGACTTTCTTGTAAACTAAAAAATTAAATGCTAACAATACTCAAAGGTTAGGATCTATTG
This sequence comes from Trypoxylus dichotomus, assembly GCA_023509865.1. Lineage (NCBI taxonomy): Eukaryota > Metazoa > Arthropoda > Insecta > Coleoptera > Scarabaeidae > Trypoxylus > Trypoxylus dichotomus. The sequence goes on from CM042078.1 coordinate 57,757,132, forward strand.
ACAGAAAAACTGTACATACCCTAATAATCTCCCCAAACCAGCTAAATTAGTTTACGTTTAACTTCAGCTCGTGTTTTTTTGAAATTATACAGGGTGTCCATGAAATAAAATAAAAAAGTATGAGAAATGGAAAGATCTAATTTCGTAGATACGAGATAAAATGATCAATGCGTGTTTGTATGCGAGTTTGGTTGGATGGATGTATTATGTAGGTATACACATTCTGCATCCATAGACGGCACATATTGCAATATCCTAGTTTTTTTTTTCTGATGTTCGCGTTGTAATTGACTAAATTTTTTTTGGATTAATGTTCTGTATAATTGCACCTTTTCATTTTCCGTACTTTCATATTTTATTTCAAAGACACCCTGTATATTATGGTATAAAATTTATCTCCCATTTACTGAATTTGGCCCAATTTTGGGGAAAGTTTGGTAAAGTTTGGTAAAGCATTTAATCCTAAAAGATCTATAATAACAGTGCTCTTACTTTTGTTGGAACAGCTGAAGGCTTTTGATTAACTTTGATTTAAAATCCTTATCCTTCACTTCTTTAGATGCCAGATGTACCTTATTGAAGATTTACGATCGCATGGTATTAATGACGACAGATGTAATATATGTTCTATCGTCTCTATGTTTTCTTGATATGTACGACAGTGTTGTCCTTCATCTTTTCCAAGTTAATAATGATACTCTATTATCTACATGATGATACGAATAGGGTATGTATGGTGTTGGCACACATACCCATCTCGGCAACGCTGGATTACCGATATTTACATATGAACGATCTCCTTTCTGTTAATCGTTTGGGGTAGCCTGCGGTTCAAGGCAGAGTGACGTAGTGCAATCGTTCCCCTTGCCTAGGATTCCCTACCCAAATATGTATCAGGTCAGAGTCATACGAATAGGCTGCTTGATTTCCGGTATAGATGTGTATAGTTAGATCTCGGAGTTGGATGTCCTTTTGCCGCCTTGATTTAAAGCACTTCCAGGTGGTAATTAGATCCACTGATACCAATACCAATTTTGATTCCTACTCTTGATCCATCAAACACAATACCAGTCAATTTTTTTGTGGTGGGGTCCACAGGATCCTCAGTACAATCTTTTATGATTATATCAAAAGGTCAATGGAAGTTGTGTGAGATCGGGATGTAGTCTTTAACAACAAACACTTGTTAGCTTGCGTTGGATTGGATTACCCTTTTGAAATTTCTGCACTACTATTTCTTTGGGTAAAATTAAGCCGGCTCAAAAAGATAACTTATACCACGTGATCTGTCAACGCATTAAAACAATACCAACCCTAAAATCAAAAACATTCCCAATCCATCCGTATTTGCTTAAACGTCCTTTTTCTTTTACGTCAAGTCGAACGTTTAACTTTTCAGAAGTCCTTTCTTTCTACTCCGACCATATGGACTTTATTTACAGTGGGGTAAGCGTGCAGGCCCGGGCTCGCGACGCGAGTTACTCGAAACGGCGGCAATATATCCGCTCCCTGTCATTCAAAATACCGGACCGATGAAAGCAAAATATACCTACCGACGATATTTGTATATATACAGATGTCATAATGCCGGCTATATTTAAATTTATTAGGAATGCGAGACGAAACGTTTGTGTGCATTTGAGCGGTGCGGGTCTCGCAACTGGCGTTGCCGAAAGGCCGGACTAACGTACAGAAGTTACAATTTCGATCGTCGGGACGGTCAAAATATACCTTTTCTCGTTCGCACTATTAGAACGGATAATATAAATTATTTAAAATTCCTGCAGCGGTTAGAAAAACGAACTGACGTTGAGTTTATTTTTATTGATTGCTCCTATTGGATTAAATAGACGAGTTTGGTACAGAGTTGGGCAGTAAAATCTTATGTTTTTTTCTTGTAAGGGATGACACAATGGGCGTCAGAGCTTCGTCAGTTAGTCAGTAGTGAATCCAATAGTTTCCCATTATGATTGTTATTATGCTATTGTAAGTTTAATAAATTCATAAAAGACAATAAAGATACATATTTACGATCAGAGCTATTACTTATGACAAAATCAGCGCAGTTGAGGTCACCACTTACAACAGAGTATTTATCCATTAAATCTAGACCTCGAGTATCCAAAAACAACTCAAATTTATCGCATGACACATCGGGAGGTACATTTTACAAGGTACACCAACACTGACTCCTTCTTTAATTTTAGAAGTATAAGTATTTCGCCATGATGGATAATTTTCCTACAATCTGGTCATCCTTTGAAAATTCGTTAAAATTTGGCTCATCTTGGATTTGATATTTTCAATCATACAGAATACGATTTTAAAACCAAACTCGGCGCAAGAGAACTAATTTGGACGGAATTCGTTTCTAAAGATTTGAAAACATGTGAAAAGTGTAATGTCTATTGCTAAATCCTTCTCTAATTTTAGAATAGTAAGTATTTCACCATGATAGATAAATTTCCTACAATCTAATCACTAAAATATTCAGTTGCATATGCATTTTGACATATTTTGGATGATTTCGATTTTTCGCAAAAAACGTAAGGGGTGTACCCCTTTAAAAATTCGTCAAAATTTCGCTCATCTTGGATTTGATTCAAGACTCACCACTAAAATTGGCGTAAGAGGACTAATCGAGACGGAATTCGTTTTTTTTTATCCTATGTCCTTTGTACCTTGCGGTGGCGGACTATTTATTCTCTTATTTTTATCATCCACAGGTTCATGTTCTGAGCCAGTTGTTTGGCTTCAATCCATCCCATACTTCTCTTTTCCAATGTTCTATACACCTGCTCCTTCCAGGTGTTTCGGGGTCTACCTATTCTGTTTTTGCCCTCTGTTTTGGCTTCAAATATCCTCTTTGTGATTCGATCTTCTTCCATTCTGTGTAGATGTCCGAGCCATCCCAGTTGTCTCTCTTCTATGACCACTTCTACTGGTTTGATACCCAGACTATTTGTGATTGTCGTGTTTCTGATTCTGTCTCTTCTAGTTACTCCTTCTATTCTTCTTAGGAATCTCATTTCCATGGCCGTTACTCTGCTTTTGATTCTATTCGTGGTTATCCATGACTCACTACCATATGTTAATGTTGGTCTGACCACTCTTTTATACACCTCTGTCTTTATTTTTTTTGGTATTTCTTTTTATCCAGAAACGAATGTCTCAATATTTTTGCGGATTTCCCTATCCTCTCATTTACCTCTTTCTCTATTCTCCCATTGTGTTCAATGATTGTTCCTAAGTAGTTATAACTTTTAACTTGTTCCAATGCTTTTTCCCAGATTTTGATGCTATGTTTTCTTTCTTCTGCTGCTATTATCGTTGTGTTTGTTTTCCTCGTGTTTATCTTTGTTAGTTCTTCTTGGTAAATCTTCAAGATTTGCTGTAATGTCTCTTCCGAGTGTGCTATTATCAGTACCATATCATCTGCAAACATTAGTTCCTGTACGTTAATTGCATTCATTTTCCAGTTTCCTACTTTCATATTTTTTCCTTTTTGTTTAGCTTTTTTAACAGCGTCGTCTATTAATATTGAGAATAACAATGGGCTCAATACGCATCCCTGTTTTAATCCAATTTGCGATTCGAATTCAACTGATTCTGCATTGGAAATTCTCACCTTATATTGCTTTTTTACAATGCCTTAATCATCTCTATCATTCATTTCTCTAAACCTCTCCTTCGTTTCTAAAGATTTGAAAATATGTTAAAAGTGTAATAACTACTGCTAAATCCGTCTTTAATTTTAGAAGTATAAGTATTTCGCCATAATAGATAATTTTCCGAGAATGTAGTCACCAAATATAGTACTTTGACATATTTTGGACGATTTTATACTCATTAAAAGTTTTTCATTTAGTTTTGATGTTTTACCGACATCCTTGTATAGTAATATGCAATCACGATGCGGCACCTGGTGGGAGAGAACCATAAGTAACTGTTCCAATTTGGACAGGTAAACTAAGCATACTTTGTAAAGTAATACTTAGCTACGGTTAATGATCGCAATATCAACAAAGAAACAATCCTTCATAGCACCATTCTGAAAGTACAAGAAACACTAACTTTAACATCAAACCATTCTTAACTAATCATCCATTTTTAAGCATCATAAAACACCGCGAAGGAATCTTAAATTTCGTCCCATTCACAAACAGAGTCTAATTAATATTCCGGTCCTCGATATTCGAAGAGTTTTTGAATGGCTTCACTTCGACACCCTCGAATGCGTGCCTAAAATACCTATCGCCCCCCTCTCCTCTCCCATAACAAGCGTTATCGAAATTAATTTATTCTTTATGCTGCGGTGTCCTCTTATCGCTTATCGCACCTAACAGGCAGATGTTTCTACGCCAACGCGTTTCGTGCGATTGTTCTTGTCGTCGACTTCTTTTTTTATCTCCGGCTTAATGAATCTCGGACGTCTCCGGTTGTTGGGCGTTTGTACGTTTGTGTATCTCCTTTTTCGTGCATGTTAGACTTGCGGTGGTTCATTAACTACATTGTAGTATGGATGGAGATTCAACATAGAAAAGCAAATCCACGTTTCTTATCCGAGGAAAGGCGTAATGATTGATTGAGATGTGTTTCTCGTTTCTAGTATTTATTGCCTGTTGAGCTGCTAATTGGATGTGAAGAAAGGCTTCCTTTTTTACGTGTGCAACGAGTTAGATTTTAAAGCGGAGTTTAGGATGCATTTCAGAATGTTATTCAATGGTCGCCAATCGGGATTTGTTACTAACGCAGTAGAGTACCTTCTGTGTTGGCCAACAGGATCAATCCAAATAATTTAAGAAATCTGATTAAACCGATTTGTTACCATACGTATACCATATTCAAAAAACATTTTATTGCTGTCAGATCTATTTCTAGGCAATAGCTAGATGATTGTTTTCTGTCATAAATCTATAAACTAGTTTAATTCCGATTATTGTACAGTGAAGATAACGTACTTACTGCGTTCGAAAATTAAAATGAACACCTTTCTGTAGGTCTGTGTCGTAACTTTAATTTTATTTTATGAAGCGTTTTTTTTTTTTATTAAACAGCAGTTAACTAATCGGTGGGTAACTGGGGAGACCGGCTTATCAATTAAATACATCTATGGTGTCCTTAAAGTGGTGCAAGCGAGAAATTATTCGTACGCGGATTACGTTCAAACCTTGATACTGTTTACCCGACATCATCATGTATCAATGCCGACGTGATACTTCTCAGTGTGAAAATGGATGCAAGCCGTTGGGGATCAATTTATCATGGTATCTTCGAAAGAAAATAGGTTTCTCACCGCCCAAGATATCATACAACAACTCAATATTTCTAGAAGAACACCAATATCTCGCGCAACAGTTAAGTGGAGACTTCTCACAGCAAGGCCAAAGCGGAGAATAGCAGTGAATAAGCATTGCTGAGGAGACTGAGATTGGACCATTGAATACAAGAATAGGACCCTTAAGCAATGGTATAAAGTGTATGGACAAATTGATCCAAATTCCAAGCTTTTGGTTTAAAACGTCGATCATTTGAGAGGCAGCAGACTGGAAAAAGAGTGAGTGACTAATGTATCGTTCCTGCCGTGAACCAAGGTGGAAGTAATGTGATAGTTTGGAGTTGTTTTGTAGACGATTTGGTAAAAATTGGATCTTGCGTAAGAAGGGTTATCTGAGAATGTTACATGAAAATGCTGTGCCAAGTAAGCAAAGATTATATGACCAAAACTTTATCTTCCAAGAAGATAACAACACCAATCCCAACCATTCATCTTGTTTATGTAGAACTTATTTGATGTTATTCGTGGAAGAAGGGAAGTTGATACGGATAATTTGGCTACTGCAGTCTTCAGATCTATCAGCAATAGAACTAGTGGACTGAAGAGTTCGAAAAGGAGAAGTTGGCAATGCACGAGGTCTTTGGTATAAGCTCCAAATAGCACAGGCGATTATCTGGAATCTTTGATTAGAAGAATGCCAAGAATATGTGCCGCCGTAATTTAATAGAATACAAAAAGTATCTGTCAATAAATATTATAGGGTATATGAATATATTAGATGATTTTATTTAAAATATTTTCCATCTGAAACGAAAACCATCGCTCGTCTTTCGGGTAATAAACGGATTCCTTGAGTGAAGAATTTGGAGGCGATCTAGTCATCGACTTATTTTTGTATGCTGTCATATGAGGTAAAACGTTCTCCAGTAAGTACCGACTGCATCGATCGGAACAAATGGTAATCTAAAGGGGCAATGTCTGATGAATTCGGCGGGTGGGGTTGGACCTTCGATTTAACCCCTTCTGGGTATGTCCGGACGGGTTGACCAACATGTGGCCGAGCGTTGTCATGCTGCTAAATCAGATTTTAGTGCCTATCGTGTCATTCCGGTCGTTTTTCTTGAAGGACTTGCTTCAAACGCATTAGTTGAAGTCGTTAACATTGGAAATTGATAGTTTCAGCAGCTCATACTGGGCTACACTCCACCAGATACAGACCGCGACCTTTAACCCGTGAATATTGCATTTTGGCGTTGATGGACTTGGTTCACGTGCTTTCACCCATGCTAGTTTGCTTTTAGGAATGTCATAGTGAATCTTTTTTCATCATCAGTGATTTTTTCATTGAAGTAGCATTTCGCCCGTGACCAAGCGCCTTCCAATGTGCCTTTCCTTCAACTCGTGTGATACCCAATTTTCTACCTTCTGAACCATTCCCAGTGCATGCAGGCGTTTTCCAATAGTAAACCAATCAACATCCAATGCTGCAGACAATTTTTCCAATGTCTGACATGGTTCGGTATCATCCAACTCTTCAAGTTCCTCATTGCAGTATTTTTTTGGGACACCATCGCGTTCTTTGTCGTTGAGATCGAAATTACCACTTTCAAATCCGTTGGAATCAATATCTGCAAGTTGGCTTTGATGCAGCACTTTTCTTCATAAGATAGTAGTGGAGAAAATACGATATGAATACTTTCTGTTTGCACTCCATATAAAAGTCGTATACTGCGTGTAACAGCTTACATAACATCTTGTAAATCCGTTTATCGAAAGTTTAGGAAAGATGCAATTAATGCCATCTATGAGAAAACAATTAAAACTTATTTCCAATGTATATTTCAATTCAAACCAAAGAAGAGGTCAAATTTAGTCATCCCCATATATGTATGTATATGCACGGTAATGCATGTAACGCATTACATGAGACAGAGTAGGATGTTGTTTTGAATTTTTTTCGACAATCATTTGTTCCTTGTCCGAAAGAAATTTTATGTTTCATTCGCTGAACGTAAGCATTTCTTGGGTCCACATACTCCAAAATTGTCATGTACGTTGTAGTGATGAGATGATGACAACTCAATTTGAGGCTGAAAAGTTAGCCTTTTCTGAATTTTTCTTTATTTATTATTCAGATAAATCTAATTCAATGATTAAACTACTAAACCTAACGTAAACTTTAATTTCTCTTTGAATGTATTAATGAGTCGAACAATAGGACTAGCGAGGATAAAAATTGATATCTTCTCTCTTACTTATATATGCCCGGTATAGTTTTTTTCTCGGAGTACATTATAGTTGAAACAACGGTGTATGTGCAGATATCACCGTCGTGCTATACTAAAGCTTTACTTAGGCGAATTCCATTATAACACTCGTTAACTGTGAATTAGACGCGTTATGTTACCTCTTTACATTTATAATATAGACATAGTAGACCATTAAGGCGGTATAAAATTAGCGTAAATCTTGTTCTCACGACTTATTCAGTGCGCGACATTAAATCGAATGGCAAAAGGAAAGAAAATGACACAGAGTCAAGTCGATGCTTATCTAGATGTGTACACGCAATTCGTTTTAATGTAAAGTATTTGGATTAGATTAATGATACACTAGAATTTAAGTAAATAATATAAATCTGTAAAGTAATATCTAATAACTTAATGCAATAGACGTTCGATAATGTGTACACCTGGTAATGGAAATTCGGGATAACCAGAGCAATCATTTTCATAACAAGTGTTTGAAACTTCGTGAAAAACCGGTTATAATTTAGAAATTAAATGATGCAAGTGTGTAACAAATTTATCAAAGAAAGTATGGTGTTGCTAATTTTGTAAGATAAAAAAAGAAGTAATATTACGTGCAGTGGCTTGTATTTATGTAGGGTCAGGACAAAGAACTTTATGGAGATCTAAACATCCTTAGATCGATGAATTAAAGAAATTGAAACATTGTAGTCAGTGGTGATATGATCAGAGAAAAGGCAAAAGTATTGAATTTGGAGCTAAAAGAAAATTCTGTTGAAGTATTAAAAAAAAGATTCGGAATGCGATATTTAAAAATTACTGGTGAAAAATTATCATCGCAGCCAGAATTAAATGATCCATTTAAAATCCAGTTAAAAAATAGAGCAACTTGAATGATATCGGATCAATTATATAATACTGATGAATTAACTCTGTATTGGAAGCTTCTACCAGAGGAAACCTTTGTTTCATCTCAAGAGGAAACTGCTCCAGGTAAAAAACATGAAAAACAACAATTAACATTTCTGGCATGTACTAATACCAGTGGAACTCATAAAGTCGACCCATTGGTTATTGGTAAGCTTGAGTGACAAAGTCAATTTTTAAGAATTAGTTCCATAATTCTTTTGTTCCTCAGGTATAAAGTGAATTTAATTTATCAAACATGAATCTCCCAAAATTATTGAGAAGTCACTGTGTGTTCTATTGGAAGATTACACGTTTCCAGAAATCAAATGGGCGCCCAAAACAAGCTCTTCTTATTTTGGATGATGCTGCATCGTATCCTTCAATAGAAGAATTACAGGCTAAATATGGGCAAATAACAACAATATACCATCCGCTAAATGTGACACTCCTAATCCAATGGCTCAGAATGTGATCAGACTTACAATTACTAGAAAAGTAGCCTTCTGTGCAATATTATTGCAGATTGATCCAATTTAGAAACATCAAAAAATTGTAAGTATGGAATACATGACTGCTAAATGCTGGGGAAAAATTCTAGATTTCGGGAAGGATAATTTACCAATCAGTGTAGTGCAGCAAAAATTGAAAAATAGGCGGAAGCTTTAGCTGAGACACGTGATATTTTAAACACATTACTGCCATGTGTATGTAGTTACACAACTTTCATTACTATAGGTATGAACATCTATTTCTAGATTGAACTGGTTGAAGAAGACGTAATTATATGGAATGAAATGCACAAGCAGATAATTTTGACGAAGTAGAAGGAGGAGATGAAACTAAAAATGAGGAAACTCCAAACAGAGCAGTGAATGCACTGAACACATCATTTCAATGGGCAGAAGAATATGGACTTGTTATTTACTCTTTCTCTCCTTTTCTTAACTTCTGTATACTAGGTTGTACAACTGTGTTAAGCCATACCTCTCTATTAATCAGCGTGGCTTTGTTAGTGGACGGTCAACTGTTGCGAATTTAGTTGAACTCACTCAGTATGTCATTAAAGCACTTGACAATCGTCGACAAGTAGATGTTATCTACACGGATTTTACCAAAGCATTCGACCCAATTGACCATTACATTCTAATAGATAAAACTATCTGCTATTGGTTTTTCTTCTAGCGTTATCACTAATTCAATCCTACCTTCACAACCGATCATGCCATGTCCATTACAATGGGTTTGTGTCACACACATTCATTGCTTCTAGCGGCGTACCTCAGGGCTCCAATTTGGGACCACTCCTCTTCAATATCTATATCAATGATCTTCTACTATCATTGAATTGTAATGCTCTTGCATACGCTGACGATTTTAAAGTTTATAGTACAATTAGCTCTTCCTCTGATTCTTTAAGGTTACAGAGAAACGTTGGTGTCATTAATGATTGGTCTTGTATAAACAAAATTCAGCGAAATATTAATAAATGTGCAGTACTTGTCTTTACTCGGTCATCCAACCCGCAAATATTTCACTATAACATCTCTAGCGCTTTCATCCCAAGAGTTGACGATTTTAGGGATCTTTGAGTCTTATTTGATTCCCAACTCTCATTCTCCTCAGATATAGATACAATGACTGCTGCTGCATCTAGGTCGCTCGGATTTTTGTTCAGATCCTGCAAGAATTGTTATAACACCTGCGCCTTGTCCACTCGAAACTTGAATATGCTTCTATTGTTTGGTGCCCATGTTATCACTACCACCAATTATCAATTGAACGAGTCCAGAAGAGATTTCTTAAATATCTTTCGTATAAATCTGATGGCATTTATCCTCCTCGTGGTACTGATTATATAAATTTACTCTGTATGCATGATTTCGAGTCACTGTCGCGTCGCAGAGACGCAGCTAGCGCGAAATTTCTTATTAAATTGATACACCAACATATTCGTCTTATACAGTGACCCTTTTTTTTCTTGCGTGAGGATTTTTTTTCCCCCCATTTCTTTCATTCCATTATAGTTTTCTTTTCCACGTTCTTTTTATTTGCAGTTAGTCATTAGAAGTATTAACAGTATAACTTTTATTTTTCTTTACTACATATATCTATACTGTACTTAATTTTGTTTTATATTTTGTCCTGTCATTGGATTTTCCTAATCTGTTGGGCAATAAAGTTTATTATTATTATTATTAAATATAGGAATAAAGTAATATATAAGAAATTCCCAGTTTTGTCTCGGCTAGACATTGAAAATAATGATAAAGCACTTAAAACTGACCTAGTTTCTAAATACATAAATCTTAAGTAATCGAAAGCTATACCATCAACGATAACGGCGCATAAAAATATCAATCAAAAACTGCTCACATATAGATTATAAAACGTATACAAAATAATATCGACAACATATTTATAAATTACGAAAAGCATTCCATATCTTTATATTTGTATGTATCTACTTAAACGTAGACAAAATAATTTATATCGATCAAAAAACTACCGCAACGCATAGTTGAAATATGGGGTCAGGATCTAGAATCGTTGTTTATGTTTATCAACTTGCGGTTAAAAACAACGAAAATTCAATGTTTATTTATCACCGATTTAAGGAAGTATGTAAAATATTTGCGGTGGTAAGGAAATAAAATTTAATCGTTGTACTGAGGTTGCCTTCAGAGATTGAATTTTTTCCCTTTCAACTTGTATCTTGGAAACTCGAAATTCTGTTCGTCCTGCCTTCTCAAACATACGGTGAGTAGCTTTAATATTCGCTTTCTGTGGTGTATTATCAATGTTTTTTCATCGAAAAAACTCCTTTACTATTAATCACAACTCGAACTGTTCTAGGCATTATTTCGCAGCTCAGAAGATTGAGTCCTGCTGCCTTAGTTTGCCGCTAAACGTTTTGCACGGGAGACTTTTGCAGACCACCTTCTGGAATGGTTATGGGGTAGGGTTATATATATGTAAAAGATGTGTTGACTCTTAGACAGCAGTACCCGGTGCAAATTTCAAGTCTCCTTTTTTCTTATTATTTCGTATGAGGGCAGTGTGTTGGTTTTTTCAATTAGGAATATCTTTTTTCGTAAATCATACATTAATATGCATATTAAACTTGTATAATTTAAATATCAAAGTTTTGCACATCCTTAATTGAAAAATCGTAGAAGTTTTCATCGGGATATTTAGACCATATCACAGAATTACCTTCCTTTTTTTCCTGGCATATTGTTTATTTTGCAGAATTATTTTCCAATCTATTATTTGGAAAATATTTTGTAGTACAGTGAAATTCCCCTTCGCGGACAACCCTCTTACACGGACACCTCCGTTAAACGGACAGTTTCTCATGGTCCCGACCGGCTCTCATATAATTTCCATTGTATTAACTCTTTCTTGGACGGACGTTCTCTTGAACAGACGCGGACACGAGAAAATGTTCTCTTAACCTGATAAAAAATAAAATAAAGAGAAATAGCCGCTTCTTTAGGACATTCTACATTCAGTGCTTCTTCTGGTTGGCTCAATAAATTTAGAATCCGCCACAATATAAGTTTTAAAGCAACTTCGGGAGAAGGAGCTTCAGTTAATGCTGACGATGTTTCATCGTTTTTAAAAAAATGTCCTTCTTTGATTAAGGGATATTCACCAAGAGACATCTATAATGTCGATGAGACAGACCTGTATTTTAGGGCTCTACCCGACAAAACGCTCACATTAAAGAAGGAAAACTGTGTTGGGGGTAAGTATCCCAAAGAGAGGTTTACAATTTTGCATTGTGCAAATATGGCGGATGAAAAAGAAAAACTCCTAGTCATTGGTAGGGCAGCTAAATCCAGAGGTTTTAAAAACATTAATATAAATAATCTGCCTGTAACTTGGAAATACAATAAGAAAGCTTGGATGACAGGACAAATTATGACAGAGTGGTTGTAAGGCCTAGACTGGAAAATGGCTAAAGAAAAAAGAAACATTTTCTTATTTTTAGACAATGCGGGATCTCATCCAAAAGACGTTCGCTTAAATAATATAAAAATATTATTTGTACTCCCTAATTGTACATCAGCTTGTCAACCACTTGACCAGGGGATTATAAGGAATTTTAAAACTTATTGCGAAGTCTAATACTCAAACATCTGCTAGTAAACATTGAAACTGCTGGTACAACTTTTGTGTTAATAAAGAAAATTACACCACTGGATGCAGTTTCTTTGGCAAGTAACCAAAGACACAGTTCAAAATTGCTCCGCAAAACAGGATTTAATCATGTAAATATGCAAAGTGAAGACCAGTTAACTGAGGCTGATACATCTAACCTAGAAGATGATTTGCCTCTTAGTGTACTTTCAGATATCCTCAAAAATAAGAATTTATTGAAATTGACGGATAATGAAAACCTTAATAATTTTTTGAACGTAGATGAAGATTTGTATGTTGAAGATCCAGATTCAGAACAAGAAATTGCAAATCCAGTTGAAATACAAGAACTTTCGGAAGATTCTGATGTCGATGAGGTTCTAATGCCAACAGAAGCTATCCCAAATTATGGTAAAGCTATTGCCCTGACCAAGCAGCTCAAAAGTTTTGTCGAAAATCACAGAGATACAGCAGTCTTTGCAGCTTCTTTCTAAATTAGAAATACGATTTCAAGACGCCATTTTAAAGAAAAAGAAAAGACAAACAAAAATATATGACTTTTTGCGTCCGTAAAGTGACTATTCATTTCATTGTTTTGTATTACATACTACATCTATGTAAATACATATATTATACTTTGTATGTATATATTCTAAAGGAAACAAACTTTTTTTTTCTTAAGTTTAAAGTTTCTTATTTATTTTAAAAGCATTTATATACATACACGATTTAAATGTCCCAGTTTCTTTAATATATTCATTTTTCGTTAAAACACGATTTTTGCTGTATCTACTACATATTTCTTTTATGCGGACACCCCTCCTGAACGGACATCTTCAGTTGGTCTCGCTGGTGTCCGTTCAAGGGAGATTTCACTGTATATATATATATTATTTTATTCCCAGGATTATTTGTTAATTCGTTAATCTTTTACCATTTTAGAAGTAGTTTTATTTGTCGTTTTGTGGTAGTTGCTGTGCATGACCTATTCACGAATTAGTGCCTTGACGTTTCAAACAATGTAGATTTAATATGCCATATTAATTTCGTGTTTCGTATTGACGGACGTGCTTACGTGAATGCAGTCTAACAAAATCACGTTAATATTAGAGTGCATTTTATAATTTACTATCAGTTCGGTACACTGTTTGTGTAGTCTTCGAAGTAATAATTAGTTAATTTCGTTCAAAACCAAACTAATTCATTGTCTTAGTGTAACTTTTAAAATAATAACATTCACTAGAAAATTATTGTCTTTCTTGTTTTTGTCCTTTTTTCTTTGTTAATTGTTTTCTATAATGAGAACATAGAAAAATGACTATGTGAACTTCGCTATAATCTAATACAGTTTCTAAACAATACTAGGCTATATATAAGATTTTGTATTTATTTAGTAACTTCTAGTACAAACACAATAAATGCCAACCTAAATTTCGTAAACTATATATATATATATATAAACTATAACTCATATACTACTAAATATAACCTACAAATAGCCCTTTTTAAATCGAATTTAGGTACCTTAAACTACACTCCTAAAAAAAGGAAGGATAATTTTAAACACAGCAAAACGTGAGCTTCGCGTCAGAATCCATTACACTCCCTAACTCGATTCCCCTTATTCGGAAAGTCGATGAAATTATTCAAAATTACACATTTGCTATATAGTAGGGTTATTAAATTAAGGTACGTTAATGTCGCCAACGATAAGTATTCTATCACTATGAACTCTTACTAGAATTTCTAGTACGTTTAAAAAAAAGGAGTATTTAATAAAACAAATTAATTAAATTATACATTACAGAAACGGAATATTAAGGTTACTCATTGTACATGCACGTTAACGACATCTCGAACGCAATACAATGGCAAAGCATCCGAAAAATCCATCTACGATAAAGTAAGACGAATCATCATAGTAGTAGGGTACTACTACTACTACCTAGCAGTGGTGGCACTTTTATCGTAATATAAAGCGGCCGGAGTAGTACGACCGCATACCAACAGATAGAATTCCGTTTTCACACCAGCACATCTGGCGACGGCATGCCTTCCATCGTGACTGCGACGGGTCGAGGGATATTCGCCCTTATATTCCGCGCGAATTAGGGCGGCGATTCAAGCTGAACTAACGACCGCCAAAGTCGTCGAAGATCCAGTCTGTTTTTTCGCCTGTCGTGGTCGTCGCTGGAACGCTTCGTCTTGTCCATTCGATAGTTAAACCTGATCGTATCCAGCGCTGTATAATTGCGTTCAGAGCGTTTGGAATCTTGTCCCTGTCGCCGGATGATTAAATTTGCCGCAAAAGTAAAGTTGATTGTAATATTTTAACTTGATCCCGTCAATATTCGATGAAATATTTATATATGTATATGATTGCGTAAAGAAAAACTGATGAAAATGTCCCTGATGGTAGTAAATTTATTGATTGCCATTACTTCAAATCTCGATTATAACATTATATATATTTAGCCGAGTGCAATTCTACGAGGGTGACTTGAAATGTTACCGGAATCGGCAAGAGATGGCGCACGAAGGTTGATGTGGATTCATTCAACCTTTCTTACGGCAACTGTCAAAATTTCAGACGTCTACTGCCAATAGTTGTTGTTAACATTTCCAATACCGATAACACATGGGCTGAAAAGTCCCGGGCCTAACAAAGAAAACACGTTTTTTTTGGTTCAAAACTAGCTTTATTCATCAACGTAGTCTCCATCAAGAGCAACGCGAACATTCCAGCGCCGCTCTAACATTTCAATACCACTTTTGTAGAACGATTTATCTTTTGCCTCAAAATAGGCCTCAGTTTCAGCGATAACCTCTTCATTCGTGCGAAATTTCTTACCGGCGAGCATTTTTTTGAGGTGTGCGAACAGCCAGTAGTCGCTGGGAGCCAAATCTGGCGAATACGGTGGATGCGGGAGCAATTCAAAGTTCAATTCATGTAGTTTTGCCTTTGTTTTGATTGACTTGTGACACGGTGCGTTGTCTTGATGAAACATTTTTTCCTTTGCCATATGCGGTCGTTTCTTTGCAATTTCGGCCTTCAAACGCTCCAATAACGCTATATAATATTCACAGTTGATGGTATTTCGTTTCTCAAGATAGTCGATGAATATTACACCACGCACATCCCAAAATACCGAGGTCATAACCTTTCCAGCCGATTGTTGTGCTATCGGGCGCTTTGGACGAGGTTCACCAGTTGCTGTCCACTCAGATGACGATCGTTTTGATTCCGGAGTGAAGTGATGGATCCATGTTTCATCCATTGTCACATATCGACGCAAAAATTCCGGTTTGTCACGTTTAAACATCGCCAAACACTGCTCAGAATCATCAACACGTTCTTGTTTTTGGTCAACAGTGAGCAAACGCGGCATCCACTATGAACAGAGCTATCTCATAGTCAAATGCTCATGCAATATAAAGCCAATACGTTCTTTTGATATCTTTACGATGTCAGCTAACTCACGCAACTTCACTTTTCGATCATTCAAAACGATTTTGTGGATTTTTTTATGTTTTCTGGTGTTACCGCCTCATTTGGACGTCCACTGCGTTCTGCATCATCGGTGTCTCTACGACCACGTTTGAAGTCAGCAAACCAACGTTTTATTGTTACTTCTGATGGAGCGGAGTCCCCATAACACTTTTCAAGCCATTGCTTCGCTTGAACGGTATTTTTTCCCATCAAGAAGCAGTGTAAAATTAAAAGACGAAATTGTTTTTGATCCATTGTTTTGAAAATAACAAAAGTAGCGTGACTCTTAGCACAATAACTCACAAACTAATGAATAGAATATCATGAAATTTTAACAGCTGTCTTTTAAAGGTTATTACTAACTGAGAGAAAGGTGACTGCAATAAAACTAGCGTCATCTATGTGCTAGGCCCGGGACTTTTCAGCCCATGTGTTATGTCGAAAACGGTTAGAGATACGAAGGAGGCCAAAAAGACTTAAAACCTACCTTTATAAATTGGTTAAATCAGTAATTTTCGAATTTCATCAATTCTTGGAATTTTGCGATGTAACATCTTCCACCACTAATCTTTTATCTCTGCTTATAGTACAATCAAAACGGCACATGTACTTTTAATTTTGGAACAGCAATTATCTGCTTTTAGTAAGTTTTTAAGTTGCTACTTACAGATTGCCTCATAGGTATGACGACCACAATCTACACATTTTAGTAAGAAAGTATGCTATTTGAGACTACACTTTACGTCTTTTAGTATTTTTGTAAGCGTATCCCACAGTACTTTAGCAAAAGTAAAAAATGAACGTGAGGAAATATTGTACGTGTTTGTAAAACAAACAAATTACTGGAAGAAGCAAAGTAATGGAGTGGTATAGGTACGAAACAGGTGATCTTTGGACGTGTACAATCTGCGCGAAAAGATAATCATGAAAAGAAAGATTGCTATTTTAGAAACAAAATAGAATACAAAGATGGAAAAACGAAACAAGACATTACGAATTTCTTACAGAACAAGTGAAAATGATAGAAGATTAGTAGTATAATATATTTATTGTACACTCAGGTTCATATACGCACATGGTGAATAAGAAAAATTTTCCAAACGGTTAAAGCTATCGGGCTGGAATTTCTCAGGCGTAGTACGCTAAAACCTCAAAAGAACGACGTCTTAGCTTAACCCGTATCAGTGTGGCAAAGTTAAAAAAAAATGTTCCTGTCTCTTAAGTTTGAGATGCCGTAACGGGCGAAGTAAGAGAGACAGCATTTCAGGGCGCCCTCCTAACTAATGAGAAATTTTTTTACTACGTCGAAATTTAAAACTGAATAGTTGCCAGATCAGAAGAAACCAGCAGTATCCATATAAAATTGCCTATTTTGATGCCCAAAAAGCCCGTAAACGCCAGATCTGCGACCCCTTCCACGTAAACTCATTCGTCCGTACCGAAACTTTCGGCGTTCAACGTACCTAAAACAAAACGCGACCGCGAGAGCGAACAAGAAAAAAAAAGACAGCTATATACCACCCGACCAGCATCTCGACCTGACGGGGGCCGACCGGCTCGAATTCCATTCATTCCAGGCGATCTCCGGTCACAATAACACGTGACCTCACGATTTCAAGAAATCCGATCGCGAAGACGAAGTAATTGTACGTTAATGAGGGAAGAGGACGTGAACGTGGAACGAAGGCGGCCGCGGAGACGAAGGTAGGAAAGCGGGCGGCCGCGAATGGACGAGAAAAAGACGATCGCACATGTTCCGAGGGAAGCAAGAGACGTTTTCCGAGTAGGCGTTGCGTTACTGGAGTCTTGAGAACGTCCACTACAGATCGATTTCGCAATTAACGTCGTGCTTCGTTTTGTTAATCGGATAGATGCGATTCTTTTCGAGAAGAAATTGTAATATAATCGAAGATGGTACAGAACAAACAATCGACAATGAACTTAGATCTTTCTGGAGACCCTTAATATACTATTCGGTTACTGCAATAAGTTCTTCATTTCCCCATAAGTATTTATTCCTCTCTTCATGTAGTTTAATAGAACGGCATAATCTTTTTCTATTTATACCATTTCCGTCATCCGGAAATTGCTGATAACCTCGATCTGTAGGTGCTATAATAAGGTCTTCAAAATTTAGCCCAGTCAACTTTCTAATATTCCGCATCCATAACAGCTTCCTGCGGAATCCATGTCTATCCCCTACGTTCCTTGGACTAAACGTGCCGAAGCTAAGGAGTCTCTCTTTACTTTAATTGTGTGAAGTTCTCAATCTTTATGCATTCTCCTTAAAATTTCCTTATTCGTGCTGTGCGTCCAGAGGATTTTCAGAATTCTTCGGTATGTTCACATTAGAACCCAGTATCTTCATTGAAGGAGAAGTATTCACAACAATACCGATCCCATCTGGTGTAACTTTAGGACCCTTCGAAGGCGTAAAAAGTATCAGATTAAGGAATGCGAAATGTGGTTTTGAAGTTAAGCGTGGTAAAGTTGCATGACAGCAACTGGATGCGGTTCCTACAGTATCGTGATATCTTCAGATTATCAAATTTTGTTATGATACAATATCGCAAGAAATTATGTTACCGTACAAGGGTACTAGTTAAGAGAAATGAAACTGTTGGTGAAGCTTAATTCTAATAAACTCAAATGTAAATATTTTTAACCTGTTTTGGTCAGAAACCTTGCCAGGCCGTACAGTTGTATACCTTGCTGCTTAGGATTTGGTTCGAAGATGTATTTACGATCACGCTGGATATATCCACATCCCAGGTAAGAATAAGGTTAGCATGACAAATACAGTAGACCCTCGATTATGTGAATGATATCAGCCAAGCACTCTTCACATTACTGAAAGTTTACATTACCGAGCCTTATTTTATTTATAAAGAATTTGTATAAAAGAAAATATGTAACACATGGGCTGAAAAATCACATAGCGACCCAAAAATTCCGGTTTCTTACGTTTAAACATGGCCAAACACTGCTCAGAATCATCAACACGTTCTTGTTTTTGGTCAACAGTGAGCAAACGCGGCACCCACTTTGAACAGAGCTTTCTCACAGTCAAATGCTCATGCAATATAAAGCCAATACGTTCTTTTGATATCTTTACGATGTCAGCTAACTCACGCAACTTCACTCATTCAAAACGATTTTGTGGATTTTTTTGATGTTTTCTGATGTTACCGCCTCATTTGGACGTCCACTACATTCTGCATCATCGGTGTCTCTACGACCACGTTTGAAGTCAGCAAACCAAAGTTTTATTATTGTTTCTGATGGAGCGGAGTCTCCATAACACTTTTCAAGCCATTGCTTCGCTTGAACGGTTTTTTTTCCCATCAAGAAGCAGTGTAAAATTAAAACACGAAATTGTTTTTGATACATTGTTTTGAAAATAACAAAAGTAGCGTGACTCTTAGCACAATAACTCTCAAACTAATGAATAGAATATCATGAAATTTTAACAGCTGCCTTTTGCAGGTTAGCACTAACTGAGAGAAAGGTGACTGCAATAAAACTAGCGTCATCTATGTGTTAGGCCCGGGACTTTTCAGCCCATGTGTTACGTTTATTAAAAATTAAATTATGAACAATGAATAACATAATACATATAATATTAAAAAATAAAAAATAAATTTTATTATTTTGAAAAATAATGTCCTATTTTTGTTTAGGTTTTGTTTGGTATTTTCTAATGCCATTGCCCGTAATTTACGGAGCACTAAAATATCGGAATATAACAAGCGGAATTACGTTGGGCGGCGTGAACATAACAAAAAATTGAGCCGTCGTTGCTTCTTAATTGTTCCTCTGGAGGATGACCTGGTACGTTATCCCAAATTAACACCGCGTTTATTAGAAGATTTTGCATTTTTAAGAAATCTTTCACCTACAAATTTAGTTTTTTTGACGGGCTTGGAAAATGATGTTTATTTTAACTTTCGAACACACTAAATACGTTATCTTCACTCTTCGATAGTTGCAGAGATCTAATTACGATGCACTTTTGTTTAGAATAAAATTTCTTAAATCAGGTCCTCTAACTTATTGTGAGTGATCTTAAATTATTTTCGAACGACAGTATGATGCCAAAGAAAGTAGTAGTGTGTAGCAAAATTATTCTTTATTAATAAGAAATAAGATTTTACAAACTTTACCAGTCATCTCCGCACAATAATATCCCCCGAAGACATTTTAAATACACCCAGCAACAAGAATGCGATAGATATCCGATATGCGGCACTACACCACGAGATAACGTTCTCATGGCATTGTTGCGTGTTCTTAATCGATAGCAGCGGAAGGATGTGAACGTTTGCGGACCGTTTAGGATGTGAAAATGCCGACGTTCTCTTCCTGCTATTTTTGATCGGCCATAATTATATATTTGTCGCGGATCCGAGCTAAAAGAAACGATTCATTCGACATCGCCTGTATGCGATTTATATATGGATGTATGCATGCATGTACTGTAAAGTCTCGTTATTGGTGCGTGGGTACGGAACGAGTTGGGCCGTAAAAGAACACGTTGTAAATGCGGGTACGGCATTCCATTGCTTCTAAGGAAAATCGTTGTTAAAAGTACCGTCTTTAATCCGTAAAGAATGCCACATCGGAATGCACGGTAGGTATCCGATCAGGTCGGTAATTTAATTTCGTAAATTTGTTATTACTGAGGAGGTATATGGCGTACATAAATACGTATGTAATTACAAGTAATTTGTTAGCGAATTATAGTATCCGACGATTTGTAAGGTTTTTGTGAACAAAAGAAATTAGTGACATACAAATTAAAGGCATTTCTTAGAGTGAGACAGATAATAAAGTTTGAGCTACGAGGGCAACCTGAAATGTTTCCGGAATCGACAAGAATTTATTTTTAGTTGTTTTTAGGTGAGTGTCTCCTCGAAGCTCAATACACTTTTTCAAACGGTGCTCCAGTTCTCTTCAAGCCGTCGGAAAAAAAAGATATTTCGAGGTCTGCAAAATGGCCGTCTGGAGCGGCGATGCCCTTCTCATTTGACGCAAATCTTTTCCCTCCCTATTATTTTTTCGACTGTTCTTTGGTCTCATGTATGTAGTGGTGGATCCAAGTCTCATTCACGGTTACGATACCCATGAATAAATCCCTTGGATTGCGTTGGATTCTGGCCAGACACTTCTCCGAAACGGCCACCCGATTTCGTTTTTGCTCCGGCGTGAACCCCATCGCGCCGAAAGTTTTTTCATACCCAAGATTTCGTGTAGGATATGACCAACGCGTTCTTCTGAGATGCCTGTTGTCTCTGCTATCTCTTCTAGCTTCAATCAGAGATCGGCTAAGACGAGATCATGAATCTTGTCGACCATTTCATCGTTGGATGCGGTTTTTGCGTGGTTCGTCACTTATGTTTGTACGACCACGTTTGAACTCGCTCACTCAGATGCTGATGGTCGAAAATGATGGAAGTACGTCCGCGATGAACCTCTAGCAAAATATTTCGAATTTCCGTGACCGTTTTCCCAGCCATCCAGAAGTGTTTTATCTCTGCATACAATTCGATTTTATCCATTTTTGCGAAACCACCTGACTTGCTACACAAAACACTCTTAAACAACTATTGACAGTTTGGAAAAAAAACGTTGCCCTTGGCGACTGATGAATCCATTTCAACTTACGTGCGCCATCTCTTACCGAGTCCGGAAACATTTCAGGTCGCTCTCGTAAATAACAATGAGGACGTAACACAACAGAATTTATTCATAATTAACACATGGGCTGAAAAGTCCCGGGCCTAACAAAGAAAACACGTTTTTTTTGGTTCAAAATTAGCTTTATTCATCAACGTAATCTCCATCAAGAGCAACGCAATCATTCCAGCGCCGCTCTATCATTTCAATACCACTTTTGTAGAACGATTTATCTTTTGCCTCAAAATAGGCCTCAGTTTCAGGGATAACCTCTTCATTCGTGCGAAATTTCTTACCGGCGAGCATTTTTTTGAGATCTGCGAACAGCCAGTAATCGCTGGGAGCCAAATCTGGCGAATACGGTGGATGTGGGAGCAATTCGAAGTTCAATTCATGTAATTTTGCCATTGTTTTGATTGACTTGTGATACGGTGCGTTGTCTTGATGAAACAACATTTTTTCTTTGCCATATGCGGTCGTTTCTTTGCAATTTCGGCCTTCAAACGCTTCAATAACGCTATATAATATTCACTGTTGATGGTATTTCCTTTCTCAAGATAGTCGATGAATATTACACCACGCACATCCCAAAATACCGAGGCCATAACCTTTCCAGCCGAATGTTGTGCTTTCGGGCGCTTTGAACGAGGTTCACCAGTTGCTGTCCACTCAGATGACGATCGTTTTGATTCCGGAGTGAAGTGATGGATCCATGTTTCATCCATTGTCACATATCGACGCAAATATTCCGGTTTGTTACGTTTAAACATGGCCAAACACTGCTCAGAATCATCAACACGATCTTGTTTTTGGTCAACAGTGAACAGCGGCACCCACTTTGAACAGAGCTTTCTCATGGTCAAATGTTCATGCATTATAAAGCCAATACGCTCTTTTGATATATTCACGATGTCAGCTAACTCACGCAACTTCACTTTTCGATCATTCAAAACGATTTTGTGGCTTTTTTTGATGTTTTCTGGTGTTACCGCCTCATTTGGACGTCCACTGCGTTCTGCATCATCGGTGTCTCTACGACCACGTTTGAAGTCAGCAAATCAACGTTTTATTGTTGTTTCTGATGGAGCGGAGTCCCCATAACACTTTTCAAGCCATTGCTTCGCTTGAACCGTATTTTTTTCCCATCAAGAAGCAGTTAAAAACACGAAATTGTTTTTGATCCATTGTTTTGAAAATAACAAAAGCAGCGTGACTCTCTCACAATAACTCACAAACTAATGAATAGAATATCATGAAATTTTAACAGCAGTCTTTTGAAGGTTAGTACTAACTGAGAGAAAGGTGATTGCAATGAAACTAGCGTCATCTATGTGCTAGGCCCGGGACTTTTCAGCCCATGTGTTATTTCGGTAACTGTAGATAATAGAATAATAGAAGCGTATTCTAGACAACTCACTACAAAGGCAAAATACAAGGACTAACATATTTATATCACTAACTTGCCCGACCCTTTCAGAATAAGCTAAGGAAAGCTCTTCAATATGCTGAAGAAAGCTTAAACGGCTATCAAAAATAACTCCCAAGATCTTTAAATGATTCAAACTTAGGTACAATCTCCCCTTTAATTGTATATACCGAATTTAAGGGATTCGTTTTGGCCGAGAAGGTAATATGTCGGCACATTAAGCTTGAATCTATTGATTGTGTGCATCAGGCGGTATGAAGTCAACATCTTTCTGAAGGACTGCAACATCTTTTTGGTTAGAAACAGCTGAACTAGATTATCTCGTCTAAACAGTCCAAAGAGTCTTATGAATCACATACTTCCAATATGATTTCATCTTCGTTTATATTACTTATTTAAACAGTTCAGAGGGTCTTAAGAATAACGTGGTTACAATATAATTCCATGGCTACTATATAAGTGTAATTTTCTAGTACCTAGAGCGAACACTAGATCATCTTTCACTTTTTACTACAACCTTAACAGTACAACTGGCTTTGATATTGACTTTACTGATATTCTAATACAACCTTTCGTTTTAGTTACATAAAACTTATTACCCGCATGGCACACGCTTTGTTCTTTCTTACCGTCGTCACTTGTCCCTCTACATAACCTCACTTCGCCAAATATCTATGACTAATTGCAGAAACAAGTAGATTTTATATCTTCTACATTCTTCTATAATCTTTGAATTCATTTTTTTCCGAAGGTTTCGTTAAATTTGTAATAAAAAGAAAAATATATCCATTTTTAATTTCGGCTCGCTTATGACACCAGATTCCAGCATCTTTCATCATCATTTCTTTTCTCCTAACTCCCAACTTCACAATCTCCCGATAAAGAACGAAAGAAATCAAAACAAAATAAATGCTACATGGCTGCTGTTGGAACTAAAACAAGACGAAAAGAAAAACGCCGCGCAAGCAAAACAAATGTTACAATCTTCCGACGCAGAATCCCAAGAAATCGGATGGCTTGTTGACGTTTTCGTTAATTGACCTGCGCTATTAGCCGGTGATTCTCGAGATTCGTATTCTGCTTTGCTTATACAGAGATCGGCTCTTTCTGAAAACCGATCGCGAAACTTTTTCGTCGCTCGCTTGTTTTGCTCTCGTTTTAGCAATAATCGTGGATGACGTAATGGATGTGTTCGAAAAATAATTACATATACGTTGAACTGTTGCGGCAAGATGCATCGCATGCAAGATATTAGGATGAGAGATGAGATGAGTCACTGTGCTACGGTTTGTTTATATTTCTTAATGTAAATAAGGAAAGATTGGGTATCAAAAGAGGTAATAAGAAGACCGATGGATAATGGTCGGAAATTTGACTATTGGAAGTGCAAGGTGTCCCAAAAGTCGTTTTCAAGATAAAAAAGTATATAATAAAATAATTACTAGCTTTAATGAATAAATGTTTATTATTTTTTTATTAAAATACAGGCTTTGGAAATTTATTTCTTAAAAATTAAGTCGACAGGTATAGCAGTAAACTCCACTCACACAAATTAATTAATTATGCGGAACGCAGCGTTTCGAAAGCACGTAGGCTCTCATTGTCAACCGTGTTACCGACTGTTACCGAGTCGGTAACACAGTTGACAATGGGAGCCCACGTGCTCTCGAAACACTGCGTTCCGCATAATTAATTAATTTGTGTGAGTGGAGTTTACTGCTATACCTGTGAATTGTACATCCACACAGTCCTTGCAATCGTCATTTAAAAATTAAGTCTTCAAAATTTTCGGGTACTGCTTGGTACACACAGTCACTCGCAGAAGTATGTATACCCAACGTATAACTGAACATTATTTATTATTTACGCTGTTTTTCTTTGAAGTATGGAAACATTTTTTTTATTTCCTTGTAAAAACAACAAGAAGAAAGAATAAACTTTATTTACAAAAAATTGAACTCCAATAAATATGTATCACTCTAAAGCAAGTATGGGCAACCTTTGATATGTTATGGGCCAAAATTTAGTGTGCTAATACGCTTGCGTGCCGCGTTTAAAAGTAGTGCATTTTAAAGTAGTGTTCATAATTTTTAGCTATAGATATCAGACATGAAATAATACGACAATGTTATTATAATCCCCTTTTGTTTAATATTTATTTGGATGATCTCCTACAGGGGCTGGACTGCAATGTACTGGCTTACGCGGACGATCTTAAGATCTACAATACCATAACCTCCCCGGCAGATTGTCTGTTTCTCCAGAACAGTCTGGATACAATTGTTAGATGGTGTACACAGAATGGAATTCATTTGAATCTGGATAAGTGTGCTGTTGTAAGCTACTCCAGATGTCATAGACTATACAATTTTCACTATGCTGCAAGTCAGGCTATTGTTCCTAGGCACTCGTCTGTGATGGACCTGGGCGTGCAGTTTGATGCAAATTTGTCGTTTGCAGACCACATATTATCCATACGAAATTCTGCGATGAAATCCTTAGGATTTCTCATACGATCCTGCAGATCATTCAATAATCCTGCCTCGCTAAAAGCATTATACTATTCGCTTGTCCGCACTGGGTTGGAGTATGCCTCCATAATTTGGTATCCTCACTATCTCCATCTGCAAGTACTACTTGAAAGAGTGCAAAAACGATTTTGGAAATACCTGTCCTTCAAAATTGATGGCACTTACCCTGGACGCGATGTTGATTATGCTGGTCTGCTGAGGAGACACGGCTTTGTATCGTTATCGGATCGAAGGAAGGAATTTAGCAGTCAATTTCTACTTAAACTAATTAATCACGCTATTGACGCTCCATCCCTTCTCTCCAAAATTAATTTTGTGGTACCTCAGCACGATACCAGGTCCTTCCCTAATTTTAAGGTCCCGTCATGCAAAACTAATGTTCTGCTTAAAGCACCCTTTACGCATATGATTAGAAATGCCAATGAATTACTTCACGATCCTTTTTGTTGAAGAGTCTTCATGGATTTACATTGTCGTCCTATTTTGTTCTTGCATTCTGATGTCACCGAGCCATTATTATATTTATGATTCAGTTGTATCTTTTTCGACTAATTTTAATTTATTACTGCGCTGTATATTGTTACTACATATATATGCTAGGTTACATTATTCTCGCATTGTCCTGTAAATGGAATTATTTTCTGTTGGGCAATAAAGATATTATTATTATTATTATTATTATTATTAAAGCACCCATTACGCATATGATTAGGAATGCCAATGAATTACTCGATGATCCTTTTTGTTGAAGTGTCTACATGGATTTACAATGTCGTCCTACTTTGTTCTTGCATTCTGGTGTCACCGAGCTATTTTTATGTTCATGATTCAGTTGTATCATTTTTGTAAGCGGACCGGATCCGGCCGGTTGTTGCTCTAAAGTTTGTCTCACATATTTGAAAACACTAATGAAACAAATAATGTACATTTTGCACTGTTAATCCTCAGCAGGTTCTTTTTTGAACTTTATAATAGCACGAATATGAGTTCATAAGCTTTGCACCAACTTTTGGGTGAGTTACATTGGCATCAAGGTTTTCCCAAATTTTCTGTGTTTTGGTCTTGAGATTCCTTATTCCGTACCGTCAACCGGGGTGACAAAGCTCCATATTTTGAAATATCTATGCCATATCTCCTTTGAATGGGACTGAATACAATATAGATTCATATCTTCACTATCAGTTGATAAATTTTAAAGAAATTTTAGTTACAACAGTGGGGAGAGAGGAATTATTTTCTGTAGCAACAACTCACCCCCTTTGTCGGGGCGACTAAGTGCCACACCTGGTTTCTCTTTGAAAAGATATTAGAAACGTTTTGTGGTTACTAGTCACCCTGCAGATTTCAAATGTACAGATTTATTAGGTTGGAAACTGTTAAAAAATGGATAAAAACAAAAATGATAAAAAAGAGATCTATGTTTTATATTTGAAACGACTCATTATAAATTGTAAAACGTCAAAATAATTAAGATTTTTAACAACAAAACTGGAAGGGGTTACCAATGCAATTCTAAAAAGAAAAAAAATAAGAAACAAACAAAATCGTGAGATGATGGGAACACCTTCTCTTTAAAAAATCTGCTCTAAACATTGAGCCAAACTCAAGTTAAGAGAAAACTAACTTTAAAGGAACTACGTATGTACGACTGTCTTAAACTTCCCTGTACAGAGTTTAGGAACTTTTTTAAAAAAATGGAAAATAAGGAGATTAATAGTTCACTTGGAACTTGTGCCTGCAGATTTCAGTCGGCGGCACAATTTTGTTTTTAATTATTCTTTGCACCAAAGAATATCCGGAGTCTCAGGCCACTCCCAGAATTTTCGTTTTCTTCTCATACGCGCTACATTCGCTCCCCTATTGATATCAAAATTAGTCAACATTGAACCTGGGTAACATTTACCGCGATATTTCATGACATCGAGTGACCCCCATAGACATTTAGTCACCCCGGTTGACGGTACATCAAATTTGTTCAATTGTCGTTTAATTTGAGCCCATAGATATTCGATAGAGGCTGTCTCTGGGCTGAGGTGGTGTTACTACATAGTGAGGGGTAGTAAAATGATTCACTGCTTAACAGCATGTGCTGTATGTTCTGGATCATTATCCTGTTGGAATTAGAAGTTGTCTTGAATTTCCTCGGATTCTCATGTTCGCTTTGAAAATCTAATAAGGAATCAAGAAACTGGAAAATATTTGGGTGAGGAAAATAAAAAGTCATATTAAATATCGGGTGAAAGGACTTACAGGCATTCGTTGTTCCACGAAGTGTAGCAGATAAACTTGCCTAAATATGGGGTGGAAATTTGGAGCTTTCACTAAGTAACCGCAAAATTCTTCTAGTTTGGAATTATTATTAAGTCTAATGAAAACACATTACCAACTTCAGTATAATTGAGAAGCTGCGGTCCAAAAAAATATTTCAACATTTGTATCATTTGTAACATCAGTATCATTCCTATAGTCCTGAATCAATCTGATCGACTGGGTTCTCCGATACCATGCTTGGGAATACGAACACCACGATGCCCCATAAAATTGAAAAACACCTTCTTAAAACTAACATAAAACTAACAAAGAATAAAGATGTACACAGCCACAAGACTAGAAGAAAATCCCATTTACGAACAGAAAGATTTACGCATGACAAGTTCTCACAAGCGCTTACAACAAAAATAATAAACATACACAATAAACTAACCGATGATGTAAAACAACTCAAATATAAGACGTACAAAAAGAAAATTAAATATATGATTGGACACAACATTGTATGAAAGAATAGCGGCAAGGCATACTTAGATAAGTAACGATTGCAGTCCTCGACACCATTAGGCCTGGACGAACCATCGGCCCAAGCATCCCGAGTTGGGGAAAGGGGGACGTACAACATGCAGAAGCCAATGCAATTATGCATATGCAATGTAATATAGCTTTTTGCAAATTTATGTCCGGACCATAGAATTGGTTGTGATATGTTATTCTATCCATAAGTTGTTGTAATCTTTCCAAGCTGTCGAAGTGCGAAAATAACCGCATCGTGTGCATAACAGACAATCTTTCTCCATTCAAAAGAATTTCAGATTCTGTGTGTTCTAAAGCTTCCCCAAATATGTACTCTGAGTATATATTAAACAGTAATGGAGAAAGCAATGCAGCCTTGCCTTACACCTCGTAATATATTTATCTCTTCTGTTGTGTCATTCCGAACTCTGACGAAAGCAGCAATATTATCTTGCAGCTTCTTAAATCTATTAGCTTGTACTATATTAGACCCACAAATTAATGCTTAACAAAAAAAAGACTTGGCCATTATGTTTAAATTGGTTGCTGTATGAATATTTTTTCTCCAACTGTATGTATATTTTCGTTTACTACTACTATTTCATTGGCAATACAAAAACGTAACACATGAACGAATTCATCGACCTGCGGTCGTTATTAATGGCATAATTTGGTAGTCTCCCCTCTTTCGATCATCCAGAATCGAAAACGATCGAATTAAAAAGCCGTGGTAAAAAACAATCGAGAACCAAGAAAAAAGGAATACACAGAAGAAAAGAACAAAATTCACGGCGTACACTCACACAAACGCTCACGGAAAGAAAACGGTCTAAAACAAAAAGGCGACTACTTGCGTTACGGCGAGCCAATCTCGCCTTTAACGCGACGGTTCGAAAGGCCGGGCCGCTGCCAGTTTTAGAGACGCGCCGCACACCGGGAAAAAAAGCCAATTACGGATACCTGCTTCACGTACCTGCGAGAGAAAGGATCTTATGAATGAATCCGAGATACTATTCGTGAGTCGGCAGCCATAACAATGCCATCGCGTAAATAAGTTTTGGTCCGATCGTAAGGTACTATAGCGATGTGTTCGTTTGCGATTTTCCGTTTTTTGAACGTATAAATTCGGTGTTTGAGGGGTGATTTTTCTCTTATATATATTTATTCCGCGTTTAATTCGGTTTCGTAATCGTACGAGAATTAGTGACGGGCGCCAGTTATATTTCTTCCGCGTCTTTGGGGGGAAATAACGCCGCTACAATCGAGGTAATGGAGTTACCGATGTATCTAAGAGATTTCCTGAGAAAAAGTTGCTTTAATATAGCCAAATTCGAGGGGGATGATGCAATGTTGGCGGAGCAAGCGAAGAGGTACGAATTTTGGCAACCATGGCTCGATAAAGGTTTGAATTTTTGTTTTTTTTTTATTTTGAAAATACAATCGAATTTATGATTTACTTTGAATGACAAACTGGTTGTATAAATGAAATACTTACCTTTGAATTTGTAAAATCTCTTTGTGGTTGGAAGTGCTTAATTATATTTAATCTGTTTAATATATAGCTATATAGTCTATCGATAAGGAATTGTACATAAATTCAAAGACATGTCGTAATTAATGGGATATGAGATTTGAATGAATCCAGATTTACTTTATCTAAATTAGTTATACAGTAGAGCTCGCTTATAAGGGAATCGTATATAACGTACTTTCTGATATAGCGTACACTTTCGTTGGTCCCCGGCACAGCGTTATTTGAAATAATGTTGTTCTAATATTAAGTACATATTTATTACGTATTTCTGTTATTACGTATAAAAAATTTGTTCAAAAAAGAATTGTGCTATTTTAATAACATACTTATTGTGATATTTGTCGTGCTAATGTCGCAAAAAAAAGCAACAGCCAGCAATATTCCAATTAGTCGTCCTATTCTTCAAACTGAAGTAGAAGAATTTGCTAAATTATTCAATGACAGTGTATTTAGGTGCATAGCAAGTTGGTTACACTGCTTTAAAAAAAAGTCATAACGAAAATGCTACTTACATTCATGGTGAAAGTGCAAATGTAAATTTGGAGGAATGTAAGGTGTAACTGTAGTCGATCCTATGAGCCGATTTTATGACATCTTTAATGCTGACGAAACGGACTTACACCTAATCGTACACTAAAATTTAGGGATAAATAATGCGTTGGGGGCAAACAATTGAAGCAGAAATTAACTGTGTTGCTGTGTGCTAATAATACAGGAAATGAGAAACGTCATAATTGGAAAATTCGAAAATCCAAAGCTACCTTGTACTTATGCTGCTTAAAACTAAATAGGAACTTGGTACAAGGACCTAACAAAACAAAAAAGAAAAATTTCATTATTGGTCGACAACTGTCCAGCTCATCCCCGTATAAGTGATCTTAAAAATATTCGTGTGGAGTTTCTACCACCGAATACCATCTCCGTGATGCAGCCAATGGACCAAGGAATTATTCATACGCCTGTTAGTAATGAAACACATCACGAATTTGGATACTGGAACTTCTAATGAAGTAAATTTGTTAGAAGCGATGGAAACGTTAGCCAAAGCAAAATTTCGCAGGAAACCAAAAAAAAATATTTTTCAGCACGCCTGGAAAATTGTTTTTTTTTTTTTGAAAACGACTATCTACCCTTGTCTCAATGGCTTGTCAAATATAAAAATAACATCGATGACGATAATTTGCCTTTAAGTCAATGGTTACAAAGTAATTTGCAAGATTTGGGTATTTTTTTAGAATCTACTTGTTTCAACAAATTAATTAAACCATTTAATTAATACACTATCGACGTCAGGTTTTTCACAAAACCTAATTTTCACCTATCCTCATCAAACCTTTTCACCCACCACTCGAAATTGAGATTACTTTTGACACATGTGTCGAGTGGATAAATTTTCCGGGTAACAATAATGTTAGCTACAACTTTAGCAAAGCGAATTTCCTCTCTTTATATAGCGATATGCTTGCAGTCGACTGGAGTTTCTTGGATGAATACAGTGATGTGGATGTCGCTGTTGAGGCATTTTATAATACATTATACTCCGTTATAGATCGTTCAGTTGAGAAAACTAAACGTCCTACCTCCACGTTTCCTCCATGGTTTAGTGCTAAAATAAAACAACGTCTTAAATTAAAAGAATTTTACTTCAAGAAGTGGAAAGGAACAAAAGCGATATACTATTTTAATGAATTCAAACGATTGAGATCTCTCACAAAGAATGAAATTAGAGACGCATACAAGGCTTACTTGGCAGATGCTGAAATTAATATCAACAGAGATCCTAAGTTGTTCTGGCGCTTCATTAACAACAAGAAAACTTCTTCCAGAATTCCGGGAAGTATGCAGTATGACGGCAGAGAATTTACCCAGCCAAACGAAATCGTGGATGCCTTTTCCAGTGTCTTTGCGAGTGTGTATAAACCTAGTGTTCAAAATGTATCTTTCAACTCTTTTCTCAATTATAATAATTTTTGTGTTCATGCCTTCTCTGAATTGGATGTGGAGAACAGTATCAAGAGACTTAAATCTAATATGACAACTGGAGATGATGGAATACCGAGCTTCTTTGTACGTGATTGTGCTCCTGTTCTGTCCTATCCACTGTCAACTATATTCCACCTAGCGATAAGCACGTCAACTTTTCCAAAGGTTTGGAAAAATTAGCAGAATTACCCCCGTATTTAAGAAAGGAAACCGATCTAACATTGCTGATTATAGGCCTATAAGTGTACTGCCCAATTTCGCTAAGGTATTTGAACATTTGCTTTACAAAGAAATATCTGCCTGCATAACTCCTTTCATATCTGAGCATCAGCACGGTTTTGTTGCACGTAGGTCGACGATCACTAATTTAGCATGCATTGGCCAATATCTTGGTGAAGCGCTTGATAAGCGAAAGCAGGTGGATGTTATTTACATAGATTTTTCTAAAGCTTTCGACTGCATTAACCACGAGATGCTACTACAAAAATGGACAAATTTGGTTTTGGTGTGGGTTTCTGACGTTGATTGAGTCTTACCTTACTGGAAGGAAGTGTTATGTCTGCTACAATGGTTATTCCTCTACGCCGTTTTCTCCAACATCAGGTGTTCCTCAAGGTTCAAATCTTGGACCACTTTCAATTTTTATATAAATGATTTACTATCTCTGTTTACGTGTCACGTCTTAGCATACGCAGATGACGTAAAGATATTTAATACTGTTGGTAGCATTTTCGATTGTAAACATTTACAAGACAATCTTCTTCGCATTAATACTTGGAGCAAGGTCAATTATCTCCTCTGAACATCAACAAGTGTACTGTGGTTTCTACAATAACACTCACACTACTTTATACTATAACTACCAAATTAATGATGCAGCCATACCACGCAATATCAAAACTTTGGATCTTGGTGTTTTGTTTGGATAATAGACTGTCATTTACGGAACATATTTCGTCCATGTGTTCATCTGCTTCCAAAACTCTCGGTTTTGTCATGCGTTCTTGCAGGCATTTCTCAGACTTAGGTGTAATGAAACGTTTATATTATGCCTACGTTCGTTCTAAGCTTGAATACGCCTCCATTGTTTGGTATCCCCGTTATTTACACCAAGAGCTTATGATCGAACGGGTTCAAAAGAAATTTCTAAAATGTCTCTCCTTTCGAATGGACAACGTGTATCCTGCAAGAGGTATCGAGTATTATAGCTTACTTGTTGAGCATGGTTTTCTATCTCTTGCTGACCGCCGCGAGCGTAACAGTATGGAGTTTCTTTGCAGGATCCTGAAAAATACTGTCGACTCGCCAGCCCTTCTGGCGCAAATAAACTTTACCGTACCTACTCATCATACTCGCTACTTTAATACATTTCAAGTACCTAGAGCTAATACCAACATTTTGCTTAAGGCACCTCTCAGTCACATGGTGAGGAACGCAAACAAACGGGATCTAGAGCCATTTTTGTGAGTCTTTCTTTTTTTTTTTTGTTTCATTATTATATACATTTTCAGCATGTTATTATTGTAGGCAACACGATTTGAA
The DNA here is from genome assembly GCA_023509865.1 of Trypoxylus dichotomus. Classification (NCBI taxonomy): domain Eukaryota; kingdom Metazoa; phylum Arthropoda; class Insecta; order Coleoptera; family Scarabaeidae; genus Trypoxylus; species Trypoxylus dichotomus. The sequence goes on from CM042078.1 coordinate 57,790,680, forward strand.
TTATTTTATTTTATTTTATATAAGAATTGTATTGTAATTTGTCCTGTAATTGGCCCCTGGGCTGTTGGGCAATAAAGGATTATTATTATTATTATTATTAAACGATTTCAAAATCTTTTCTTTATTTTTTATTATTGCTCCCACGGTAGAGTTAACCAAATCAAATTCCCAAATCACGTCTGTTTTGTTCTTACCATTCTCCATAGCATTAACAACGCCCACTTTATCGTCCAACATAAGGACTTTACGTTTACAACTGGACATTTTAAAATTCAAATTTTCCACCACAATAAACCAAATCATCAAGCTTGCGCACGTGACAATCGAAAACTGTACAAAAATCACGAATCAAGAATTTCTTTGGCACCGGTTTATAAATCGCATGTATTTTATGGTACATAGTACTGTATTGTTAGATGGTTTATGAATTCTAAGAAATGTGGTCCTTGTTATTTCCCACAAAGTGCCTCTGTAAAATGTCGGTAATATGAAAATTCCCAGTAATTATTGTCTACATAGATATAGTTAAACCCGAAGTTTACCTGAATTTGATGATGTAATGTTTCCTAGGTTGTTTACTATAAGTAATTCCAGGGACCGAGACGATTATGACGTTATACCCGAGTTGCCGCTATAACCGATGATGTTATAAACAAGTTCTACTGTATTTTTAATAAGATCTTCTTTGCTGTTATCAAATGTTTTGGCAGAGCTTCGAAAAATATTTAGGAACTTAGCAAACTATGAGATTCTCACTCTATTTACTGAGAAACATCTTCACAGCAACCTCTTACAGATGGTCCAACTGGTGGCAACATTCACAATTTATTATTTATTATTATTTTTCGATAGGTGATCTTATAACTACAAGTGCTAGTGTAGCTCCTGCATTTCGCGAAACTACGTACGAATATTATTTCCGGTGCTGTACCTTATACGATTCGCGTTTATCGACCGGGCGGTCCTTTGCCTTCTTCTCGGCAATTAAGCCTTTGAACGCGAACTGAATACGTACGCGTATATGTACACTACCGCTCAAAAGTGTTTAAGCACTCTCACTGACAGCAAAAATGTTAATAATATTTATTTTTTATGTACAGATACACGTACATGAATAAAAATATATTAAATAAATGTGAAAATTAAAACGTTTAATTTAAATTTTGCTTTCATTTATGTGACCTCCTCTTGATTTAATAATTGCAGCACACAATCGAGGCATTCTCACAATAAGTTTTGCTAGAGTTTCTTGTGTTATTAAGGTCCAACTCGATTGCAATTTGTTCCGCATGTCAGTAGCTGATGTCGGAGCCGATTTCCGTACTTCCCGATCTAGTTCTTCCCGTAGTAACTCGATTGGATTCAAGTCGGGGCTCTGGGGAGGCCATTCCATAATTTTGAGAGTTTCTTCCTCTTCTAAATGGCGTAAATAGTCTTTACATAATTTAAACGAATGTTTTTTGTCATTATCTTGGTGGAAGATAAAATTTTGACCTAAAAGTCGAATTCCGGAAAGTATTGCGTGGTTCTCTAAAATTTCGCGGTAGCCTTCTTTTTTTAATATACCGTCAATTTTCACAATGTCCCCTACACTAGTGCCAGCAAAACAGCCCCAAATGATGATAGAACCTCCACCATGCTTCACGGTAGCAGCAATACACTCTTCTCTGGCACGTTCACACACAGATCTTCTTACGAATATGCGTCTTCGGGTTCCGAACAGTTCGAATTTTGACTCATCCGTCCATAGAACGTTGTTCCACTCTTCTATGGTCCAGTGTTGGTGTTCACGAGCCCATTTAAGTCGCTTTTGCTTGTTTTATTTGCGTAGTAATGGCTTTTTCATCGCAATACGTCCATGGAGCCCGGCTTTCTGTAGGCGACGTTTGACTGTAGAAACACTGACTAATTTTTGGCGACCAACATTTTAACTTGCTGGTAACCACTATTTTGCGATCATCTGCAGATATTGTCGCTTTTGGCCTTCCACTTCTTTTATTAAGAAAACTGCCAGTTTCCCGATATTTTTTTACGTTATAGTCAACCGTAGCGTGGTGTATTTTCATTTTTTTGGCAATTTGTCGATTACTTATGCCACTTTTATGGTAAGCTATTATAAGCGCACGTGTTTCCGTACTAATTTCTCTTCGCGGAGGCATTTTAAAAAATTGTCACACGATGTTTCGCTCACGACGTGAATAGAGTAAATATCACACTGCAATAGGTTACAGATTTCACTATAATTTTCTAGGAAGGTAATTTAAACATTATTACCTACAATCTAACAGATGACTAAATTTACCCAGTAAATTCAGAGGGATTGTTATTGTAATTGCACCGCAATAAACAGTTTATGGTAATCCGACCAAGTGCAGGTAAATGATAGTAAACCTTATGCGATATAATGGGTGTTTATCTTACTGAACTACATTTTAAATACGTATTTCATTTTATTATAATGTTTTTTTGGTAAACATAATACTATATGAATAATCCATGAAAACAGGGGTGCCTAAACACTTTTGAGCGGTAGTGTATGTATGCGCTCCATCTTCGACTCATGTAGTTGCTGGAATTCATTCGCGTATTTCGCATTCGCGAAGCTCGTAAATCATTCGCTCGTTATTTGCGACGTCGCCCCCTATGGGCCCGTCTAACGTGTAGATGCGTCTTTAAACGGTTGCGTTGCAATTAAAAGGATGGACAGTCAAATAACGTTGACGCACAAAGACGAGCAATTACTACGGTGAGATTCTCTAAAGTATAGATCGTCTTTGCATTATCTTATTAACGATGTAATAATGTACGTACGGTTCCATCAACATTAGGAGAGCTGGCATTATTTCCGGAGACATAGGGAATGAAATTGGAATTAAACTGTCGACAGCATCAGAGGGCAATATATAAAATAATTAAATTCAAGCTTTAAGCATATTCAAACTTGATACATTGAAATTCGTTAAATTTATAGAGTTATTTTTAACAAAATGCTCAAGGATTGTTTGCAGAATTTGCACAGTCCCTTTGGATTTAACTTCGTCTTTAAGAATTTGCCAAGTGCAATGGCATGTGTTACGCTCTCCGGGTTTGAAGAAAAATGCCGCTGTATCCGGATTGAAGGACCTATGTTAGAATCTGGCTCGAAGGATCAATGTTTTGACTTTCGCGATTCTCTTAAGGCTGCTTCCGAATTCCTTCTAATTAAGGAAAACTCATGAATATTCTACTAAACTTAAGCGATACTAATTATATTGAAATTTGGTTGCAATAACTAACGACATACTAAAATATACCTGTACGAAATGAATGAAAGGCAGAAATGAATGCAAAGTAAACCTAATAATTATAAATGTAAAAAGAAAAATAGAAACATTTTTCCCCAAAACAATATGTTAGTAACAAAATCATAAACTAATTATCTACCAATGATATGCATCGAAAGGTAAACTAAGAAAGTTTACATTAGTTAAATGCATCCGTTATTTTCTCGTATTTGCGCATTGCTAACGCATTTACCAGAAAATGATAAAGCAAAGACCCAAACAGGATTGATAGAATTTGAAAACCTATATTCTGCCCAAATGTTTTCGAATATACACTATGTACATATTTACCAAATCTTCAGAAGGACAGAACAAATAATGAAATCCCCATCTTCCTTTTGAATAAGCTGTGCCTAAGACGACAAAAATTATATGTGACTAACATAGGTAATTGAATGGCATAGGTAAACTAGCACTAAAAATTATTTTTCCATGCGTAAGATAATTTCGCAAGTTGGTAGCTAACTATCTTTAGGTTGGTAGTGAAAGATAATACTAAGTTTGTATCCCTATATATATTTGGTTATTTTTGCACCCAGCATTTATTTTCCTATATTGGAAACCATTCTGACTCGTGAAATTACACATATGCAATCCCACTGATTTACAAACGCTTACACATATTACTTTAAAAATTTGTAATTGTATAAGTCTTCCGACGTTTCACTCTCCGTTGAATGGAACTTCTTCTGATAACGACGTGTTAGCAACCCCCGAAACCGAAATTCTTTAAAAGAAAACAAATACTACTAAAGTCTGCAACATACAAGAAAACTACAAATCTTTTTACGAAAATGATTTTATGTTCAAAATAATCATCTCCTGCATCAATGCATTTTCGTAAACGAAGCGTTGAGGAACGTAAAAGCTTGAAGTCAGTCATCTTTTGAAATGCTCTCAAAAATTGATGAATTGCTTCAGCTATCTCATCCTCCGTCGTGAAACGTCGACTACGTAGATGCTTCTTTAGGTTAAAGAACAACCAGAAATCATACATGGCCAAATCAGGCGAATGGTGGATGTTCAATAACTTACATTATTTTCACGTAAAAAATTCAGTTGTCTGCTGTGTGACAATGCATTGTGGTGATGTAACATTAACCCGCGAATGTTGACTGACTAAAAAACTGCAGATAAACATTTTGTGGTGTACCAGTCTGCTGAAACAGTACGTTGACTTTCCAGCTTGATATCTTTTACCTGTTCTACGAAAGAAAACTGCGTACGTAACTTTCTTGATAGCCCTTTGCTTTTTGGCAATTGCTGGTGTTGGTGCATCTTCATGGATCCACATACGGCTCTCCTGACGAGCATCACCGGTTACTATTTTAAATAGAATACGACGTTCACCATTAGTTAACATTTCTAACGTCTTCCGAGTGATTCTTCGCTCTGCCTTATCAAAATCTTTAAGCGTGTGTGGCACCCAACGAGTAACAACTTTTTTCATCCGAAGATGGTCGTGTAAAATTTAATTTAGTTGCGGATCCAACACCAAGAATTTCCTCAAATGCTTGATAGGTGCATCTTGGATCTACGTCGATCATACGTCTCGCTCTCTCAATATTTCAAGGGGTACCTGAAGAACAGGGCGTACCAGCACGTGCCTCATCACCAAGCGATATACGTCCTCTTTTAAATTCGTTTTACCAGCGAAACAGCACGTGAAGGACTTTCGTTACCAATTACGAGTTCTAATCGTTCAAGACTTTGTTGTTCACTCAAACCGACCTTAAAATCGTAGTGTTGTTCATGTTCTCTTGACGTCGATGTTTCGATGCTAAATCGTATGTACCACGTTTGCTCTATGACAGCAGCGACTTAACTGACACTCGAAGCTTACTACTTAAGGATGGTGACAACTTCTGTAGTTTCGTGGCATCTCAAAATGTATAACGTAACCCTCGTATATCATATTACTTTACTCGAAGTACTTCTTAAATGATCTAGCTTGTAAGATTACTCCAGTTTAGTGCTATTCGAAACTTGAAGTCACTACATACGAATTTATTAGCTGGCAACAAACTTCCTCTTCTTATCAAAGGACCAAATATGATGACATAAAATAATTAATTGAGGAACGCTGTTCTTTTCCACCCTTTTAATGTTCGATACCAACCGAAACCAGCCGCTTAGCTCCTTCATCCCAAAGCATTCAGAGTTCGTCGAATTCTCGGGCCTAGCATCATTCGGATTTTTATGTTAATTCGAACCACCGCAGTAGCACCGTCGTTGCGCGATAAGGACGGACTACCATCCACCGGATATCCTCCATCTTTCTCGATGTCGCGGTGGCGAGGACAACCTTGAAAGGTCACCTCGTCTATCTTTATTTCTTTTTCTTTTTCGAAGATTTTTCTGTCCTTCTCGCCGAGATATCGAGATACGTACGTTATTTCTGCCTCCTTCTTCGTCCTCTACCCAAGCGCAATCGTATTTGTTTCTCTTCGTTGACGTACAGCGCCCGAAGGGAATATGTGTAGCGGTGGCTCGTTAATTGCTTCAGGAGAATCGACGGAATTCGATCTATATCCAGAGGACTCGGGCGAGGTCCGACGAAGGTCGGGTTGGAAATGGGCGAAATAAGAAAGAGAATGATGCGATAGCGTATGGGTTATGTGGATTTTTTACGCTGTCGGAGGTAGAAGAAGACGGATCGAGATCTGTAATTACCCTCATTGATTCGAATCGTTTGAGAAAATTACAAGAACTAAGGTTGATTAATTGGATCTCGGCTATTGTCAAGGATACATTCAGTTTAGCTTTATATATGTACACTACCGTGCATATTAGTTCGGACACCCAGTAAAATGTTGCAAACCCTACTAATTTATGTTAGGTCCTTTATGAAGTTTGTTTATTAATTGTGCTGGCAAACTTCTAAGAATATCGATTAGAAAATGATTGAAAACCTATTATAATTTGTGACCCAATATAGTAATTGTTGGGACAATATTGGAGGTAATAAATTTACAATACTCTTTGGGGTGAGAACAGGCCATCCGAAAGTGTATTGCATATTGATAAATGCTATAGTTTCTAAATAAACCTGCTTGTGCGTCCGTTAGTGTTAAGATCTTTTTGTGTAAACCTGATTAAAGTTATTAAAATGCCGCGAGAAAACCCGACAAGTTTAGAAAAGCGCACTCTGTATGGACTGATGAGTCAAAGTTTGAGCTGTTCGTACAGTCAAGGCGCGTTTTTGTAAGAAGAGCGAAAGACCAAAGAATGTTGCAAGATTGTGTGGTGGCAACTGTCAAGCTTGTTTGGTGTTGTTGTTCCTACGCAGGTACAGGAGATTTGAAACGAATCGAAAGTATTTTGCTAAAAGAATCTTACTTAGAAATAGTGCAAGAAAATGCAATACCATCGGGGTAACGTCTAATCGGCGAAAATTTTGTATTCATGTAGGATAACGACCCCAGACACTCAACAGTGATATGTAAAAATTTCATAAATGAAAAACAACTTAATGGAAAAATGAGAACTAATATGGACGGTAGTGTGCATGTACATCTCCTCATCCGAAGCAAATCTCATATCAACTTTGAGGAAGAGACTAAGCTAAATCCAGTGAATAAGGAGGATGCTCAAGCGCTTCGGACTTTAATTTGGCGCATTGTCTTGATGGCAAATGACTTATTGCTTTCTTCCGGGTATTTTTTCGTCTATGGCTGCCTTCAATCGATCTCTTTGGAAGGTAATCCATAAGCAAGATTCCCTTCGAATACCAGACAACGGAAACCATCGCCTTTCCTGCCGATAGAATGACTTTAGTCTTTTTTGGAATCGGCTGACCACGTTCAGTCCTCTCTTTTAATTCCTGTTTACTTTTTGGTGTGTAGTGATGGCTCCACGTTCCATCACAAGTCACAAATTGGCCCAAAAAATCTGTTGGATTTTGACGATATCGCACCAAAATGAGGAGGCCGAAAATAACAACGCCAGCGAAGATCGTGCAACTGTAATCCCACGTAAACGAAATAGACGAAAAACTATAGCGTAGCGAAATTTTGAAAAATTGAGTGTGCGGCCAAAATATCAACTTAGCCTCAATTTTTAAGCTCGAACATCTCTAGAATGAAATGAATGTTGTTTAATGTGGTATATCTTCTAATGTTGTTTCTAGTTTCTCTCGGAGTTCTTTTTCTAATATTCTTGTCAATACTTTTCCTGAGGGATACCTATTAGCGTTGTTCCCCTGTAATTTGAACATGATTTTGTGTCTCCCTTTTTGTATATGGACCTAATTATTCCTATGTTCCATTCCCTTGGTATTTCTTTTTTATTAATGATTTGTTTAAGAGATCAAGTTACCTTTGTCTCCCATATATTTTATCATTTCAGCTGTTATTCCATTTTTTCCAACTTTAAGTTTTTTGTCTTTTCTTTTATTTGCTTCTGTTTAACTCTTACATACTTTACCAAATCTTTTTAAATATATAGCATTTCTGAGTTAACATTTTTCTATCAATGTTAACATCTATTAACATCTTTCACTAACCCTATTGTTATCTGCTTGAAAATATCCGAATCATGTACATCCGCTTCTCTCCTAATGAGTCTTCCAGAAAGGACACACAAATAAAATTTTACAAGACGATAGTAGTGCCAATCCTCTTATACGGTAGTGAAACGTGGGCAACAACAAAAAAAGAAACAAGAAAGTAGGATATAAGACTGAAAAGTTGGGCAAAATCTGATAAAACAAGAACTGTAGATATAAGAACAGAACTTCGACATAAATGAGAGATGAAATGTATTGGCTCAGCTCTTATTTGCTTTATATTATTATTGATCCAACCACAAAGAGCAAAATCCTCTTGGTAATCTTTCTAAAATGAAGATCTTAACACACTCCTCTAACATATGGGCTGAAAAGTCCCGGGCCTAACAAAGAAAACACGGTTTTCTTGGTTCAAAATTAGCTTTATTCATCAACGTAATCTCAATCAAGAGCAACGCAATCATTCCAGCGCCGCTCTAACATTTCAATACCACTTTTGTAGAACGATTTATCTTTTGCCTCAAAATAGGCCTCAGTTTCAGCGATAACCTCTTCATTCGCGCGAAATTTCTTACCGGCGAGCATTTTTTTGAGGTCTGCGAACAGCCAGTAGTCGCTGGGAGCCAAATCTGGCGAATGTGGTGGATGTGGGAGCAATTCGAAGTTCAATTCATGTAGTTTTGCCATTGTTTTGATTGACTTGTGACACGGTGCGTTGTCTTGATGAAACAAAATTTTTTTCTTTGCCATATGCGGTCGTTTCTTTGCAATTTCGGCCTTCAAACGCTCTAATAACGCTATATAATATTCACTGTTGATGGTATTTCCTTTCTCAAGATAGTCGATTGAATATTACATCACGCACATCCCAAAATACCGAGGCCATAACCTTTCCAGCCGATTGTTGTGCTTTCGGACGCTTTGGACGAGGTTCACCAGTTGCTGTCCACTCAGATGACGATCGTTTTGATTCCGGAGTGAAGTGATGGATCCATGTTTCATCCATTGTCACATATCGACGCAAAAATTCCGGTTTGTTACGTTTAAACATGGCCAAACACTGCTCAGAATCATCAACACGTTCTTGTTTTTGGTCAACAGTGAGCAAACAAAGCGGCACCCACTTTGAACAGAGCTTTCTCATAGTCAAATGCTCATGCAATATAAAGCCAATACGTTCTTTTGATATCTTTACGATGTCAGCTAACTCACGCAACTTCACTTTTCGATCATTCAAAACGATTTTGTGGATTTTTTTGATGTTTTCTGGTGTTACCGCCTCATTTGGACGTCCACTGCGTTCTGCATCATCAGTGTCTTTACGATCACGTTTGAAGTCAGCAAGCCAACGTTTTATTGTTGTTTCTGATGGAGCGGAGTCCCCATAACACTTTTCAAGCCATTGCTTCGCTTGAACGGTATTTTTTCCCCCATCAAAAAGCAGTGTAAAATTAAAACACGAAATTGTTTTTGATCTATTGTTTTGAAAATAACAAAAGTAGCGTGACTCTTAGCACAATAACTCACTAACTAATGAATAGAGTATCATGAAATTTTAACAGCTGTCTTTTGAAGGTTAGTACTAACTGAGAGAAAGGTGACTGCAATAAAACTAGCGTCATCTATGTGTTAGGCCCGGGACTTTTCAGCCCATGTGTTAAATGCGAGGGTGGCTTTAATATAGATACCGATGACTGTGTAATTAACCCAATAATCATAACATGTATTTTTGAATCTCCGAACACTTGCCAAATATTTATTTAATCGTGCAAATTAAAACCCGAAAACGCTCGAATATATCTAATATAATTACCTATTGCCCGTTAATACTAATTAAAACTCGACAATTAAACAAACCATCTCCTCTCTAGAGATCGAAATGCTATTTTCGGGTCGTGGAAAAACAAACGGTTTCTTTCATAAATCCGCTAAATGCGCGTTATGAGCGTTTATTTTTATAATTCTTATGCAGTAAAACTAAACAATCATTAATACGCGGCTTTAAACAATGCGCAAGAATGCTTGACGTTGCGAGCGCGGAGAACCGGGGGAGCCTACGAAAGAACCGTCGCCAGTTCCTGTTCAACAGGATATTGCATATTACTATTACCGTTTTTTTTTTTTTGGCGTTGCGATGTTGCATCAGTACGTGAGTTTATGGCGGAAAGGATAGGGATACATAAGAAATATTTTTCGTCGCCACAGCAACCAGGAAGTGATGAGAGACAAACTGTACAGTAAACACCGTGAAAAGATGTAAAAAGATTACGACTCTACTTCTTTGGATATGCTTTTTTTGTTATCATTCATTTACAAGAAGTTATTAACACTAAAACGTACGTATATCCGTTGTCCCTTCGTTTAGGTAACGATGTGAATGCTTTTCTGGTGACGTTACGATTTATTAGTTTGAAAGCATTTTTAAAAACAATGGTGTATACAAGCAATGCTACTTAAAATAATTACTTTTCACATGTTATTTCATTTGCACTTTTTTTCCAATATCAATTCTGGAACGAAGTAGTTCCAAAGCTGTTGAGCATTTTGTAGCCGTCAAGGTTTAGCTGCTCGATGAAGCTCATTCCACAAAAGCTCAATAGGAGGGACAAGTCAGAACTTTGAACGAACTAAATCGTTAGTGTATTTCACTTACACTGAAAACTACGAAACTTTGTAATTACGTCATAGTTGAGTATAACCTATGCAGCGCTGAAACAAATTCCTTAATTAGCATAAGATAAGGTTACCTTAAGTTTGAGTATAAATAAGTTTGTTGTTCAGTAGGAGTAGAACATCTGATGAAGCTACAGTGATAGCGAAACATGTTATGGTAACATTGTGCTAAAAATATATTTGAAATTTTTGTAAAATATTTTGAGTTTTACTTCCTCGACCATTATTCAAAGGAAATTATGTATCACTATCGAAAGTAATTTCCCATTACTTGAATATCCACCCATGCATATGCTGCATATTACAAAATGCCAGTATTAAGCTTTCAGTGTAGGCTTACTTCATGATATTCAGTATCTTTTCCTCGATACTTGAATTTCAACAAATATTTCAGAAAAACGAGGCTTGAAAGTCACTTAAGAAACTAATAATAAATCTCTATCTTAATAATAATAATAATAAACTTTATTGCCCAACAGATTAAGAAAATCCAATGACAGGACAAAATATATATATATATATATTTCATGGCTTATTCATATAGTATTATGTTTACCAAAAAAAGATTATAATAAAATGAAATACGTATTTAAAATGTAGTTCAGATTCAAGATAAACACCCATTATATCGCATAAGGTTTACTATCATTTACCTGCACTTGGTCGGATTACCATAAACTGTTTATTGCGATGCAATTACAATAACAATCCTTCTGAATTTACTGGGTAAATTTAGTCATCTGTTAGATTGTAGGGAATAATGTTTAAATTACCTTCCTAGAAGATTATAGTGAAATCTGTAACCTATGGTCAGTTGCAGCGTGGTATTTACTCTATTCACGTCGTGAGCGAAATATCGTGTGATAATTGTTTAAATGCCTTCGTAAAGAGAAATTAGTACGGAAACACGTGTGCTTATAATAGCTTACCATAGAAGTGGCATAAGTAATCAACAAATTGCCAAAAAAATGAAAATACAACACTCTACGGTTGACTATAACGTAAAGAAATATCAGGAAACTGACAGTTTTCTTAATAAAAGACGGAGTGTAAGGCCAAAAGCGGCAACATCTGCAGATGATCGCAGAATAGTGGTTACCAGCAAGTTAAATAGACGCAAAACAGCCCCGGAAATCACCGCAAAATTAAATGTTGGTCGCCAAAAACTAGTCAGTGTTTCTACAGTCAAACGTCGCCTACAGAAAGCCGGGCTCCATGGACGTATTGCGATGAAAAAGCCATTACTACGCAAACAAAACAAGCACAAGCGACTTAAATGGGCTCGTGAACGCCAACACTGGACCATAGAAGAGTGGAACAACGTCCTATGGACGGATGAGTCCAAATTTGAGCTGTTCGGAACCCGAAGACGCATATTCGTAAGAAGATCTGTGGGTGAACGTGCCAGAGAAGAGTGTATTGCTGCTACCGTGAAGCATGGTGGAGGTTCTATTATCATTTGGCACTAGTGTAGGGGACATTGTGAAAATTGACGGTATATTAAAAAAATAAGGCTACCGCGAAATTTTGGAGAACCACGCAATACCTTTCGGAATTCTTTTGGGTCAAAATTTTATCTTCCAGCAGGATAATGACCCAAAACATTCCTCTAAATTATGTAAAGACTATTTACGCCAGTTAGAAGAGGAAGGAACTCTCAAAATTATGGAATGGCCTCCCAAAGCCCCAACTTGAATCAAATCGAGTTACTATGGGAAGAACTAGATCGAGAAGTACGGAAATCGGCTCCGACATCCGCTACTGACGTGTGGAACAAATTGCAATCGAGTTGGACCTCAATAACACAAGAAACTCTGACAAAACTTATTGCGAGAATGTCTCGATTGTGTGCTGCAATTATTAAATCAAGAGGAAGTCACATAGATGAAAGCAAAATTTAAATTAAACATTTTAATTTTCACATTTATTTAATATATTTTTATTCATGTACGTGTATTTGTACATAAAAAATAAATATTATTAATATTTTTGCTGAGTTTTTATACATTTTTGTTGTCAGTGAGAGTGCCTAAACACTTTTGAGCGCTAGTGTATATATATGCTGAAATATATACAAACTAGTGTAATATAAAAGTAAAGAAAAATAAAAATTATATTGCTAATACTTCTAAATGACTAACAGGAAAAAAAGAAAAGTATAATGGTGAATGAAAAGAAAGAAATGAAAAAAAAATCCTCACGAAAGAAAAAAAGGGGTAACTGTATAAGACGTTGGCGTTTCTAGACATATGTGTTAGCGGTGCTTATAATAGTATATTGGTTCATTCCGTGGGGATAAAGAAAATGTTAATAGATCTATGACTGTAATGGGGTATGCTAAAGTCCACCTGAGATAGTAAAAAACGGGGAATAAATATGCTAACTTTAAAACAAAGCGTTAAAACTCACATTTCTTTTCAAATTTACCTTCTTTTCTACTCGTAACATATTTATCTCTTTATTTTCTTCGCAGACGAATCAACAAAACAGAATTCGACCAAACAGCTGCCCACAACAAAATGGAAACGAGATCGCAGGAGCAGGAACGAGTATTCACGGAAATCGGATCCTAAAATACCGGAAAACTTCGGACAGGATCCGATACCGAGCAGTCCGGAACCGTCTTCGCCGCAATCGCAGGCGCCACCGTATCCTTCGATCGGCCAAAGTAACGGGCACGCGTCGAAAAATACGTCCGACGCTCCGCTGGACATGTCCGTGCGACAAAGGGGACAACCGCCCTCTTACAGTCAGACCATCAACAATCCCGGTTACAGATCAAGTTATCGACCTTCTGTGATAACCCAGAATACCATTTCGAGGGATGAACCTCCTACTGGTAATTATTATTACCCTATTTTGTTTGATTATTTGGGTATAGAGGCTTTTAAGAAAATTCTTAAAGGATTGTCTTTCAAAAACTTCTCGTAGTTCGGTGGAGTTTACTAAAAATATACCGTTAACATTAAATCTTAATAATTATCCAGGTCCTAATCGTGCAATCCAGTCATTTCCTTGACAAAGACTTCCTCATAGTCAATGACACGCTCGATCTCGAGCGTCATCTTTATTAAGTAGTTGTTTGCGAATACACACTTCCGTGTCACGTTTCTCTGGCGGACTGTGAGGTCTCTATCTGAATATGGATGTCCCGAGTTCCTTAAAAAAAATTCAACTAGCATAAAATATTGCTCATTATCCGTGTCACTTTCATTTGGTACCGTTAGGACGTTGGATCAAGTGTTCAGAACTTTCAGCTTAAAATAAATTATTTTGTGCTTAATTTGTTCAAAACTAAACTTTTCCCAGAAAAGTGATAAATCATACAACATAATAATCAGAAGTTTCTATTTAACGATCAATTAAAAAACACAATAACTGACATATCTAAGAACATAATGAAATTAAATGTTATAATTAATGATATATACAGTCCCTGTCCAATTTATTAGGGCCACTTGGTAAAATAACGATTTTCTTAGAATACACTAGGGTGACAGAATAAAACACCTACTAATTAAAAAAAGATTTTATTCTCGTTATATATACAAAATATTTTAAAATTTTTAAATTAGACTAATATTTTGTCGATCCACCTTTACTTGCGTGAAGTGCTCCGAGTCGTCGTGACATAGAATCTATTAAATGATTAATGGTGTCTTCTGGAATATTTAACCACTTTTCTGTAACAGCTGCCACGAGTTCTTCCTTATTGCTGGGTTTTCGGGGTCGTTTCGCCATATTTGTCTAGATTATGTGCCAAACATTCTCTATCGGATTCATGTCTGGTGATTGGCCTGGCCATGGTAAAATCCGAATCCCCTGTTCCTCTTTCCATGTGGTTGTTGTTCTTGCTTTGTGGCAGGGTGCTCCATCCTCCATAAAAGTGGCGTCTTCTTTAGATAAAATGGCGTTGTCAAATATCGGTAGTAGTCCTTCTGTTAATATTTGGATATATTTTGCCGCATTTATATTTCCGTCGCAGATTACTAATTGCGATCTTCCACCATACCATATCGCGCCCCACACCATGATGTTCACACCGCCGTATTTCACCGTCTGATGCAAAAATTTGTCGTCCAGTTGCTGTGACGAACGTCTCCATACCCACGTACGACCACTATCACTGAATTGGCAGTATCTGCTTTCGTCTGAAAGAATGACAGACCGCCAAAACTCTTCGAGCTTCGTTCGCATTTCGATTGCCCAAGCCATTCGGCGCCGTTTTTGAAACGCCGTAAGGACAGGTTTTTTCTTTGCCACCCTTTCATATATCCCCACACTGTGGAGGTATCGCAGAACGGTGCGCTTACTTTTTCTGTGAAGTTGCCTCAAGCTCAGCTGTACTTTTTCGTGGTTCTCTTAACACTTCGCGCACAAGCACCCTTTTACTTCTTTCAAAAGGTCCGGCACGACCTGGTCTCGGCTCCGCTGTTGTTTTTTCCTTGCGTTTAAATTATGTAATCACACGGTTAACTGTGGGGACAACGGAGTATTTAAAAATTTACTTATTTCACGTTGCGAAGCGCCGCGTTCACTCTGGCCAACGATGCGACCCCGGGTGAAGTCGCTAATATCATTCGAACCTTGTAAGCGAGCCATAGTTGTAACGATACTAAACTATGACGAATTCCTTCTAATACATCTACCCCTACCCTAATGACAAGGGAAAGTTCTTAATTCGTTCTTATAATTTAGCTGTTTACATATTTATACCGCTTTACCTGGTGTCTATTTTACACTGTCACCCTAGTGTATAATGAAAAACGTATTGTAAAAGCATAAGTTTATTCAGAACTGTTTATAAAAATCGTTTCACCTATATAACTAATATTTTGTAATGCCTTCTTTGAGTTTTATAATTGCTCTTATTCTTTTTGGTCTTAATGGTATGTCTAATTGTAGCGTCATTTTGCCACACATCCTTGCTCTTTTGTGGTATTTCTTCTCGAATGCACGCGTGATTTTAGAAAACACCACACGTTCTCAATTGCATTGAGGTCGAGAATTTCTCGGCCAAGGTAACGCTTGCAGAGCGTGCGTTTCCAAAAGACTTTGGAGGGATTTGGCCATATGGCATGGTGCCTTATCATGCATGAATGTGTAAAGGCCTTCGTTCAGATCTAAATCATTAATGTGTGACATCAAGACGTCCTCCAATACACACTAATGTTGATTCATGGTGCCGTGGCAAAAATACAGTGATCCAGGACCTTCGACTGATATACAGTACCATACCGTTTTTCACCATTTTTAGTACAGCTCTTTCGGTTATGGCTTCTAGTTTTGAGTCATCGCTGAATACGATCTTTAACGAAAAGACATTGTTAAAACAAAAAAAAATGCTTGATTTACATACTCATTTAAGTTATTTTGTCTTACCTTTCGGCAATTTTCAATTGTGTAATGTTGATGACGTTTTTCCCATTCATAACGTGCTCGCTTCATCATCGGTGTTAATTTTGCCTTCTTCAGGGGGCGTCTGCATCTTAATCCGACTTCGTGCAATCGTCTACGTACTGTTCGCGTGGATATTTGCATTCCTTGTTGAGACATTACATTTCCTATTTCTTTGGCGGATAAATCTCGGGTTTCAGTTGCTAGTTACAGAAATCTTCGATCTTCCGGTACTTGTAGGTTGCCCTTGCCGATCAATGAATCCATTTTAACCTTCGTACGCCATCTCTTGCCGATTCCGGAAACATTTCACCGCCAATAACAGTTCCATGAAATCAAAGCCTCATATTCTTCCATAAATTCGTTAAGAATTCTGGATGCATCTGGCCATTTTTCTTTAAATTGGCTCTAAAATATCGCATACATCCAATATTAGTTCATACCGATAACGCACTTGTAACAGTGTTGCCAAATCTATTTCTCCTTTTTGGTTCGAAGACTAATCAAAATCCTTAAACACCCTGTCCTTTTTTTTTTTAATGTATACACGTCCATACATCATAATTTATTTCCAGGCATATCGATGTGCGATCCGATAATCGACGAACATTTCCGAAGATCGCTCGGCAAAGATTACGTCACCATCTTCGCGAACAACAACGTCCCAAAGGAGATAATACCGCCGCCTCCTAAGGCGCCCGCCTCGCCGAAGGAAAGCGCGAACAAGCAGAGCGTCATCGAGTCGATGGATAGCGAAGGTCTGACGGTGGACGATCACTTCGCTAAAGCGCTGGGCGACACCTGGTTCAAGCTGAAGAAGCAAGAACCGGAAATCAAGAATAACAACAACAGGGCGGAAAATCAGGGCGTCGTTACGGTCTCGTATTCCTAAAGAGAGAAGCGGACGGGGCATCGGACTGTTCGACGGTTGCCCTACGAACGCGAAACAAACAAATGCAAAATCCTTGCGCGATTCTTCGTCTATTAATCTGAATATGGGTCGACATGCTATCTCGTTTAGATGTGATGTGATTGTTTGATTACACAAGTAGGATAGGTTAGGATTAAGAGATACGATGAAAAAAGAAAGAGACAGCCGATCGGTATATACGTAATTTGATCAATTTTAAATATACGGGATTTCAATTATCGAAGGTTGGCATAAAAAAAGGCAATCCGTAATTTAGTGACGTTTTATATTTAACAGTTTGCAAACATGATTTACTCTCAATTGATTTAAATGTTGGCAATAGAAATTCCATATTTTAGTGGAATTTTATATTTAATAGTTTGCGAACATGTTTTCATTGCCAATGTGACAACGATAATATGTCAAAAACAATTATTTCGATGTGAAAATATCTTTCTTTTATCCCTCATTATTTAGCAGAGTTTGATGGATGCCAGAGCATAATAGGCTTTTGAATAAAGTCTAGGTTATGTTGTACACATCAACACGTAGATTAGGCGATATTCAAGCGTGTTACGTTTTTTTTTAACGATTTAAAAGTATTTTTGAGTTTCGCATTTTTCTCCTTCAGGAGAATTCGATTATTTACGAGGGTCCTGTTTCTCTAAATTTCGTGACAGGGTCTTTATTAAACACGAGGCGCTTAAAATGTTTTACCCTACTTTTGGCTAATTAGTAGTATGTTAAACCAACTCCCTCGCCGACAAGCCCCCGAATGAAGAAGCTGATTATTTCTTTAATTTTTTCTTACTTTTGCTAATTAAAGCGCTTTATGCGGTCACAAATTTTATTTGGCACCCACCGTGGGGCTCTTACTAAAAAAAAAACTCGAGGGGAATTTACTAATAGAATATTCGGGAGCCCCACGTTCAGCGCCAAATAAAATTTGTGATAAAAAAAGACGTAACAAGCGGCCGTATTAGCAAATTGAAAATCGTTATTATATATTTCTGCTGCTTCGCAGTGAACTTAATGTTATTGAAATGTCGCGTGAAAATTGCGCACTGGGAAAAGTGGCGGGGGTAATCGCTAATAATTTTTTTAGCGGTATTGAATACAACTAATTACAGTCGCAATAGGTAAATTCGACAAAAAACTAACCATTTCAAATAAATAAATTAATTCACATTCCCAAACAGTTCACTCTATCCCTTTGATTATACAGAGTGATTTTAAATGATTGAGGACAGTTTAAATTTCGCGCCTCACGTTGGCGATTTGGTTTTGAATTTGTAACCAGTAGCGTAGCAAATAGATTTTGGATGGGTGATAAAATATTGACAACAGATCTTCAAAAAATCAATTTCATATTGATTTTCTAAGCAAAATGGAAAATAACACTGATAAACAGTAGCTCTAAGAAGAACAGATTACAAGTAAACATGAAGCAAATAATAACGAATAAAATGAATATAAATAACGCCGCACAGGCAGTTGACAGGACCGATACTCACAATGGCCACTCTTAATATGTCAAATCCCCTAGAATCCACGGCGAGAAATTTAAACTGTCCTCAAACATATAGTCACTCTGTATATGCACACATACCGTACCCTCAATTAAATTTTCATTTAGAGTAGGCTATGATTTTCATTTAGAGTAAGCTATGATTTTCATTTAAATTTGGGATTTTTCGAAATTCAAACTTAGACAACTACCACAGTACAGTCAATTTATTGAAAGCTTATCTTATCAATTAGGTTATTTATTATGTTGACTTTACTATGATAGTCATGGTCAAAAATTTTATTTCCCTGTTACATTTTTATGCAAACAATAATATTGTGGCTGCATTTTGGTTTGCAGTTTTGCTTAGTGCTTTTAAGTTGGTATAAAGTTCTCTTCCCGGGCTTTAGATGTTTTCCACATTTGCTATATAGTAATATTTAAGTGCCTGGGTCAGAATTCACTAAAAATTTAATGTCCTTGTTGTTGTTCTTGTCTGTGACGAAGAAGTCAATTCACATGTATCGCAGCAAACTCTACTCCACACAAATTAATAATTATTCGAAATGTACTGTCAGTAACACGGTTGACATTGAGAGATGGCGTACTCCTTAAACGGTGCATTCCGAATACTTATTAATTTGTATGGAGTGGAGTTTACTGCAATACCTGTGAATTATACAACCACACAGTCCTTGCAATCGTTATCACTGATTGGCTATCTAGTTTCGGAGCATGGGACTTCTTAGCTTTGTCACCGAATTTACTATGATGGTTGGTCATAATTATAACAATGCTAAATTTAACTTCAATCCACTATACAGGGACACTATCATTAAAAACACGTTGTCTAAATTAATCCAATATATTTGTACTGCGGCAGAAAACTTTATTTGAACATGAAATGCAGATAACAGAAATACTCAACGATTTCTTTCGAATAATGATTTATTTGATTGAACAAAATTATAGCAACGTACACAAAAAAGAGAAACAATTTATTTCAGCTAACAATGTAACAAAGAAACCTAATATTTTGAGAAGTATGCTTTAACTTTAATTACCTCTGTACTTTTACGGGGCATAGATTCTAGAAGTTTAGCGATTAGGTCATTATCCAAACACCCCCACACCATAGTGTTTGCACCTCCGTGTTTAGCAGTAGAACAAACGTACACAATCATATCTAAATAAGTTGAACTTGTACTCGTCACTGAAAACTATTTACTTCCACATGTCAAATATCCAGTGCAAGTGATCTCTTACAAACCGTACTCGGCTTTGTCTGTTTTTCTTCGACAATAACGGTTTCTTCGCAGGACATCTAGCAAACAAAACCTGCATCGACGAGTCTCCTCCGGATTGTTCTAGTACCAATTTCACCATTTTGTTTTAATTGTCGCAATATTCTTTGTGGTGAGAGAAAAGGATCAGCTTTTGCTAAATTGCAGTTTTCTTAACTCGTCCTGTATTTTTTAATCGGTCACTGTTATTGGTTTCTATATATATGTTAATAATATGAGAGACAATTGACTGATTAATCTAATTTGAATTCTTTGCAATTTCCGATTGTGTCATTCCGGTAAGAAAGGTACGAAGAATCCTTCCTCTAACATCAGAAATTGTTTTTAAAAAATCATCACCGACACTCATATCAGCTAGTGAATACATCTCCTATAGTAATGAGGATTTTGTCATCCACTTCAATTTTCAAGTTTCGATACTACATCACTAATTGTGCCTAAAATATCAACATCTAGAGATCCAAGTATATAATGGTGTCTAGTTACCTTACTGATGTAAAAAATTGGGATTCTACTTGTTCGGAGGTAATTTCAGCGGTTTTTTGTTTATTATCCATGTTTTTGATCACGTTGGGGTCACCAATGTGGAAGTTTGCCGGATGCTAGTTAGTCATAAATAAAACAAACTCGAAAATTTATTAATTTCAATAAACATTAACGCAGACCAACTATTGCACAATTTACTCTACGTGTTGTATGACGCGAGCGTTGATCTGTCTGAACTTA
This sequence comes from Trypoxylus dichotomus, assembly GCA_023509865.1. Taxonomy (NCBI): domain Eukaryota; kingdom Metazoa; phylum Arthropoda; class Insecta; order Coleoptera; family Scarabaeidae; genus Trypoxylus; species Trypoxylus dichotomus. The sequence continues at coordinate 57,811,027 of CM042078.1, forward strand.
GCAACGCTATTTTACTCTTATCATCAATCTATAAACGTTAAGCAAGACTTGCAAACCAAAATACAGTGGAGCCACAATACTAAGTTCCTAACCTAAAAATTCAATAACAACCCAAAGTGAATGAGGAATAAAGTATAAATATGTGCAGGGTTGTCATTCACGCAGTATTGCCACACTAAATTTAGTATTGTCAAAAGCTTGAAGGTTCTCTTGGGCAGGATTTATCAAAAACTTAATCTTATATAGTTGATGCTGACTTTGATTATTCAACAAACGAAATTTTAAAAGATTTGAATTAAGCAATCTTTTGAAAATTGGAACTAAGCAAATGTATTCAGTTGCTTTGAAATCAATGCTCGAATTGACTAAAATCAGAAAATAGGACATAGTTACATTCCGCTCACTGTTCTAAATATGTTAATTGAGTGTATTTTTCGTCAGTATAATCTTATATATATATATATATTTTCCTAAAAACGTCTTCATAATAAAAAAAATAAAATAGTTCGTATAATTATAACCTTGGCTCATAAAACCAAATTAAATTTTAAATGGATAATCTCAAGCCCATCAAAAGTATCGAATCTCAAATTGCATCTATACCGATCTGATTCTCTCTTTTAATCATATCTTCTCACATTTATACGTAACCTTGCATAGAATCATTGAATCAAGCACGAAACGGTGGAAAATCTTTTCATTTGTAATAATATTTATTTCAAAAACAATGTACATAGACAAAATATAAGATACAAAATGATAATACGTATCATTACTTAGTTTATAGCTAATTATACCTACCCTTATACACTATAACGTAATGTGTACTTTATCTCAGCGATTCTAGCGTTTAAGTTTGTACATATTAGTTACAGCCCGATGATAATAGTAGTAAATGATGTATATATTAATTTTTAAGTTCTTCCTTTATTATTATTAATAATAATAATGATTTATTTATGAGAATAACTCACCTGCTACGTTGTTAGAATGTTCTTTTTTTTTTCTTTTACGTTGGGAGGAATATATAAATATTGACATGTAAGCTGTTCTTTGTAATTAAATGATAGATGATTCTGTACACTACCTTTAATAAAGAAGAATACTTTAACCTGGTACTATAATAGTAAAAAATTGAACGCCGTGGGAACAATTTTTTTTTTTATAATCAATTCTATTGTTAATTTATCTTGTAATATTATACGTACCCTCTTAAACGTATTAATTGGATTTTTGTTATAGAATTTGCTATAATATACAAATAATAAACATGATCATCGAATATTTAAACTTCTTTCTTTTCCCGAATATCATTATCCCAACATTGAATTTAAACATAATCGATAACTAAACAATATTTCGGGTAAGAACTAATACGTCTTCTAGATTTGTGTATAAAATGTGGAGCATCTTTAAAACACAACATTTTACTAATATTTTGATCTTTAATTCGAGTTAGGCATATTTAAAATTCAGTCAATTATTTTTAAATCTCGCGGAGAATTTAAGTTGGTAGTTCCGGCAGTAAAGACTATATTCGCTCGTATTGCTCTAAGTAAACTATGAATATGACCTTCATTGCCGGAAATACCAACTTAAGTTGTGCGTGTTATAACCATTGACTTTGGACGAATTATATCTATATAATAGACGTGCAGTTAATAAAAATATGTGTATATAAACAGCTATAACAATACAAGAAAATATGTAATAAAAATTGGTGGTTTAACCTATTTGTTGACAGATATGGAGAATATATTTTTAATATTTTATCAAGGCTGCAACTTCGCTCATATTACTTATTTTGGTGAATTCCAGTTTCTCTTACAAAAAAGAACCAATTTTGAGTTAATAATAAGATATTTTGTTTATATCTATAATACGTGCACAATATTTTAGTGTATACTTCATACATCACTTTGTCAACTCTTTAAAGAGTCATTAGAACTTTAAACAAACTGACAAATATCCGCTATATTAAATATTTTCCGATAACTGAATGTCCAAAACCGATAAGGTCTAGCCTTCAAACTACAATGTTGGTAACTCTAATTGTGATTATGAAAGTTGAGTATTTTATTTTGTTGTACGATTTTAAGGTAAATTGCTAGAACTGCAATAATAAAGAAGAATGTTGATAAGCGGGTAAATTTTATTTTAAGAATTATAAATCGGGCCTATTCAACATTATACTTAAAGATACTATTTTTTTTTAATTCGGAGGAGTGCTTTCAGATTGAAGCACCAAAAAGTAGGTTAGCTGTTGGTCCATTTTCGGCCAAAATTACACCAGCGATATTTTATATATTACCGGCCGCCATATTGCTACATCAACTGATTGACACTTAGATCGAGAAATTTACGTTGTAATATTAATTATGTAATTACAACTTATATAAAATCCGTTGAAAAATTCTTTTGTGTAAACACGTCTTTTCATTTAAGAAAAATTGAGTATGTAAATAAAATACTGTTATACTGATTCTATTTAGTCTAAATCCTATAGTAATAAACTGCTACCATGCAAGTTTAATGTTGTTTTAAACTAATGAGAATTAACTGTCAAAGTAGGGTGTTCGTATTAGAAACCTGGCAATGTTTATTGCTATTTCCGTAAAAGTAATACTTTGAAGCTTATAATAATGTTATATCATCTCATCTTAACTGTTCAGCATTAAATCAAGAAACTAAGGTTATACTCATATTCAAGGCCGTACTGTGAATTGCATAATTAACATTTTGTTAGTTAATACAGCGGTACCACCTTTCAAACTACGTTTGCTTAATACATAGAGAACAAAATAGGTTGTCTTGACTCTACATCACTGTTCACTAACTAGATATCAGTGTTTACATCCATTTAGACCTACAGGTATACATAGGCATGGACCGTTTTTATATATCATCATGAATATAGGTTGGTTAATCTATTATAGCTTTTGAACCAAGTAAAGACAAAATAATAAATATTCATTGACATAAAACACATGCAAGAATTACAATGTATGATTGTGAACCGCAAATAATTATTATTACACTTTTACTTAATGAAATCCAACGTAGATCAGTCCACTTGATGCGTATTTGTATATTGCTATTGTTTGTGCTACGGGAATTGATGCGTTTTCTCGACGTTTTACCCTTATACGTCATTCTTGCAAGCGAAGACGATAAAGCGAAATACTAATTTGTTGTAAATCTACTAATAAAAAAAGTAGTATAAGTTATAGTAATACTATTTTATTTTTAAATAACCCATAAGTAGAAATCTTTCCGCGATAAACTGGTATTTGTTACCAACATGAGACTTACTAACATGTTCAGAGTGACATTATACAGATTGATACCCATATTGCACTGGTAAATGTTTTTCAAGTCATTAATATTCTGTTTATGCAACACAATTCGGTGATATACACGAAATCGACAACGAAATAAAGTACAATAAATAAAAAAATAACTACAATGACATTGATGATCTAATTTCCATTGATATTTGATATATCGATATCTAATTGCAATATCGATTTTTAAAAATATCGAAAGGAAAATATTTATTTATGATATAGAGAGGACAGTCAATAAAATATGTATAGTAGTATGTCTTTGTTTTTACGGTTTTTAGTGCGAGATTTTGATGCTTTGCCTTGTTCTTGCGATTTCGCTTTGATTTTATTATTTCAAATATTTTATCGGTTATTAAACGAATAGTTTATAGTGTTCTATACTGGCTAAACGGATTTTATGTACCTATATATATTTTAATTCGGAAGTGCAACAATGATAAAAACAATGTGCTCATCAATTTGTGAACAAAGATGTGCTGTTTGATGTTTTGGAGTGTGGGTGACTAATAAGCAAACACGCACATAAGTGGTGTAATCGTTTAATAGAAGAATATATTTAATGTCTAAGGACATCTTACAATACTTGTGTATACACTAGGTGGAATCTCGGAGCAGAAGACTGCTGTGAAGTATGGTAGAACTATATACATTGTTTACGTAAGTTGATAAGTTAGATTGCTACAATCTGTTACACTGTCAATGTGTCTACCTTTCGGTTTTATTACTGCCACTCATAATCTCGGCATTTTCTCTGTCGGCTTTGCCAATGTTAGCAACTGTATTGTCCTCTACATATCCTGTAGTTGCCCCCAAAGTTTGTTGTCGAATTTGGAACAGATTTTCAAAGCTATCGAGTTCCTCAATCGGATTGAGATCTGTACTTTTGGGGCGGCCAACTTCGTAACAATAATTTTCTCTCTACGCTTCAGTTGTTCTTTTGGATAATTTCCTGGAACACAACTACTCTCTGTATCCTTCCTTTCTAAGAATACTATCTATTTTGACCAAATCACCCACAAGGGTACCGCCAAATCATGACTGATCCCCATCCATGTTTTATTGTTGGTCCAGAGCACTTTCTTCCAATCTTTCAACGTCCAGTCTCTCTGGTCTCTCGCCTGTAGTAACTGTTTAGCTTTGTATTCTGATTTTAAAAAAAGTTGTGTCTCCTACCAATTTCAGATGATGCTAATTAATAACTTAACTAAGCAGCGTACGGTATTTATAAAACAACATTCATCATTTATCACTATTGATATAGATTATGTTGTATGATGATGTCTTGTGTATTGCTGGAGGTGTTTTTATTATTTATTAATGGTTGTTGGTGAGCTACAAAAGCGAATGTATTAGTTATCATCGGGTACAGTAAAAAATTGAAATAAATTGTTAGAAAGTCTTTTCTTGTTTTATTTTGTTTTTCTTATAGGCATAACACTGCGCGTCTATAAATCGTGATTAGTTTAATATATTATGTAAAATATATACATTTACTTTAACACTAACGAACATGGGCATGGAAAATGGACTTACAACGTGAACACGATGTTGGTTTTCTCTTTTGCATATGAGGTAATTACGTATAAACAAAAGTGTAGGCCGCTGTATATAAAGATATATTTGAAAACACAAGTTGAAAAATGTAGTGCACAACGAAAAAGACTTAAAAATCCATGCACGTTCTTTTGTGTAACAATTCTAAAGACATAATCGAACTGAACGTTCAACAACACATACATAACGGACAATACAAATTTTAATTGCCCTCCTAACACATGATATATTCTGTAACATGACACTTAATTTCTTACTTACTATATTATAGGTATCTATCTTACCAACATTACAATGGGGTGCGTTGAACAATCATTCGGGAATTCCTGTCTATGAACAAATACTTCATATTTCTGTGAAACTCTAAAAATCTTTTAACAAATAATGTATTTATTCATCTACAATGGTCTTACTAATATTTAAATATAAATATTCCATAAATACACATTATAATTCGCTTTACCAACTCTAGATGGCAATGTACTGTCTTAATACTATTAGCGGCGATCTTTTATTTCTATCTAAGTACCTAAAAATATCCTTCATTGTTAATTTGTAATGTTTGCATGATACTGTAACAAGGTTGCGGTTTAACATTATTTTAAACTTCCCACAGGTATAGCAGTAAACTCCATTCATACAAATTTATTAATTATGCGGAACGCAGCGTTTCGAGAGCACGTCGGCTCTCATTGTCAACCGTGTTACCGACTGGACTTACAACTTTGTTTGGAAACGCCGTTTAATTCAACATTACTAAAACGGTGTTCTATAACCTTAATATAATGATAGCAGCCAACGTCGTTTTCTAAGATATTTGAAATTATTAGTTATGATTAAAAGTTTAGCCAACGTCTTTTTCGGCGTTTAGTAAAAATATGTTTATAAAATTAATGTTGTTTTTGTATCATATGTTCGACTATTTCAACGTTACATACTCAATTTTTTAATTCGAAGGAGTGTTTTTAAATTGAAGCGCTAAAACGTAGGCGAGCTGTTGGTCAGTTTTCGGCAAAAATTACACTAACGATATTTAATATATTGTCGCACTCCATATTGTTACAACTGATTGACGTTTAGATCGTATATTTTTATTATTTTAAAAGGTAATGTATTGTATTGATATATATAAAGTCAAATTATTGTTTTATTTGTATACGCTACATTAAATATTAGTCTAAGTTGGTGTTCGCTTATAAATAATCATATAAAAATAAGAATTATAGTGGAATAGAACAACATTTAAAAACTTCCATTAAAAACAGTAGGATACACAAAGTTGAAATATAGTATGATGTGTATTTGATCAATACATATTTCCTTATTCTGCAGTGTTTCTATATTTCATGAATTAATTATTTATTTTGCAAATATATAACTAATTACCTATCTACAGCTTATATAAAATCCTAGTTAGTTTTAAAAGGCCCGCCAAAAAGTAGCTTTGACAAACTACATTATGTAATCGCGTCTTTTTATTTCACTCCTTCGAATTAAAAAATAGAGCATAGAAACATATTTATTATCTCATTTTATAATAGAAATTAATAAAATAAGGAGTCAATGTAATTTTTTATTTTTATCGTCAAATTTTAAATACTTGATTTTTTAATTTACAATTCATTCGACATTTAGTTAATTTGACAAATTTTTCAGCGTTAGTCTAGTGAATTTTTTTGATTTCGCAACACTGGAATGGGTTGTAAATTATGATAAAAGCATCGAGTACAAATTCAACATATACAATTTAATACATATTTTCAGCTTATTAACTTCGGAATACTTTACTAATATGTACTAACATTTTGCTGTGTTACTTTAAAAGTTATAATTAAGAACGCCAAATTATGATGAAATCGTAAATGCGTAATGTTCCCCAACTGTTAATACACGAACTGTATCCTTATAAATAACGTTAGGGTTTCACCGCCCGTGTTTGAGTTGGACCACGGCTTGCAAGCCCGAAAATACGTACCACCAGCACAAGCAAACTCATCACAAAAGTTACTTGAATAAACCTATTGTTATCATTGGCGTATTGTGTTATTTTAAGATACTGTTTTATTGCAATAAATAAATTGTTGTTTGATCCCACTACTACAATAGTCAATAATGGTTGTACTATGCATATTTCAATGAATGTATCCAATAAATTAAATAATTTCGTATTATATAAATATGTCACTGACAAAAAACAATATAGGTGTGAATTTCGCTAATTTCAACGTCAATTTTACAGGTGTACCAACATAATTAATACTTTTTAAACACAACGTAATATTAAAGGTAAAATTGATATTTAAATTATAAATCATCTATATTTTGTCTTTAGTGTCCAAGTTTAATGAAAAAATCTCAACTTTTCTTTTGTAAAAGTCAATTATAAGGTTATAAGTTTTTCACGACTATTCAAGATGAATCTTCATATATTTTCCAAGGATCAATTGATAACCTTTTAATCATAAGAAATATTGATTTCATACAATGCGTTACAAATAATTTAAAAGACATGAATCACAAAACTCGGCAAGAGATATAAATTAAAATATACGCACTACAACGTTTTACACTCTTACAAACAAATTTCATAAGTGCACTTCGAGAACATCACGATATCGACGAATTTTGGCGTTAAGAACTGATTTCGTATGGTGCTAGAGTATCGAAGCAATCTTTACACCATAAGAAAACAGTACTCCACTCCAAATGCGAAATCATCGAAGAAATCTTCTCCTAATCACTTTTGAATACCTCCAAACACTTGGAAATCTTCTCCGTAGGTAAGGAAGAACTAGCACACACTATTTTCACGACAGAACTGTGAGGTGGAAGCGACGATCTGTCATTTAAGTATATTTTACCTGTCACAGTGCGTTCCCAAATACAAAATAGATATTCGTTTACATGTATGTAAGTATCGTTTGAGTAGAGGCTAACAACAACTTCAAATTTGAAACCTCATCGTGTGTATCTAGTATTGATATATGTTTACGGCGAGTTGATTGTCGTCTAACGTTAACGTCGCGTTACTCGAAACTATTTTCCTTTGGCGGATTTTTTTCAAAAACAACACCGTTTCGACGTATCGAATTTCGCGCGTGGTATCGAATTTGCGGTAGACAAGGTTTCGTCGTTGTTGTTGTTGCAGCGTTTGTCTTGCTCCGCGTATAACGTTATGTACACATGCATGTATGTACGTATGTACTTACATAGATATGGTTCGTTGATGATGGCCGGAGGTTTTAAAGCGCCTTCGTGTAATCTCTAGGCCGCACCGTCGACCAGATGCACCACCTTGGACGCGGATTTTTTAGACCTACTTCGACGTTCGCTGTATTGTATATCGCGGCGATGTAACGCGATAGTCCCGCTTAGGTATCGGATTCTTCAAAGGAGACACGAACGGAAGAAAAATGCACTTCCTTTAATTCGGAGAAGACAAAGATTTTCGAGTTAGTTGTAGGCATATTTGAACGGGAATATTCTTTTAATCGTTACTTACTTTTCGCGGAAACTATTAAAGTTTTCTTTCTGCAATTTACATATTAGTTTCAACTATTTCAATATACACTTGACTCACTGTAAATATCACCCTAACAATAAACAAAATGATCTAGCAACTATCGAACCCCATTTTATGAATAACGAATAGTGATGACTTGCGCATTACACATTAAACCCACCTACAGTGTTGCCAACCATAGTGATGTGATTACTGATTCGTATAAAGTGGCTAAATATATCGATATTATCATCGGTAGCTCAACCGAAGAATCAAAAGATGTTGTGTATTATAATTGAATGTTATTCATACGTAAGCGACGTGAACTGTTAAGCGGATCCCAATGAGAATATACTGGTTGAATAATAATAATGTTATTACAGGAGAGTAAAATGAAAAGACGCGTTTACACAATGGAATTTTTCAAAGCGACAAACTTGCGACGATTTTAAATAAGTTATATGTCAGCTGATTACTTGTGACAAGAGCTTTTTTATTTTTTGCAATACAAATTTACGGAGATAAATTAAATACTAACTCACTCAAAAAAATACGTAATCGAACGTTAACGTCAATCACTTGTTGTAGCAATATGGCGGCCGGGAATATCAAATATACCTAGTGTAATCTTTGCCGAAAACTGACCAACAGCTGGCCTACTTTTTAGCGCTTCAATTTAAAGACACTCCTTCGAATTAAAAAATTGAGTATGTAACGTTGAAATGGTGGAACACATGTTACAAAAACAACATTAATTTTATAAACATATTTCTACTAAACGCAGAAAAAGACGTTAGCCAAACTTTTGATCATAACTAATAATTTCAAATATCTTAGAAAACGACGTTGGCTGCTATCATTATATTACGGTTATAGAATACCGTTTTAGTAATGTTGAATTAAACGGCGTTTCCAAATAAAGTTGTAAGTCCAGTCGGTAACACGGTTGACAATGAGAGCCGACGTGCTCTCGAAACGCTGCGTTCCGCATAATTAATAAATTTGTATGAATGGAGTTTACTGCTATACCTGTGGGAAGTTTAAAATAATGTTAAACTGCAACCTTGTTACAGTATCATGCAAACATTACAAATTAACAACGAAGAATATTTTTAGGTACTGAGATAGAAATAAAAAATCGCCGCTAATAGTATTACGACAGCACATTGCCATCTAGAGTTGGTAAAGCGAATTATAATGTATATTTATGGAGTATTTATATTTAAATATTAATAAGACCATTGTAGATGAATAAATACATAATTTGTTGAAAGATTTTTAGAGTTTCACAGAAATATGAAGTATTTGTTCACGGACAGGAATTCCCGAATGATTGTTCAACGCACCCCATTGTAATGTTGGTAAGATAGATACCTATAATATAGTAAGTAAGAAATTAAATGTCATGTTACAGAATAAATCATGTGTTGGGAGGGCAATTAAAATTTGTATTGTCCGTTATGTATGTGTTGTTGAACGTTCAGTTCGTTTATGTCTTTAGAATTGTTACACAAAAGAACGTGCATGGGTTTTTAAGTCTTTTTCGTTGTGCACTACATTTTTCAACTTGTGTTTTCAAATATATCTTTATATACAGCGGCCTACACTTTTTGTTTATACGCAATTACCCCATATGCAAAAAAGAAAACCAATATCGTGTTCACGTTGTAAGTCCATTTTCCATGCCCATGTTCGTTAGTGTTAAACTAAATGTATATATTTTACATAATATATTAAACTAATCACGATTTATAGACGCGCAGTGTGATGCCTATAAGAAAAACAAAATAAAACAAGAAAAGACTTTCTAACAATTTATTTCAATTTTTTACTGTACCCGCTGATAACTAATACATTCGCTTTTGTAGCTCACCAACAACCATTAATAAATAATAAAAACACCTCCAGCAATACACAAGACATCATCATACAACATAATCTATATCAATAGTGATAAATGATAAATGTTGTTTTATAAATACCGTACGCTGCTTAGTTAAGTTATTAATTAGCATCATCTGAAATTGGCAGGACATACAACTTTTTTAAAAATCAGAATACAAAGCTAAACAGTTACTATAGGCGAGAGACCAGAGAGACTGGACGTTGAAAGATTGGAAGAAAGTGCTCTGGACCAACAATAAAACATGGATGGGGATCAGTCATGATTTGGCGGTACCCTTGTGGGTGATTTGGTCAAAATAGATAGTATTCTTAGAAAGGAAGGATACAGAGAGTAGTTGTGTTCCAGGAAATTATCCAAAAGAACAACTGAAGCGTAGAGAGAAAATTATTGTTATGAAGTTGGCCGCCCCAAAAGTACAGATCTCAATCCGATTGAGGAACTCGATAGCTTTGAAAATCTGTTCCAAATTCGACAACAAACTTTGGGGGCAACTACAGGATATGTAGAGGACAATACAGTTGCTAACATTGGCAAAGCCGACAGAGAAAATGCCGAGATTATGAGTGGCAGTAATAAAAGCGAAAGGTAGACACATTGACAGTGTAATAGATTGTAGCAATCTAACTTATCAACATACGTAAACAATGTATATAGTTCTACCATACTTCACAGCAGTCTTCTGCTCCGAGATTCCACCTAGTGTATACACAAGTATTGTAAGATGTCCTTAGACATTAAATATATTCTTCTATTAAACGATTACACCACGTATGTGCGTGTTCGCTTATTAGTCACCCACACTCCAAAACATCAAACAGCACATCTTTGTTCACAAATTGATGAGCACATTGTTTTTATCATTGTTACAGTTCCTTGTATAAGTACAGAATAAATAGTTTTTGTAATATTTTACGAGTGGACAAACACTTACGACCGATAGTGTACATGTTGTTGTTTAACCGTCTAATGTGGCGCCTCTGGAAACTGTTTAAAATTTCTGCACTTTAAGTTCTGGTGTTTTATTTAGAATTTAAATTTGTTAAGAAAGGTTTACTCTGATCTTTGAACGTTAATTTCTTTTGGTAAAGATTTACTGATAGGACATATAGATTGAATAAATTTGATTCATTACTAACGTTAATTTTGAGATAATTTAAACTCTATAAAAAGTATTTTGGCGGTAAAACTTATTAACTAATTAATTTATCTACATTTTAACTATTTGAGCTAAAATTCTGTATGGTTTACCTTATTCAAACTCAGCTTCTTCCAAGAATACAATCGTCCCCCTAATAAACGTTACACCGTTATTGCAGTACTTACATTACATTACATTAGGGCAGTTTTCGCGACCACGTTAACACCGAAATTCACCGATGAAAAACCAAACGAGTCCCGTTAATTTTTGATCGATCACTGGTGTCTTATTAAGAATGACTCACAATTTACACTGATTTCGCAAGAGAGCGGGAGCATATATAACATCACGTCGGATTGCAGTTGCATCAAAAAGGAAAAGGTACAGAGCGCCAGAGAAATCGACGATATCGTAAAACTACCCCTACGTTCGCAAGGGAAAGTCAAGAATTGCATGAGCGGACAGCCTTTACAATAATCCTAGGAGGGCTTCTATTGTGCGAGTGCGTGTCGTATTTTTTAGCGTTGGGGTAGCGCGGCAGGCCCAAAAGCGATGGTGTCCTTACGTACGGGTTAGGTACCGTACTTTTCTCGTTGACGTGGTCGAAGAAAGGAAGGGTCCCGAAATAGCACGAAATATTTAAATGATGTTTGTAATATTGTTATTCTTCTTTTTTGATATTATATAACATGCGTACAAATAAATTTTACCTCAAAGTAGCCTTTCAAATTAACTATGTCTTAGTTTGTCACTGAAACTATTGATACGCATTTTGTTTGGTATAAGCTATTTGAATACTGCCATTGTCCATCAATGTTATGTCAGTTTCGAAAATAATATTCAACCATGAATGATTTGTGTTGTATATATTAGGGGCACGATAAGTTCCAATGCACGTCATTAACGCGACGTCATTCATATATGACGTCATATATATACAATGCGACCACATAAATAAATTAAAAGTATTTTATATTAGTACATAATTATAACATGATACTTAATAATTAAAGTAAATTTCATTGGATAACGCAACACACTGTTTTTTAATACAAACGCTCGTTTTATCAAAGTTAAAAATGCAAAAGAAATAGTTACTTAATTAATTATTATATTTTCCATATCACACTACTTTTACGTTACTGTTATTGGCTATATTTGATGAAATACAATGTTATCGGTTGTCTTTGGTCCGGCCAGTTTAAATGTTGACAGTTCGTAGACTAGGTTACATTAGGGAAATATAAAAATACCCCAACTCAGAGCAGTTCAGTTGTAATCGGATGGTTGGTGAAATAGCAATCAAGTATACGGAGCGAGAAAAGCCAATATTAAAAGTGGAAATATAAATGAAAATTGAATATAATTAAGAAGAATTTAATTAGTTTCTAACATTCTACTTAATTATATTGCGTTTACTTCGTGCTATTTTATTTTTAAATATATAAAGTGTGAAAAATAAATCCTACTTCAATTTATAAAGTCTCACAGTTGAACAAGTAAAGCTTCAAAAAGAAGACAGAAGCAACAATTAGAAAAAGAAAAATTGACTACCCAGAATAAGACATGAAAAATAGATCCTTCTTAAATGCAATGTATGTATGTACATCACAATTCTGAAATATGTGTACCCAGGAAATGGTTGTGTTATTTAGTAAAAGAAAAATGCGTATTGGTTATTTTCGAAACCTGATTTTTTTCGGCGAAAACAATACACTGAACAAACTGACAATATTCTGAACAAGATATATCGATCACTAACATGAAAATTATTTACTGTTTCAAATACATTGAATAAAACAATTTTAGAACAAAACATGTTTTATTAAGCGTCTCATTACAACTTTTAATTTTATTTTGAATGTACGAAATTTATAATTCAAAAGTAATCAAACTTAAAGTCTTGTTCAAATTACAGTTTCTTCTAAGAAACCTTTTCTTAAATTCTACTCTAATTAGTTTACACATACAACTTCAATTTAAACTAAGGCGAAATATTTGTTAAACTGCAAACTAAAAATGTAAATTTTGAAATTATTCTCATGAACCCACTTTCGTTTTTGAAAAGGCAAACCAAACTTGCAGGTTCGGCAACAACTAAGTCATTAAAACCCTAACCTTTTCCCTATTTCATTATTAAATTGGCATTTTAACATTAACACAAATAATTAACAAGCAACAACGATTTCTACCATCCAGTTAAGCATGCAAATAGGCAACCAATGCTCTCCGTAATTATTTAAATGATCTTATATAACTGTTTAGGGAAATATTATTTTACTTTGTTGGATATTTATTGACTTCCAATAATGTTTCTAACCTAAAATAGTTTCCACGTGAAATATACAATTCGAATGTACCATACGCACGTTATTCAAAAATGGGGAGGAAAGCGAAATTTACGGAGGGCGTTGTTGTAAAGAAAGGTCCCGGTCGAAAAACAAAGAAACAGAAAGATCCCATATTCAAAAAAGAGTTGTTAGGAGGTAAATTAGCAATCTTTTCGTACTAGCGTCAGAAAACTAATTTTTGTTGTTTTAATTCGTTTAACCAACTTTTATTTTATTGTAGATCAAAATAAGGTTACTCAGAAGCTAAGCAGACGTCAAAAGCTTAGATTAAAGAAACGTGAGAAGAAACAACAAGAAGCACAGTCGAAGCGACAAAATCAGAAATCTCAACCAAAAACAAAGATTAATATTGATAAAAATAACACATCCCATGATGATTCTGAAGATTCAGAAGAAGCCGAGACAACTGCTGGATTTACTGATAGTAATAAAACATGGTTGAGACCAAAACAGAAAAAGCAGAAGCAAGATATTCTTGATGAAGAGGAGTCCTCAGACAATCAAGTGTCAGGATCTGGGGAAGATGAAGAAATGGATAGTGAAAATGAAGCCATTGAAGAGGAGGAAGATGACGTTACAGATGAAAGTGATGGGGATGAAGTAGATAATGACACTGGTGATGTTAATATTGGATCGCTAAATGATATTTCTGAAGAATCCGATAGTGATGATAATAATGAAAAGAATGACGATAGTGAGGATGATAGTGATGATGAATTATTACCGATTGAGAAGCAGAATAAAATCCTTAAGAAAAAACAAGCAAAGGAAAATAAATTAGCCGAAGAAGAATTACAGTTAAACATTGGGAATCAGGAAGTGTTTGAATTTCCCTCCGAAAGCGATGAAAAGAAGGACGTCACTAATTTGCAAGATGTTCAAGCTCGTATAAAGGATGTAGTAATGGTTTTAAGTGACTTTAATAAATTAAGGCAACAAAATCGCTCACGTTCAGAGTACATTAACTTATTAAAACAAGATTTATGCATTTACTACAGTTATAATGAGTTTTTGATAGAAAAATTGATGGAATTGTTCCCTCTATCGGAATTATTAGAATTCCTAGAAGCAAGCGAGGTTCAGCGACCTCTAACAATCCGTACAAATAACCTAAAAACCAGAAGACGAGATTTAGCGCAGGCTCTAATAAATCGAGGTGTAAATTTAGATCCTATTGGAAAATGGACGAAAGTTGGGTTAGTTATTTACTCGAGTCAAGTTCCAATTGGTGCGACACCTGAATATTTAGCCGGACACTATATAATTCAAGGTGCCTCAAGCTTTTTGCCAGTAATGGCTCTTGCACCACAAGAAAACGAAAGGATATTAGATATGTGTGCAGCTCCAGGTGGTAAAGCATCACATATCGCAGCGATTATGAAAAACACGGGAGTTTTGTTTGTTAACGATGTAAATAAGGACCGCATCAAGGCAGTTATTGGAAATTTTCATCGGTTAGGAGTCATAAATTCTGTGGTATCAACGGTAGATGGTAGAAAATACCCGGAAACACTCAAAGGATTTGATCGTGTGTTATTGGACGCTCCTTGCTCGGGTACTGGGGTTATAGCGAAAGATCCTAGCGTTAAGACTGGTAAAGACGAACAGGATATTCAGAGATGCTTCACTTTACAAAGGCAGTTATTGCTAGCAGCGATAGATTGTGTGAATGCAAAATCAAGCACTGGTGGGTATATTGTTTATTCAACTTGCTCGATATTACCAGAAGAAAACGAGGCTATCATCGATTACGCTTTAAAGAAGAGGAACGTTAAATTGGCCGATACTGGATTGGAATTTGGAACCGATGGTTTCGTAAACTACAGACACCACAGGTTCCATCCGACTATGAAGCTAACAAAGAGATTTTATCCCCACACTCATAATATGGATGGATTCTTTGTTGCGAAATTAAAAAAGTTCTCAAATCAAATTCCTACGAGTCATGATGATGAGAGTGCTGATATTGTGGAGACGGAAGAATCAGAAACTAAAGGAGATTCGGAAGATTCAGATAATGCAGTCATGGGAGAAGAAGAAGAAAATATTGCTATCGAAACAAAGGGTAACAAGAGGAATCGAAATGATAGTATTGAGGTACAAGAAAAAGACGATAAAAAAATTAAAATTGAGAATAAAAAAGAAACAAAGAAACGTAATCAAACGACAATAGAAAATAAAGGAAATCAAACTAAAACTAATGAAAAAATTAATAATGAAGGTATTAATTTATCCAAAAGAAGAAAACAAATAAAATCAAAAGGAAATAATCAGGAGATTCCATCAAATAACTCTGAAAACGTTAATAAGACAAAATCGGGCCCAAACACGAAGAAATCGAAAACAACCGTTCAAAATGAATCCCTTGAAAGAAGTGTGTCAGAATCGACATCTAAAACACATGTAAAGAAGGATAACATACAAAAGAAAGCCTTAAATACCGGTAAGGCCAAGGGTAATATCGATTTAAACGGTATTCCAAAAGAGATAAATGCAAAGCTGAAAAGTAAAACGAAGAAACTCCAAAAAAAGAAGCAGATAGGGAAGATCAAAGATAAAAAATTCAATAGGCGTGAAAAGAATATTGCGAAGAATGCTAAGAAATGAAGCTTAAATCGTTGTCTTTCTTTAAGGTGTACAATTTTTGCTACAGTTGTTATATATATTATTCTTTACTTCCTATTTATGTGGATAAAATAAAACATTTTTTTTAATAAATACCTTTTATTTCAATCTTATATATATAGTACAAAAAAGTCTTTTCAATTCATGTAGTTTGTCTCGTTGCCTGCAACATAAGGAAATTATTTGGATCTTATTGGTGAATCTACAGTCCGTTCGCACCTTAAAATTCAGTATGGATCTTATGGGACATGCAAACATGGTTGCAACATTGTGTCAAGATTGTATTCTTAGGATGTTTTAAACTCTACAGTTGGCTATATTAAGAAATTGCCAATTTCTCATATATCTTTATTATAGTATTGTTACACGATTGATAGTATTTAATATAAGCATTGCAAGTTATTTCTATAAAATTTAGTTTAAAATGAAATTAGCCGAAAATATATACGTCATGGGTATTGCAGCTGTCAAAAAAAGTTACTAGCACAAAATCGCCCAACTCTGCCCAGGTTGAAAAGAGCTGTGCATACATAAACCCTTTGTTAATAGAAAGCAGGTATAAACATTCCATAAGACCCAATACTGAATTTTAAGGTGTGAATGGCCTGTAGAGCCAAGTATTAGTGCAATCTGCATCCCCTTAATATCCATGGAGTATGGAATTAGCGCCAGCTTTCTAACAGAAAGGCTATTTTTCAGAATATATTCACGTGTAAAATGTAGATGAGTGCCATAAAATACTGATTGTGTTGGTACACGTGATGAAATGATAAAATTTACAGATATTTTGTAACGAAAACTTATTAAAATTATATAATTTATTACACATATTTATTCTAATATATGTAGTAAACATCTTATATCTAATATATTAATTAAAACTATTCCGTACTTAACAAGTTAAAAGAATCTGTCTCAGAGAGTAATCAGTTGTTTTTATTACATTATATTATGCTAATATGCATCCAACGCGTGACCTCTGCAATGTTGGTTGCGCACATAGAACATTGGTAACGATAGTCGAAAATAAAATAGATCGCGCTTTTATCTGCGCCGCCATTTTAATTAGTTCATATTTGTAATATCCGAAAGTCTATTATTCTTTTTATTATCCAGCATCAACTATTAGAGCGATGTATGGCTCTGTTAACAAAATGAAAACTAAATTCAACTAATATAGCACATGTATTTTAAATTTTCTGTTATAATTATAAAAATATCGATGTGAAGTTGTTAGAACGTTCGTTGATGTATTCATTGTTGTTCTTATTATATTTTTCAGCTTTACTTAGTAACTTAAATAAAACGGCAAAATACGAGTGGAACGGAATAATTATGCAAAAATTAAAAGAAAATGTTTAATACCTTTTTAGCAAAAAGGATGAATATCGAAATTAATTTTAGAAGTTAATGTGAATTATGTAGATAAATAAGTAAATGTTATATAAAATACGTAATTGAAAAATAGCGCACTATTCGTTGTATGCAATAATTGACATGATGGTATACTAAATTCGGAGGAGATTTTTTAAATTGAAGCGCTAAAAAATAGGCTAGCTAATTGATCAGTTTTCGGCCAACATTACGCTAACGATATTTGAATATTGGCAGCCGCCATATTGTTACAACTGTTTGACGTTTAGATCGTGTATTTTTATGAGTGCTTTTGTATTTATTTTTTCTCCTTAAATTTAGTTGTGATAATAAAACTGTTCTTAGAAGTAATTGGCTGATATCCTCAATGCAAATGAACACTTTCAACATTTGCCGTACTAGAATTAAAATGTAATATTTGATTGTTTTTTTTTCTACTGTCGTTCACAGCTAAAATGCCTTACTAAATTCTTATTAGAGAATTAAAAAGGTTTTATATTATTATAGCAAGTTAAAATCATTAAAAAAGTAAAACAAGTAATGTGCTTTTGTATTAAATATAAAAATTATGTATTATTTAATTAATCTAGAATAATTCGTGTATAGTTGTCAACACAATTATCATTTATAGTAATTTTTGTGGGAATTACTACTATTTTACAAATGTAAACATGTGTTTGGGTATATTTGAAAATATCGTAACATATTGAACTGATATATTTTCGTTCTTGATATTTGTTTTTGTTTATTTTATTTTAATTTTTACAAAGTGGGTTCACCAAAACTATCAATAAACCATCACGGAAGTTTTTTTTAATAACTGTCAAATTGACGCAATAATCATAGCGACTACCAACCTATTATTTCAAATAAACCTTGTATTGAAAATCTTGCAACGTTTAATGTTATTTTCATAAGAACAATACTTCAAAGCCTGGTTGACATCATCTATAATGGTTTATTACATATGCATAAAGAATTCAGTAAATAAACGTTATTTAACAATACATTTATTTATTTAACAAAATTGTGTTATTTGAAAGTCTGATAGCATCAGAATAAAATTCCTGTAATTTGATCATATTGAACCAAGTTTAATCAATAACT
This sequence comes from Trypoxylus dichotomus, assembly GCA_023509865.1. NCBI lineage: Eukaryota > Metazoa > Arthropoda > Insecta > Coleoptera > Scarabaeidae > Trypoxylus > Trypoxylus dichotomus. The sequence continues at coordinate 57,829,931 of CM042078.1, forward strand.
TTAGATTTCTATAGCAACCGCGTTAGTCCTAACTAATTGACAAGACTCGAAGACATTATACATCACAATGTTTTGGGGCTTAACACCTGCTCTAGACTTCCAAGAAGAGATCAACACTCACGCATCGTTGAACAATGAAGTGAACATCTTACTAGTAGGAGGGGTAGACTGCCGCCACATCCTCAAAACTCTCGCCAAACGATACACTCACGAACTAACAAAACTGAATTTTTACGTGGTAGAAGCATGTCCGGAAACTATAGCCAAACAACTGTTGCTCTTGTACGTTGCCCTTCAATCGGAGAAATACCTCGGTCTCGTACAGAAGGTGAGATACTTCATGGAATTATACGGGAACATGATCATTCGTCCTGCGGTGGCAGAGTATCTGAAGGCTACCTCCGCTGGGTTTGTGAACTTGATCACTGACTATAGTAAGCTGAACGACGTAATGCCGTTTGTTAGAGTGGACGTGCGATATAAGGAAAGGGATTATATCGAGAATTTGTATAAGTTTTGGTGTAGCACGGAAAGATTTGACATTAACGATTGTTGGGATAAAAGGTTAAGGAAATCATTGGGAGCAAGGTATGATAGTAAGGCAGGAGCTTTCGATTGGGATTTATACATGAGGTAAGGATATATATTATGTATTTCTTTTGGGGCTTTTGTACGTGCTTCTACATTATCACCAGCATTATTTAATCTGGTTTGATGAAGGATTTTTCCATTTATGGTACTACATATACCAGAACTTTGGGGGGTCTGGTAGTTTTGTTTGATATTTATATGAAAACTAGCATTTTGCCTTTTTTTTCACAGAGCAAGTCTTGGTATCATAAAATCTATTTTTGACATAATTGTGTCAAAGCTACAAGTTCAGATGGGATCAATTATTTTTGCTGACAGTATAATAACGGTTTTACTAGTCTGTTAAGTTGGTAGTCACGTGCTAATACAGGTTGATTAATAGTTTAAGAGATATTGAATTTAATACCATTTACCATGTAAAGCAGAGTTAATTATTTGTTAGGGTATTTTCTTAAGATTTAAATTTACCACCTTGTATTGAGGCATCTAGCGGTAACTTAGCAAAGTTAAGTTAAATGAGTCATTTTATGTATTCTATTTTTTATGTAATTTATTTTTTTATGTAATTTATGAAAGAATAAAGAGGATAACAAATCAAACCAAGAGAGGGCTATTGAATAAATGATATATATTTTAAAAATAACGCTAATAAATACTATAACATTTAAAATACTTTTAATTGCGTTTAATTCGATATGCATTACATTTAAACATTAAAAGTTCAAAACACGTACTATTTAGTAACGATTTATTTCTATTACAATTTTTAGATATCATTCAGTTGGCGGTAAAATGGTAGGCAGTCAGGAATATCAAAGCTTTCGCTCACATGGTGTCGCTTTCAGTTGGCTGGAATCCGAAGCATCTAAACCAAATCGATCAATGGTTTGCGGTATAATTCCCAACGGAGCTGGTTTCTTTCATTACGGCTATATGGGCGACATGATTACCGGTCCGTTCGTGGCGTACGGCTTGGACTGTAGAGATAAAGAAATGTTAAAAAGGGAGAACAACATCAATTACAAACGATCGACGGACATCACCGAATGGAATTTACGCGAAATATTCCACGAAATACACAACGCCACCCCGTACTCTCATAAAAATTTGAACGATTTGAATCTAGGCGCCTTAGTTACCAACTTGAACGATCTGAGAGTTGTCGATTCGACGATAGAGGGCGAAGCGATAAGCCCAACTACCAGGAAGTGTATAAACCTTTCGAACGTAACGATCCATTTTCGAAGCGCTAACTTTTTACAGGCGTTGGATACGAAGGAGGAATATAATCAGTTCTTCGATCTGGTTTATTTTAATTTCAATTATTTGAAGTATTTAAATGCGTTGGTCTTGTCGAAAATCACTAAACCGTATTCGCTATTGTACATTGAAAATCAACTGTTCGTTTTGAACAATCGCCAGAGGGAGCTGGAGGCGTTTAAGGCCAGCGTAAATGAGAAACTTGACGGTTTGAAATATTTGAATATCAAGTTCGATCCGAATACGGACCAATATTTTAAGTTTTTGTTGAATAGCGCTTAAATAATCGTGGAAGAAATTCCTTGAAGTGCAAATTTAATAGTTTTTGTGAAGGTAAAAGATTTACGTATTATATTCAATAATCAAGGTTATAACTGTCAAATTTGATCATTTTGGTGGGAAATAGTAATTTGCGATTTTTCAGAAATACTAAAAGTAATAAATTAACAAATAGTAATACGATTTGTAATGATGTATTTTGGTTTTCGAAAATTAACATTTATTTTTGAATTCAAAGTCGGTGCTGCTGTAATTTTTAGGTTAGGTTGACAGTAGATTACAACAAGTTTTTGTGGTGATTATTAGTCTCGGCAAAGTGGGGCAAGTTACAGTGCAGTGCGGAGAATAACATGGAGGGGCCAAGCGGCCGTATCAAGGAAAGTGTTCAGTAACGTTTACGTACTCGCATTATTTATAATCGTGACCTTCATGAGTGAGTATGGGTGATACGAACACAGGAAAATTATCCATTATAGCGTATATTCTAAAATTATGAAATACTTGATATTCTAAACTTAGAGAGGGATTTAGCAAAAGTCTTTACACTTTTCACATGTTTTCAAATCTTTAGAAATGAATTCCATCCAGATTAGTTCTATTGTGGCAATTTTGGTTTTAGAATCGTATTCTGTATGATTAAAAATATCATTTAGTGAGCCTTGAATCAAATCCAAGGTGAGCGAAATTTTGACGAACGTTTTCTGCGAAAAATTGAAATCATCCAAAATATGCCACAGTGCATATGCTGTAATTTTTCTTTCATAATCACGAACAGATGGCATAAAGTTTCTTAACCATGCCCGACTTGCTAATGTATAATCCGCATACTTGCTTCAGAAGGAGATAAATGGTTTCCGAAACGTACCTAAATGCGACATTTTTTAAGTATATGTGTACCGACAACCACTCACAACGATCAATCGAACAATACTGAACAATCGTGCTTCGATATGGGTACTCGATTCTCCGTGCCGCGCGCTTCACCCCCTCCATGTTGTTCTCCACACGGCACTGAAACTTATCCCTCTCTACCGAGACTACTGATTATTTAACTATTTCATTATTGACTTTTAATAGGCTATTGGTGTCTGCTAACCATTTTGTACATTATAGCTCAAGGTAAATAATAAAGAGTTTTATTATTGAAACAGATATTAAATTGTAAAGAAATGGAAGATTAAAAATGAAGCTTGTACTTACCTTTTCCATATTTTCCGACTCCAGATCAGCTAGAGCTTACTAGCATATACATAGTTTTCCATCTCCATTCTATTCGTTTAAATTTGTAAAAATTCATGAAAAAAAAGAAAACAAGAAATCTGTTTTATTTACATGATTCCATTATTTAATCATCAATTTTACTTTTAGTAATTGTTGTAAATAATAGTAGTAAGAATCATAGATAATCATAATAATAATAGTAATAATAATAATGGGTATTAGGTAATAATAATTATTTATTCAGGCAGTGTGTATCGTCATAACCATAACACTATTATTATAGTATATTTACATCAATCTTCTTTTGGTTTCTCATTAATAGAAAACTTTAAGATATATTCGCATACATTTTTTCCGAAAAAAAAAAAAAACAACGGCCTAACCACAAAAATCTCATCTACGTTCCAATTCTTCTATTGCATGATGAATTTTGGTTCGTTTATTAGCAATATTCAGTTAGAAGGGTGTAATCAATATGAATTTGGATGAAATTTTTGGGCTTGACTTTTTTATCTAACTGTATCCATAATTTTCTTTAACAATTAAATACAAAACCTAAGGGAAGTAATAGATACCTAAGGAAAATTAAGAAATCTGTTTCCTTTAGAAAGAACAATCTAGCTATAATCTTCTATTGTATTCATTTTAGTGTTACTTAGAATAAATGTTTCCTTTTATAGTTCGTATTTTAACAAAAGAGAAAAGGAAAATGGTAGAATTTAATTTGTTTTGCTAGTGATTTCTTGATTGTTTTCGGGTAATAAAGAAACATTTTTAAGTCGGAACAAACATTGTATAACAGCAATATTATAATAGTAAATATTTAAGTGGTACTTTAGAATCAGGACAAATGACATGACGTAGGGCTGTAGAACTTTCTAATTTTTGAATCTTCTAAAAATACCTCAAAGAATCTTTGTCTGGTGAATTGAAGATGGCATTTCAGAGATTTTGCTTTTGTAATGAAGGTGTTGCATTAACAATGCTCCCTGTGGAAAAGTACTGTAGATCTAAAATGTTTTGTAATGTTTCAAAATGATTTGCTTCAGTTATATTCTCGTTTACCCTGGTCCAGAAGTAACACTTTAGATACCTACTTATAGATAACTACACAATTAGTTTCGTTTTTTTCTCCTTTTTAAAAGGTTTATAATTACAGATAACAAGTATATAGGTACACGTTCGCTAAGTTGAGGGGGGGTTACTGTGAATATATTAGTACGTAGGTGTCTGGGTGTACATTCTTATGTTGTGTGTGGACATCTTAATTGACATTAACAATTTAGGCGCATGTTGAAATAAAAATCAGTTGCTTTTTGAAGATTGTTTTCTTTTTGTAAAGAACAGTCGAATGAAAATGCCGTAGATTTGTTTGTCTATTTCTCATCGGTACAGTGATTATCGTACCCGTTCCTATTAGGTATCCGTCAAAACATCTATTTCGAGTAGAAAAATTAATTGCCGAAGCGTAGTGAAGCAATAATTTTCGTCAATGAAATGCGACATTCATCAGTTATGGTGAGGGTATTAATATATAAAAAGTGAATGTTGTATATGAAGGGTGCAGGTCCAAAAAAGAAGTCTAAATGTTAATTAAGCAAACTGAATTACGAGGGATGTCTAGTTCCAAACGTACGTTTGCGCACGCATTTTAGATGCGCATGCGCACTGCATAGCTGGCTACTGTCATTGTCTTAGGTTCACTACAACGCGTTACAGCCGCATAATGTCAGTTACGAGCACGGCGGGTGAAAAAAGTGAGGTGATACAAGTTCCAGTTTACTTTCTGATGGTAGGCAACGATGTTGTTTGTCTACTACTGGTGAAATCTCTGTGGTTTTATGGAGATATGTTTGAGAAACAAGGCTGAAAGTCATTTTATTTCTGCTGCTTGTCAGGTTTGGTTGTTAAATTTTTCTTCTAATATTTATGTTTAGCATTTAGTGTTTTAGTGATTATTTTATATGAGAATTTAAATTGTACAAAATTAATATATAAGGTAAGTCATATATTGTCAATGAATTATATTTCCCAAATAGCAATTTCAGTAATTGTGAAGATGGAGTATCTCCGTTTCATAGATTCCCCAATCCAAAAATAAATTTTGACAGATTTCAAAGATGGAGTAACGCTATTCATAATCCAATATTGACAATCTTACCTCTAAATACGGTGCACCAGTGCATACCGCGTTACGGATTTTAATTTGCTTTCTTAAGGTAGAGGGCATAAAACGCAATTGTGATTTAATGTTATTAAGTTGCCATTCTCTACTAATATCTCTGGTTTCGATCGAAACATATTCAAAGTTTGAAGTGCGTGGGTCATGTGGAAATAATGAAACACCTACTGAAATTCATAAATACTGAAAAGTAATGAAAAAGCGTTTTGAGCCGAAAACAAGTTAGTGTTTGGTGTAAATAGTTCCAAAGTGTCCAGCTCTGAACGATGATCACGAAGATGTGCGAAACAAGCCATCAACAACGAAAACGGATCAGAATCAATTAAAGATCGATATGCTGATTCGTCGGTTGAAAATATGGAAAATTGCTCTACTGATCGGCATTCCTAAAAGCTCCCTTCATGAAATCGTATCTGAATTAGGCTATGGAAAGGTTTCCGCGAGATTGGTACCAAAACTGTTGACCGAACAACACGAATTGCTGCAGTAATGGAAGTTTTAACGCACTATCGTCAGGAAAAAGGATTTCTAGAGTCTATAGTTACAGTAGACGAAACATGGGCACACCACTATAACCCCGAATCAAAAAATTATTCCATGACGTGGAAGCATGTGACCTCACCAACACCGAAAAAGTTCAAAGTTTAGCAGTCTACAAAAAAGACAATAGCAACTGCGTTCTGGATAGGGGTCGACGTTACTACAACTCTGACTACTACTCCCTTAAAACACAAACATCGACTTTGTTTACAAATATTTATTGTTATTAATAGATGAATATTTGAGGTACTCGTTTGTAGAAGACGGCAGTAAACACACTGCCCAAACGTCGGACTATAAAAGTCAAACGATGTAAATATTCCAAACAACAACTCTAATTATAAAAGTAATAGAATCCGATTTGAAATTAGTTCTTCAGAAAATATTTGGTATGGTAAGAACACCTTCAATACCTTACATCTGGCAAAGGACTTCCATTTAATGGGAAGGAATCCTCAAATTTTATGTTGTCATATGGTAATAAATACTATAACCTGATGGCTCTTTGGCCATAAGCCAATGGAATGGTAGAAAGACTTATAAAACAATCTTTGATATACACCAATTTTGGGACTGATAAATTTGATGCGCAGTTTGCAAGAGTTCATGCTAAATTATTTAAGTACGTTGCATCTTACTACATTAAAATCACCAAAATCAGAAGAAGGAAATACAACGAATATGGTGACGACAAAAGACGGCCAAAAGAACAAGTTCCTTATGGTGTTATGCCATCAATGTAAGACAACTCCGTGACAGACAGGGTTGTTGCAGGAACATAAAGAAAGTGGTGAGAAGGAGAAACTAATGCAGGAGTTTCCAAACTAAGGAAGGCCAAAAGTAGTTCATCATATCACCATACCGTAGTTTTAAATTACACCGAAATATCAAATAACACCACAATACCACAGTGACGTCTCATGGGTAGCCGTGGACCAGATTGGTGAAGATTACGGGTCTGTATTGGTCTGTGGATCGTAGTTTGGAAACGTAAAAAACAGAACTGAAAGTCGTGGAAGCATTACTGGAAACTCCTACGACATCTACATCTACCAACTTATTTAGGTCCTCAATATTCACCCCCAAAGGAACAGTTCACCGAATTTGCTAACAAAAACGTGTAGATTCCTCTATTTGCGGAATTTGTCGAATGAACTGGAAGCATTACGGTGGTAAAGTCGAATGGATCAAATGCGTAAGATACAGCTATTGGATTTGTGACCCATTTAACGGAGCAAACACAGACTCTTTCTATAATTACCCTCGTTACGAGGATTGGGATGATGGATTATGGATGATAGTGAAGAACACAAATACTTTGTTCCTTTTCCATTTAGTTTTAATGTTAAATGCATGTTCGGCAAATTGGGTTCTAGTTCATGTCTAATATTCATGTATTCTAATATGAAAAAAATGCATAAAGTAACTTATTTTGAGTTCATTGATGATTTATTTTCAAGTTTATAAATCAGTCATTCCTAGTCACCAGTTGAATCGGTAGAGTGCATATTTTTCGATAATAATATGTGGCCATAATTTTATCAGATATTCCAAAGAATGTATGAGACATGTATTAAAGTAACATCGATTTATGGTATGCTAAAACTACTTCGTTTTTGCCCAATTTGAGAACTATTAGTTCGCCAAAATCGTCTGAGACTGCTATATTATCGAGAATTGTTAAGGACTTAACATTGTTTTTTGTGTTTTGTAAGTTTTTTACTATTATGTATTTTATCTTCTTTGCATTATTATTTTCATTTAGAATATTATTTTATTTTCATTCTTATATTTATTTATTTTCATTCTTATATTTATTTATTTTGCTCTCTTATATCCAATTTTATTTTAATATGTATGTACATTACGCATTGTATATGTATGCAAGTCAGCCATTCGCATTACGCTAGCTAAAACTGCCTAATTAGAAATCATTCACTGCAACGTCGTCGGAAATGTAATGGGAGTTTTCTTGAAATTTAAGGTACACAAGCATAGGCAGTCGTCTCCCTCGCGACAGTCGAGGTATTAGCGATCGTGCACTCTCGGTCACCTTTCGTGCCTCGTCGTAACGTGTACAGTAACGTCGTCGTAAATTTATTAGAGATTTCTAAGTTTTTCTAGTTTTGGCGGGAATCGTCGAGGACGTTGTCTATACATTTATTTCTGGCGGAGTCATTTGGTACGTCGTCGGACCACACGTATAGATTTTTTTAATAAGTATAAATTCTCGATTCTCTATCATCGTACGTCGAGGCTACTGTGTCCATTGTCGTCTATACATATTTTTAGTCTTCAGTTAAGTTTGTGTCGGAAATTATTTTGGTGAGATTGTCGGCGCGCATGTATAGACCTCCTCTACAAGTACGATCACTCCGCTTCTTGCTGACGGTCGTTGCATGGCCGCAGCGCCGGTTGTCTTTTGTACGTTTGTTCGGTCCTTGTCGTATCGGGACTTAGAAATTTTTCATTTTAGTTGCTCGTCGTAGCGGACGAGTGTCACGGACCAGTTTTCTTATGTAATGTCGGCATCATCGCTCCGTTTTACTTGTCGGTGCACAGTTCGCACATTTGCTGGTTACTGGATTTTTCCCTTCTTTGGGGCGCAGTAGTATAGAGCTAAAGATTGCACATAGCGTAATATTTCAAACGATAACGCCTGGGTAGCTGTGACATTACTTTTGTATTGAGATCGGCTATTATCGCTACTGTCGCCCTCGACCAGGCGTTCAAGCTCTAAGAGATAGGGTGGGTTCCCCTATAAATGTGAGTATAACAAACGTATTTGTTCAAGTACAAATACATGCCAATAATACAGGGCCAAGTCCCTTAGGCAAATTTAAAACAAGGAAAGTATATTAGGCTCCTGGAAAGGGACATATAAATAAGCATAGCACTGAGGTGCGCTTACAAATTTAAGAAATAAATAGGGTTGGCTCTCTATAAAAAGGTAGTGGTGCATGCAAACAGATAGAGGCATTAGTACATGCTCTCTAACAAAGCTTCAGCGGAAGCATATAAGAGTTTAACCTTTTAAACAGAATTAAGACATAGCTTTGCAACGTACATGCTGAGGCATGACTTTATGTTGCTACCAATGAAAATACATATACAAATGCTAATGTACATTACATGTATAAGAGAGCTCGAATAACTGCAATTATTGCAAATATATACATCTTACGTACATCGTACATGTACATAAGCAAGAGTGGAAACCGTGTAACCATTGAGTTTCACTGTACAACCTATCCTCTAGTAAATAAGCGAACATACTCTACAAGTAAGTATTGGTCAAGTAATTTAGGAAATTACGAGCAGGCTACAGCGGCGTTGTTCTTCAAACCAGGAGAACGTAACAAGAATCCTATAATGGGACATAGAGGTCAGAACTAGTGAAGGATTCCAAAATTAATTTGTGATGTTTTTTTTTAGGTCTGATTTAGATTCAGTGCCTCAAAGAGAAGTCAATTTTGCGCTGTTGAAGTACTATAATTTCTTGATAACAATGCAATAATTTGTCTTCACTTTTTTGAACTTAATTCCTTTTGGTCAAAATTTTTAGTTTTCTTAAGTCTGTCTTTTAAGTAAATGCTTTAATGAACAGACTGCATCAAATTTGAGCCTATAAAAAAATATATAATTTTTAAATTCAGCCTTAGGCGAAACAACAATTTGTGGACCTGCACCCTTCGTGCTATATTGGCGTCATAATTCGCAAAATAAGTTTAGGTAATTAAAAAAAATGAAAATAATTATTGGGTAAAGTAATAATTTAACTAAATTATTAGTTGATTTTTTAAACAGCAACTTAGAGGTTATATCTTTAAAAATTCTATTTATTGCAAAGGATCAACGTCATGTTGATTCACTAAAATGTAAATCAATCTGAATTGTGTGAAAAGAACTTGATTACTGTTCAAATTAAACAAAGTAAAATCAATTTATTGTTGTAATTAACATAACCTCATACATTATTGATAGTATTTAGACGAATTGACATTCCTTTGATTTCATTTTTTAATTTCATCATTCAACTACATATTCAGTAAATTATTTCATTCAAAAGAAATGTCAAGATTTCGATGTTGGTATTGCACTCCTAAATTACCATTAAATTCATAAATTTTCCTTGAATCAAATCTAATAAATTTATCTTTGAATTACTTACCTAGAAATGCAGCACTGTAGATGCTATCTCTTTTAGATTCACCCTTAGTGTACATAGATACACTGAATATGAAAGAAAATATAGTAAAACATCTTTAAAACGTCCTTCTTTATTTTATATAATAATATCGCATTTATAAATACAATTTTCCAGAAATATACGTGTTTCCCTTATTTCGTTTCGTAGGCTTTCACGACACTTTAAGTGGTATATTTATTATGTACGTGAAACGTGTACAATTCTTCAACTGTAATTAAACGACGTTTTTAAGCTATTTTTCTATCGCTTTTTTCGGAATATTAAAGTTGTTTTCGTTTTCACTAGACTGCTTTTTCTTTTAATTCAAACAAACATGTATACTATATTTGGTATAAACAATTGCTTTTGGTTTATCTAACGTTATATCGTATATGTATGCATATGTGTGTGTATTTGTATTGTGTTTAACCTTAACTCTACTGCATTGAATTTGTTTTTTTCTTTTGTTCTCTTGTTTATTCGTTTATTCATTTTAAGTTAAGTTTTAAATTGTAATTAACTTACACCCTGTTTGTCTACGTATATATATATATATATATACGTATATATTTAAAGAGATATATTTATAAGCATTCGACTGTTCTTTTAATACAGGATCTCTAGATCTTTTCCTCGAGCTGTAGCTTAGTTATGTATAATTAACTCATGCATAAATATTTGTTTTATCATTTAAAACGTATATTGTGGACAACTGCGTAACATTATACTTCGTATAATGTGTAAAATATACAAGGTGATATCATTTCAACTTCGGGAACACAAAGAGGATTTTATTTAATGTTCAAAGAATATGAAAATAGTAGATCAATTCTTTTTAGACGTCATGAGAACGGAACGTTTAGACAAATAAATTCTTATTTTTGTGACATGCGGAGTTCAGTATCGTTTTTGAAAGTAAAATATCTTTTTAACAAAAATTATTAGAGATTTTTCGTTGCGCGTCATTACTGAGATTAAATACAATCGAAGAAATGTGCTTAAATTCAAATCTTTCAGGTTCTTCTGGTCTCGCACAGTATACATCAAGACGAAATAAAATACGAATCGATAGAAAGAACATAAAGATATTTGATAATGATGAATCAGAAGACCTTGTTGAGAAAGATAAATATCTATAATTCAATTTTCTTGTTATTATCAAAGTTGTATTTAATTGGATTAGATTTTTGTGAAATTTTTAATGAATAAAAATTTCACGGTTCCTGGTAGGATTCGAACCTACAACTCTCGTTTGCCATATGAACAAATACTTATTTATATCGCCATATAACTTGACTTATATTAACATTACCGTTAAAAAATTTCACAAAAATCTAATCTAATTCCAAAACGAAAAACCAATAGAAGTTGTTCTAATAATTTAAGATAACTATTGCTGTGACGATATTCATTTTAGTAATAACAGTTCTGGAGAGTGTGATTTGGAAGATGAGTGAAATCCTTTACCAATATGTTAGGAACTTCTTCTTAGGTCGATACTACATAAACTGAATAGAAAACAAGCCAACAACAGTTAAGATGTTGTTCTATAGAAAACCAAGAAGCCCAACATTCAGCCGCAGTTGCCAGTTACATCTGCTTATAGGGCATGTTATTAAAGTTATTCTCCAGATACAGGTTATCTGGAGAATAACTTTAATAACATGCTACCTCTTTCACAACCCATATGAAAGAAAACGGTAATGATAATAATTGTTTTTTGAATTTTTGGCTTCCTAAATTTGTTTGTTCCTGATGTCAGTTATGAAGAAACATATTTGTGTCTACTACACCTTATAATAACTACAGTTGTTTTTTGGGCTATTTCCATCGTTGAACTTGTATAGACAGACTGTCGAAACGTCGGACTATACAAGTTCAACGAACGATAGCCCAAACAACAACTCTAGTTATTATGTCCAGAGGTATCAGAAGTATAAATATTACAACTTTATCATACTTTCCCTAAAAGCTTTATTTTTGGCCTTACACTATTTACCAACTAAATTATTGAAAAGCTTTACATAATTTCTTCTGGAATATATTGATAACCTTGGGCACTTTAGGAAGTTTTAACATAGCTTTCTCCAAAAAGTTTTAGAAGAATTTTGAATTTTAACCCAAACTATATCTGTATAAGGTTCCTTCACGATCAACTATGGTTACGAGGTTATACTCACAAATAACAAGCACAATGATGTAGTCGTCTATAACCACGAGCTTCGTCGCCAAAACTGTATTGTTAAATATTTTTAAAAATCACCTATCAAGTAGGTTGTGTTCATTGTAGTACAAACGTTTTTTTTTTATTTTAGTATAAATTATCAAAACATATATGCAGAAAGGATAAATGAAATCATAGAAGTGGATATATTACTTTCTATTGTATATTCCTTCTCTTTGTAATTTTTATTTGATCACATATTTTTCCAAGAACTAACCGATGATGGATACATCATCACTTCTGATTAATAACTACAAATAACCACGTCCGTGAAGTAATTAAAGAATATATAAAAAGTGTCCAATATATGACGAAATAAAGTATAACTATTCGTCAAGAAGATGCAGATGTTATGGAATTCTGTAACTAACTATAACATTGCTACACGCGAAAAAATCCTTTATATATGTCACTTATCGATGTAGACAGCTTAGAGCGAGAATTTTGAAACTTTTCTCAGGATGATTAAAGTCATGGCAATGTCATCCATTTTATTTATTTTGCTCTACCAATGTAATTAAGCTATTCTATTGGTTTTATCGTTAAATAAGCTACAGTTTGAGGAGAAATCTAGCATTGATCCTGCACGGTGTATGTCCTATGAATATATTATACTGTTATTAATACTGTAAGATACGAAACTGAGAAATCAACTTGTTTAAGGGTACGGAAAGTGAAAACGTTCGTTTAATTTTGTTTCTTCACTAAAAATTATTCGTGGTATTTTTTGTGTCCTTCTTTTTCATATAAACTTCGATTTCCGTAAAAGTTTTCTATATCGTCTTTATTATTATTATTTTTTTAATAATGATAACCACCATACATTCTCATTATATATACATTTTACAAATGCACACTAGGCAATCACTACGGCATCTGCTTCTTTTCTTTTATATCCTTAACTTTCGTTTTAAACTCGTCTTGGACTAAATTATACGTTTTGTTCTTTTTCTTTACGCAAATACGTACGGTAATAAATTTTCATACATATTTTTTTTTTCTACTGAGCATTTTAGAATCACCATGGCCTTGGTGAGCGCGAAACCACAAATGTCTTTGTTTCGTTTTGTTTATTGATTTTTGTTTCAATTGTATATTGTATACGTCGCAGAAAACAAAAGAAACGACTTATTTATTTACATAATTTACAAGAGGGCGCTGGAGAAATCAGCGACTTTTTTTTTTTACTTCCGGCATTTCATTTTATTTCTTCGAAACGGTATTCGTTTGATATGAATTAGGTTTTTTTCATACGTTTTTTCCTTTTGTTTCGTCTAATTCGCTGTCTTTCTTAGGTCGATTTCTTTGGCGGAGAATATGCAAATGATTTTCGAAACGTAGGTATTGCGATCGCATTTTAAAACAAAGATTATAAATCATCGAAAGACGAGAAGATTTAATTGTTAATAAAATAAATTAACTTTGATTTTGATTATTTTTTTAAACCTACGCAACTCTTACGAAAATAAGTGCCAAGTTATATGACACCCTGTATATTCAATTAATAAATACATCAACGTAGTTAGCGTACAGGATGTGTACTATTTTATCAACTGAAATTAGACACAAATCATTCGACATGAATTTAATTTTTTTTCCGGTTGTTGATCTACATATAGTTCGTCCGCATCTTAAAATTCAGTATGGCTCTTACGAATGCGATACTTCTTTTTCTTTCAGAATTCATTCTACAATTTATTATAAGATTAGTAATAGATTAGTATTATTGAGAATAGTGCTGCAATGACATAATATAAATAGTGGTCTTCTTAGACATAAAGTTATTGATACTAAGGGTAGGCAAGGTTTTTCGAATTAAAGCAGAAAAAGAAACTTAAATACCAATTCATTTGTTGGTAATGCAGTTGTCAAAAAAAATCACGAGTACAAAATCGCACAAGTTTGCCCAGGTTGAAAAGTGATATACATACATAAATTCTCCGTCAATAGAAAGAGAGCACAACGTTCCATAAGAACCATATTGAATTTTAAGGTGCGAACGGACTATAGAAGTAGGCAAACTAGCTGGGTACGGGACTACTCCCAGTTACAGGGTTATATTCGCGACCTCCACAGAGCTCGCAGTTTAATGACATCCAATGAAATGTGGAGGACATAAATGAAGTTCTCGGACACCCTGTAACTAAAGGTGGTCCTGTACCCGCCTAGTTTACTTATAGATTATATTAGATTTATCGACCAGGGTGGGCAAGATGGTTTTTTGTCAAAAAATAAGTTTTGGTTGTTTATAATAAAGTTTTTAATGGAAATTGTGCTTTTATTCCAAAACCATCGAACAAGCATTTTGATTTAACTCTTTATTTCTTTATACAATCTGGAAAACAAACGACATATACCATCTTACCCTGTTCTCCCCTAATTATTGATGACATACCAGCAGCAGCCATTTTTTATTTTCTAGTTAGAATGTGACACATAGTTATTAATATGCATAGAATCTAAATTAAAAATTTATACTTACGTACTTTGAACAGGATGTTATCTAATTTGGCATTTATTTTTAAATAAAATGAAAGTATATAAATTATAGTTTATAGATATCGATTTATAAAAGAAAATATAAAAATGTTTTCGGTGTATTTATCGCAATATAAATTATTAATATAAAATTGATAAAAATGTTTTTCGTCAGTAGAATATACAGTTAGATTTTAAGAGGAAAACTGAGTATAGCAGGATTAAAAACACAACACTATTTTTCTACATAAACTTAAAATGTATCTCTAAAGTTTCAATTTTTATCACAAAAATGTCTAAAACATTTGCATATTTCCTAACACCCCCGCATTCGCAAAAATCAGCTACCTTGCTGAACATTTTTTCTTTTATTCGTGTTTTAGGTTGGCAATATGAAGTCCTGTCAATGCTATGCATTCACATCGAAAATTCAACTCTTAACTATGCGTAAAACGATATACCGGTGACATAATAAACATTATTATTACAAAGTAACTATTGTAAGAGGTACTACAAAAACATAAATGACCCCTAAAACATGTTACCACTTGATGTATCATGAGTAACATAATATTAAATGATTGTAGCAAAAATTACAATGCGTAACGGATTACAAGGCTGTTATAATTATCAGCATAAAACACGCTCAATCCGAAAAAATGATTTGCATTAAATTCATTTTTATTTCATTTCGTTCTCACCAATGACCGTCATAAAGAGACCATAACTGTACACAATACTCTTCATCATCATCGCATTTGGATGGATAAGATAAATAAGTCCTTTGAATAATGTAATTCTCATTTAAATAACAATTAGTAGGGTCCTGCGCAGGCGGCTACTACAGCCTCGATCCAGATTCGAAAATGGAGGAGGATAAAGGCGATCGTGATAAAAACGATTGTATTTTGTTTGTATTACGCAAAAAAAAACGGCTCCATCTTGCGGTTCGGAAACAAAATAATTGATAGATTGATGAATTTTACTTCTTCATATATATATGTATTTCCTGTTATTGTATTGTTCTGCTATGGTGTGCTTCTTTAAGTAAATATTAGGCCAACACTCGCTGGTTTATTAATAGAGTTATGTATTATTTTCTGTTTAGTTATGATTCATCTATGTATACGTGTAATGTCACCAAAAGAAAAAGTTAACCTGCGTGATGATACTACCTTTAACTAGCTACAATAGAAAATCGTTTTCGTTTTATTTCTGAAAGCTTTTCGTCACTTTAAACGAATCTCTTTTGAACGTAGAGGTTTTGGATGACGTCATTAAGCTCTTATATAGTAGAAAGCAAGATTGCAAATAAGGTACGTAAATTCTGGGGAATTTTATGGCCTATTTGTTTATATAGTTCTCTGCATTCCATTCTATTTATTCTGGAATGATTGCATTACCTGTTATTTTTGACCGAGTTGAACAAAGTCCAATTGGTATAGGTTCCAGATCAGAAAAAATTAGCAAGCAATGAAGTTGGAAATCAGTTGATAAGGAAAGATTCTAGAATTCTCAAGTTCTTTTTTCCAAAAACAACACCTTAATCTCACAAAACGAAGCCAATTAGAACATTCACTAATTTTTATTAAAAAAAAATTGCACTCTTTAAATGGTTCTGCCAACAAACTAAATTTTCATCCTTTGGTGTAAAAACAATCCACAGGAGGTTTCACGAGAAACTATTGCAAATGTAAAAGGTCCTTGTATAATGCAGTTCTTGGACCCCATTTTTTAAAGATGTCAGTGAATATTAAACACCTCTGATTCACTATTTTGTGAGCAAGATTAGATTGCATTAATTTTGGGAACGCCAAAAATGTCAGAAAGTTGGAAGATTGGAAAACTGAACAAACCATACCATGTGGAACTAGATTCCTTTAAACCATCCACCTTCTAGGGACTTTTAGAAATGACGCTTTGCTGTGAGATCTATCCGAAATTTCTCAGCATACGGCATACCGGTGAAAAAGACCGTTTGAGAAATGACAGAAGGATCTTAGTACTTTTTATAACAGACGCAATATTTTTTAGCCGATGACGTCATCGCCAACCTTTTCCTCTTTAACTAAGGCAAAATCGGATATTCTAATAAAGTTCTCGATGAGAAAAGGAACGCAACGCCATAGTCTTCTTTTAGAATTTAAACGCTAGGTGGCGCGCACAATAATATCTGTCGCTCCTTAACTTAACAACGCATTAACATCAACGAGATTCCATTTTTGTTTTCTCGATTAATAGTTTACGTTTTTGCCGCACTATAGTTACACTTACACAATAATTAGATTGATTTAATATCTGGTTGCTTTTATTTTATTATTTGACACCACGGATTACTTTGATTTATACAGTTCGCGCTTTAATACGCAACGCGTTAGTTTTTTTTTTATTGTTTTTTCGATTGATTTTCCTATAATTATTCGTAGTACGTATATAGTTCCCTTATTCGATTCTTAAATTGTTTTGTTCGTCTTATTTACTTACTTAATTTTATTTTTTTTTGGATTTCCGACGTTTTTACGGGGAGAATACGCTCGATTGATTTAAATTTGCGGAGATAGAGGGCGGTAGTGTGTATGTATTTTGTTTGAGAAACAACGAACAAAAAGTATTATGATGGTATGCTGAGATTTGTACACCGAAAAAGTGTAATGGGGAAGATGGCGCTAGTTTCCATTTTATTCTCTTACAATCGAGAAAAAATCATGGGTATTGTGGGATTCGAACTCGCATAGAATTAAAAAATATGTATTTTCTTCGGGTTAATGATTCAAGTTCTTTAGTTTCGTGTCTTTCAATGGAAAAATCTTTATTTACTAAATCAAAAATCGATAAAGTGATTGCTGTGTCTTATTTTTCTTAAAATAAAAAATCTCGGAATACTTTTTTAAATGGAGCATCAAAGGTCTGGATCTCTAAATGATCCTTAAAATAGACAGAAAGGTAATTTTTCTAAGCCTTAAATTGCTGGAAAGTATATATTTGCGTCAAATTTGTTAGAGGGTTTTGTTTGATGAAAATGATAAGAACTAAAGTATGTTTCTCCCTCTAAATTGGTGTAGAATTACTTTCTCATGTCAAATATAAATGAAGTGTTATTAAAACTGAAAGGCACTTGATTATTAGGGCGAAACGTATTGAGAAAATGTTTTCTTTGATTTTAATCGTACTGTGTCCAAAATCTCCAGTATTTTTCACTATATACGAGGTGTAGCAGAAAAGTCAGTGAGACTGGGGTTATTGGGAGCGATCTGGCAACATGGCGAGCTTTCCCTACACATAGCTTGCACGTGAGTTCAGTTTAAACTCTTACGGACACTATGAGTAGAGAATACTTCGTTGAAGTTTGTTTTTTTGGGATCAAATTTATTTAAATTATGGCTATAAATTTTGGGATGCTGCAAGCTTATTTCCTCTTTTATTTTTCTGCATATTAATATGAATTTTTTATAATAACAGCTACAGTGTCTTCATACATAGAATCAGGGGAAATAGCCAATGAAATTTTAAGAAATAATATATAGGCCGTCCAATTAAAGAAGAACATAATTCACATCAAAATATTTTTTCAATTGTTTTAGTATCAAATTCGAGGAGTTCATGTAAAATGTTACTAGTTCCTTAATTTAAATTATTTTGTAGGAGGACATCCTGTAACTTACATTAAAAATGTGTATTTTTCAATTTTCCATAAAAGAAAGTTACGAGTTCGAGCCCTCACTTGAAGATCATTATTGTTTTTTATATTTAGACACTTTGATTACCCGCAATGTTTTAATTCAAACCCAATTTATTCGTAGCAGCTAAAAACTGCCGCTAAAAAGTAGCTTTGAAAAATCCGATTGTGTAAATGCGTCTTTTAATTTTGCACCTCCGAATTAAAAAAATAAAGTATAGTGGTACTAAGTTATTCATTATGTCCTTTTGGCAAATACGAATGAAAAGAAATGCCTGTAGCAAAATTGTAAGAAACATGGGGCAATATACATGTCAGAAAAATATGTAAAACCAGTCGACACAATGTCTGACAGGACTAATAATAGTGGTGTAGTACTAAATTACGTATCGAACTACTATGATCCATTGGCTATAGTTTCTACATTTCGCGTACTTTCATTGTATTAAAGAAATTAAATTTGAAGCATACAAGAGCTTGTAGCATGTGGAAATATTACTCAGATTATAGAAATACTTATAATTTTGTTTTTCTTTTGCAATTCGTTCTGCTATCTGCTTGTTAAATTATTATGGACTTGCGCTCGTATATAAATTTTTTTCACTAAAAATAATCAAAGAGTTTACATGTAAAACTAGATGAGTGAATACTGCGCCATCTTTCGGGAAGCACAATACTAAAGTGACAGATTTAGTTTATTAATATATGTATGTAAATCTACAAAACTTTTGGATTTTACTGTTGCCATTCATTAGCAGAGAATAAAAAGGAATTTCACTAGCGCCACCTAGTGGTACAAAACAAAAAGGTAAGTTTTTGTTAGCACCACCTATCGGTAGAATATCATAAAGTGAGTTTTCATTAGCGCCACCTATTGGTGGAAAATAAGAAAGTAGGAAGATTGCGGTGATTTCCTTATTTAACCCGTGTTCGTTAGTTTTTATTTTCGTCTTCGATATTACTTTTCGAATTAACAAAAAGAACTGAAAACAATTTTGGACCTTTAATGGCAGAGACATGAATTTAGAAGATCGATAGAACAGAATTTAAAGGAAAAAGAGGAAGGTTTCGTTTTTTTTTTCCTTCCTCCCAGCAGCGTTACCGTTAGAATAGAATAATAGTAGCATCCGAGAGACCGAGTTCGAGTTCGAGATCGAGATGGAGTGAGGAGACGCTCGAGTTTTGGTCACTATCAGTGTTTATATTCGGGATAGCGTTTGGGGCGGTGTATGGTCGCGTGTTCGGGATGGGCAGTGGTCGCGGCGGCAACGGCTCCGGCTGCGACGCCGGTGGGCGGTACGGGAGCGGGCGCACGAACGATGCTCGTCGGCTCCTCGCTGGTCGAACTGCTGGGCGAGCGGTAGTACTCCCGCGGCACTGCGCCGCCGCTTGTTCCCGCCTGCCCGACGACGTCCTCACTTGCCCACCGGGCTAGCTGTTGTTGAGCTTGAATAAATTCATCACTAGAAAACAAGAAGTGTAACACAACACTACCATAGGTAGTGGTACGGGTACTACTACATCTAACGATGAAAAGCAATGCGAATGCACGTACGCATGTATAAATGTAGATTTGCAAAGGATTAGGAGGGGGATGAAAGTATTGGATAAAGTCTTCATTTACGTGCGTGTAAGGATTAAGCAGATAAAATGTTCATTTTCGTTAAAAGTCTTCTATTTCTATTATGTGTTCCATTATAGTTTTCGGGGTACCCTATAAAAGCATTGAAACGACAAAACTTTACATATTGGATTCAAAAGAAAATTATTATTGTGGATTATACAGCAGCAAGTTTAGAAAATATCATAGACGTAAATGAAGCTTTGCCAATAGGAATTATTTACCTTTGATTCATGCGGTGAGCTAGAAGCAACAAAGAAAGATACTGCCTTTTTCCTTTCAATATACGGACTCTAAGTTGCTAGTTAATCACCACACGTATTGGTTTCCAGAAAAAAATCTACATATTGCTCAGAAATATTGTAAATAATAAGGTAAAATAAAATTTAACTCTTAATGTACTAAATTATAGACCTTTTTCGTCTATAGTTTACGAAAATGCTGCTGTTTCTTTGCTCGTAGGTAATTCTTGATAAAATTCTTCTTTAAACGGAAAAGGTGGATATAATTGGGTAACTGATTGGGTAATCTGAGAACATTCAGTTCCTTACTATTACTATTTCCTTATGGTTTTTCGTCTTTTTATTTTAAATGACCCAATAACTCCATCTTATCGCAGATAAATTCCTTATCGAGTGAAGGAACCTAAATGCTTTAAATGAACTTGAGAGGTAAGGCAACGGTAGTAGTGCTACCAGTAGCGTCCTTATGCTGGAGTCTAAGGCGAAGAGTTAGACTAAGAGGGATGCTAAACTTAGACGAAGGTGTTAACTTGTGATCTCCCAGAGTAAGCCTTACACTTATGAAGAGGACTCCGTGGGTGTGAAGAAGCTATTTCAACATAGTAATTAGAACAAGGCATAGTCAAAAAGAAGCACCTTCAGCTGAGGAAATTTTTACACCAAGAAAGACGATGGAAGAAATATGATAGTGGCCTATTTTTATATCGTATCAACTTCCTACCTGATAAGTTCTGACAAAATCTCAATTGTGTATATTTCCTAAACTACAGGGTGCGGCAAGTTAATTTCCTTTTTAGAAATGCGCGTTGTTAAGGGTGTAGAAGTGGGAGTGGTCTTATTTGGCAGGTATTGGGTATTGACAAAATGTTTGGTGTAGTTTTATTGCGTTTTGAAAAAAGGAAATTAACTTGCCGCACCCTGCACATGTTGCATCTGAATTCTATAAATTACATTTGATTATACGCAAATTGAAGCAAATAAATGCACTATTGTTACTAAGGGAGATATTAGAACGTGTATAACGCCTAGGATTAACCGCTATATACAACTCGAAGATGTAAGTGCAAACGCAGATAAGAGATACTTGCATTTTTGGATATAGTGATTTTTTCCAACCAAAAATTGCTATGTTAAAGACCATAACATAAAATAAAATTGTGGATTCTTTTCTTCATTAGTGATCATAACGTTATACTTACCCAAATGCCCTATGTACATTTATATACACCGCAGCAAATGGCGTTGCAAGATATGCAACAGCGTAATGATAGGACCATCACTACGTAATGCCAGGCGAATACTATACGGTCAACGTGTAATGTGAATAATGGCAGGATATTACAATACGAAATTGATCATGTTAATCTTTAGCGAATACATTGAGTTAGACATAGACAGTATCCTTTATATTTTTGCTTCGAGCTACTATAGATGAAAACGATAAATGATCTGCAACAGGCTCGTTACTTAGTTACCTTTCGCTATCCGGCGTATCGCCACAGGGGGCGCCCCGTTCGCGATCGGCGGTTTCGTAGATGCTCTCCTCGTCGGCGGCCTGATGGTGCGGGTGCGGATGCGGATATGGTAGACGGGCGGCCGGCTGTCGATATCGGCCGTACAGGAAACGCGAATCCCTGTGCGACTGGTGCGAGCTTTCCGAGCACGCGGACGACGACTCCTGCCGATAATGGCGGTCGGCCTCCGTTTCGGACATTCGAATGTCCTCCGAGCCGCTCGGGCTCATATGGCGCGAATGGTGTTCGAGCTGCCGAATGAGGTCCTCCAGGTTTCGTATCCGGATCGGTCCGCACGGGGGAACGTCGTCGTCGTCCTCGTCTTCGGCTTCTACGACGACCTGTTGGTTTTGAATGATGAAGATGTAGGTTATACCAGGACCGTATCAAGTTTAAGTGTCCAGTGCGAAGTAGAAGTAAGGTGGAGTGACTTTTAGATAAGCGGAGCACTTGGCATAAATTTTGTTTCAAATTCTCTTCACGAAAATTGAGCGGGCTTGGTAACCTTGTTATTACAATTGTGGTTGCGATACTTGACATTTTTATAAACAGTTGATTTGGTGGCTGTTTAGTACTTAAGTAGAGACAATTTAAATCCGTTAGATGTCGCTATAGTACAAAACTCGTGTTACAGTGCGTCCAAGATGAGAACGTGACAATACGTCACAACGCAAAAATCACTGGAGGGAACAAGCAACCAATGCTTTTGAAACTAGTAAGCTATTTTGAGAAAAACGTCATAACTTCATAGACGTTGTTAGTTTTGCACGATGGTTACAAATGGTGGATAATGTAATTTATTTTTATAATTATTTTCATTTTTGTTGTCTTGTGTGCTAACACATGGGCTGAAAAGTCCCCCGCCTAAAACATAGATGACGCTAGTTTTATTGCAGTCACCTTTCTCTTAGTTAGTACTAACCTTCAAAAGACAGCTGTTAAAATTTCATGATATTCTATTCATTAGTTTGTGAGTTATTGTGCTAAGAGTCACGCTACTTTTGTTATTTTCAAAACAATGGATCAAAAACAATTTCGTGTTTTAATTTTACACTGCTTCTTGATGGGAAAAAATACCGTTCAAGCGAAGCAATGGCTTGAAAAGTGTTATGGGGACTCCGCTCCATCAGAAACAACAATAAAATGTTGGTTTGCTGACTTCAAACGTGGTCGTAGAGATACCGATGATGCAGAACGCAGTGGACGTCCAAATGAGGTGGTAACACCAGAAAACATAAAAAAATCCACAAAATCGTTTTGAATGATCGAAAAGTGAAGTTGCGTGAGTTAGCTGACATCGTAAAGATATCAAAAGAACGTATTGGCTTTATATTGCATAAGCATTTGATTATGAGAAAGCTCTGTTCAAAGTGGGTGCCGCGTTTGCTCACTGTTGACCAAAAACAAGAACGTGTTGATGATTCTGAGCAGTGTTTCGCCATGTTTAAACGTAATAAACCGGAATTTTTGCGTCGATATGTGACAATGGATGAAACATGGATCCATCACTTCACTCCGGAATCAAAACGATCGTCACGTGAGTGGATAGCAACTGGTAAACCTCGTCCAAAGCGCCCGAAAGCACAACAATCGGCTGGAAAGGTTATGGCGTCGGTATTTTGGTATGTGCGTGGTGTAATATTCATCGACTATCTTGAGAAAGGAAATACCATCAATAGTGAATATTATATAGCGTTATTGGAGCGTTTGAAGGCCTAAATTGCAAAGAAACGACCGCATATGGCAAAGAAAAAAATGTTTCATCAAGACAACGCACCGTGTCACAAGTCAATCAAAACAATGGCAAAACTACATGAATTGAACTTCGAATTGCTCCCACATCCACCGTATTTGCCAGATTTGGCTCCCAGCGACTACTGGCTGTTCGCAGACCTCAAAGAAAATCCTCGCCGGTAAGAAATTTCGAACAAATGAAGAGGTTATCGCTGAAATTGAGGCCTATTTTGAGGCAAAAGATAAATCGTTCTACAAAAGTGGTATTGAAATGTTAGAGCGGCGCTGGAATGATTGCGTTGCTCTTGATGAAGGTTACGTTGATGAATAAAGCTAATTTTGAACCAAAAAAACCGTGTTTTCTTTGTTAGGCCCTGGACTTTTCAGCCCATGTGTTACATATAATAAACAGTATATATTAAAGTTATAGAATAGTTTAAGTGTGTTTACTTAAACTTCTTTTAATGCATATAACAAGTAATAGAGGAGAATGCGTGGTATAGGTTAAGTAGCTTTAATTTTAAAATCAATTTTCGCGAGAAACAAGCGTAGTAAATTTAGTAGCACTTAATGATGAAAGCTAATAAGAAATGCTCAAATCTTTTATTCTACTGATACAATTTTTCTAAAAGTAAATCGACGTTCAAGTTCTTGTTGTACAGTAACCAATAATTAGTGAAAACCATCTGTGTCCAGTAATGAAAGTTATACTGATATGAATTAAAACAATTTTATGAAGTGGGCTAGAACACAGTTGCTTCCATACTAATCCCCAAAGTCAGTTCTGCAATTCATCATACTGAAAGAACTGAAAGAAACGTAACTTCCTCATCGAAGAAGAATGATATGTTAAATTGGTTACAAAGAAATAATTTATCGCATGCCAAAAACTTAGCAAAAGCAAATTAAAAGATGTGAAAAACTTAGCTCTTGCTAAGTTTAGCTCGATTGGAATGGAAGGATGATTTAAAGTATGTGAATATGTAAAAAAAATATTAATATGATTTACATGAAAAGAATTTGAATTTACTATTGACGATATGGAATTCACAGTTAATACTGGGTCCTCAGACGAAAAAGATGAATTTAATGTGGAAGATGAAGTCAGGGAGAATTATACTGACCTCTTTCTAACTTTACTTTGTACGATAAATTGTTTTTTTGAATTATATTTAATTATAAATTCAATTTCTCATATTACGCGTGTATATATTATACATATATAGGTCATATTTAATTATTATAAATAAAACAAATTTAAATAAGTAAGAGAGATGAATATTCAGGATATCAGAGAAGGGATAATTATTTAATATTTCATTTATAAATTTAGATAGCGGACGCCACTGATAAAATTTGACTTTTCTTGCCGCGCAAAAATTGATGACGTAATGTCACGTTCTCATATTGGGGTTATACATTTGAATTTATTGACCAAAATTCCAACATCTAACTGGTTTTACAAATTGTACATCTCAAAAACTATGAGATTGCAAGTGGAAACAATCTATCGGATAATAAAAAAGTTTGTATTGTAGGATGGAGTCGATTTTATTTCATACTTTAACTTAACTTTTCACTTAGTTACAACTACTGAACCAGGATTCTCACCCCGAGACGCTCGGTAAGGCAGCAATCTCATCAGGAGATTAAGGCGGTTAATTTAAAATTTTTTACCACAGTATAAATCTCTAATTGGATATTTATCGGAAAATGGAGACTTGTGAGGGAATGTTCTTTACATGTAAAGAATCCGCGCATTCTCAGACGGGCACCTTATCTGTTGTTTCATATTTTCTTTTTGCGTCTTGTATACGATCTGTGGTGGAAAATCTCAGCCGATTATTTTCTGCATGGCTTTTTTTCTTCAATTTTTTTGATAAATAAAACTTATTAATATATACTTTTTAATTAAACAAATCGATTTAGAAAAAATATATACACTACTGTACAAAAAGGAGAGGCAAATAGGTATATTTTTAAAAGTTTATCTAATAATAATCGAGTTCCAAAGTGTTAGGGTATATTTTTAAAATTTAAATTTACCGCGTTGTATTACGCCACCTGGTGGTGGCGTCGGAGAATTAGGAGAGAGAGGTCACGTAATGTTAGGGTTATGTATTGTAATATTTATGTAATTTACGAAATAATAAAGAGGGTAATAAAAGTGAAGAATTAAATATACCATGTGTACCTTAAAATTCTTCCTATACGCACTTACCTCTGCTTCGCATATCTTATCTTGACTACTCGATCGCTTGTAGTCTGGATAACCGGACACGGTGCACTCCTGCAGGCTCCTTCGCAGGACCTCCTCGCTCAACGCCGTACTGCTACCGGACGGCGTTGTCGCGGCGCCCCTGTGCGAGGCGGCGTTCCGTAACGCCTTCAATATGTCCTCGTGATAGCCGTTGAGGCTCTTCAGCGTCCGCTCCACTTCGGACATGCTCGCGCCGCTCAATATCTGACCCATGTTCGCCTCCTGCTGGCCGAGTATGCCGTCCGCTTGGCCCACTTCGGTCCAGCCCTCCTTGCCGTCCGGTATCATTATACTGTATTCGCCGTGCTTTTTCAGGATACCCTTCTTTTCGGTACGGCTATTGTGAAGGTCAATGAAGGATACCGATTCTTCTTCGCCTATAGTGGATGCGATAGATTAATTTACTAAACAATGACGTCTATGCATGTGCTCCAGTTCTTTTTGCAATTGTAATTTCGCTTTCTATAGTCGAAGAATTGAGACTGATAGGTAATATATTAAAACTGCAACGTTAATTCATGGAAAAATAGTGCTTAAGGTAAATAGAATATATTTAAAATGTCAATGGATTCAGTGATAAAATTAGAACAACTTTGACACATTAAAGAAGATGAAGAGGTATTAAAATTGACATACACAAATACACATAAATACAGAAACTTCAGCAGAATATATATCAGAAGAAATTAGAAAGAATATCAGAAGCTTCTTTAAGTCGGGCTGACTCTCCAGAAGACAATATACGAGGGCAATCCCAAAAAAAAGATCTATATTTTTAGATATACAAAGAACCGTTTATTTTCTATAATTGCTACATCACTTTAAAGATTGAAGAATGCTTTATTTTTCAACATAATCGCCATTTCGGTCGATGCATTTTTGTAGACGCTTTGGCAGTTTTACAATGCCCATGTCATACCAGCTTCTCGCCATGCCCTTTAGGAAACCTCGCGTGACTGTTGTTTTGTCTCAGATGTAAAGTGCAATGCCCAGGTTTCGTCACCCGTGACAATCGAGTCCAAGAAGTTGTCCTTTTCGTCTCCATAGCGGCGAAGAAATTCGCGGGAAGAATCAACCCGTTACCGTTTGTGGTCTTCTGTCAGCATACGCGGCACCCGTTAAAATCCTGTGGATGGTGCTTCTGGAAACCTCAGGATCTTTACGCATGAGTTCCTCAACTTTCGCGATTGTCTCGTCGGCAATTGACGGCCTCCCGTCATGAATTTCAGTACGACCGGCTGTAAACTCTCTACACCATTTGCGAACGTTTTTGACATCCATGCACGACTGTCCATACACTGCCGTCAATAGGCGGTGAATTTCAACCGGTTTAATCCCTTTTGCGTTCAAAAATCGAATAAGTGCGCGCACTTCGCATTTGGCGGTAACGTTTATCGGGAGCTCCATTTCAAATGGCTACCAAGCCAAGACTGAGAATCTCAGCGAAGCGGCTGCGTGCTTATGTGGTAGCGGAGAAGGCACCACTCACAACAGTGTTGCCAACAACCGTATTAAAACTTTCTCTACGTCCCCAAAAAATAGGAGACCTTTTTTTTTGGGATTGCCTTCGTAAATATTGAGAAATCTGAAATGTGTCCTCCACAAATGCTTATAAAAGGCGCCCCAGAATCATTTGTTTGTTACTAATACCAAATCCGAATACGAAGCAAGACATCCAGAAAAGACGGTACCTCCACTGACTCTACTCTAAGTCGTGATTCAGATGTTGTTTTACAAGAACAAGTTACAGATTCACTAACTCCACACTATATAAATTAGTTATTTATTTTAGTCAATAGTAAAAGGGTTAAGTAAAATTTTCCACCATCAAAATGAATGCGTCTTCGGTATTAGAAAACGCCTTAAAACTCTCCTAGCCAATCCGAAAAATAAACACGATATGAAGCAGAGATCCGGACTTTACCAAGTTGCATGTAATGATTGCGATGTAGGTTACATTGAAGAAACAAAAAGGAATATCGATATGGGGTTTAAAGAACATATGAGGTATTATAATTTCCATAAACCAGAATCATCTAGTGTAGCAAAATCTTAAGCAAGTTTTAAAGAATTTTGTCTGCTGACTTTTCGCTTTCAGTTAATTGGGGCTTCTAAATTTGTAAAAGAAGAAATAAATAAAACATATAGCACGGATATAAGTGAAATCATAAAACCAGCTGGAGTATTGTCGAATCAAACTGTTGTTGCTATCGACTCAAAGGTATTTAAGAATGTACCTGGGATTGCAATAAACTTGCAAGATAGGTGACGAAGCCACTTTGCCGAAGAAGGAAAAATCATAAAAAATGCTGTTAAATGTTCAATGACTTGAGAGCCAGAAGAATTAGAGGTTGAAATTACATCCAAAATATCAACTCGTACAATAGGGACAAATTTTCCGCACCTCAGAACATCGGTCAATTAGACATAATATAACCTTCCGTAAAAATATCAATACTTCCTAGAATTTAGTTAGAATAATCAACCATAAAGCTATAGTTCTCAGACAATTCAGAAATACTGGACTAAAGGATAATTTAAGGATATAAATACGTAGTATGTTTATTATGTTGCAGGGTTTTGTCGAAATTATATTGACAAACAATTGGCTTTTCTGGTCATCATTTAAATAGTTTTATATTGTCCTTTCGCATAACTTCCCAATTAAATTCTCGTATTCCAAATAATGCAGAAATTTCAGGAGGTAGTGAATTGTATGTCGGTGTACGTGAGCTTTCTGTGTTTTCTTGACAATTTCCTATTTAGCAGAGGTGGATGTATATCTTGATGTTTACTTTGAAAGGCGCTGGAGATTTTGATTTTGGGAAAGCTTCGATTTGATACAATTTTTCTTGCAAGTGTAAAGGAAGTTAATATTTTACTTTCGGCAAAACTTTGCTAGAATTTCGCAATTACAATGTTATATATGTTGGATACACTGCTTCATTTGAAAAAAAATTGTATACAAAAAAGCTTAGTACATTATGGTTGGGATTGCAATTAAAATTTAGTTGTTGTTGACTTCATTAACTTCGTCCATGTGTTCAGAATGTAGTAAAAGCACGTGCAATAGTTTTGTAAGTTCTTTGTTGTGCACTACATATTCCGACTTGTGTTTTTTCCAAATATATTTATATATACAGTGGCCTATACTCTTTTTGTTTACACGCAATTACATCTGCAAAGGGAAAACTAGCAATTATTGCCAATAGTGCCTTTATAAGATTGGCCTAAATACAAGGAAGTAGGTAACATCATAACCAAATTATAACAAATTAAAGCATTAAAATGACAGCGATTACATATAATTCGAAAAATATATTACCCTAGACAATTTTATTACAACTACAACATTCCATTTGAAATGGAACATCCTGTACAAACGGTTCGTAGGAAGTGGATTTTTATTAAAAAACTCATACCTGATTGTCCGGCTTCTTCTTCACTACCAGCACCAACACCCATTCGCTTTAACTGTTGCATCTTGTGATCCCTATAAGAGTTGCATAAAGGAATTACTGAAACGATCGGCGAACTTCAAATCTAGAGACAGTAAAGCAGCATGCTGTTTGCACTACAGAGCACATTCGATATCGAATCTTCTAGGTTTTGTAAGTATATATGATCACACAATGCAGAAGTTATAAATAAATAATAAAACAGAGTGCTTTGTGAACTTGGTGTTTATTGAAATAAATAGCAATAATATTACCAACCCCTTACAATTTTTTCCCAAGTTATACATGGTTTGTTTGGCTGGTGTAGGAATTATATATTTTTTATAATTTTCGGGAATTCTTTCAGGATTGGCAACACTGAATGACTTCTTTTGTTTAATTACAATATTTGGTGAATCCACATAGTTATATGACAAGTTTTTAAAGGAATTAAGACAACGGAATTAAACAGAAATAGAATGTTTTTGGAAATTCATACATTTCGAATTGTATGTGTGAATAAATTTAAAACTTATTCGTAAAAACGTATTGTAAATAGAGAGAATGTGCTTTATAGTTACCAAATATCTACTTCTAAATTAAATATATGCAATCGATAACTTTAACATACTCATGCAATTTATTCTTTACGATGGCAGCGAATGTTTTTTTTTCTTGTTTATGTTGGTGCTCTGAAAATCCACTTTATTTTACAATGATAAACGAAAGGGTGATTAACATTGAAAATATTAAAAATTCTAATTTAAAAAATATGCTATTTCAATTGGATTGTTTCTTTTTAGAAATTGAAAACAGCAGAATTGTTATACATTTTTAAATACATTTACTATTTTTCGAATCTCTGATTTAGATTGAAAATTAAATCTATTGTTTTACGTGGTATAAACAATATAGCAATTTTGTCAATTGTTATTGCTTTGTTCCCTGTGTAGTAATTCTTTGTTCTAATGTTTAATGGTAAATAATAATATAGACGGCCATTCGTGGAAGATTCGATACTTAATAAAATTTAGTAAAGTACGTACTAAATATTGTACAAATAAACGAAATATAATAAATCTTGCAGCATTTTCTTCTTATTATCGAAACAAAGACACGGAAAGAAACACATATATCTGTGGAAGTGTAGGCATACCGTAACAAACCTGCCTAAAATCTGAAGTGAAGAAGAAGTTGACAATCACTGTGTTTGTATTTAATGAAATACTGCGCGATAGAATAAATATTAATGAAATCTGAAAACAACTGTAGTGGTAATAGAAGGATGTCAGAATAACTGTTTAAAATGAAAGAAAAGAAGAAAAAGAAACATAAAAATAGGCTAGAATGGAAAATTCCACTTAAAAATGTTAATGTCTATTGTCTGTTTAATCTAAAATGGATGTCGAGAAAAGAATCCAAAAATAATTTCAATCCGTATTCATTTACAATTTATCTTTTCAATTGCGCTATAGAGTGTTACAATTTGAAGTATTACAAACTAGTCTTCCTATGACGTGTTACCATCTGATTATAGGAATATCATATTTTTGTGTCTTCAGGTTATTTTGACTAAGTGTCCAGACTTCCATGAGCGGCAGTGTACATACGGCATCCTTTTCTTTGTACACTATGTTAACTTTTTTCGCTTTAACTTAAGTGTTTATATTGCAGACATTAAATTCTTCCTAGCTGTCATCTGCATAATTTTCATTATTACCAATTTAACAGTATTGCCAACTTAAAATTCGCTACATCGTTGAGAATATAATAAAATAGAGATGGGTATAGATATTTGAGAAGTAGATATTTAGCAGGAAATACATTCAACTTTTTATTTTTTTTTTCCATTTAACATGAACAGGCATTAACTTTAAATGCTGAGCAAAGAAGCGTAATGACATAGAAGTAATTGAAAAAAAAAAATGGGATTTCGGGGAAAATAATACAACGGCTACATCGTTCACGCAAAATTCTATCCAAAAAGAACAAACGCTTGCGTTTTATACATCTACGTATATCTATTGAATCTATTTGTTTCTCGATGCAGCCTTTTGTAGTATAACTGTAAATTAAGTGAATAACGATAACGATGGCAGTAAAAGAGACAGAAATAAAGGAATGACAGTAAACAAAGTAACTTTCACTGTGCACACATCACAATTGCATGATAGAAAGTTTCGAGATAACTGAAATAAAATGTGCAACACAGTTAGAAAAGGAAAAATAAACAGAGCACAGTTATATGGGACTAACTGGAAGTGTGACGGTCCTCCTGCTGTGTGATTCGAGGAACGGTACAAAACACGTTGTGAATCGGCACGACTGGCCAAAAAAAGAAAGAAAAAATCATGTCATTTACTTTTATTATTAGTGGAATTTTTCTGTAGACCGTGTCATTCACACTTCGAAGTATTGATCTAATAGAAATAGTACTAAACCTTGGTAGATTTCTAATACAAAGGTTATTTCAAGTAATAAGTTGGTAATCCGTTATTTTAATAAAATTTTGTAAGAAACAGTTCTGATATACATTTGAATAAAATGTACAAAAAAGAAATAGAAAAACCGAAAATACATTAGTTGAAGTTTCTTTTCAATACTTATTGATACTTTTGAGACGTATTTTTATTCTATTATAAGAAAAATAAATGTATTTATAAGTTTGTTATAGTTGAAAATTTGACAGGCGATAGACGTGATGAACAGAACCCAGATACAGAGCACTCCAAATAACTTGGCAACGCTCCTAGTTAAAAAAGAAGATAGTTTCATACGAATTCATAGTAGGTAATAGAAGAAGGTTATACTGGATAAGATCTAATACTTCGAAGCCTGAGTGATACAGTCTATAATTATTTTCGTTGGAGTTAGTGCATCATTGTGATATTTTCAAAATTAATATCACAAAGTTACCCCTTCATCTTTAGAAAAGGCTATACGTTGTTACACTATTGTTTTTCAAAAAAAAAAAATTATGCAATTACAATAGCTTATCCCATCCAACGTAATTAATTATGTTATTATCACGAAATTGTTTAATTGCTTTTAAATAAAATTTAGATACGTTCACCGATTTTTACCCTTATTGCTGGCAATTGTAAATTAAAAAATACATATCCTTCCATGTTAGTGTAACATTTCACTTGAATTAGAATTATTTTAATTCAACAATAATTATGTTGGATGGCTTTGTTGTATTCTACATCTAAACAAAACAAAACGCATTGTCATTTATACCACGCGCATAAGATATTGCCATTGTAATACTTGATCTTCTCGCACGGTATATTTATACAGAATGTTTCACGTGTATTTGTAAATACTTTAAGAAGCGATAGTGATGGCTTTGCACTCATGTGTGCAAAAATAGCAGTGGTTTTAATTTGGTTAAATAAAATAAAATCAGGTTTATTGAACTCTTTATTCTTACATGTTACAAAACTACAATAATAAATAAATAGATTTCTTAATACCAAAGAGAAAGTAAAACTGATAAAATTTTCTTGCAATTTCCAACGTATTAAATTTCCGACAAAATATTGGTCTCGGAGGGGACTCGAACCCAACATCTCTATTGGGTTCAAGTCCCCTCCGAGACCGATATATTTTTATGGGGTTTATATATTATATTTTATTATATTGTATATATTTTAATGTGATTTATAGGTATTTATTTGGGACAAGCACATGAGTGTATGTTCAACTATCTGACTAATTATTATCAATACTACACATATTTAAATTCCTAACAGCAAAAGCACTTCCATTGTAAAACATGTAAACAAATAGCGGCATCTGTAAAAACTTCCGATATTAATATCATCAATTATTCGGAAGTACTATCAAAACGTCATATTAAAACTGCCACATGGATTCGCAGCATCGAATATTTACAGAATCGAATAAATTGTCTATAATTTTTATTTAAAATAGCAATCATTATCTCCTCTCGAAATATTCGCCATTACTTGTGAAGCACTCTGTATACGAGAGAATTTATTTTCTCTACCGAGCATATCTCGCAATATAATCGGAATGAAGCTTGGAAAATTACAACGTTAACCGCTGTAATTAAGTGGCAAAAATTACAAAAAGTCAAATAAAATTAAATCTGTAAATAAAAACGTACGTAATAAAAAAACGGGGAAAATACGTTGAATTTATAGCTTGTTTCCCCTATTTTATTAAATTTAGCGGACGAAAGTGAAATTTTAACGATCCGAAAGCGAAAGGGATGCCAACTGAAAAGAAATAAATGCTTAACCATTCACTCAACTTGCATTCACGTGTTATTTTTTTTTTCAGAAAAAAGGTTCTTAATTTAATATTAATCGTGGTTTAACAACGAGAAGTTTCGTAACGCAAAAAGTGATTTAAATTTCATGGGAAAATTCGGTTGTTTCCCTTTCCGGCTATATTATTGTTACACGAGAAAATAACCTAATAAAAAATAACATGATAGGGGGAGAATAATGAAAACGAAACAAAAAAAAAACCGAACAAAGATATTTACTGTGAATCATCGCCCGCTCCTCATGTATACGTGTAACTTTCGGTTTTTTCCTTTCAATGTTACTCTCTGTTACTCCGTTCTTCCTGTAAAAGAAAAAAAAATCGTAAAGACTTACCCGTAACTGGACGGGAACGACATGATTTTGTTGGCGTTTTCTAAGGTATCCTCTTGAGAATGGTTACCGGTAGCAGCGACGTACTTCTTCTGCATTTGCTCTTGTACAAACTCCTTCTCGTATTTCGGATCGGTAGACTTCCTTCCGTTGGCGAATTTTTTTGTTTTTTTGTTTGTGAAAGTGGAAAGAGAACACAAAACCAAAAATGAAAACAAAAAAAGAAAGAAAAAACCGTATTAATACTTGGATCCTTCGTCAAACAGATTCGTTCTTAACAGAAGGAAAAAAAAGGCAATGAATAACACGCAATACATTGAAACAAAACAGAAGCCTGAAGATCGAACCGATCACAAAACGTTGAACGACATTAAATTGAGTCGGATAAGAGATGGAATTTTTGTTTCAATGAATTGGGTTCATTTTTTGGCACGACATGTACGAACATTACGATAACTATATTTAATTTGCCTGAGAGACATGCTAAGATTTAGTTTTGAAGAGTGTTTTTATCTGATGTGGTTCCAGTGTTTAAATGTTGATGAAATTTTGTGCCCGGTTATTTTTCTTAATGGGTTTGTAAGGTAAATGGATTGACCCCAAGAAAATGTAACGAAAATGTTTTGTTTTGAAAATTAGCACTTTCCCTTTTTTTGTTATTTTTATTCGCATCAAGGTTTAAAAGAAATCATTTGTTATTATACATTTTTGTGTGAAGTCACTAAAGTCAGTGAGTGAGTCTTCCTTGCAACTTTTTATGAAAGACGTAGTAATTTTGTAATCTTTTTTTTAAGCTAAATAATGAAGATGAAAGTAATTTCATTAAGACGATGCATGTCATATCATTGTCTGAAGCTGGTGACAGTGTTCTATTCAGAATAAGGGTTTTCACAGGTATAGCAGTAAACTCCACTCACACAAATTAATTAATTATGCGGAACGCAGCGTTTCGAGCACGTGGGCTCCCATTGTCAACCGTGTCAGTCGGGTACTGACGGTAACACGGTTGACAATGGGAGCCCAATATCTCGAAACGCTGCGTTCCATAATTAATTAATTTGTGTTAGTGGAGTTTACTGCTATACCTGTGAATTGTACATCCACACAGTCCTTGCAATCATCATTTCATAAGGGTTTTCTTTTTCACTCCATTTTTTCGGAGGCTTATAGCATTTTAGTTGGAAACAATGATTTCTATAACTATTCGTCATATTTCTTATATTACTTGATCTCTGTTTGCCTTGTTTCAACAAAAAAAACTTCAAAAGAATAGTACATTTTTATTTAAGTACATTCCATAGGTGGCTATGTGATTTTTATGAATGAAGATTGTATATGGGAGAGAATTACGTAACATTTTCTAGCGAATTATGCGAAAAAATTGTAATTCTTGAAAATTCTAGAAAGATTTTGATTACATCAACATCATAAAGTTATGGAGCAAAATTATTTGTACCAAATTAGAACACGGGATGGCCCAAATTTTTCTAGATTTTCTTGAAATAAAATCATTAGCGAAATATAATTTCGGATTTAACTTGTCATTTTCAAAATCTTTGCAAAAAGTGGTTTTTTCATTGTACAGGATGTCCACGAAATAAAAGAAAAAAGTATGAAAAATGGGAAGATTTAATTTTATTGGATTTAAATCCAAAATATTTTGCAAAAATCAATTGCGGCTGGAGATGAGACCTGGACTCAATACTGCACCCCCGAAATAAAACAACAGTCACAGCAGTGGATGCACTCAAACTTGTCAAACAAACTGAAAAAGTTCAAATAAATATTCAACAACGGGAAATTTATGGCTACGGTGTTTTGGGACCAAAAAGCTGTGTTCCTTGTTGAATGTATGGAGCCGTGGACTACGATCAATGCAGCTTTTATTGTCAGAGTTTACAACAACTGCGAATAGCCATTCAAAACAAAACAATAGCCATGTTGACGTTTGGAGTTTTTCTCATTCGTGACAATATCCGCCCTCACACTGCTGCTGTAACCCAACGACTCCTTGAACAATTTCGATGGGAAGTTCTCGGCTTAGCACCAAGCTACTTCCATCGTGAATTGAAAAAGTGACTAGAGGGGCAGAGCGTCCAGACTACAGGGAACTTCAAAACAACGTCACGGACCGTCTCAACTCATGGGTGGCTGCATTCTATGCAGAGGGGAATGGAAGGCTCGTCCATAGATATGAGAAATACATCAATCTTCACGGCGACTATGTAGAAAGGTAACCATGTTTGTAAATAGCTTTTGCTAATAAATTCATTGTGTTGTTTACACTCGTCTTGTCGTTATGAGTTATTGGGAATTGAGAGAAAACAGCCTTCGTATACTGGGTGTCCTCGATGTTCAATGATTTTCTGATTTCCGGTGTTAAGAGCAGAGAAAACGCTATTGATTTGTCAATTTAATCAGGTTTAAAGATCTAGTAATAATAAAGTTTGACAATTTATAAGCAAGATTAATGTTATCCCGAAAATTTAGATCATTTTCCATATCTCTACTATAAAGTGCTGCTGTTTATATCGAATTTGAGCCACCTGTACAGTAATTGGTCAAAATTTAATCCCTCAAAATCCATAACCTATGATCATTGTAGGAAAATGCGTTTTTAGCAAATTGTTTCGAATGGAATTGCGTTGTCTGATCCATTTAGTATGTTTTTGTAATGCAATTAGAACGATATTAGGATCAATTTAAGTACTGTGTACTATTGAGTACGTTAGGCCTGTTAGTAGAAATAAAAAACAAAATAAATGGATGTCATTGTCTATTACATAACCTTACTTTATTAAAATCAATTCCATTAGTCAATATCAGTTTGTCAGTAACAGTGTATCCAACTTACCTTACAAATCCACTAAAATTAATGGTATTTCTCTCCGTTTAGATCCGATAAATCCGGAGAAAGCACTAAACAATGCAGTTAAACCATAAAACCCTATTAGTTTACCTAATTTAATTAAGTCTTAATTGTGAACTGAAAACAAATATACTTTAAGGTTGCTAGTACATATTAGATTAAATATTCTGTGCTAACGTTAATAATTTAATTGATTTCGTAACTGCACACTACTGAAGTGAATTAATTTATCGACAGTTGGCAGTATGAAATGACGTAGGAGCAATGTTTGGTGCTTTAGTTTTCAATTAAATCGTTCCAAGGTAAAAGGAACGTATTTCCCAATCATTTCCCGTTAATTATATCGTCTATGTTCACAAACGGCTAATTTAGTAAAACGTTTGGTGTAAACAGAAAGTGTACGTATGTAAGGCGTGGGGAATTAGACATAGGTGACGAAGGGGAACAAATAGGTGACAGACAGACACACGACTTGCACACATCAAAGGCAAAATATATAGATGCAGCTTGCAATTATGCACATTGAATAGATCAGCCAACATACGCATAGATCACATGTTCAGACATATAGAATCTCAGAAGATCAAACTACGGATGCAAGTTATAGTTTACAGCTACTAAACGTAAAACACCTACATATTTATCATGCACGTTCTCAAAAAGGTGTAATGAACGTTCTGCACGTCTGTGAACTGCACGTATTTGTCAAACAGAAAGAACAGTATTTACATAAAGGGAAGTAGCGGTTGATGGATTAAATTCACACTTTTGCAAGACCACCAACGTTTTCGGGCTACAGATATTTCATTTTCCGCCAGGTTTCTCTAAGCAAGTGAATAGACAGACAGTCATCATACTTACGCGGAATACTGTACAACTTCATTATTTGTTAAATGTATCTGTTTTTAGGAATTGTGGGATCGTTTAGGAATTTTTTAGTACCCCATGTCAACGCCAATTTTTTAATAACAAAAAAAATAAAATTCCTAAACTGCCTAATAAGGTGCAATTTGCAAAAGAGAAGACAATTACCTAATGAGCGGTGGGGGAAATTTACAATGTTAATATTTTTTTGAATATAACACCCCGCATATTTCTATAAATTCTTAAAAATAACTTAATTTGAGATATAAATATTTTAATGATTTTAAGATATGGCAGACTTTAGTTTATGCAACAAAATTTTTACTCGTTGTGTGAAAATCATAGAAGGCTTCCTGCATTCCAAAACAAAACAAATATATTTTTCGAAAGTGTCAAAAATTACTTCTATAATTAGAAGGTGGATGATTTCATGCCTTCTTTCACGCCATATTTCTAAAGTCCAAAATTAATCAAAATATTGACTTTAAAATTTTTGGGGGACGATGGTATTTCAAGTTTTTATTTCAAATGGTACAGCCTATATATTATGGATTCATGTCATAACAGTATAATGCCGCACATAGCTATTTATAATCATAAATTATAACATAGAAGGTTTCGTGCAGGATGTTCCAAAAAATCCTAGTCCAAATACGGAAGTATTCAATCAAATTAACGATTTGGATTTCTTTAATTTTGGTGTTTTGTTTAGGTTTATTTGATCCAGAAAAAAATAAATTGAAATTGTCCTCTTGCTGACATGAAGACGACGTTTCAAGTTACATTTTCTAATGCCATAGAAGACAAAATAATTAAAATGACAAATCTCGAAGAAATTGAAATTTAGGTATTATAGTTTTCGAAACTAGTTGGGGTTGTTCTGAAAACATTTTGAATGATATTTTGTGTAAATAAATATGTTAAAATCTCTGTTACTTCAAGTTTTATTGAGTTTATACAGTTGGCACGATTTCCCACCGGAAAGTGAGGGGAAAACTTAGATAATGAAGTTGTTAAGTTCCAACAAATAATGAAGTTAGGTACAGCTTCTCAGGTGTACACCTTGTCAATTAAATTTTAAATTTAGATTAGCTGCGAAAGTTGCAACTTTAACTTTTTACATGTAAATAAAACAAGAGCATATAAAATTTAAAAAGAAACAAAAAAAATGTAGACGAAATGCATCTGTGCCAATGACGTCACCAACTTCGCGTCAGTCGATTAACGTGCCGAAGATTCTTTACACCTCCTGAAAATTTGATACAATCACCAAAGATCTTGTTTCGAAAGGCAAATATTTCGAATTCGTAAAGATCTGTTGCAGTTGTATTCATATTTATTAATTGGGGTATCATCTCGATGAAAAAAAATAGAAATAGACGACATTGCGGAGTGTTAGATGATAACTGAACGCATTTCCAAAGTGGGACGTAGCTTTTAGTCATTACCACCAAAATGTTACATGTTAAGTTTTTCGAAGTTGCTTAAAAATTTTCGAAAGCTAACCGTAACGTCCAAGAGACACAAATTAGTGTGTTAAAATTTTCTATAGTAAAATTAGAATATTGTTGTATAATTTTGCTTCCGAGTCTGGTCGCCATCTTGATTTTTTTTTAAACGACAGTGCAGGTTTAGGATTACACATTTAATAAACATATTGCGGGATTATTACGTGTTAATACCGACCATTTCCAAACTAATGAAATTTTTTAGGAATGTCCTGTATTTTTTATGGTTATGTGCCAAATGTCAGTTCAATATCCTTATACTTTTTACAAGTTATATGAAACGTAGTAGCCTATCCTTTTACCGTCTTAAAAGAACTGCTTGAGCTGGATCAGAATATGTTACTAATTAGTCTTTTAAATACAACTGAAATAGGTAAAAGATTCCTTGCACAATTCTAAGAGCCTACACTTGGATTGTCATAACTTTTGTTAAATCTACAGATTCAACCAACACTTCTGCCTATGCGTGAATTAAATTCAGTTGCTGTTGTCCATCTACATCCAAAGTTGGTGGAGAATTGCTTGCATTCAAATTTGTGATTACCATTGAAGGGCAATTTCTCAATTGATAAAATTACAATTTCCTTGCGATTAACCAAAGTTTTTAAATGCCTGATAAAATATCAGTTCCGCTAGGATTTGAACCCTCGACCTCTGGGTTGTAAGCATGTTGTAATTTTATCATTACTAATACCAACGGTTTAATAATATTAATATTAATTCAATTTCTCAACTGTTTCTTCTCAAATCCTTTTGTTATTTTGTTGTAGCTGTAGCTATATTATGAACTTTAATATTAAAGCTCCGCATTTTAATGAATAAACTCATTTTAGTATAAGAGGGTTTATATTTTGGTTTAAACATAGATATGTGCTTACTTTTCGTAACTTCTACAACATTCTAGAATCTTCTAGAATAATTATTCCCTTTATACATTTTATTTACTGCATAAGGAGTAGAAATTAAAAATAAAAATTTCTAAGAATATTAGACTATTTTCAAAG
Organism: Trypoxylus dichotomus; assembly: GCA_023509865.1. Lineage (NCBI taxonomy): Eukaryota > Metazoa > Arthropoda > Insecta > Coleoptera > Scarabaeidae > Trypoxylus > Trypoxylus dichotomus. The sequence goes on from CM042078.1 coordinate 57,870,252, forward strand.
TGCAGCTTTAAAATTTCTCTTGTAATCACAAGTTGCTTGCTAGTGAAAACTTTTATTACTGTATGCTTATGTATTAATTTAAATAATATCAGAGTAACCAGAGTATCCAATGTTGCTAGACCATTCACAGTCCAAGAAGATCCAACCATTTCAATTGCAAATTTTGTAACCTGGGCTGTATGTTCTATGCACGTATACAACGTTTGGATCGTTCTTCATCGAAGGTACACTCAGTGGACAGAAATACTTCCAGTTGGTGGTTATTTCGAATATTTTAAAATACCTTAAAATATTTCTTTTCCTCAAAGATGATTTATTAAATGGTCTCGTCCATTGTTGATATAATTTGATTTGTGGGTAAGATTTGGAACTGTACTGACATACTGTACTGTTATACTATTCGAGTTGTGCAAATTTCCAGCGGTTTTTGACCAACTAATGGAGAGTGTACTAAGAAGAGTATTCTGGAAAATTTGCTTAATATAATACCTTGACGACATAATTGTGCTTGGTAAAGTCGATGACTATCCATGGAACACCTAACCTGAAATCGGCAGACAGGTACAGCATCTCGGCTGAATCGTATCTAAGAAAGGAATATCAATCGATCCAGAGAAGTTTGAAGCTGTTAAAAATTGACTGGTCCCAAAGGCTAAAAATATTCCTTGGATTCAATACCTTACTACTGCAGATTCGTCACCCACGAAGCTCATATATAACGATAAAAACTACACGTAGGTGATATTGCAGAGTTGACGTATGATATTTTGATAACACAATTGTACTCGGCAAAACTATCGATGACCATCTATGTATCGGCTAACCTGAAATTCGCAGAAGTGCAACCTCTTCCAGAAACAGGTACAATATCGAGCAAGGAATGCAAATTGATCTAAAGAAGTTTGAAGCTGTAACAATTGGCTGGTTCCAAAGAATAAACATGAAGGAAAAGCCTTCCTTGGACTCTACACCTTACTACTATAGGTTTGTCCTTGGATTTGCTAACATCGCTAAACCACTCACAAAGCTCATATAAAACGATGAAAGCTGCACCTAAGTTATATTGCAGACCTGACGTATAATATCTTGACAATATAATTATGTTTAGTAAAACAATCGATGACCTAGAACCTAACCTGAAATTCTGAGAAGTGCAACCTCTTCCAGAAACAGGTATCCAGGAATCCAAATCGATATAGAGACGCTTGAAGCTGGCCGATCATAAAGGCTAAATACGCATCAAAGAGCTTCCTTAGACTCTACACCTTACTACTGCAGATTCGTCCTTGGATTTGCTAACATCGTTAAACCACTCACAAAACTCACAAAATGGTAAAAGCTATACCTAGGTGATATTGCAGAGCTGACCTATAATATTTTGACAATATAATTATGCTAGAAGCAAGTACAACATCTCGACCATATAGTGTATGTGGAAAAGGAATACTAATCGATCCAAAGAAGATTGAAGCTGTAATAATTAGCTGGTTCCAAAAAATTAACATGAAGGAAAAAGCTTCCTTGAACTCTACAGCTCGCAGAAAATAATAAAGACTAGATTTAGGTGATTTTGAAGAGCTGATGTTGATTTATGCATTTATAGTAAGTTACCTAAACGTTGATAGTAGGTAGATTCATCATGGATACAAATGCTGGTACGATAGGCATCGGAAGTGTTTCATCTCAGGTACAGAATGACCAAAAAGAAATCGGCTTTATATAAATCGATTAACAAATCTAGATTTGGAAAATCGAATACGATGAATGAAATCCAACAAGTGCCCGTTGATTGTTTAAGTGATTCCTTTAGAAGTTTTGAGCAAAAAAATGATTATTATTAGGAAGTGAGTGGACAAACATTCAAAACTTGAATTTACATTCTTGTAGTAACTGTTTATTTTTTTAATTAAATGACTTTTCATCTTCCTCTTCAAAAGTTTTGCAAGTAAAGTCAAACAAAATCACTATTATAAAAAAAATCAAGATAGCGACTGGAATAGGAAGGTATTTATTGAAGCATATTTGAGATGTATTTTAACTCTACTATATGAAATTTTATGACCATCAGTGAGTCTCTTAGATTCTACAGGGTCATCTCCACACTTTCTCTTAACTCTGTATATTCGACTAGTATTATTTTATTGCATTTGTCGAACGATGATTTGAAATTTTAGTGAGCTTATACGAGTAAAAGATAAATCAAATCCAATTAAAACTTGCAAAATTTCATTCCAATAACAAACGAAAAATTGAAATATGAATAATGTGGTTAATCTGTCATTTAATTAAATTGACTTGTGGCAAGTGAGGAAGCAAAATTGGCTGTATTTTTTAACATTTTATATTCTAATGGGCGTGTTTTTAATCCGATTGAAAAATGTGAATTCTCCCATATTCACCGACGGGTCTACTTTATTAATAAATCAAATATTTTAAATTTTAGAAAAATTATCTTTGCATGTGGCATTAGTTAGTTTGTAGTTAGTTTGTAGTTAGTTTGTAGTTAGTTTGTAGTTAGTTTGTAGTTAGTTTGTAGTTAGTTTGTAGTTAGTTTGTAGTTAGTAGTGTCTAAAGTTACGTCCAGACCTTGGAAATGTCTAAAGGAAACATTCAGCAACGTCCCGTTGTTCTTTTCATCGCGTTGATACCACATCGTACGCCCTTGCAGACCATGCACAGCCTATTATAAATTATAGAAGTCGTAAAATATTTTTATATATTCTTTTTTTTTTTCGCACAAGATTTACAATTTTACCGCGTGGTATGATTTCTCGGTGGAAGGGTGGTGGTTCTGGTTGTGTACTAGTATGTGGTTTTCTATATTAAATATACATAGGTATGTATGTATATATGCAAAAAAAAATGGTGGGGGTATGATGATTATTATACTGTCAAAATGCTCGAAAATTGTTCGGGAGGCCGTGAAATTGTAAATCTAATTCTCGGTCGGCGGTCGACATGATAGATGGAGCCGTAATCTCGTTTGCCATTTTGCGTATGCGTGCCTCCGTTTTGGGCGAGGCGTCGCAGCTGCCTTGAGTTAAAACAATTAGCCTGGACGGACGAACGGGTCAGATCGGGATTCGTCCTGGAGCCGGGCCTGTGAGATATGTATCGTGCGTACACTATAGGACAACGATATTCGTATAATTTAAAATGTTTCGCTTTAGTGTAATTAGTATTGTCATAACGAATTTTGAATATTGACTCTTTTAAAGTTGAATTTCTGTTCGAGTTTAGGTCGTTTGCAGTAAGAAAAAACTTTTATTTTTCTTGTTTGATACTGTTAGTACCAACGTTTCGTTGGCATGGTTGCGAATATCTTCGAGCTTGTCTATAACCGAAATTAAAAATTAATTAGGTTTTGAATTAAAATGCTTATTTGCAGTGGTTTTGTAAAAATTATATATATTTTTTATATACAATTATTTTTAATTATTACATGATGACACTGTTATTCGATGCGGTCCTGATTCTCCAGCCACTGGTTGGACAGTGGAAAGTGGAATTTTAGTGACCTTTTCAAGTGACATTGTTTATGATATCGTTGACACCTCGTAGCAATAGCAATAATGTTTAAATTACCTTCCTAGAAGATTATAGTGAAATCTGTAACCTATGGTCAGTTGCAGTGTGGTATTTACTCTATTCACGTCGTGAGCGAAATATCGTGTGACATTTTTTTAAAATTCCTTCGCGAAGAGAAATTAGTACGGAAACACGTGCGCTTATAATAGCTTACCATAAAAGTGGCATAAGTAATCGACAAATTGCCAAAAAAATTAAAATACACCACGCTACGGTTGAGACTATAACGTAAAAAAATATCGGGAAACTGGCAGTTTTCTTAATAAAAGACGGAGTGGAAGGCCAAAAGCGACATCTGCAGATGATCGCAGAATAGTGGTTACCAGCAAGTTAAATAGACGTAAAACAGCCCCGGAAATCACCGCAGAATTAAATGTTGGTCGCCAAAAGCTAGTCAGTATTTCTGCAGTCAAACGTCGCCTACAGAAAGCCGGGCTCCATGGACGTATTGCGATGAAAAAGCCATTACTACGCAAACAAAACCAGTAAAAGCGACTTAAATGGGCTCGTGAACACCAACACTGGACCATAGAAGAGTGGAACAACGTCCTATGGACGGATGAGTCCAAATTTGAGCTGTTTGGAACCCGAAGACGCATATTCGTAAGAAGATCTGCGGGTGAACGTGCCAGAGAAGAGTGTATTGGTGCTATCGTGAAGCATGGTGGAGGTTTTATCATCATTTTGGGCTGTTTTGCTGGCATTAGTGTAGGGGACATTGTGAAAATTGACGGTATATTAAAAAAAGAAGGCTACCGCGAAATTTTGAAGAACCACGCGGTACCTTTCGGAATTCGACTTTTGGGTCAAAATTTTATCTTCCAGCAAGATAATGACCCAAAACATTCCTCTAAATTATGTAAACACTATTTACGCCATTTAGAAGAGGAAGGAACTCTCAAAATTATGGAATGGCCTCCCCAGACCCCTGACTTGAATCCAATCGAGTTACTATGGGAAGAACTAGATCGGGAAGTATGGAAATCGCCTCCGACATCAGCTACTGACGTACGGAACAATTTGCAATCGAGTTGGACCTCAATAACACAAGAAACTCTGACTAAACTTATTGCGAGAATGCCTCGATTGTGTGCTGCAATTATTAAATCAAGAGGAGGTCACATAGATGAAAGCAAAATTTAAATTAAACGGTTTAATTTTCAAATTTATTTAATATATTTTTATTCATGTACGCGTATCTGTACATAAGAAATAAATATTATTAATATTTTTGCTGAGTTTTTATACATCTTTGCTGTCAGTAAGAGTGCCTAAACACTTTTGAGCGGTAGTGTACATCGATGATTTGCTAAAATCTATTAACTGCTATTTATTAGCTTATGCCGATGATATAAAGATCTATCACACTGATAACACCTTTGTAGTTCGTAATGATCCTCTAAAAACCGTCAATTGTCGTTGAGTCACTCTATATATTGTTCTAAAGTGTACGCGCTACACGCTTTTATAATCCAGATTGTACGATTTTGAAAAAGAAAAAAAAAATCAATATGACGTCTGTTTTGAAACGAAACAGTTGCTAGCGCTATTTCGGGAAACGTCATTTTGTTATCAGTTATAAGTGTGTCTTAAAAAAATTACATAACTTTGCATAAACATATCTTTTACAAATACGAAAGAAAACAGCGATATTTAGTTTTTTCTTTTCGGAATTTTAAATCTTTATCAACACAGAAATATTTAAAATTTCAATTTTGTTCTTATTTGTCGAAATCTCTTTTAATTTCATAGTATCTTAAACAATTATTCTATACATGTACGAATACTATGTCCTATAGTGTATCAATGTATCTAGCCGTTAGTGTCAGGCCTGATGACATCGTTCATGTCGTACGACGTCGCTATCGAACGGTGGTACGGGCGAGAGGGGGATATCGACGACGCCTATCAACCTAAACTGAATGCCCCTACGGCTACACGAAATTGATGGCAGCATGTCAGACGTAGTACGAAGCCAACTCAATCGCCCTAAATCGGTCCGCGTGAAACGTATTAATTTGGAGGCTCGCAGGGTTATATAGATTGGCCGATAACTGCCGGGGAGCGAAGCTGTAGGCGGCCATATTGTACGTAATACGGGATACCAACCTTGTGACCTTGGTCACTCTGCGAATATGGGTCCTGTTCGATTGTTATATATTGCGATATTCATTCGGCGATCTCGATCGTTTCTAATTGCCGTTCTATTTTCGGTAATATCGGGAAGTGTTCGGAAAAATTCGGAAGCAGGTCTACCATTTGTATTAACTTTTTAGTGAGAAATGTAAAAATTCATCTTTGGAACGTATTTTCGAAATAGTCAAATGATCTATAGACAGTAGAAACTCAGTTCTAGATTGTTTTTGATTGTAATGCCTTCCAGATATAAACTAAATAAATAAATTAAATTGTGTTAAGTGAATCATCAATCTCTTACATTTTATTTGATATACGATTTCAAGCTTCCCCGAAATACACTGACTCTGGATTTTTCTGAACACTCGTTACAACAAGGAAGCTTTATTTATAAGGTGTCTGACCAGAAGGAGTATTTTATTATGGACAAGGATTCGCTATTATACAGTGCTGCCAATATAATATGAGAAAGCTTTCAAGCATTCGGTAAAATACTGACAAGGCAAAATTTATAATTTTTAACTGGCAAAACTTTTGGGCCGTTATCCTAGTGGTATGAGATATGCCTCAGAATTAGGATTGTTCCCTTCCAAGTATGCTTCTTTGGAATTCACTGAGCGTCTCCAGCGAGTTTCGCATTCCTGCTAACAATTTTGGAAGACTTGTTCCGTTGTTGCTGTTTAGAACCTGCGTCGTGAGTCTTTGGATGTTGTTTATTCTTCCGTAATGGAAACCTTTCAATTTCCCCTTAAGCATTATAAAAAGAAAATAATCACATGAAGCCATGTTTGGACTGTAGGATAGGTGTAGAACCACTGGAATGCTTTCATCTGCCAAGAATTCTTTAACCGGCAATAAGCTTTGACTGGGGGCATTATCGTAATGCAAAATAAACGAAATGGCAATGTCGCAGGTCGCAGAGTCAAAACTGTTTTCCGCAAACGTTCAAGGACTTCGTGATAAAAGGCTTAATTTACTGTGTAGCTTTGCGGTACGAATTCTGTGCGGACAATTCCAAGAAGATCAAAAAGGATGATAAGCGTGGATTTGGCTCGGGATTTGCTCATGCGAGCTGCGGTAGTGTAGGCGTGTGCCACCCCGAACTCTGTTGCTTTCCTTCAGGATCATATTCGAACACTCATGATTCGTCACCTGTTATCACTCTGTCCATGAAGTTGAGTTATTCAGCGATTCAGCTGGTTGTAAACAACATCCAAAAAGTCACTACGTGGAGACGCTCTGTGCATTCCGAAGGAACATACTTTGAAGAGGATAATATTAAATTGTAGATACATTCCATTAAACGCTCTAAAAGTAATTATTCTAATTAAATCAGAGACATATCTCGTAGCTTCCGTTGTTCTTTATGCTCCAAATGCTCTACAATGGTCTATTTATTTTTTCTTTTTTGAGCTAAAAATTTACCTTACTTAGATAAACGGAAGAAAAAAGTTTCTAGTTGTTTATTGATTGTTATTTGTCACTTTTGTCTGCTAGAAACGCTGAAACTTATTAAGTATTCCTTAATCCATAGACTTCCATTTGTGTAGAAGTTCTAAAAACAAATGCATACATCTAACAGACATCTTCTAAATAAAGTACACCTTATTTATTAAACTCTTAAAAATAGAACGGCAAATTATTGTATACTTTGTTTCAAGATATAGTACAGAATAAACAGGAGCTGGTATACAACAGAACTTATCTAGAAATTGTATGATGGCTGAAGTCAATTTTCTAAAATTTCAATATCTCTTGATCGGTCAGCAGAAAAGCTAGTATCAGTTGAACTGAAGATTCTATACAGGATAGCTTGTAAATTGACGTGTTCCTGCTAGAAGGTGTTGGTAGAGTTTATTTGGAAATTATAATAATGATAATATGCATTACGTAAAAAGGATAGGTTTTTTTTTTCAAAAATGACTAAAGAATTTTTGCTTGGATCAAATAAGCACTCATTAAGCATTTTTGTCCAGAAAGAAACTGAAATCTTTATCTAAACCCGGTTTTAACTGTACAATTTAAGTAAGGATTCAAATTCGGTGTTAAAGTTATGGATAAATAAATACCGAAATCACGGTTACCACTCATTTCTGAACTGGAAAACGTGAAACATCTTTTGCAATCACTTTGTTTCCAACTCATTGATTACACCTTAATGCTCCGAATTATTTAGGGATCTTTCTTGAGTTGATGAAGTTGCAACTGTATTTTGGGAGGTTTGTATGAGTATCTTGACCATGTTTAAAGTCATTTTTTGGAAAATTGGTTGGCAGCCAAATATTTTAATTGCAAAAGATGTTCTTGATTTTATGTCTTGATATCCATTCTGCTAATTGGTAAATAAGACCTTCGTTTTTCAATTTTCTACTAGATCTTATAAAAGTTCCTTTTTAGAATTAACGTATTTTATTGACAAGGAAATATTCTATTTACTATAAATATGTTCTATGCTAACTAGATTGACGTGAAAGATACTGTTTTCCACGAGTTTCGTTTCATACGCAACTAGCAATAAAGTCCTCAAAAAGATGCTCTGTCAACACCTCCTTAAAGGAATACGTAGATTTACTAGCCATCCTGTATAAAGTAAATCCCTCAGATGCTTGATTAATTCTTGTCGAAGTCCTGAGATAATACAATTCGATTATCTATATTAAAGTGATATGAGTTGAAGAATAAAACCCTAATAATTATATGTCCTGAAACATTAGAATTTCGGAAAGAAAATAGCAGTACCCCAGCGTAACGACCGATCCATTCCTATGGCTTGACTTTCGTGAACCAATCTAAGTTATCCATTTTCATTTGTTTTATTAACACTTCCAAACGAATAACGCAATGTTTTCCAAAAAAAAAAGAAACACAACGAGAGTACGATTCCATCGACTATTCGACCGCGGGCAACGTTTGGCCAAGCTAGTCTCTCTCTTTCTCTCTAGTGCTACGGACATCTAGCGGAGCAAACTGAATACAACTTGCGGATAATGTATGATTATAAAAATTCAATAATGAAAGAATGTTAAAAAATTATAGAAGGAGATAGGGAGAAATATTTATTATTTACTTTGTTACTTTCTTTTTCCTGTTCTTCATTTTGAGAGGGACGTACTGTGCGGTGGAGGTACCAGTTCGGTCAATAATTTAAGGTTATTCCGATGGGATTTATATAGATATGGTGGCGTATTTAATTAAGCTTAATAGGGAGTGAATAAGTTTCGGCTTTAATTAAAGAGATTTGTGGAAGATGTACAATTTTGAAGTATTGCCAAAAATATCCAGAAAAAAAATTATTCACAGACAATTTTTGCGGGATAAAAAATTTTACTCCGGTATACAGGGTGCTCAATTTTCGCTGCAGAATATGCATTTTACTCCTTTGAATTGAATATTTTTTTATATCTGTTTTAATTTCCTTCAATATCTATCCAGTTTAGTTTTAGAGGTAATTCAAATTACTTAAGATTTTTACAAAAGATCGATGTATTTATTTGAATTTTCAGTATTATATAAAAGTTTTAGTGTGCCTATTAGTATTTGAGTCATCACTACGTTTGCAAAATTTGAACCAAATCAATTCCAATCTTTAAAATGTAACTCGCTCCACATTTTTCCAGAATTTGCTAAAGAAATAATAAAAGTAAATGTAGAACGTAGGAGATTGACTGAGAAAAATGCTTAGCACGTCGTTGAGATCCTTCTTGTTTGAGCAAATCTTGATTTTTGGGAAAGCTACAGTGTCTTTGAATGATAGTAATTGGTCGAGAAATTATACAATTCATGTGTAACGTCGAAAATTTGTGTATGGTCTAGATTATTGTTTGTTTTCATGAATTTTGATGTAGTACCAGTACATTAACACATAATTTTCTGGAGATGAACTTCTTGAGTGTTTCAGCTGAATATGCTCGAAGAACCAAATGAATTTAAATAACTTTTAATGTTTCAAAGTTTAATTCTTAACACGTGACTGTCTTAGACCCACACTTGCTACGTTCTGTTACATACTCTACTCCTATGTTTAATTCTACAATTCGTGCTCTACCTTAGCGACTTCCGTGTATGAGCGGATAAACTTGTAAAGAACTAGTTTCGGAATATGTATCCACTGTTTCACAAACATTTCATTATTAACCAGATTCTCGAGATTGATGATATAATTTTTTAATACCAATATCTTGAATATAAATAAAAAGAACTGCACCCGCTAGCCATTAAATGCACGATTCTTTTAATTATTTTATATCAATTTATTAGGTCTATACTATAAGTAAGCTTATTTATGACCAATGTTTAGGAATTATATTATTGGTTAGACTAATTTCTGGGCGGCGGATCGTAAGTACGATCCTTTATAAGTATACGAATTACTTCATCTCCCTTATCGTATAGTGAAGGTAACGACTTAGTGTGTTCAAAAGTTAAAATAAACATCTGCCTATTGTGCCGCGTTGTGAATTTAGTTTTATGTTGTCATAAAGGATGTTTTATTCGTTATGGTTATGTTAAATGTAGTTACTTAATAATCAATAGAAGAGAGCGACGTTGGCTTTATCGACGTTATGATGATAAAGATACTAAGAGGGAAAGTTATTACGCAAGAGATAAAAGCTCGGCGGAATGAAATAAATTTTTTTGGACTGTTTTTGGCAAAAAATTATTCTTATCTGTTTATTTTGTTGACTATAAATGTTATTATATAATTTCCATTAACGTGAATAAATCAGTAGTGTTAACGAACAATTTTTATAGTAAATTCTAAGCAATCTAAATGTAGGAGTATTTCTTTTAATAGTCATTAATAAAGTAAAGATTGTATAAACGGCCACCGACTATAATTATAACTGACTCTAAATACTATAAAATATAATAAAAAATATATTTCTCACATCTGCTATTGCCTTTTTTATTTTTTTTATTTTTTTTTTATTTTCATAAATAACTTGAAGTGAAAGTTTCAGTAAATTTTTGTGGTTTCCATCGCTGGAAAGACTAAGTGTGCTGTGTCTTTAATGAATCAATTCAACGTTTATGCTGAACTGTAATTTAAATTTTGGGTGTTCCTTTTTATTATAGCTATTATTTTATTGCCATTTAGCTATAAAAATGAGAAGATTATCCAATTATAATATAAATACGCACAAATCTTAACAATAAATGAAAAAAAAGGTGCTTGAAGTACAAAAAAACGTGTCTATATTTTTTTTCCAGATGAAGGACGCTTCATTAAAGGAAAATGAAATAACATGAAATAAATTTTGCTACAACTTCCATAGCTAATTTCTGGAAACTAACTAATATGCTCGTGAAAATTCTAAAGAAACGCTTAACCGATCAAAATTTATATCATCGTCCTAGCACGAAAGGCGTTCAAGATATCTGGCGTTAAAGACATTTGGTAGAAATCTTAAATAACCTTAATTATCTCTAAAATTCGGGCAAGTGTGAATAAGGCATATTGAAGGACATTGACTTGAATTTGTTGGCATCTACCATGTTGAATGTTCCTTTAAGAAAAGTAAATTTTCTTGTATTCTTGAATATAACATTATTTTTTTCGTAATAAGATGGACACGCTGTATATAAGTGCATTGGATTGGTATATAAAATTGTCTTAAACGGTTACTATTAATACAGAAGGTCTTTATAGCTGCAGTTGTTAGATATTGAAGATTTTGTGTACTATTATATAAAAACGTATACAGGGTGTCTTTTTTTACGCTTCATAAAAAAGTTTCTTATTTTGATGAATTCCTCTTGATTTAGATTAACAAGGTCAAAATGTTGCAAATCTTTCGACTGGCACCTCCACCATTATTGATACAGAAAAAGAAAACGTATTTTTCTAATTTCTCTTAGTGTAAATCGCTCGTTATCGTCATTTGCGGAACGACAGTGCGGAAAGTAAAAATAGTAAACGATAGGTCAACGTAGAAAACAAATAAAGAAAAAAACAAAAGAACCGAGAGAAAGAAGCGAGCAGATGCTGAGAATGTGGATCTCTACCTTGGACGGTTCTGCTCACTAACCTGAGGCAGAGCGAGAAGTTTTTGTGTACTACGACTGACCTGTAGCATAGGGCCAAAGTTGCAAACACAACGAACACACCCCCTACCACCGACATGAGTGTACCCACAAGAAAAACCGTGTTCGAGCCGTGATAGTCCTCTGAAGATCCAGCGTAGAGTGATGGGGATGTGCGGCGTCACCATGCATCATCATCAATACACAAGAGAGAGAAAGGAAAGCACCAATGAGACAATTGTACAATATAAAATGCACACATGTATGTAAATAATATTCATCAACACGATACACATTAAGTAACAAAAAAAAAAAGGTAAAGTGAAAAGTAATAACAACGAAATTAAAATCGTACATTTCTCATGATAACAACAGTTATACGATCGTTATAACAAGTATAAGGCAATCATCATTACTTGGTATATACCAGGTAATATCGTCTATAGATATGGAGTATGCAGTGCGTTCTGTTTGTATTGTATGTAGTATGACTCGAAAAGATAAGCTCAGTATTGATGCATGACGTTTGTTTTAGTCAGTACCTGTATTATAACGGAAAAGGATGCAATTTATTTCCCGTAAGGTTGCGGCAATGAGATTTTGTATGGTACAACAAAGTTCCATGTTAGCTGGATGAGGCAAGGAAAAAAATCAGACCATTTTTGAAATAAAAGTTTTGAGGGATTGTAGATTTATGCTTTTTTAATAGATAATCCAAGCTGACATTACGTTTTAAATTTATAACGGATCATACAGATTATTTAAAATGCTACAATATTTATATTTCAAATGCTAGTGCAAAAGCTGAGCCTTAGTAATAGAACTTGTTGCACCATTCTCCTACTAAAGTTTTCAATATCATTTTGAACAAGAAATCGTCAATATATCCTCCTCAGCAAATTATTCGACAGTCAAATTGTTGGTGCAAAACATATACTGTTTCTGCGGCTATATGAGACCTTTCATCAGAGTCACACATCTACATTGTCAAGCAAAAAGGTTTAGAATCATGTTTCGATATTGAACTTTAGCATTAGTTTGTAATGGTTTCTTCCTTATTTTTCGTAAATTTTCTTCGCTCCAAATTTAGTAGTTTGGTATTTTGGTGCAAAAACAATCAATAGCGACAAATTTAAAATTAACTCTAAATTATAAAATTACGATTTCCTTGCATTTAACCAACGTATTTTAAATTCCTGAAAAAAATATCAGTCACGGTGGGATTTGAAACCACGACTTCTAGATAACCGGCGTATTGCGCTACCAACTGCACCACGATATTGAATGTGAGTTCAAATCGCTTTTAATACCTAGATGTCACGATTTCTGTAGATATATCATAATATCTCAGCAAACACAATATTATTAAAAGCAAATTCTTACCAATTAAATTAATATTAATATGAAGCTACCGTTGGTACTAGTAATGATAAAATTACGACTTCCTTGTATTTAACCAACGTTTTTTGAACTTACATTCACCCTCCTAGTGCAGTTGATTGTATAGTACCCCGGTAACGCAGAGGTCGGGGTTCAAATCCTACCGTGACTGATATTTTTTCATGAATTTAAAAACGTTGCTTACATGAAAAATCGTAATTTTATCATTGGTAATACCAACGGTAGTTTTATATTAATATTAATTTAAGTAGTATTGAATTGGATTGAATTAGAACAAGGAAATACAATTTATGTCTTTATTTAATTTATATTAATAAAAGAAAAACGGTCAGTTCAAAAGAGTTGCGTGCACCTTATATAGATAGCTATATACACTGAAAAGCAAGCAACTTTGTAGTTATGTCAATAGTTAGTGACGAATGCTTAAGTAGCTACGATTTATGTTATATATTTCTATCCCGCTTGTGTATACGTATGCTTATATATAGCGTTTGTCTTCACTTTATGGATGAGGCAATGATGAAATTACAAAGTTTTTTTATTTCATCTGAAGTTTCCACAGATAGCACTGGCTAAAACAAAGTCATATTGTTATCTTGAGAATATTTAACTTACTAAGTTCTATTTTACGTTTTTGCAAAGAAATCTTCAAAAGTATAGAGATGGGAATAAAATTAACTTAAAAATGTTAAATTTCGATAAGGAATTCTTAAGAACAATTTTCTTTTAATTTAGTAATGATGTAGGGTTAAAAATAACAAATTTATAATAACATTTTCACGTTGACTCCTGCGAATTTCTTTGGGACCTAGTATATTGTTACATTTTCGGATACGTACTCAAAAACTACTTTTAGATATACCAATATGTACGCACGCAGTAGAACAAATAAAGAAACCTATTTAATAACATAAAATCAAGATATTTCTGAAATAGTTCGCAACTGAGACGCTTCAAAATGCATATTATTTACGAGCTGATTGGAAATGATCTAGTCGCCGATTACGTTTTGCAAGTTAATGACTAATTTATTAGAGAACAATTTGGTGCCTATCTGATGAAGCAACGTTTTGTCTTAATGCTATAGTTAACAGGCACAATTGTCGTTACTGGTCAACTGAAAACTTTCATTGTATGTTCATTCATGTTATGGTCTGGTCTGGTTGGAAACAACGTAGCTCTGACCACTTAAACTCGTCATTTGAACAAAATATTTCCTACACGCTGGATCGGACGCAGAGGAGTAATTGAGGGGCTCCTTCTGTAAATCTACCATCAATGATTTTTGTACTTGAAAATGCAACTACAGAATTCTATGGGACATTCTGCCGATCGATTGCATTAAATTTGATGGTGTTATCGAAGATTTTACGTTATTATTAGGCCTACAGAAACGCCCACTTATTGCCGGCGGTGATATATTTCGAAAGTGGTCGGATATACCCGAAGTCGGGATTCATACGCGTATGGTTAGTATATGTACGGATGCTGGATTAGATTGATGATGGGGGTTTGAACATGGTTAAAGCAGGAAAGTTACTAAAACAATTTTATCCTCAATTGTCTGTCACGTAATCTGTTTGCTCAATGCACGTTTACTTGCAGCTGAATGGATTAGAAATAGTTATCCAAAAGTACCAAAAAAGTATTGACTAAACCTCCAAAACGCAACTCCTGAGCTTAAACAGGCTTGTCCGGGTGTTCCTGTCACCTCAGCCGGTATCGACGAGGTGGGAACATGGCTTAAAGTTGTTTTATATTATGAGAAATTTTTGCACATTATTAAACCTTGTGTCGATTTAAATCCGCAAATGAGCCTAAGTAATTTAAATATGCCAGAGACCGGTTTTAGATACCGAAATCCATACTGAAACAGATCAAATTTTCGAATATTATTCAATTTTTTAGATACTATTTTCAAATTAGGCAATTGCAAGCTGTTATTACATGAAGCGCTAAATACAGTAGGTTACCCCAAAGCCTCGTTGTGAGATCTAACAGCTACGAGGGGAGGTCCAGAATGGAGGGATGGAGTGGATGGAGTGGGGATAGAGGCACTTGCTAGGTGTCATTCTAATTGGCGACTCATCATTAGTATATAAGTTAAGTTGCAGCCCTATAGCGTCAGTCGTTTACGAATAGTTGCCTGCTAAACAAGTCAATCCGGAAGAAAACTGGAACTATGGAGGAAATTGATGCTGTGATAAAGTTCCTTCCAAAGCAAGTAAAGAACGCTCAAACCATATTGAATGGAATGGAAACTGTTTATGGGGAACAGTGTCCTAGTAAATCAATGATTTATAAGTGGCATGGTCTTTTTAAACATGGTCGGTAGTCGATTGAAGACGACCCCCGCTCAGGACGGCCAGTTGAGGCCACCACATCAGACATCGTCAAAAAAGTGCGAAAATTTCTACTGCAAGATGCCCGTTTGAAAAAAAACAATTATCTGCATTAGCTGGAGTATCAGATACCACCATTTTGCGTATCCTACATGACCACCTGGGTATGACAAAAGTCAGTGCAAGATGGGTACCGAGAATGCTCACGCCGCTGCAGAAACAGCAGCGCGTCTGTGCGTCCAAACAATTTTTGGAGCTGTGTGGAAACAAACCTGCACAGATTTTGGAGCGGATTGTTACCGGAGATAAAACATGGGTTCATCACTTTGAGCCTGAGTTCCAACAGCAGTCCATGCAATGACATAAAAAGGGGACACCACCGCCAAAGAAATTCAAAATGTCAGGATTGTGAGGGGATATTATTGATTGATTACAAAGAAAAATGTAGGAGCATAACCGGAGAATATTGCGCAGCGATATTAGAAAAATTAAAGGAGGCCATCAAGAAAAAACGTCGAGGAAAATTGACCAAGGGTGTGTTGCTCTTGCAAGACAATGCACCGGTTCACAAGAGCAAAGTTGCAATGGCTTCTCTGCACAAGCATGGCTTTCAATCACCAGTCCATCCACCCTGCAGTCCAAACCTGGCGCCTAGTGATTTTTTGTTCCCCAATTTAAAGAAAGACTTACGTGGTAAGTTTTCCGACGACAATGAGGTAAACGAGGCAATTTTGTCCCATTTTGAGGCGAAAAATAAAAAATATTTTTATGATGGTTTAGAAAAATTAATTCATAGATCTAATAAATGTATTGTACTTAAGGGTGATTATAGTGAAAAGGAAAAATAGATTTATTGTTTTATTTTATTTAAAACCCTTACATTCCACGAACTTCTGGACCTCCCCTCGTAATTTAGGAAGATTAACAATAGATAAATTGAGTGCGGTTGTAAATCGGAATTCCAATTTTCAAATTATAACGGTATAGACGAGAATTGAACTGAAAACCGATATAATGCGAATGACCTTTTTAAATTCGCGAATACCATATCATTAGATGCAGAACACTCCTTTTTCCAATACACCAACATATTGCCACCTCGCCATAGGAGTGTGACTAAGACAGTACTGGAAGGCATGTTAATGACATTATAGCGAATTTTTGCATTACCCTGCAATCATAACACAATCAAATTAAAATAGTAAATAATTACATTCATTATTTTTAATACTGATAATAACTGAGCCGTACGTTACTGCGAAAGCACTCGTTTCTGTAGCCTTACTTATAATGTAATTCTTACTAATTTTATGAACGTAAATAAAGATGTTGATGTTTGTGAAAGTAGTTTGACGGTGTGCGTTCGAATGTATAACAATATATTGGATCTCACGTATAAAAGAATAAATAGAAAACGTTACAATAAATTCGTTATTTTTAACTACATATTTACACCGAATTAAAAAAAAAACCTACTCTCAGAACAAAGTTATTCAACCGTACCGAGGTTTTTTGTTATACGTAAATATTTCTATAAGTACACTGGTGTCCAAGTCTGGTGTCGGAAATCCCTTATATCCTTTTGTGATATTAATCATATTATATATGAAATAAATACAAATACAAATGCTAAAAGAAAAATGAATTTTTTTTTTCTGTTTAATTGTTAATTGAGGTCATATTTGTTGCAATATAATGGTTGTTCTTCAATAAAAGGAATACGTTTCATTTCTATAGTACTGTATTTATGAAAATGGTTATATATAGAGCATTTCCAAAATTTTAAAATCAGTCTTATACTTTGGAAGATGTTTAGTACTTATATTAATATTTTCTTCTTTGAAACGTCATATAATGTACATCCATCTACATTTTAGATGTATGTATCTGGATGGGATTAAAAAAAAATAATTATTTTGATTATATCTAACGAACCCATTTAGAATATGGTGTTAGTCACAGGGAACAATCCCATCTCTAAATGAATTCGATATCTCGTCCCGTTCCTGAGATATAGTAAAAGGGGGCCTTAAGGAGGTAATTTTGAACGTCAATTGTATTCCTTTAAACCAATCAAAAGCAGCTGGATTTGCCTACTTTTGTCTGTAAATTTCAAAAACTGATTTTCATTTATTTGACAACTAAAAATATCAGAATACAATGCGTGATGAAAAAGTGAACATCGTAACATAAGTGTATACAGAGTGATTTTATGTTTGAGGATAGTTTAAATTTCGCGCGGTGGATTCTAGGGGATTTGACATGTTAAGAGTGGCCATTGTGAGTATCGGTCCTGTCAACTGCCTGTGCGACACGTTATTTATTATTCGTTATTTATATTCATTTTATTCGTTATTATTTGCTTCATTTTTAGTTGTGATCTGTTCTTCTTAGAGCTACTGTTTATCAGTGTTATTTTTATTTTGCTTAGAAAATCAATATGAAATTGATTTTTTGAAGATCTGTTGTCAATATTTTATCACCCGTCCAAAATCTATTTGCTACGCTACTGGTTACGAATTCAAAACCAAATCGCCAACATGACAAAAATTTAGCAAGGCGCGAAATTTAAACTGTCCTCAAACATTTAAAATCACTCAGTATACGTATAATTTGAGATTTAGCACTGAAAAACTGTACGAACTCGAACATGATCAATTTTTTTTTATTAGCGATCATAAGCAACGATAATTATATTGCGAACGAAATTTTGTAACGTTATAATGATCCATTCCCAATTGTACGGAGTAGAAAAAGTAAATTCCAATTAGCAAGTTGCATACTTGTTTTGCCCTTTATTTTCGTCCACCGACAAATAAATTTCAAAGCATGACAATGTTTATTAAACAAATGTTTTTGGACATCAAAATTTAACTGGAAAGTCTATTAGTTCTGGTTTTAATAGCAACAGAATAAAAAAATTCAAACTGTTAGTGTTAGGAGCAAATCTCGCAAAACAGAACTTCCCCGAATCAATCGCTTCGCGTTAGAACGAAACCGTACGGTGAGTAGACGCACTGCATACCCATGCTCATGTATATCGATAATCAAAAGATACCAAAAAACGTATAAATAACCCAAATCCATGATCATATAGGAATAACATATGTTCGTAATATATACACAAGGCAACATCTAGAGTACTTAAAAAAGCGTATATACAGGACGAACAACATCGCTTTCGTGTATACAATACACAGGCACTCTGATGGACACAGGTACCTGTAGCAAACCGCCACTAGGGCGAAACAAATGAAGACGCCCTTCACCACGCCTACCAGGATGAACACCATGGACAGCGTGCTCAGGTTGTCCGAATTGTTGGCCCCTGTTAGTAGATAGACAAAATAATGCGTTTCAAAAAGAAAACAAAAGAAAGACACGACTGGCTCTCCCCCATAAAAATTCCAGTTTCACATTCAACATCTTAAGATTATCGTCATAATAAAGATTAGACTTTAAATGTATTCTAATCCTTTGCAAAGGCGAGGATTGCTTTTTTAAGCAAAAAAAAAAATAAATGTGTAATAGAATAAGTGTAAATATTTTGCTTTAAAATTACCATTTACTGTGCTCTTTGATCGATACTATTTATAATTTGCAAAATCATTTTTTATTTGTTCTTTAAAATAGCTTAAAAACACGTGGCGCCTATTATGGAACTTTTAATACGGAAAATTTGTGATTTTACCCACTTCTTCGCCGACGAGCAAACTGTCACCCTGGATAATAGGGAACTCTTTATTCAAGGATATAGGATTGCGTTCTCAACTCCCTTTTTTTAAATTGTGTTGTTAAATTTCCTTGGTTCTCAGCGTGGAGCTATAGGCCGTCTCGAAGTGTTGTGATTAGCTTAGTAACTGTTACTTTCGGTCCCAAGATTGGATAGTAGAGGACCATTCTCAGATTAGGTTAGCTGCCTACCAGGGGGAAAAAGGTAACTTAGCTCACAGACAAACGGAAAGAGAAAAGGCTTAAAATTTGAAGCACGTATGGTATGGAGGGAGCCTAAAAACCATCATGATGACTGCTATTTTTGTTCTGTCAACGTCAAAGGCTTTAATCTCACTAACCGGAGTAAATGGATATACCCTAACAATAAGTCAGCAAGGAGACCTCTTCGTAATTCTGAGGCAATACCTATTCCAACGTTCAGTAACTTACCTATGCTTCTGGAGGAGGACCCAGATACATCGCTTGATGAGGTGCAGTTCAGAGCAAAGTGAAGGTGATTTTGAAGGACCATAAGCGAGTTCCCAACACTTCAGCCAACAAGAACTTAATGACCTTGTTACAGATCTGAACCTCTCAGAGGATCGTCCGAATTGCTTGCATCCAGATTAAAGGAAAAGCACTTACTGTATTCAGGTAGTAGTATCACACTTTATCTTACCAGAGAAAGATCTGGTGCCGTATTTCTCTAAATAAAACAACTTAGTGTTCTGTAATGATATCAGAGGTCTGTTGAAGAAAATGGGGTTAAATGAATACACGCCAAGTAAATGGTGTCTTTTTATAGATAGTTCATCTCGAAGCTTAAAATGTGTACTTTTACACAATGGTAATAAACATGGTTTTATACCTATTGGACATTCCACCACTATGAAAGAGGAATACGAGACAATATCATTTGTCCTGAGAAATATTAAGTATCAATAGAATCAGTGGGCGATCTAAAAATGGTAAACTTTCTCCTTGGGCAACAAAGTGGTTACGCAAAATATCCTTGTAAATAGCTCTAGTACTAGTAAGGAGCTGACATATAATAGCGTTATTTACACTTATTCATATTTTCAAATAACCGTAATTAATTTTTTAAAACAAATTTAAAAGGCAGATATCCGTTAATTACAACCGAAATCTTAACTTCACTTTACTTTAAAATGTATATTAAACATCACTAAATTTATCCTCGCCATCTTACACTTAAAGCATCAGAAAGGCTTTGGATTCGATCGATCGTAGAAACCCGAACTGGATCGGCAATAAATCAAGTCGGCACAAAACAGTTGACGAACGAAAACAAACGATATCCTTACTATGCTCCTTTTAAGTTTAAAACTCCGATGTTGCACAACATAGGTTACGTACCGTAGGGGGTTTCTTTCTTCCTCATGACCATCGTCAAGTTGTTCATGTCCAGGTGGTTCTGGTCGTGCGGCGGCGTTGGCAGCGAATGGGGCGGGGCCGGGATGATCTCGACTTCGATCGAACAGTCGGGACCGGTCCAACCTCGCTCGCAGAAGCAGGCGTTCGCGTTGGTGCAAAACTGGAAACGAATGTAAAACACAAGATCTAAGGCGAAAATATGTTTAAAAATCGTTGTTTAGAAGGCACTTCTTTAATGGGTCCAAGCGAAGTTAATATGCAATGTTGTTGACACAAATCACGAGGGAAAGTCATTAAATAAGTCACAAACTGCTGTGGGAATGCTGAAAGTAGCAGTGAGCTATTTCCCTATTTGTCACTAGGTGTCAGCACAGTCCAGCTTTATGATACTCATGTGCTCGAAGAGTATTCGTGCTATTGTGCGCTTCTTCTGGCCAAAAGCATTTCATGCAAACGATATGCATAAGGAAATGTCTCCTGCTTCGATGAAAAGTGTAACTGGGTCGAGAAATTCTCTCAAGGGAGCTCGAAAGTTGTTGATGATTAGCGAAATGGCTGCTTTGTTCAGATTGCGACCGATGCAGTACTTCGACGGATGGAAGAGATGATTTGAACTGACAGGCTGGTAAGAATAGGTAGTATAGCAATTGTAATAAGATGTTCTCATGGTTCAGCCTACGAATTGATGCATGATCGTTTGAATTTTCGAAGTTTGCTCAAGGTAACTACTTTGGGCTTGTCCTTGCCAAACAAGTTTAGACAGCAGTCAAACAGCGCGCCAAGGTCTTTAATAACGTTAACTTTCCTCAGAATTTCTCTGTTTATTACGTAAGAGCATTTAAATTATTTTGCAGGTGTGAAACATCGTTCCAAGATCTGAAGGAAGTGTAAATTTTTAAATCGTCAGAATATGGAAGCGGAGGACATGCCAAGGACGCAAGCAGATCATTAAAGTATAAAATAAATAATGATGGTGTATTTCCTATAATCAAGTCGTTTCTTCTACAAGAGCCAATCATCTTTATCCCATTACTATTTTCTGTTTCTTCCCCACACTTCCCCACGTAGCCCGTTCCTCTGCTTTGGTCTTTGCCCGCTCTACTATTCGAATCTCCCATTACTATTGTTGTCTGATTTTCTTCTCTCGCTCCATTTAATTCTCTCTGTAAGATTAGATAGAAATTTGGGGGCCATAAATCTGTACGATGTTGAAGATTTCTGTCATTTTCTAAAATGAGAATGTGACTGTTGAATCATACTGTAGAGTTTTCTTGCAGCTTCGGGATGAAGGCGAGAATTGCAAAATTAGGGTGGGAGCTTCTTGAACATCCGGATTGTAGTTCCGACCTAGACTCAAGAGACTATCATCTATTTGGTCCACACAAAAAGCATTTTGGCGGCAAACATTTGGAGGGTGATAACCAGGCATTGGATATTGATAAAACTATGGAATAACTGTATTAATGTAGTCTACATATTAGAAAAATAAAACTTGTTTTTGGCTAACTATTTCTTTAATTATTTTTAAAATAGCTTTGTGTGACCAACTTATTGGCTTTCCCTCGTATAACATCGAAACAAAACACTTTTTTCTTTATTTCCTCAAAACCCAAATCAATAAAATTACGGCTAATTCGTTGCAAAATCGCCTCCGTTCTCTTTTACTTACTCCATTTCCCGAACACTCCTTGTCCTCATGGTTCGTCGGGCATTTCGTTTGATCAACGTGCGGAAATATGCTAGTGCAGGTCTGATTAACGCAGATCAGACTGTCGCCACACGGCGTGCCGTCCTGAACGAGGCCGAGAAACGAAGTGATCGACTGATTCATGTTACCGGATGAGTTCGGACTACGATGCACAGATCTGGAAAAGTAAAACGATGTATTACAGCATTTTCTTGAAATACAAGACAGGCTTTACTCGACTTTGATGCTATCATTGCAACTGACGAATTTGGGTCGTTTCAAGTACGAAAACAGAAATAAGTTTTTAATCATTCTGTAATCGATATTCTTGGAAGTCTGCCTGTACAATTAAGAAACAATAAACTCCACAAAGGACCTTATCTAAATGTTATTTATGCATAAAAGCAATTATTTTACATTTTAGTAGAGTTTACAACATTCTACTGGGTGTCTGAACTAATATGGACGGTAGTGTAACACATGGGCTGAAAAGTCCCGCGCCTAACACATAGATGACGCTAGTTTTATTGCAGTCACCTTTCTCTCAGTTAGTACTAACCTTCAAAAGACAGCTGTTAAAATTTCATGATATTCTATTCATTAGTTTGTGAGTTATTGTGCTAAGAGTCACGCTACTTTTGTTATTTTCAAAACAATGGATCAAAAACAATTTCGTGTTTTAATTTTACACTGCTTCTTGATGGGAAAAAAATACCGTTCAAGCGAAGCAATGGCTTGAAAAGTGTTATGGGGACTCCGCTCCATCAGAAACAACAATAAAACGTTGGTTTGCTGACTTCAAACGTGATCGTAGAGACACCGATGATACAGAACGCAGTGGACGTCCAAATGAGGCGGTAACACCAGAAAACATCAAAAAAATCCACAAAATCGTTTTGAATGATCGAAAAGTGAAGTTGCGTGAATTAGCTGACATCGTAAAGATATCAAAAGAACGTATTGGCCTTGTATTGCATGAGCATTTGACTATGAGAAAGCTCTGTTCAAAGGGGGGTGCCGCGTTTGCTCACTGTTGACCAAAAAACAAGAACGTGTTGATGATTCTGAGCAGTGTTTGACCATGCTTAAACGTAACAAACCGGAATTTTTGCGTCGATATGTGACAATGGATGAAACACGGATCCATCACTTCACTCCGGAATCAAAACGATCGTCATCTGAGTGGACAGCAACTGGTGAACCTCGTCCAAAGCGCCCGAAAGCACAACAATCGGCTGGAAAGGTTATGGCCTCGGTATTTTGGGATGTGCGTGGTGTAATATTCATCGACTATCTTGAGAAAGGAAATACCATCAACAGTGAATATTATATAGCGTTATTGGAGCGTTTGAAGGCCGAAATTGCAAAGAAACGACCGCATATGGCAAAGAAAAAAATGTTGTTTCATCAAGACAACGCACCGTGTCACAAGTCAATCAAAACAATGGCAAAACTACATGAATTGAACTTCGAATTGCTCCCACATCCACCGTACTCGCCAGATTTGGCTCCCAGCGACTACTGGCTGTTTGCAGACCTCAAAAAAATGCTCGCCGGTAAGAAATTTCGCGCGAATGAAGAGGTTATCGCTGAAACTGAGGCCTATTTTGAGGCAAAAGATAAATCGTTCTACAGAAGTGGTATTGAAATGTTGGAGCGGCGCTGGAATGATTGCGTTGCTCTTGATGGAGATTACGTTGATGAATAAAGCTAATTTTGAACCAAAAAAATCGTGTTTTCTTTATTATTTATTAGGCCCAGGACTTTTCAGCCCATGTGTTATACCGTTCAATACGTGGCTATGTTTATATAACTGTTTGTATAATCATGAATCATTTTACTTTTCTAAATTTTTCACAGGTTATAGTAACTACGTCAAACCGGATAAAGTAAACAATTTCAAGCAATTTATTTAAATGTAAAACCACTAACGTTATCGAGTCACTAAATCTACTTACTTGCATTCATATTCGACACCCTTAGTCGAGATAATCGTCCGCGTATGATCCAACCTGAGTTCGCCGATCGGTACCGGGTTTCGATTGCCCGAATGGCACTGCAACGAACCGCACCTAACGTTCTCCGGCGCGCACTTGATGTAGCTGCCGCTCGCGCCGTGCCCGCAGTGGCCGCTGATCGAACCTTTCGAGTTGAACTGATCGAAGCATTGGACGTCGGCGCCGGTACCGCCGTAGCCCCAGATCTGCTCGCACTGGATGTTCAGCGTCGGACAGACGCCGTTGAAACAGTAACCGCCGTCCGTGCACGGCGATCCGTTCTTCTTATAGACGTCCGTCGGGCAGTCGCCCGTCTCGCCGTTGCAGTACTCCGGCAGGTCGCAGTCGTTCGACGTATCGCGACACGTGTAGCCGCGTTCTCGCAGCTTGCAGTTGTCGCAGCACGGACCTTTCGCGCATTCCGCCTCCTTCGTCAGCTTGCACGTGATCGGATCGCAGCACGGGTCCACCGAGGAGCAGTCCTCGATCGTGCCGCAATCGCAATCCTCGCCCTCCTCGACGATGCGATTGCCGCATGATCTTCGTACCTTGTCAGAGATAAAGACGCAACATGTTTTTATATTGAAGTTTACTTAAAAGTGCAAATGTTATAACGAAAACATCTATGTGTACACACATAAAAATCTTTGTCTGTGAAGTTCAAGAAGTGAGTACTAGAAAATTTGCCTATTAAAACTAGGACCAAATTTGGTCAAAGTTACCACCATCAATTTGGTAAGAGGTACTTGAAATATTTTATACCTAGTGGGCTAAACAATCGTCATATGAAAAAGATGAGTGCAAGATGGGTGCCCCGAATGTTAACCATTAATCAAAAAAAAATCGGCTGTTGATTTGTAAGCGTCTTTTGGAAAGGCACCAAGCGGACAAAGAGAACTTTCCTAGTTGGTATACGACCGTGGATTAGTCATGGGTGACCCAGAGTGCAATGCAGAGAATGGAAACATCATGGTTCTCTCACGCAAATTTAAGATCGTGCAGTCTGATGGAAACGTTTTGCTATCTGTGTTCTGGAATGCTCAAGAAATCATCCTAAATAACTATTTGCGAAAGGGACAGAGCATTACAGGAGCCTACTATGCACAATTGATTTCTAAATTGCTAGACACTATTAAAGAAAAACGCCGAGGAAAGTTAAGGTAGGCTGTTCCATGAGGATAATGGAATCAAGCCATACATCTGGCATTGCTATGGCTGCTCATCCTAGATTTGGTTCTAAGCCCACCGAATGATATTTCCAACCATACAGAATACGATTTTAAAACCAAAATTGGCGCGAGAGAACTAATTTAGACGGAATTCGTTTCTAAAGATTTGAAAACATGTAAAAAGTGTAATGACAATAGCTAAATCCTTCACGTGCTCTCGAAACGCTGCGTTCCGCATAATTAATTAATTTGTGTGAGTGGAGTTTACTGCTATACCTGTGAATTGTACATCCACACAGTCCTTGCAATCGTCAATTTTCCTCCAATCTAGCCATCAAAATCTTCAGTTGCATACGGATTTTGACATATTCCAGATGACTTTAATTTATCGCAAAAAACGTAAGGGGTGTACCCCTTTGAAAATTCGTAAAAAATTCGCTCACCCTAGATTTGGTTCAAGGCTGACCGAATGATACTTCCAACCATACAGAATACGATTTTAAAACCAAAATTGGCGCGAGAGAACTAATTTAGACGGAATTCGTTTCTAAAGATTTGAAAACATGTAAAAAGTGTAATGACAATAGCTAAATCCTTCTCTGATTTTAGAATACGAAGTATTTCACCATGATGGATAATTTTCCTACAATCTTTAAAACCTTCCAGTAATTATAAAGTGATGCAAGCTGTAGAGAGTTGTTGAGGTGTTGGAGCACCGATGGACCAAGTGCATTAGTACAGAGCAGAGGAAGACTATATCCAAAATGTAAAAAATATAATGCCACTGTAGCTTTACTGTAAGTGGTTCAGTGGTACAGCATAGAGATTCACCTTCGCATATACTTGAATATTGGCCCCTGCACGTTTCCAACATAAGGGAAAAAACTAATTGTATTGTGTAATGTAGCGAGCAAGCTAGAAAGATATAGAAGACACACTTGGAATTACGCAGGTCTAGTCTTGCGGCAGTTTTTATAGTTCTGATTAGAAAAAAAACTGTTTCTAACCTCAAATATAATTGATTATTTAATAAATGTGAAGTATAACAATATAGTCAAACAGGTAGTTGTATCGCGGTTAATCAATAGTTGTGTTGTCTCGTAGCTCATTGTCAATTACAGTTTCTTTGTCAGAAAAACATTCAAGTACTACACATCAGCCCACAGTCTAGACACGGTTCCAGGTGATTGTCCTTTTCCTCCAAACGAAAATTGAGGAATGGTTCACATTACGAAACAATAAACAACATCTAAAGAGTCACGACGCAGGTTATAAACAGCCTAACGGAGCAAGACTTTTAGAATTGTTACCAGGAATACCAACACTTTGAAAAGTTTTATCCAGTTCACCTTGTCTACGTTATTTATTTGTTATCGCTATCCCAATTGTTTAATGATTTCATTGCTTTAGAAGTAAGGTTTTGTTTTCCATGTATGTCATTTTCGATATTACCTATAAATCTATCCCAGGACTTTTCGTTGATCTTTCTGGATATTTCATGGTTAACTTCCGTACGATTGTTAATGTTATGTAACGTTTGTGGAAAAGAATCGAGTCAGGTTCGAATATCGAGCGCAGGGAAATTGGTCTTATCTACACAGGACTGTCATTGTTCGCAAATTTTTGGCAAAAGGACAAGTCTGTGTGTTACAACACCTTCCGAATTTGCCAGACCTATCATCATATGACTATTTTCTCTTCCCGAATCTGAAACTGGCTATGAAAGGAACGTTTTACGATAGTGTTGGACAAGTCTAAGGAGCCATGACGAGGATCTGTGAGGCAATTCCGAGAGAGGACTTCTAGAAAATTTGTACCATCATTGGTCGAATGTGCCCAGAGCTGTATTGACGCAGAGGGAAAGTGTTTTGAATAAAAATAAATAATTTTGGCGAAATAACCAGTTGTTTCTTTACTATTTGTAAATTTCCGTTACTTGTCCGACATACTGTACGCATCCGTTTGGAAAATAACAAATTTCACTATTTTCAATACACCAAAATTCATTCACGAATTCCAGCGACGATTACTTACCTCCAACTCATTCGGCTTATTCATCAAACAAATCCCGTTCCCGGTCCTTAACCTATCCACATAATCCGAACGACTACACTCGGAGAACTTGTACGGTTGCACGTTATCCAATCCTACGATCGCTTGCGCCATTATACACCCGTGCCAGTCCTTACAGTAGCACTCCTCGCGTCCGTCGTCGTGTCCCATACCGATATTGTGCCCGATCATATGGGCCATGGTCCCCGCCAGCAGATGCGGCTCGTACGTGTTGATGTCGACGCTGATGCCTACCGCTTTCGGGCCGCAGACGGTGGCCGGGGCGGCCATGCCGGCTTCGCCTCCGATGAACATCTCGCCGGTGAGCAGCTGCGTCGTGTCCTTGTCCACTTTGAACAGCTTCCTGGTGAGGTACGCGTTGAAGTGCGTCAACGCCTTACCGATATCCTGGTTGCGGTCGATCTGCGCCTGGTTGCCGCCCTGCCACGTCTCCACGTACACGACGGACACCCGTGTGTTGAGCGTGCGAAAGTACAGGTCGGCTATGTTGGCCACCTGCGAAACAGGGTGTTATAAATGGCCTAATATCAACGAAATTGTCTCAAAAATGATAGTGAGCATGTCTTTCACTATACTCATGGAAGCTCTGGTTTAAACCTTAAAGGATAAATGCAACGTAAACAAAGAAAATACCTATTTCTACGCCAAACTAATGTAATGTGTTTGAACGTTGACATCATACTCAAACTAAAAGGAACTATATTAGAGTAAAAGATATATCGACGTAATGGAATTACCTAAAATGATTATGTCTAATGGGACAAAAACGGGTACCGCATTTGATTCGACATCTGGTGGCGTCTTTTATGCGTTAACGTTACAAATTCGTAGGCACACTTCCACCAATTGACAAAACATTTCTACGGTATCGGTACCGTAGCATCGTAAGTTTCTTCTCAACAAGTATTATTCATTCTTCTGCATCCCTCGACAACATTCACAAAAGGAGGTGTTGACCAGCCATATGTTATTATTTCACCATGCCAGCCTCGACCACCAATTCCGTTATATAAATTGTAGGTGACTTTTCAAACAGGGACGTTCGGCGGTGCGGTGTATATATTTGACCTTGAGGTTTGGTCCATAGTTCTCTTTTGCTCTATTCATTGACGAAAATTTGAAACGAATGGCCAGAAGTGACATAAAGTTCAAAATTAGCAACGCGGAAATCATACCAAAGAACTGCATTAGGTATTTAGGAGTTTACTTCGATACACTGGGAAATTTCAGGGAGCATCTGGAGAGAGCTGCTGCTAGAGCAATGGAAAAAATAGGAAGCATCATACGGCTGATTACTAACATTGGTAGATCCAATAGTTGCAAGGAAGCAATGCTGGCTGGAGTTGCCGAATCTATTGTGCTGCATGGAGGACCGATCTGGATAGATGCGCTTGAGATAAAAAGGAATTATTACCGCTTAGAGAGAACCCAATGTACAGTTCTATTGAGGGTGGCTTCGGCGTACAAAATGGCTTCAGCTGTGGCCATCCAGGTTGTAACAGGTACATTGCCAATAGATCTTACGGCAGGGTAGCGAAAAGTACGGTATAATGGAAGGAAACGGTAGGAAACCAGGACTTTGATAATCGACAAATGGCAGGACAGATGGAATGACAATACAAATAAAGCACAATAGATAAAGACTTTAATACCCGACATAAAGAAGTGGATCAAGGGTATTCATAGAAAAATAGATTACTACCTTGCATTCTATCCGGGCATGGGAATTTTAAAACATATGCGAAAGGCATATGTTTTAAAATAAAGGAGCAAGATGATGAATGCACTTACTGCAAAGTGCCGGCCACTCCCAAACATACACTTTTTCAGTGCCAACGATGGCATTGATCAGGCAAGACATCGAGATAAAAGTGAATAAGCAATTATCCGCAAACAACCTGGTAACCACCATGCTAGAGATCCAGGAAAACTGGCAGGCTATACAGAGCATGGTTAGAGAAATTATGAGGGCAAAAGAGATAAAATGTAGAGCTTCACGTCAAAATGAGGACTAGACTGTAAGAGCTGGAAATATTGGAAAAGGGGAAAAAGGCGAAAAAGCGAAGACAGCTTACTCGGGGCATACATGAAGTAGATATCTGACTAGATGGTTCCATGTATGCTCTACGAGAAAAAATAGGGCGGTCTTAGTGGGTAGCCCGACAGGAAGTCCCACACTATCATGCTGCGATAGGGCTAAGCGCTTGATGTTCATAAAGAATTTCCACCTGAAAAAGAAGTAGTTACGCAACCAAGACATCGGTTGTACATTTCAGCGAAAAGGAATAAAGAACATAAGCTTTGCAAGGAGTTTTCTAATGTGTTTAATATTATACTGCAAAATGAATATACATATTTGGAAATTTGATCTCTGCAGTGAAAATTATCCAGGAAAACTTCGAAATCGTTGTAGGAAAGAAATACGACCCAATTATTCTCCCAAACCACAATGCGCACCAGACAGTAACACGTCTTGGATGCATTGCTTTCTGATGAATCATTCGTGGATTTTCTGAGCCCCGAATGCGGCAGTTTTGCCGATTAACGAAGTTATCGAAGTGAAAATGGGCCTCATCATTGAAAATGATTTTGTCAGCAAAGACGGCTTTCACTTTTGTTTGCTCGAGGAACCAATTGGTGAACTCTCTCCGCTGTGCATGGTCTGCTGGCAGAAGTTGTTGAGTCAATTGGACTTTATAGGCGTGGAGATGCAAATCTTTAATTAGAATATGCTGAAGAGTGGCTGTTGTAATGTCCACACTCCAGCGAACTGTCATGGTGTGTTGTTCTGAACGACCTGTACGAGTTAGTGTCGTGTGTTTCACCACACTAACCACACCAGCACAGTAGATGAATTAGGAACATTTAGTCGACTGAATTTTGGATGCACTTTACGAATAGTAGCGATCAAACTTTCACCATTTTACTAATAATGTTTAACAACCAGGACGCGTTGTTCTACCGTGTAATACTTCATGTTTACTAAGTCCCACCTGTCTACTTTCGATCTGTTATGTCATAATCACGTGTCACTATAATTGTCAAACATGGCGGGCAATTCAAATTTTGCACTCTTATTGAAACCTCATGCATAAGTTCTTTGATTCAGTGAATAAAGGATGTAATATTTTTTTGGTATATGATAAAGAAATAATCAATATAAGAGTTTACAAAATCTATTCCTCAAATATTTGTCAAATTGATATATTTATCGTTAAGTATAATAATTATGAATTCTAAGCAAATGTGAAGACGGTTAGATGTACTGATTACCTGTATGGAATCGTGTACGACTTCCGCTCGGGTGCTGCCGTTTCGTTTCTCGAACATCGCCTTGTCGATGACTAGCGCCGTCTCGATGTACTTGGTCGCTTCACGGACATCGCGCCGGAGACGGTCGTGATTGACGGTGGGAAGGAAGCCGGAGTGCGATTTCGGCCGCCAGTCCATGTTTCCGGTGTTTGCACAGCCTTTGTTCGCTTTCGTGCGCGCCTCAAATATTACGTGAGGATGTTTCTGCTAAAAAAGAGCGAAGCTGTGCAGTCACATGGCGTTCTCAAGATCGGCAAGACGGCAGAAAGAATTTGCTTGCGACTATATAATGAATGAATTGAATGATTACGTCACAATGGATTTAAAAGTTGTTTATTAATGAATTTTTGTTGTATAAACTCAAATTTGAAATCGCAAAACACTTACTGCCTCGTAATTTGCTTTGAATTCGGATAAACGGGAGGACGCTTTTTGAGATGCAAATTTCTGTAATTTTTTTTGTGCTTTATATAGAGAGTGCTTAACGAGGAAGTTCGAGGTCTTTATACAATGATTCTTTAGTCAAAAATAAGAGAAAAACTTCGTATATAGACGTGGATTCAATTCTTAATTCCTTTAAAGATGTGGGTGCTCAAACTTGCATTATAACACATGGGCTGAAAAGTCTCCAGCCTAACAAAGAAAACACGGCTTTTTTTGGTTCAAAATTAGCTTTATTCATCAACGTAATCTCCATCAAGAGCAACGCAATCATTCCAGCGCCGCTCTAACATTTCAATACCACTTTTGTAGAACGATTTATCTTCTGTCTCAAAATAGGCCTCAGTTTCAGCGATAACCTCTTCATTCGTGCGAAATTTCTTACCGGCGAGCATTCTTTTGAGGTCTGCGAACAGCCAGTAGTCGCTGGGAGCCAAATCTGGCAAATACGGTGGATGTGGGAGCAATTCGAAGTTCAATTCATGTAGTTTTTCCATTGTTTTGATTGACTTGTGACACGGTGCGTTGTCTTGATGAAACAAAATTTTTTTCTTTGCCATATGTGGTCGTTTCTTTGCAATTTCGACCTTCAAACGCTCCAATAACGCTATATAATATTCACTGTTGATGGTATTTCCTTTCTCAAGATAGTCGATGAATATTACACCACGCACATCCCAAAATACCGAGGCTATAACCTTTCCAGCCGATTGTTGTGCTTTCGGGCGCTTTGGACGAGGTTCACCAGTTGCTGTCCACTCAGATGACGATCGTTTTGATTCCGGAGTGAAGTGATGGATCCATGTTTCATCCATTGTCACATATCGATGCAAAAATTCCGGTTTGTTACGTTTAAACATGGCCAAACACTGTTCAGAATCATCGACACGTTCTCGTTTTTGGTCAACAGTGAGCAAACGCGGCACCCACTTTGAACAGAGCTTTCTCATAGTCAAATGCTCATGCAATATAAAGCCAATACGTTCTATTGATACCTTTACGATGTCAGCTAACTCACGCAACTTCACTTCACACACATCATTCAAAACGATTTTGATGTTTTCTGGTGTTACCGCCTCATTTGGACGTCCATTGCGTTCTGCATCATCGGTGTCTCTACGACCACGTTTGAAGTCAACAAACCAACGTTTTATTGTTGTTTCTGATGGAGCGGAGTCCCCATAACACTTTTCAAGCCATTGCTTCGCTTGAACGGTATTTTTTGCCATCAAGAAGCAGTGTAAAATTAAAACACGAAATTGTTTTTGATCCATTGTTTTGAAAATAACAAAAGTAGCGTGACTCTTAGCACAATAACTCACAAACTAATGAATAGAATATCATGAAATTTTAACAGCTGTCTTTTGAAGGTTAGTACTAACTGAGAGAAAGGTGACTGCAATAAAACTAGCGTCATCTATGTGTTAGGCCCGGGACTTTTCAGCCCATGTGTTACTTCCGGCAGGTCAGCTTCAGCATTATTCTTGCGAGGTACTTTCGCTGTTATACCTGTATCTATAATCTTTAGGCGTATGGAAAGAGATGTGTTAGAATGAGCTCTTGGATTCAGGTAATGATCCGCGTACATTCTTGTAGCTCTGGTGGCGCTACTTTCGTAATAATATTATAGGAAGTCATTCTTGACTTGTAAATTGAAATGGCACTGTTAGAAACGTCAATACGGAAATGAATTTTGATAATTATGACAATTTCAGTTTAACTACATGGAGTTTTTCGATTCTGATAACGGATATCGTCGTCCACTCAAACGGAGACGACGTTTTTTTTCTTATTTTCGTCCAAAGAATCGTTAGGCATCGTGTATAGTGACAGCAATACCATCTCTATTTCAATAGCAATTTTTATAGGAAACTGAATTTTGAAAACGAGCAGAGCATACATATGATATTAACAGTAATATTTTAAGTTTTGTCTTTAAGATAGCAGATGTTACGGATAAGCTTCTAACTTCCCCGTCTAATACCAAAAGTTTTCGAAAACAAAGTCGCTAGAACTCGCATAAACGTTTACAATATTCACCTAAACTATTTTACCATCATCTTATACGCTAAATGCAATTCCTCGTGGCGTTCCATAATTACAGTTTAATATCTTCGCTAATAGTAAAAGTTGTTGCTTTTCATGGCTGTCACTTTATACGCATAACTATTTTGCAACGACCGCAACGGGTTAACCGCCGAGAAGTTACAAACGGCGTGAAATGTTTCGAAACACCATAACGCGTGCATGTTTTCACTTTGTATATTGTGGGTTGAGGTGAGCGAAGTAACTTTGCGTAACTTTAGTATATCCCGTAACACAGTACGAGGGCGACCTAAAATGTTTCCGGAATCGGCGTGGTTCTTTTTTATTTTTCGATGTAGTCTCCTGGAAGATTAATACCCTTTTTCAAACGGTGTTGCAGTCTCTTCATGCCGTCGCTGTAGTAATTCACCGTGGTTGTCCTTCTCTTCTGCAGATAGTCGATGAGGATCACACTTTGGGGATCCTAAAAAAAATGGTCGCTATAACTTTTCGGGCCGATGGAACGGTCTTCGCTTTCTTCGGAGCCGATTCGCCAGGAATTCATTTATTTTGAATTTGCGTGACCATTCCAGCCATCCAGAAGTGTTTTATTTCTGCACGAAATCCGATGTTAGCCATTTTTGTGAAACCGCCTCACTTGCTGCACAAAACACACTCTTAAGCAATAACTATTGACAGTAGACATCTGAAATTTTGACAGTTGCCGTAGCAAAAGTTGCACTTGCTAACCACTTCGTGCGCCATCTCGTGCCGATTTCGGAAACATTTTAGGTTGCCCTCGTAATTATTAAAATTTTCTATTCGATATACCATCATAGCTAAAGTAATAGAAGTTAGGTTAGGCTTGAAGGTGAGTTTAAGTTTGTGTATACGACAACGGCGTAAAGTCTGACGTCACGATTTATTGACGATGTGCATTAGAATTTATCGTGCCTCTACTATACCAAAGTAATATACTTAAATAAAATACTCCATTTTTATTATTTAGTAATCAATGATCTTGTGAGTGCTCACATAAGGCGGATGTGTTTCCTGGAAATCTGTATTAATACCGAGCACGTAGTTCACTGATAATAATTTGTACGTGTATGACTTTGCCTAGCGAAACTAAAGGGCTTCGTTACTTGGTGTATGTATGGAAATAGCTCCTCTCTAGGAGTAACTTCCCAACTTGGTTATTTAGAAAAGAAACACGCTATTGTCTACTAACATAAATTTCCGATCATAGCCTCTCTTATAGCATAGAAAAAGTAATGTAATGTAATGTACACCGGATTGCATCCCTTATAAAGCCGCACAGTTTTTGCAATTACTGAAGTTTCCGTCGCAACGAAACAACCTAGCCGCCAACCGAATAGTTTCCATACATATATGCATATCTCGTTCTATCTTCGGCATCGTAATAAAGTTCTCCTCTTTCGCGTAGCAAACAAAATGAAATAGTATCCGAGGTATTCTCCCCAACACATCTTTTATTCGGCAGCCGACATTCGTGGAATTCCATTTCCAGCTCGTACAGAGGCAGAAAAGGATGTCGTTTTGCTCGTTCCCCTATAGACGCGGATGAAAAGGCCGACTGCAGCGCCGCCATAGGTGCATTCCGCTTCCATCGCGCATAACAGCGAGAAATTCAAAGTAATCGAGCTTCAAACGCACGAGGGGACATGTTCGAAAGGAATAATACGTGTTATGGATGTTGCCGCGGTCAACGTCTATATCGCGACGTTTCGGATGGTATTCTCTGTGTACCTTCAGTATACGCCCGTATAGCAGCTTAATAAATATGCGAGAATTGTTTCGGGATTGCTACGTGGAAGCTTATGCAGGGGACGTGTCAAAGTAAACGAACGAAATGTTTTCATGCGAAGATATTGGATTACATATACACGTTGGGTTATTTCTATAGAACTTAAAACGTAAGTTACATCGGTTGCAAAAATCAGTGTCTCGTACAGTATGTACTTTGAATGCATAACTTTTTTACTATTTGGCCTGGTTGATTTTGAAAGTAAAAAAATTCAGAAGCACTAATTTTTTTCTTTGCCATATGCGGTCGTTTCTTTGCAATTTCGACCTTCAAACGCTCCAATAGCGCTATATAATATTCACTGTTGATGGTATTTCCTTTCTCAAGATAGTCGATGAATATTACACCACGCATATCTCAAAATACCGAGGCCATAACCTTTCCAGCCGATTGTTGTGCTTTCGGGCGCTTTGGACGAGGTTCACCAGTTGCTGTCCACTCAGATGACGATCGTTTTGATTCCGGAGTGAAGTGATGGATCCATGTTTCATCCATTGTCACATATCGACGCAAAAATTCCGGTTTGTTACGTTTAAACATGGCCAAACACTGCTCAGAATCATCAACACGTTCTTGTTTTTGGTCAACAGTGAGCAAACGCGGCACCCACTTTGAACAGAGCTTTCTCATAGTCAAATGCTCATGCAATATAAAGCCAATACGTTCTTTTGATATCTTTACGAGCAAAAACAGCTAATAAGGTTTGAAGCGAATTTTTATGTTTGAAAATGTTTAATAATATAATATTAAAAATAGTGACTTGGCCTTCCCAGAGTCCGGATCTTAATTCGATAGAGCTCTCGTGGAAGGAACTGGACAGAGAATGTCCAACGGTCAAAATGCATCTCTGGACGGTATTGGCAAGGGTGTGGAACAATATTCGTCTAGATATATTGAGGAAATTGGTAGAATATAGAATTGTGCGAGTAGTTATTGGCTTGATATTTAAACTTAGTGTTTAGTTAGTGATTGTCGTGTTTCTGATTTTGTCTTTCCTTGTTACTCCTTCTATTCTTCTTAGGAATCTCATTTCCATGGCCGTGACTTTGATTCTATTTGTGTTTGTCCAATGTTGGTCCGGCCACTCTTTTATACACTTCTGTCTTTATTTGTTTTGGTATTTCGTTTTTATCTAAAAATGTATTTCTTAATGTATTATATATTTCTGCGGATTTCCCTATTCTCTCATTTTTTTCTCTCTCTATTCTCTTGTTGTCTTCAATAGTTGTTTCTAATTCGTAATTGTAACTTTTAATTTGTTCCATGCGATTTTGATGCTATATTTGTTTTCTTCTACTGCTGTTATCATTGTATTTATTTTCATCGTGTTTTATCTTTATTAGTTCTTCTGGGTATATCTTCAAGTTTTGCTGTAATGTGTTTCCCGAGTGTGCTATCAATACCATATCATCTGCAAACAGTGTTTTCCTGTACGTTAATAAATTCAAAACCTGGTAGAGACGTGCTGTCAAAAATATCCTTATAAATTAAAATTACAAAATTACCATCAAAGACCCATTAATTATTTAGAGAAGCGAAGTTATAGTATAACTACACTCGACTCCTGTACAAAATTCTAAACTCATAACTGAATTTGATACCAAAACATAAATATTCGTCCTTATTCATCCAACATTTACCATCGCATTTTCCGCAAACAAACTGCGCAACGATAAATTACCAACTCTGATGGAAGGAACGCTCTCCGACGAAGTTTGGCGTACCTCGTAACCTTGTTGCCGTTTCCTCGCGTTATTGGCATAATAACGCTGAACTT
The DNA here is from genome assembly GCA_023509865.1 of Trypoxylus dichotomus. Classification (NCBI taxonomy): domain Eukaryota; kingdom Metazoa; phylum Arthropoda; class Insecta; order Coleoptera; family Scarabaeidae; genus Trypoxylus; species Trypoxylus dichotomus. Next base: position 57,907,161 of record CM042078.1, read on the forward strand.
TCGACGAAGGTAGACGGCACGGAAAAAAATCCGCTAACAAGATATCGTGGGTATCAAATTTCCCGTGGGAAGGGTCCATTTCGGACGGGCCGCTCGGCCCCTTTCCCTTTTTAACTCGTTTAAACCAGACGCCGTTTTTTCCGTTCTAACTTCACTTTAAAAGTTAACAGCGGCAAGGGTAGCCGAGGCCGCAAACCAATTTTTTTAACGTGCCCGTACTCGACGAGATTTATTGCGTTATTTAATTTTTTCCGCCGGGTCGACTCGAGAGCATTCGCGAAAGTTCGTAAAATTACGAACGATGAACCTCAAGGAATGTTGTGGGAATAGGTGTTTTTGGGAATTGTTTGACGGTCTATAAACGTTAAATTAAGAAATTTAATGGTTACTGGAGGAGTTTTGAGGAAGAATTATGTAAAAAATGGCCTATAAAATGTAAACCGTGTTATCAAGTATTAATAATAAGCAGGGAAAGTACACAAAAAGTATTAAGAGACCTGTGATTGTAATGGTGTATGATAAAACGTCCCCTGTACCAAATTATGGTATACACTTCTATTTGCAGTTTGTCCCAAATTATGGTATACAAAACTTTGAAAACTGGTTTATTGTATTTATATAATTCCACTGCTCGACAATGTCCGACATATTGTTTTTATGTAGTTTACATTAGTAATTTACAACCAGCACTTGTCTTGCCGGTAAAAATATTTTCGGAATCGTATATGAAAATGGTTTGATTTAACATTGTGCGAGTTTTCGTTTGCACGTGTAAAGCCTGCTCCAGATGAAACTTTACTTAAAAGAAATGCAGACTTGTCACCTGTTGATGCTGAACAAACACCAATATTAAATTTCGCCACAAAAATTCAAACTGTATTAAAATAATCCAGTTGTAACACCAGGAACATTTGATGCTTGTCAACTGGAAGAGGTAAAACAGGTTGGGTCGCTTAAAAATGGCACAATGATATCCGATATTGTTGTAAGTTTAAAAACGTTACCAACAAGAGCAGCACTAGAAACTAAAGTCAAGGAAGACCTAAAAAAATTAATGAAGAATGAGGTGATATTAAAGGACGAAGCTTTATCACATGCAACAAATGAACGTGGTATTCTACTTTTAAAGTATTGATACGTCTACTCCGAGGTATTAAGGCCAGGTTTTAACCATTAAATCCATGGATGTTAGATGTACTAGCTCATTTTGCTATAATGAATAATCCAAGTTGGCAAGCCCTCCCAATTAACCAAGCTTTTCGTAGAGTATTCCAGTTATTAACTGCAAGCTTATTTCTCCCTGGTTCTGTTGGTATAACTCATCCATGTGAAGAAGGAAACATTCGCATTCATGCCGCTATGTCGCTAGAGCAGCAAGATATTTGCTGTTTAACGGTTCAGACATTGTTGAGAGTACTATCACATTGCGGATATAAATATATTTTAGGACAGTATGGCAGTGCTTCAATTGCAACCGAAATGTCTATTTGGGATAGAATCGTTGTTTCTTCTGTTGATCCCGGTTATGAAAAACCAACGGAAAAAAGGATGCCGATGAAGAAGATAGCATTGAAGAAGCCAAGGTCTAAAGCATTCAAATCAGTAGTATTCGGTGGCTGTGATTTGAATTTAATACACCGTCCATCTCTTGATCCTTCGGCCAGTAATTCTACATCGTTGTCACAAGAATGCACATTTGCATTATCTTGTTGAACGTAAATTGTCTTGGCTTTATGCGCTTTTGGAAATTTGGATCGAATGGCTGGTAAGACGTCATCGGTAATTACCTTTTCTGCTGCGTTAATAGACTCGATGTTTTTGGTCGCCATTCTTCCTCTTGCCCAGTTCTTGCTGTTTCTTTTTAAACAAAAGGCTAGAGTCCGTCGAAATATTGCTTTCTAGCACTATCATTGGTCTGAGCACTGTAGCCATAAACATAACCTTAGTTATGAACTAATTGCTTTTACAGTGACTTTTTTCTTCTGTTTCGTCCAGTGTGATCTGATATGGCCTTTTAACTTGCGATAAATAAAACAACTTTTCGTCTATATGTACATACGTAGTCGTATATATCCTCAAACCATTGATTTGGTTTAATATTTGACAAACAGAACTCTAGCCTCGTTCTTTTATTACAGTCCGTTAGTAGTGACCTCACTGTTGACGATATTCTTTTAGAATGTCATCCTTTGAAAGTGCGAAAGACGACTTTTAACGTAAGATGAGAAAGCAAACCATTTTGCCGTGTGTGAAAGATTTTGGGCACGATATCGAACAGCGGAGGATGATTTGTTAAGGCACATCGTCACCTGTGATGAGACGTGGGTGCACCATTACACCCCGGAGTCTAAGCAGGCAAGCCTGGACTAGCGAAAACCTGAAGAACTACCACGAATTCCGATTAAATTAGTTCTCTTGTGTCAATTTTGATTTTAAAATCGCATTCTGTATGATCAAATCCAAGATTATCGAAATTTTGACGAATTTTCAACTACGTTTTTTGCGAAAAATGGAAATCAACCAAAAGTAAAGGTCTGAAATTAAAGTTACTTGAATCCTTAGAGCAGTAAACTCCACTCACACAAATTTATTAATTATACGGAACGCAGCGTTTCGAGAGCACGTGGGCTCTCATTGTCAACCATCTTACCGACTGAAAGTAAAAACTGTATCACACATGCAAATTATTTTCTACGCAGGCTCTAAAATTTCTAAAACATATGACTATTTACAATCTACTCGGTGGTCTAATGCCTTTTTCGGGAAAGGATGGACCGAAAGCGAACCGTATCTTTAACACGGCCTATGGTAATAAATCCATCAAACTCGAGTGTGCAATTGGGGGTGGTTCTCTCTTCAATAAGTTTCCGTTCTTTTTCATACATATCGTTTCGTACGCGTCTAATTCTCTATACGAGTTCACGTTTTTAAGTAGTGTAAGATTTTTTAAATCAATCTTATGTCCGGATTTTACCATATGCTCTGCTACGCTTGATAGATCTGGTTTGTCGAAACGACAGTGTCTAATATGTTCTTTGAACCTCGTTTCGATACTCCTTTTTGTTTGTCGAATATAAACTTTCTCACAATCATTGCATGCGATTTGGTATATTCCAGACCTTTTTATCATCTCCGGTTTATCTTTGGGATTCCCTAAGAGATTCTTAGTCATATGTTTTAGAAATTTTAGAGCCTGCGTAGAAAATAATTTGCATGTGTGATACAGTTTTTACTTTCAGTCGGTAAGATGGTTGACAATGAGAGCACACGTGCTCTCGAAACGCTGCTTTCCGCATAATTAATAAATTTTGTGAGTGGAGTTCACTGCTATACCTGTGAATTGTACATCCACACAGTCCTTGCAATCGTCATTAAATATTCAGATGTATTAGTTAATGATCTAATAGACCTGAATAATTCACCGTTGTTAAACTTGTTTGTAAGTTCTAGTACTAAGAATTAGCCTATTATGTAAACACATTATGTAAACTAAATAGGTACACACATTGTACACATTATCCTTAATTAGAATAAGATAAGGTTACCTTAAGTTTGAGTATAAATAAGTTTATTGTTCAGTAGGAGTAGAATATCTGATGGAGCTACAGTGATAGCGAAACATGTTATAATAGCATTGTGATAAATATAATTTTTTTTTTGTAAAACATTTGAATTTTACTTCTTCGACCGTTGTTCAAAATACTAATAATCAAATTCCGAATACGAACTTGAAACCTTTTGGCTCAACAAATTGAAGAATACACTAGCGAAAACTCGACCAATGTCAACGTGTTGATCGAAGATTACCTGGTCGATGCGACTTCTTTTTGAAAATAATCAAAGTATCCGAACTTTTGTGTGCGACAGTGTATATACACGATGTGTATGCGATTTATTCAACGGAGCGCTACTCAAATTAATTCTTTCGTTTTATCCTAACAGCTAGGCACTCGTAATTTTAGCGCAATGCTTAATTATTCAGCGCTACCGTTGCCCCGTGCATACTCGTTCCATTTCCTCCTTTCTTCCTGACGTATAATGAGCGGCCAGCGACGTTGTTAGGACGACGAAAAGAATGGAGGACGTCGGAACGAGAGACGAAATGAAACGATGAGCGTTAAACTAGTGCCAGCCCGAAACGAACAAGATTAGAATAAGTGTTTCCTGCATTTTACCGTCGCTATTCGCAGACGATCTCGCATAAATTTTGTCTCCGTTCGGCATTGCCATGCATTAAGGGGGTGGGATACTCTGGGAGTAGTTTTAAAGTATCTCCGTTACGTTAGGATTTTTTAACTAAAAAAAATATAAAAGCTTGATTGCGAAGTATTATGAGAAAAATTACGTTGACTAATCAATATGTTTAAACCTGTCTAGGTGTGGTTTAATTTTTTATTGGCAATGAATGCACATCGTAAGTGACCCTGTTATGATGCTTCATCACCAATATAAAGCGAACATTTTTCAAAGAGTACGTTTCATTTAAACATGTTGAAATTTCAACCTCAAGTTATGTTATTCATTTGTTATCAGTAGAGACCGGATTATATCCCATTTTATTTTATTTATTTATTTTATTTTACGTCTATTTGTAGATGTCTTATGCTGATCAAAGTTAATTAACGCTAATTAACTTTAACTGGCTCAGAATAGGAACCTGTGGAAGATAAAAATAAGAAAATAAATAGTCCGACACCGCAAGGTATAAAGGACATACGATTAAAAAAAAATAACTTCAATCAGTGTAATACATCTGAATATAGACGTAAAATATAGATAGATAGTTTATTTAGCTAACAAGCTATACAATAACACAGAACAAATAACTTCAATATACAGTGCACTTACAGTGCTCAATAATATGTATGTACAAATGCTTTTTAAAGGTACTAATATTATTAGTTTTAATTTCATATGGTAAACCATTATATAACATAAGACCAATTACAAATATGTTTTTAGAAGTCTGGGTTCTATGAAAGGGAGCAATATAAAAGTCGTTATAGTTTCTAGTGTTGTAAGCATGAGTATCTTGGACGGTTTTCAATTTTTCACCAAGGTAATTTCGAAATAAATTATTTTTCATTTTATGTATAAACACTAGACTTTTAAATAAAATTCTTTGGTGGACATTCATTAAATTAAGTGTGAGTAACATATCTTTAAATGCGGGTATATCTGTTACATTTTAATTCACATACATCTTCATTCTTATTTAAATTAAAAAGTACTGGTGCACAAAATTCTATATATTGTGCAACTACAGATTTATAAACAAGTGTTTTTATATACAGCGATAAATATTTTCAAGTTCTACTCATAAACCCTACTTTTTTTGACATTTTATTCATAATCTGTTTTGAATGATCTTTGAATAGCAAATGTTTATCAATGGTAACACCCAAGTACTTAATGTAGTCTACCCTTTCTAAATCACTGTCCTCGATTTTTATTCTAATACTAGTTATATCTATATTATTCAACTTATGCATGCTACCTATAACCATACATTTTGATTTGATAAGATTAATGCTTAGTTTATTTATACACAGCCATTGATATAATATCGTAAGTTGATTATTCATAGTCTTCATCATATCGCCCATACTACTACCACTTACGTATAACATAGTATCATCCGCAAGCATACATATATTGCAACCTTCCATTGACAACAATAAATCATTAACATATATGTTAAACAATAAGGGACCTAACACCGTGCCTTGTGGAACACCATTGTTTGTATTTAAACTATTAGATATTCCATTATTATACTTCACTTTTTGACTTCTATTGTTTAAATATGAATCAAACCAGACCTTAATTTTGTCACAAATACCATACATTTCTAATTTCTTTATTAATAGTTTTCTATCAATAGTTTCAAAAGCCCTACGGAAGTCCAAAAACACAGCTATCACAAAATTTCCCTTATCCATTTCTTGCAAAAACTTGTGACATATATCCACAATAACAGTTTCACATGAATGACCTTTTCTAAATCCTGATTGATTATGATGAATCACATTGTTTCGCTCACAAAAATCATATAATTGGTCTTTTACGCACAGTTCCAGAACTTTTTCGTAACTTGGTACAGTATTAATAGACCTGAATTCCTCACATACTTTCGTCCCTGCCACTTTGGGAATTGGAAGAATGTACGATGTTTTCCAGTTTTCGGCAAATGTACCTGTATCGAGTGAAGCATTCACTATGTCAAGGATTCTATTTGCAGACATCTGAGCAGCATCCTTGATAATTTTGGTCGTTAGTCCATCACTAGTAACGTCTGTATTTTTCAACGTGTTAATTATAGCTTTGATGCCATTCAAAGTTATACTGCGAAATTTATATTTATTATTTCAATATCATAAATAAATAAGATAAAATATATGCACCTTGCATATAATCCGGTCTCTAGTTATTACAAAATATAATTATGACAATAAGACATTAAATAGAAAATATACGAGTTACGTCTAGGGATATTTATATTGTTAATGTTGACACATCTGCAGAAACAAAATACTATGTTACCATTTCGAAATAACCTTTCAAAATCAGCTGTTCATGATTAGGGGTAAAATTGGTTGATTTGACAAGAAGGGACTAATTGGCTAATGAGACGACAATTAATCAATCAAGTGTTTCTAGCGCAGCAGCCAGATATAGAGAAAGAGGAGGTTACATATGTAGACCGTTGCCAGGTGGTCCAAGCTGTGCTGTTCCCCAAGATGATCAGCATTTAAGACTACAAGCATTGGAGGCATCTAACTGCATGGCAATTGCAGATCGACTTGGTTAGAGTCAGAAACACTAGAATAAGCACCCAAATCGTTCGTAATAGGTTAAGTCAGAGTGGAATAAGAGCCAGAGTAGCCGTGACGGCTCCTCGTTTTACTAGGAATCACCGATTGGCCCGCTTAAGGTTTATATGAGAACATGTCAATTGGAAAGTGATTGACTGGGCCAACATACTCTTCACAGATGACTCAAGGTTTAGTCTTTAAGCTCAGATAAACGTATACTAGTATACAGACGACATGGCAAGCGCTACTCCCAGTGCAATATCAAATCTACGCTTAATTTCGGTGGTGATTCTATCATGGTTTGAGGAGGCATCTCCTTAGCAGGCCGTACAGAGTTAGTATCAGTAAGGAGAGGTACAATGACTGCCCCCGGGGGTATATAGCAGATATTTTACAAGATCATGAATGAACCAGTAATAGGCAACGAATTCTTGTTAATGCACGATAATGCATTATCCCATGTAGCAATAATCGTTTGGAAATAGCTTGAACAGGTTAGCAGATATGAAACCTACCAAGAATGTATGGGACTATCTTCACAGAATTGTAGGGGTGGCAATATCGAGTGGTAAATTACTATCCTGTAATTGTTTTCCCAAAAATATAAGCTCCTTTACTATATCTGCTTAATAAAAAATTCAAATATGAGTTTCTGTTTTCATTTGATCCCTGTATTATTTAAATAATCATAATAATTCTTTCTTGGAGTATACTAGGATGTAGTTCAAAGTTCCTTTAGTCATAAAATCATTCAGATGAATTAAAAATTAAATGCTATCATTAATAGACGTTACATGAGCTCGAAGTAACGGCAGAAGACCACATTAACTTATGCAATTATAAAAGAAGATCTCATTCTGATCAAAGTAGGCACTTCAGACCTGTCAAAATTATCTTTCTCATCCAAATTGATATTTTCGAACACAAATTTTGTTAGCACTAACGCCTCAACACGACAATTTCTCCTCCAACAGAAAAAAAAGTCCACAGATAACTTAATCCCACTTTAATGGTTTCGTTGTCCGTGAGGCGACCCCGATTTCGCTTTTGACGGTCAAATCGAACTAATACGAAATCGTCGAAAGTCAGAAACGTTCCCGGCCGAACGTAATGCATACGTCCTAGATAGAAGAAGATGTTCGCCGTCATCGCCTCGCCCTTGATTGGCGATATTGTTTTCGACACATCAACTTATCTCGGATTCTGTCAGGCCGCTTCGATTCCCCTCGTTTCTTCGACCGTACGTTCTATCTCTTCCATCCTTGTCACTACTACGGTGGTTTCCGGATGCACAGTAAAATTTTACGTTCTCTTTTTGGTAGCCTGACGAGATGCTTTTAGCATGGATGTATGGTTGGCATGGAAAGCGCGGGCGATGCGAGCGTTAAAAAGAAGACGTCGCAAGTACGTCGGAGCGAAGTGTCGCGCGGTTGAATTGAATAACGTTGTTTAGCAAGCGGAAAAGGTGGTTGGATTTATTATAGGAGAAAAAAGAGGCAAAGCGTGCACTTTAGGTGATTACCATTAGGACCAAATATATCGATTGTTTGCGGGATTTGAATAACCGAACGACCCTCCCGAGATTCTGTTTAACGTATGTCAAGGTCGGAAATTGCATACATCGTACCTCTTGTATGCAAATGATCTTGGTGATAGCTTTGCTGGGGTGTGTTTAGCGGTAATAATAATAATAATAGCAATAACAATATTCTATATTTGTCCAACGATAATTAATCATCGCAGGGCAATATACTAACAATTCGTGAAGTTACATTATGTGCCATGCAATTCATATTAACAAACACTTCCACGCCACACAATACATATTACAAATGTAAAAAAAATCTTGATAGTTAAACTAACATCCATATTAATATGAATATCAATACTAAACCACTGTTGGCATTAGTACTGATAAAATTACAATTTTCTTGCAATTTCCAACGTATTAAACTTCCGAAAAAATATCGGTCTCGGAGGGGACTTGAACCCAATATCTCTACGCCTCCGGTGTAGCGTGCTAAACCAATTGCACCACGAGGCCATTGAATCCAAGTCGCTTTAAATCCCCCTAGATGTCACTTCAGGCATCGGAAGCTGTTCTTGTGGATAAATTTCCGGAATTCTTTGATTCGTTGATTTTTAAAATGACCAAGGTATGTACTTCAAAATTTCTGAATATCCAAAGAAGACAAGCCAATGCCTTTATTAGTTACACAGTGCCTTAGTTGAAGATGGAGTCAGCTGGAGTTTCTATTTTCTATTAGTTTTTTGAAATGGCTTTATATCTCCTTTTATTCGCATTTTCACATTCTAAATTTCCATACTTCGCATCACTAGTAAGCTTTCTTTTTTGGTAAATACATATTAAATTCTCTCTTACTACATATCAGGGCAGCCAACTTTTTTATCGGTCACTTCAGAAATGGTGTAGCAACTTTGTTTCCGTTTATTTTTGCCAGGATATTCACAAAAGAATGAACTTGATATACCGTGTCTATTACCTCCTCTCAACATTATTATTATTTGTAGGGAACATTATTTTTTGAGAATCTGCGGTGCTAAGTTCGTTTGGAAAAAATTATATTTTTGCGTAATTTTTGAAGTTTTTGATACAATGTATTGCTTACGTGAGATATTCTCTAACGATATCAAGAAGTTTTGGGACACCATGTATATCAAGCTACCAAATATGATTAAATTTATCTTAAGAGTATGACGACTTTCTTTAATGTTTCTATTGGCTTGCGTAAAAAAGGATTTTATACCTTCATCTTTTTTCTAAGACTTATAACTTTTTCTTAGTTTAGAAATTTATTAAATTATTTCAGTACGAGTAAACGAATACTTCAACCCGGCATCTTACACATAACTTGAATATAAATGATGAAATGAATTAATATTATGCTGGATATAAGAGATGAAATGATAGTAAATAAGAATTAGATTAACTGACCGAAAGGTCTCCGCCGTAGAATGGATGGATAACGAAGGTTTCATTGCCTAGGTGGATGACACCACTAACGCCGTTGCACGTGTGGAAAGCAGCAGTAGCACCGGGATAATCTTGAACGGTACCGTGGTAGTAACAATGTTCGATTTCCTGTAAATAAATAATATATTTAGGTATATGAAACCATGCATTTCAGAGAAGGATTAAAGGAATTTGGACAACGCGTTTTATAGAGGATTTTCAAAAAGGACAACATGTTAGTTCTAGATTTTGATAAAGGAAAACCTCGTAAATTACTTGAAAACAAAAACATTATTTGGATGAATTCTTAAACTGAGAAGCAATTAGGTAATTTGGTAGTTTGTTTATCATAGTAATAATTAGCAAAATAATTGCAAAATTATTCATCTAATTATGTGCCTAACTTGATGTTTTAACTACTCAATTGATCCTTAAAAATGTAATTTATGTAACAAAGCTTTTCTACCAATTTAACAGTATTTCCAGTTATTAATAAATAACATGTCAAATATCTGTCAAATATCTGTCAAGCATCTGCCAAATATCTGTCAAACTTATGTCAAATATTCCTATCTTCAACTGAAATAAATCATTATTTAACTAAAGCTTTCGGCATTTTACGAAATGAACGTCTAGATTACGAGGGCGACCTGAAATGTTTCCTGAATCGACAAGAAAAACACGGTATTGGTGTGGTTTTTTATTTTTCGACCTCGAGAATCCTAACAAAATCGTCGCCATGGCCTTTTCGGTCAATGGAACAGCATTCGCTTTCTTAGAAGCCGATTCGCCTGGAAAAATCCACTGTTTCGACTTTTCCTTGGTCTCCGGTATGTTGCGGTGGATCCAAGTCTCATCTACGGTTAAGAAACGCAGGAAAAAATCTCTTGGATTACGTTGGATCCTGGCCAGACACTCCTCCGAAACGATCACCCGATTTCGTTTTTCCTCCGTTAAGCAAACGCGGTACCCATGATATGGCCAACACGTTTTCCTGTTGTCTCTGGTATCTCTTTCAGCTTCAATCGGTGATCTGTTAACACGACATCATGAATCTCGTCGACCATTTCATCGTTGGTAGCGGTTTTTGGGCGTCCACTGCGTGGTTCGAGTACATCCGCTATGAAATATATTTCGAATTTCCGTGGCTATTTTCGCAGCCATCCAGAAGTGTTTTATCACTACGCCAAATTCGATTTGATCCATTTTTGCGAAACCGTCCGATTTGCTACACAAAACACACTCTGAAACAATAGCTATAGGCGTTTGAAATTTTGACGGCTGCTATCAAAAAGGTTGCCGTTGCGGATGAATGAATCCACCTCAACCTTCGTACGCCATCTCTTGCCGATTCCGGAAACATTTCAGGTCGCTCTCTTTTTTTCTAAATCATTGCATGTGACGAAACGTTAACGACCTATAAAAAAATTAAAGGTTTCTATTACTTCCTTGGGAAGGAAAGTAGACTCGTTACATCATGCATTCGCTTCATTTCCGGCAGTTCTCTTCATTTGTCGGGAACCGTTCAGGTGGAGAGGGAGTAATTGAACTTAGCTCGGCGGTTTCGACTTCCGCTTAATCTAAAGACACATGTGCCGAGCTAAATATATCATTTAATTAAGCTCCAGACTGCTAATCTCGATACACGAGCATAGCGAAATGAAATTAACCAATTTTCCAGAGGCAGCCCGAGTATATAGGATGTTTGAGGTTATTTTCGCGCATCGTTGTTATAGAAATTGTAAAGATGATTAAATTGTAGAATTTGTGCGAGTCTTTTCCTTAGAATCGAAATGAATGTAATAAAAGAAAATATATTGGTGTTTTATTTACGTTAGTCAATATAATATTGCTCCTAGAACAGCTGTCTATTGTGGAATCATTCATGAGAAGGACAAATGTGAGGAGACAAACCTATCCAGCATCATCAGCGTGGTTTCGAGCGACTTTTTCGCTCAACACATTGCAATTCCTTCTCGACTACTATCACCATATCTAAACTTACATCTCAAGTGAGCATCCTTGACGCTATCTAGTGCTACAAGAATAACACACTCGTCTGCTGGTTCAAACACAGTGAAACAGTTTCCAAACCCTTTTCGCTAGTAGCTTATGGATTGCTAAATCAGAGAGAGCGCACACCAACAGAGCATGGGGTAACTACACATGTGAATGGTCACTCAAGGCTTACAATGACGTATTAAAAAACACATCGAGAATGCTTAGGAAACAATACCTAATATAAGAATGCTGCTAAATACAATTACTCATTGTACTGTCTTCCTCGTGGATGATTCCATCAATACCATGAGTAAATTAATATTAATATTAGTATGGAACTACTGTTGGTATTAGGAATGATAAAATTTTTGTATTTAATCAACACCGGTAGAGCAAAGGTCGTGGGATTAAATCCTATCGTGACTGATATCTTGTCAGGAATTTAAAAACTTTGGTTAAATACCATGAGTAGCTGTATTTACCAGCATTATTACGAGGATGGACCTCTGTGCTGTATAGTGTATAGTGGCATTAAATTTTTTTATTTTTCGACAGTCTCCCTCTGCATTAATGCACTTGGCTCAACAGCCACCTGGAAAAATTTTTGTCCGACCTTTGCAAATCACCTATCAACTGTTTGCATCGCTGCATAATTACTGGAAAATTTTGCCTCACGTAAAATTTCTTTTAATTTGGGGAACAGCCTGTAATCACTAGGGGCCAGATCGGGCGAATATGGCAGGTGCTTCACTAATTTAAAGCTTGCTTACTGTATGGCAGCCATAGCAATACCAGATGTGTGACTGGGAGCATTATCCTGATGGAACAGCATACCGTGCCTTAAGTTTCCTCAGCGTTTCTCTCTAATAGCGTCCCGGCAATTTAGAAATCGATTGTGCGTAGTAGGCTCCTGTAATGCTCTGTCCCTTTTGCAAGTAATCAATCAGGATGATTCCTTAAGCATCTCAGGACACAAATAGCAAAATCTTTCCAGCAGATGGCACGACCTTAAATTTACGTAGAGAAGGAGAACTGTTTCTCCACTCTGTGCTTGCACTTTGGTCCCGGGATCGTAGTGGTGCATCCATGGTCACATACCGACTAAGAAAGTTCTCTATGTTTGTTTGGTACCTTTCCAGAAGATGTTTACAAATCAATACCCGATTTCCTTTTTGATCAGTGGTTAACATTCGGGGCAGCCATTTTGCACTCATCTTTCTCATATCTAATTCTTTAGTCACGATATAATAAGCCAGTAGTTTCCACAATGTCCCTTGTCGGTTTTGCAGCACGATATTGTATACCTTTTTAATGTTTTTGTCCGTTGTTACCGTTATGGGAACACCACCGGCATGTTCGTTTTCACAGGATGTTCCTCCGCATTTAAAATCTCGACACCAGCGTTTGACTATATCATAAGAAACCGCAGACTCACCAATAGCTGCCATAATGTCTTTATGAATTTGAGTTGGCGTCATGCCCTTTTTCTGGAGGTATTTTATTGCAGCTCTTTGTTCTGCAGGATTCATTTTTATGAACAATCACGACACACAATTCACGAATTAGCCACAGCACAACAACACTTTGAGAAATTAACTTGGTATTATGTAGATGTGATCTACAAATGTCAGTTAACTAAATGTCAAAAATATTCAAACAACCTATTAGAAGCATGTATGTTAGATATTGTTTTCTATGCATTTTTGATGTGTTTCTTAGTTAATGTTGTATTTACTATTTTTATTAATGGAATATTATTACATTGTACGTTAAAACTAGTTACATTCCTATACACAGGTCGTTTCACAATTAAGAGTGATAGTGTGAATAATTGCGATAAAGCGTTTTCACTTTCAAATACGAAAGCTTATCAGGTATCGACTTTAATACTTATTTAAAGACGACCTGTATATTAAAACGAGTTAATTTTCCTTCCAGTTCGCGGTATCGTAGCGGTAGGCGAGTCACGCGGCGTCAGTTATTGGCCTCCCCGGACGGCGTAAAGGATAAAGTTAACGAATTCCGGCCCAATACGCGTGCCGAAGACGGAATAAAAATTCTCCATCCGTTTTGGAGTGACAGTTCGGAGAGATGGAAGGCCGCGTTTTGTTCCCTCCGAAAATTAAAAGGAAAAGAAGGAAAAACGAAGAAAATGAAAGGAGAAAACGTACGAATTTAGTTGGCAGTGGAATAGTAATTATTTTTTTTTTTGTGTTTTCCTCGGAGTCTCCTGGAGCGAGAGTAGAAATGAAGATTAATCTAGAAATTACTTTGCGCGGGCGTGTAGATGTTGGAGTGGTGTAAATGACGGATGCTTTTGAGCAATTACGTTTGTTTTTTTTTGTTTACACACTTTCAGTGTTTTATTGCTTTGGTTATTCGCATTTATAACAAAAATTGTGTAACGGAAATAAACAGGAGACATTTTGAGGAAAGACTAGGGTAAGGAATATCAGAGATAAGATTCTGCAGATGGCGTTGGTTACTTTATATTTTTAGGAATATCATTGCTCTTGAAATGAATACGTAGACTTCCACGGCCAGAGTTACTTACTAAGAATGATAGGGGGGAAAGAAAGCTGAAGAGAATAAGAGAAAGAAAGAGGGACAGTAGAGAGGGGGGAGTGAGAGAAAGAAAAAGAAAGATACCAAAAGGTAAAGGTGGGATCTCGACGTTTCGCCTCCGTCGTAGGAGGCTTCTTCAGGAGAATAGGGAAAACCAAGGTGGCACGGTAACTCGACCTGTTCCTGTTTGGATGCACCGTTTTCAGGACTACCTTAGGATATGATATTCTGAGTACGTTTGTTACTTTCATAAATTTCGCCTATTATCTGCTCAATAATACGTAAATCAGCTCAATCAGATGTTATAATTACTAAAGACTAAATGAGTTGGCCAAATAAAACGCGAATTTTACAAACTATAATGCTAGAGGAGTAAACCACTTGCAAATATCAATGATTTTAGGAATACTTCTGCTTATCGCATTAATTCAAATATTAAAATTTCTAGAAGCGAAACTCACCTGTTTAGAAACCTGTTCGGCACCATTCGCTAGGTAATGTTTCTGCATGATATTAGGTGCGATGAGTTGCCTGAAACAAAACGAGAAGATAAAATGTCTTTAATACGTTTAAGCCGGCTAATAAAATCCAGACAGCCAGAGCAGCGACCGGAGTAGACAAGACGGACGACTGCTGTTTTTCGCCCGCGTAAAACGCGGAACGTGGAAAAGGGGAATCCCGAGACTGCCAGCCATAACCGCGACGAAAGTAACAAAAGACCCGGCCACCACTAGCAGCACTTTTATATTGCGAAAATAAAACCGTATATAAAACGCTATAAACTACAATTTGTATGTATGAAAGACGGAGATTTCCTTTCTCCGGTCTTTTCGTTATGCCCTAGCGCGCACCCCTCTTTTCCCCCAGAATAACCTTAGCTCCGGTTCTCACACTTCCACACGTCCTCCTTCAGATTATACGGGGTTCGTGTAAAAATCTCCAACTAGAAGGTATTGACTTATCTTCTCGTGTATGCTTAGAGATTCGTTGATAACGATTTTTTTACGTATATAGATCCTATTCGTTTGTCTAGCGTACAAGAGTTGTAGGTTCAAATCCCACCGGAACGTTGAAATTTCTAATTTCACGAATTGCATATGCATTTTGACATATTTTGGATGATTTCAATATTTCGCAAAAAGCATTTGAAAATTCGTCAAAATTTCGCTCATCTTGGATTTGGTTCAAGGCTCACTGGATAATATTTTCAATCGTACAGAATACGATCTTAAAACCAAAATTTGTGCAAGGGAACTAATTTAGACGGAATTCGTTTCTGAAAATTTGAAAACATGTAAAAAGTGTTGTGACTATTGCAAAATCCTTTTCTAATTTTAGCAAAATTAAGTATTTTGCCATGAAGAATAATTTTCCTACAATCTAGTCATAAAAATTTTCAGTTGCTGGAAAGGTTTTGCTATCTGCGTCCTGGGATGCTCAATGAGTCATCCTCACTGGCTACGTATTTGCAAAAGGGACAGAGCATTACAGAGGCCTACTATGCACAATTGATTGTTCCAGGAAGGAGGTTGAGATGTTAGGGTACCGATGAATCAAGTGCGTTGGTTTTTTACTGCAAGGGAGTCAGAGGTACAGCATAGAGATCCACCCTCGTAGAATTACTTTCAAAGAAACTGACAATTGTTATAATACAACTGATATTTTACTTTCAAATCACCCGCTGCTATTTAATCGAGTTAAGTTTTGGCAGTGTAATACGGACGTTGATCTACTGCATTCTTAAAGTGAATGGACTGTTAGAGGTAAAATTTATTTGAACACCTTTTATGGGGTAATTTTTATCGTTACATAGTTCGATTTTGGACAAAAATATTCCCACAGAAAGAACTCCTTATTCCGTAGTTTTCTATCGTTCCTAAAACTTTAACGGTGACTTTTAGACGCACCCTGTATACTCACATCTCCTCCCCCATGTTACATATCTCGTGCGATATGTAACAGATGCCGTTCGTCTCGCCAGCCGAGCGCTTTTTCTTCTTTCCCCTACCCCATTATTTATTTAAGCGTTGCTCTCCTCGCTTAGCAAAACGCATTTATATTCATTTTTCGTGTCGCCGTAAGCAATGGAAAGAAATATCTAGCGCGCATTTGTTTGCGAGATCCGCCGAAGATTTGATATGGAACGTCGATAAATGTCTGCGCTTTCCGCCGTCGATTTTTTTTCCAGCCGTAGCCGATTTCCGCGGAATTGCGTGCCGGCTTCTGTTCCTTCGCCGATGGATGGGGTCGTCGGCGAAAGGAGACCTCGCTTTGTTATTCGCGACGTTTCTTCAGAGATGCGGTGCGCGTTGTTTTCGCGTATTGTAAAAAACGAGATGAAAGCTTTCCGGGTAAGGCTTGAAGGTGGCCGCCTGCGACACGGTAAATACGAATTTATGCTTTGCGCTTCAAATTTTCGCGCTCGGCTTGATTAAAATGTATCGATGGTACACTTTGTACGGTGTCAGGGGTTCATTAGCTTTCCTATCTGGAAGAACCTGTTAATTTGCGCGTTGCTGAACGTTGGTGACTTAATGCCGTGATGAATCGTGTAAAAATAATGCGAAAATGTGAATTTGCAATAAAATATGAAACAGATTGGAGACTGGTGTTAACTGAAAATGGTATTGCGGGCTTAGATAGTAAATTTAGAGTAATATTAGTTTGTCGTCTATCAAACTAAACACTTCGACATCAAGGTTTGCTGTGTAATATGACATAACACTCTTATTCTATTCACATGTACTATACTGTTGTACCGTACGAATTAGTAATATTGAGAACAATAGTAAAATATTGCTACAGATCAACTTTTGAATTGTGGGAAGAGAAAGTGAACAAATTCACGTTTTAGAGGATCTTTTCCATTCCTTTACCAATATTTGCCACCTTAAAATTATCAGAGTTACTAAAACACAACAAAGTTATAACGTTTTTATAACTTTATATACTTTTATAACGTTTAGTCAAATATACTTGAAGAAAAATAAAAATACTGTATTGAAGGGGTTGAGGAAAAGTGATTGATGTTTCTTTACTATATGATTAAAGAAACACAAATGTGATGTCAACGGATAAAATAATTTAAAATAAGGTAATAATATTTATTTTGTTTTTTCAATGAACAAACCAAAAAATTAAACGTTGGTTTCGAAAACCAACGTAAATTACATTAAAAATAATTTAATTGATAATGCAATTGGTGTTGATATTAAATATAGTATTTTCCTACATATTAGGAATATATCTGTAGCCATCAATACACTAAGGTGTCTAAAGTGGCCATTTAAATTTAGCGACTTAATAGTGATTTATTCACAGAGTCTCCGTGGCGTAAATGGAAAACGTCTTTGTCTAGCTAACAGGAGTTGTAGGTTCAAATCCTACCGGAATCCCGAAATTTTTAATTCCAGAGACTGATTGAATTAAAATTTAAGGAAATTAAATTCTCATTTAAAAACCAATTGAAATTGCATTAAATTTATATATTGATTTCTTCAGATGTAAATCGCCCGCAGTTCTATATATCGCTTTATATGTCTTAACATCATCAGTGTAGGTGCCACTAACGCACAGAGCGTGGGTTCAAATCCCACCGGGAACTTGCCTTTAATAAAATTGTGGCTGCTGAGATATTACGATATATCCAGAGATATTGTTACATGTAACACATGGGCTGAAAAGTCCCGGGCCCAACAAAGAAAACACGGTTTTTTGGTTCAAAATTAGCTTTATTCATCAACGTAATCCCCATCAAGAGTAACGCAATCATTCCAGCGCCGCTCTACCATTTCAATACCACTTTTGTAGAACGATTTATCTTTTGCCTCAAAATAGGCCTCAGTTTCAGCGATAACCTCTTCATTCGTGCGAAATTTCTTACCGGCGAGCATTTTTTTGAGGTCTGCGAACAGCCAGTAGTCGCTGGGAGCCAAATCTGGCGAATACGGTGGATTCGAACGGAGCAATTCGAAGTTCAATTCATGTAGTTTTGCCATTGTTTTGATTGACTTGTGACACGGTGCGTTGTCTTGATGAAACAAATTTTTTTTCTTTGCCATATGCGGTCGTTTCTTTGCAATTTCGGCCTTCCAACGCTCCAATAACGCTATATACTATTCACTGTTGATGGTATTTCCTTTCTTAAGATAGTCGATGAATATTACACCACGCACATCCCAAAATACCGAGGCCATAACCTTTCCAGCCGATTGTTGTGCTTTCGGGCGCTTTGGACGAGGTTCACCAGCTGCCGTCCACTCAGATGACGATCGTTTTGATTCCGGAGTGAAGTGATGGATCCATGTTTCATCGATTGTCACATATCGACGCAAAAATTCCGGTGTGTTACGTTTAAACATGGCCAAACACTGCTCAGAATCATCAACACGTTCTTGTTTTTGGTCAACAGTGAGCAAACGCGGCACCCACTTTGAACAGAGCTTTCTCATAGTCAAATGCTCATGCAATATAAAGCCAATACGTTCTTTTGATATCTTTACGATGCCAGCTAATTCACGCAACTTCACTTTTCGATCATTCAAAACGATTTTGTCGATTTCTTTGATGTTTTCTAGTGTTACCGACTCATTTGCATATCCACTGCGTTCTGTATCATCGGTGTCTCTACGAGCACGTTTGAAGTCAGCAAACCAACGTTTTATTGTTATTTCTGAGGGAGCGGAGTCCCCATAACACTTTTCAAGCCATTGCTTCGCTGGAACGGTATTTTTTCCCATTAAGAAGCAGTGTAAAATTAAAACACAAAATTGCTTTTGATCCAATGTTTTGAAAATAACAAAAGTAGCGTGACTCTTAGCACAATAACTCACAAACTAATGAATAGAATATCATGAAATTTTAACAGCTGTCTTTTGAAGGTTAGTACTAACTGAGAGAAAGGTGGCAATAAAACTAGCGTCATCTATGTGCTGGCCCGTGACTTTTCAGCCCATGTGTTAGCTATTAAGGCCGATTTAAACTCACATTCGGTCTGGTGGTGTAATGATAGCATAACTTATAATGTCATAGAACAAGATTTTCCTTCTATTCAAAATTGATATTAAAGTCTCCACAAATAATAACCCATGTGTCAACTTTTATTTCGAAAAATATACCAATGAAACGTATCGCTAAAAATGTTGAAAATTCCACAAACTTACTACTTTAGCACTTGCTTTAAAGACAAAATATAACCACTACCCGTAATTAGATTTCTATATAAACAGCGCTACACGGAAAAGATGAAAAACGACGTACATTTCAGTAACATTTTACGCCAGTTCGAAAGATTTAATAAAAATCCCCGTGACCCCCATTCCACGTCCCTGCACATCTACTTGCAAATTCAACGAATTTATTACTTTATTGCTACACACCCGATATTTTCAATTCTACGAACATCGCGGCTTGCCCGCCGCTCGCATATTCAGAAGCGAATCAAGAAAACATTACCCACACTCCGACGTACATAACTTGTTAGTTTTAACTTCTTCCGCGAAACTCCGGGAAACGATCCAGAGCGTAGCGATTTATGCGCGAGCTGAGAATGGCTCGTCGGTAGAGAAAAAGGGACGGGAGGAGAAGAAAAAAGAAATAGCGGAAAAACGTATACACACGCGTATCCTACCGAGATTTATGGGGTGAATGGGATGGGTGAATCTCGAAACTTTGTTCCGGTAAATCGAAGCAAAGCCGAAAGAGTGTATTTTCGTATCTATTGTGTACACAATAAACGCGCTGTGTATAGTCCGGGAGTGGGGGAAGAAGGATATTCATAATCTTTGATTTATAACCCTTGGTTTGTTCTCGCAAAATATCCTACATGTTCGCGTTTCGGGTACGAATCGTAAAAATTACGGAAACGTTGCTCTATTTTATAGTAGCGTTCGTTGTTTATTCATAGATTCCTCGGGGAATGGAGAATAAGCGACTGTAACTACGTTTACTAATAGTAGAATCGAGGGGAATGTAATCTTTCAAATGTTAGGTTATCTTCGTAATTTGAACGACATCGCAGTGTAGTAACATGTATACCTCCTCTAGCTGTTAATAATTTATTGGGTAGAAAACTAGGTTGCCGGCTAACTCCATCAAAGTTCGAACGTAATTCCCAACATATTGAGCAATTTTTCGCAGGGGAATGGCAGATTTTATTGACTTCATCTTCCTCTTTATCTAAAACTAGCTCAAAGTATATGCACAACTATAAGTAGTTGTTTGGATTGATTGCTCTTTCTATAGCGATGTAATTTACTATTTCATGCGCAAATATACAACCACAAATACAAAATTTCATTTCTACTGCTGAGAGTGTACCTGGATTAGTTAAGATTCTCAAGCATATGCGAGGTATGTTTCAGAATTAACAAGAATCATTAGTTTCAAAGTGTTTACTTGAATGTGGCGACAATTTAATATTGTCCCTTTCAAAGTATGCTCCTTTGGAATACACACAGCGTCTGCGGCGAGTTTTCCATTCCGATTAACAATTCGGGAAGTCTTGTTCAGTTAGGCTGTTTAGAATCTGCGTTATAACTATTTGAATGTCGTTTATTGTTTCTTAATGGGAATCTTTCAATCTCCGCGTAAGCGTTGAAAGAAGAAACTAAACACGTGTAGCGTATTCTGGACTGTAAGTTGGGTGTGGGAGTACTGGAATATTATTCTCTGCCAAAAAACTGTGTTTGGAGGCATTTCCCTGGCGCATACCCAAAACTCTTTTCCAGACACGTACAAGGACCTCGCGATAAGAAGTTCCATTGTCTGTTTAACCTTGCGGTATGAATTCTTTGTGGACAATTCCATGAAAATTAAAAAAAAGATGGTAAGGATGGACTTGATTCGTGACTCATGTGAGTTTCTTTCGGCCGCGGTGTTGCAGATGTATACCATTCCCCACTTTGTCGATTTGTTTCAGGATCATACTCGAAGATATATGCACATGGCAATAACGATCAAAGTCACTTTTTTGTGAAAGTGAGATAAGGGTGTCATCTTGTGCGAAATTCTGAGTACTACAATACTCAAGGTTATAAGAATGATATTGACGTGGGATAAATATTGAAATATCTTTTTTGGACTGCAGCTTCTCAATTCTAATGAAATTAGTGATGCGTTTTTATTTAACTTAGCTTTAACTCTGCCTAATAATTCCAAACTAGAAGAATTTGGGATTACTTAGTCGATAATTACATCAGAGAAAGCTCCAAATTTCCACCTTACATTTGAGCAAGTTTATCTGTTTCACTTTCTAGAACAACGATATTTAATAAGAGTTTTTATTCCCCTTATCCAAATGTGTTCTAATCCATAGGTTGCTTATTAGAGTTTCAAAGCGAGGTCTATGTTAAAATACATACAGCAAATAGATTTTAAAAGATAGTCAGACCTGGCATCAGAAAAAAGGCAGGAGTATATTGCAACTAAAATTAAGGCTTTTGAAGAAAATACTATTGATAGGTTAACATTTGTGAAACATGTTTTTTTACAAATACGCTCTAAATCTGTAAGTATATATAGTGTAATAATTTAATTCTTTTGCAGTGCAATAATAATAAATATATTTTATTGTTTCATGTTTATGTTCGGTTTATTTTGGAACAAAACTAACACATGTGCTAAAGTATAATATTTACCGCCATTACCACACGTAGTGTTGAATACCCCTTATTTGCCCCAGCTGTAATTTTGGATTACTAGAGCCTTTACAATACAAAAAGATTTATCGGGTAAATTGCTCCAACTATACGACGCTCGGTTTACCTGATATGTTACTTTCAAAGTTGGAAAATATGGGCATTAGAGAGGAAATATGATATCTCTGGGTATCAAGCTGGAGATACTAGAAGCTGAAAGTTATATTTATGACGTATAAATTACGGGATTCCCCAAGGCTCGATGTTAGGACCTACTTTATTCATTTTATACATTAATGAAACATATGGTTGCTTTTATATAATTTCAACGTATACGTAGGGGCAGAAATTTTATATATTCTTCTCAGGTTCTTTGTTTTCAAGCTTCTAAAACATGTATTGCTAGAAATCGTTACTGTTTGTTAATAACATAGAATGATTCAAAAAGGCGGACACCACCTCAATTGTCTATGTTTCTTGAAATATATGTTGCATTTGAATTTTGTAAATTACACATGGTTTTACGCAAATTGAAGCAAATAAATGCATTATTTATACTAAAGAAGATATTAGAATGTGTATAACGCAGATAAGAGATACTTGCATTCTTGAGTGTAGTGATTTTTGCCAAGCAAAAGCTGCTATGTTAAAGACCGTATAAATTTTCCGGAGACGTTCAAGGACCTCGCGATAAGAGGTTTGATTTACTGTTTGGTCTTGCGGTATGAATTCTTTGTGGACAACTCCGTGAAAATCAGAAAAAGATGGTAAGCATGCACTTGATTCGGGTTTTACTCATGTGAGCTTTCTTCTGCCACTTCGTCGCTTTGTTTCAGGATCGTATCCGAAGATATATGCACTGAAATAACGATCAAAGTCACTTTTCTGTGAAAGTGAGATAAGGGTGTAATCTTGTGGGAAATTCTGAGTATTACAATAATGCGCGTCCAAACTGTTTCAAAGACGGTTGCAGTCCGTAAAAATTAGGTCTTAAAATATAATATGCGTCGGAAGAGAGAATCTAATAGTTCAATGATCAAAGTACAAACCGAACACCGAATGCAATGGAATATATGTTGACAGAGGTAGCTAAGGTTAGGTTTACTCACATGCAACATTTAGTAGCTTTAGATATTACCAAAATACATATAAAGACATAACTTGACACCTATCACAGGGGGAGGCACAATAATAACTCATAGCCGGCCGGTGGCCTCTGGAATTGGTAGATGCAAATTATACAGAAATAAATATATTTGCTATATCTCATGGAATATAATCGTTGTTTTACGAATCACCAGAAGTGGATATGGTTGAAAATTGCAAAAAATACTGCCGAATCTGTGTTGAAATATTTTCGAACTCAATGTTGAAATATTACGACATACATGTTTTTTTTTTTAACACAACAATGGAGTCATTTGTTGGAGATTATAGTATACTCTAATAGCTTCCATGCTTGCAACTTTCGTGATATTTAGTGGATGGATATAGAGAAAGATGTCATAAACGTATTGGAAATATTTGTAAAATTGTGTTTTACTTCTTCGCCCATATTCAATATGGATTTTGAACAAGTATCGGCCGACTCAATCAAAATTACATAAATTTCGTTTTATACCACACCTGCAATTATTTTTCCATCATTTAACTATTCTAATCTGGGCCTGAAAATATGCAGCATAGGTGCACGAAACCGATCGCTGTGATACTAAATACATTCAAATCTTCTAAGGTGTAGTTCTATTTTGAATCACTTCCCGTACCAGTCTAGTTACTTTTTTTTTCTTACTGCTAATGTATCCTCTTTCTGATTTACTGGTTGTGTGATTATTACTTTTCCCTCAATTTTCATAATAAATTTCATTTTTACTGCCGTCAGCGTATCTGGATTACCCGAAATTCTCAACGATATACTATTACAATGCAGGAATAATAGTAACTGAGAAGAGAAGCGTTCTTTACTTTCTGTATGATCCTCGTATAAAGAATTGCCTTTATCATCTACGACGACAAGGTTATGAATTACATAATGCCAACAAATTCCATCAGTATAGATTGAAAACCATAATAAATTACCATCAACTACTACATTTACACCTTGCATAATTGCGAAACACGTATTTTCGCTGGAATGGAAAACGAGCTTCCCAATAGATTTACGTGAAATCAGACCGTACCCTTTTCCATCGTCGTATTTATTCCACTACCGTTTCCAATTCAGTTAAAATTAATAGATAAATACCTACACCGATGTATAGCGTTACCAGTTACGTAAAGCAATAGCTCATCTTCATCCCCATCTTCACCGAACATCTTCAAGCCGAATAATAACGGGACGTATCAATTAGGGATCGAGGGATGGAGTAGGAGGAGGGGGATCGAGACGGAATAGCTCGCAAAACTCGTTCCAAATTGAAACTAATGCAAATATCATAGCAATCTAGATCCAATTATGGAAACCTTTACAGATACGAGTAATTGAGTTTGCTTTTGGTATTCATAGTGCGTGTATTAATTGGGAAAAAGGGAGGCGGCAAATCGCACGGAAGCGCGGGTAATATACGCATAGGCATTCTCTCTTTCTATGTGCTTACATAGGTATGTTCGTTGCGAACGGTTGCCTGGTGAAATTGATCTCTGCCGGATCGTTTATTACATGAAGAATTTGCTTGGTATGGATTTAATACTATACGTATTGCTTGTATATATATGTATATAACTAATGTACGTATATAGATATTATTTCAGGAATCCTATGATGTTGATCCAGATATACGAATTATTCTAGGTTATACGAGATTTATTTAGAATACCATTAAGTATTAAAGAAAGGGAGGACTAACCTCCAAAAAAGAAACTCGCTTGTCAGCAGGCAAAATAACACCAAAGGTCCTACAGTTCAAGTGATTATTCTTGGCGCTAAGTACTGCCAAAAGAATGAAACACTTGTCTGCAAAGTCAGACATAGAGAAAAAAAGCGGGTACGGCTTCACACCCTTCTCACGAGCAATACATGGATTGTTAGTCCCGAGCACCGCATATATGAATGATATCTCAGGCTTACCATGACGTATCAAAAACTCATCTAGAAATGCCTAGAAAATCACACCAAAGATAACGACGCTGTTAAATACAGCTTTTCTCATGGTATTGGTGAAATCATTCACGAGAAAGACAAAGTGAAAAGACAAACGTATTTCTGCATACCCGGTTTCATCAGCGTGGTGTCGAGCTGTTTTTTGCTCAACACGTTGCATTTCCCTCTTTGCTACTATCACCATATCAAGCTGTACCCGCTTCTTTTCGCTGAGTCTGACTTTGCAGGCAAGTGTTTCATTGTTTTGGCGCTAGTTAGCGTCAAGAATAATCACTTGAACTGTAGGGTTAGATATGGTGATAGTAGCTTGAAGCTAGTGAAATGCTTATATTCTTGTATCTTTGTTTCAATTCTCACTTTGAGTCCATCAGTCACCATTGAGGACTGGCCCGATCGATCTCTATCGCAACCATTCCTCCGTGTGCCATTAAACATGATACACCACTTCATTCATCACATTACCATAAACCTCGGCTATTTGCCTATAAATTTCAATGGGTCGGACTTTTTGCGCATTCAAAGATCAGCGCACCTTACACTTGACGGGATCGTCACACATTTTATTGCCGTACAACTAAGCAATAATCAATCGTTTTGGATTGTAGCTGCCGCCAAACTGAAGGGTGTGAGTACCAAATTCACTGGTGGGCCGGTGGTGATGGTAAGGGACGCGGTCACGTGTGAAAAGAAAACGTTCTTTACTTTCCAAGTTGTCCTCGTATTTAACTAGAAGATCTACTTTGAAATGTGGACAAGTTGCTGCCCTTAAAATGGTACTGAGAACCGTAACGAGGTCGAAATCTTTCTTCGCTTGTCCTGCTTCATTCTATGATAAAAATGATACACAAAAATTGGAGCCCCCTTGAGAAAAGTGTATAATTTACGGGGCAAATTATGTCGAAACGTAGTGTAAACGTTATTTTAACTGAATCTGGTAAAATAATTCTTTTAAACGAAGGTGTGTTTATATTTGTTCCACCCCCTTACTTCTCCTTCAAGAAAAATGAAGTACAGTGTTACTTATTTCAAGTGAAGTATGGCGATATCATAGAATTTCCTAGTTTAAACTACGTAATAATAATAGCTTAACAGTGTTGTGATTAATAGTTGCTGTCATTTATTTTTTTATCTGATCCCATTTCCTCTTTTATTTCCTATTTCTGTTTTCGTTCTGTTATTATCTTTGCGTGTTTTTCCATATCTTTCTAGGTGAGGATATAATTAACAGTTACACATTCAAGTTTTCGTGATTACCGCACGAAAAAGGTAAATAATATTAAATGTTCCAAAATTCTTTTAACCAACAGTCGTTGAGCTGGGAGTGGGAGGTATGCTAATTCCTAGTCCCATCCTTAAGAATTTAATAGCTATGGAGCGCTTTACGGAGGTGGTGCTGTGTGTACGAGTTTTACGGAAATTTTTTAGATGAGGCGAATTTTTTACCTTAATTAATGGCCATGTAAACAGGCAGAACTGCCGTTATTGAGGTTCAGCAAACCCAAAGCAGAAACATGAGAGGTTACTTCACTCGCCAAAAATTACTATTTCGGCTGCAATGTCTGCGCTAGGAATTATTCGCAACCTGTCAATATTTCAGTGATTTTCCATGGTCCCAGCAAGATGGAGCGATATCTCACATGTCTAACGTGTTCTTAGCAGATGTTCTCGAAATTTTCTCTGGAAAATTGATATCCAGAGACGCGGTGACATAAACTGGCCGGTACGTAGTTCCGACTTGACGCGAATTGATATTCAATCATCTCTATTATAATACACTTACATTTTTATTATTTATAATCAAATACTTGTTATATAAGTTCTATCGTAAACAAGCACTACATCTTGAAACGAAGTATACATCTGTAAATCAACAGATACGTCTCGCCTTCCTTGACAAGGGAAACTACTTTAAAACGCATTAGCGCACTTCATTGTGAACGGAAGTAGGAATCTTCAATTGCGTTTGATAGATATTTGCATGGTAGACGTCCCCGACGTCATTACTAACGCATAGACAGGCGTAACGAAATGCATCTAGGAGCGCGACATTACTGCGCGCGACAAAACGTAACTTAAAGCGTTTATGGAGCGACTAGTTTCAAGCTAATACCGGGACGTATGTAGATGAAGATTAATGGCGTATTCGTTGTGTAAACGCTTCAAAGGAAGACGTCTGCTGACAATAAACGCGTCATGTCAAACCTAAGGAAAATAGTTTGGGAGGTGTGACTTTTCACCGGCACGACTTTAGTTGCCGTATAGTTTGAATAATGACTTCGTTAGTTGTCTGCAGGGTATTTCTACGTATAGTATATGTGCTACTATTATACAGGGTGTCTTTGAAATAAAATAAAAATGTTCGATAAATGAAAGGGTGAGTAAATTATGAAATATGTGTATAGGCGGATGTGCATAGCCTACGGATGCAGAATACGCAATACATCCATCCAATCAAACTCGCATACATACACGCAGACTGTATACACCGCTGTCGATGTTATAAAAACTGCAAGATAACACTGATAGTTCACTAACATGCTTACGTAAGAATATTTCGGCTGTGAATGATAAAGAAATTTTTATTTTACATCACTTTATCATTCTTTTTCTCATACCTACGAAGAAATTTCCGCAAAACATTATACATTTAAGTCTAATGAAATTAGATCTTCCCATTTTTTATACTTTTTTACTCTATTTCACGGGCACCCTGTAAATATATATACAGGGTGTCCATAAAATTTATGTTCATCGACCTACATATATATATATATAAGTATATATGTAGGTTGATGATTCAAATGAACTGTGCACCGTCGGTATCTCTATTATTATAGTTTCTAGAAAAGAGGTTAAATTAGCAAGATAATAGCGTTTTCACCCTGATTAAAATGGAGTATACGAGAAACCAATTGCGTAACGCATGTCCGAGAAAGTTTGATATTTCTAATTTTTTAAATGGAGCACCCTGTATATTTAAAAAAATAAAGAGATAAAGATATATTAAATTATGATGTGAAAGTTTTAATGCGTTATTGTCCTAAAACGAATAACGAAGAAGTTACGGTGGATTTTAGTTGTTGGCAAAGATAAATATTAGTAGGTTTCTTTCACTTTAAACCAAAACAAGTAGCGTGCTCTTTGAAATGATCCAAAACTCACGAGTTTAGCACCTCTCCAATTTATTAGGGCCGCTCGCTAAAGTAGCGATTTTGTTAAAACACGCAACTGTGTGTTTGGAAATACAGAAAAGCTTAAACTTATAAGGTGGCCCTAATAAAAGGGACAGGGACTGTGTATCCCTCCAAGCATGTGGTGTTTGTCCGTTACAAATTTAGATAATAAATGGTTGCATTCCCTTTTCAATCACTAGGTGGCGCACAGCGCGAAATTCAAAATAACAGAGCCAAGTAACGTAAATATAAATGTATAAATTGTGTTATTTGAATTAACTTCCACTAGTGAACATTAACAGTCCCATTACGACTAATGTACGATGTAAAGTAGATGCATTAAAATTCAAATGATTTATTTTCTAATTATAAGTTTTAATTTCTCAAAATCGTTCATGGAAAGTTGATGATATTAATAATATATAATAATATATAATAATAATTTCTACTTACCTGTTACCACCCACTTTATCAATATCTTATTCATATGGAGTTGTTCATAAAGAATATAAAGCAGTTATTTTTTCAGACTGCATATTATCTATAAATTGTTTATCTCCCTAAATGTACTTTTCAATCTCAGTTAAAACAAATTTTAACATTTAACGGCGCAAATTCAAAAAGAACTGATTAAAATGTTTTCCCATAATTTCTTCCTCAACGTTCATCTTTAATAATAAATATTTCTTTTAAAATTCAAATCGTCTACTACTCCGACGAAGTTCTCAAAGGAGGTCGAATACGACGTTGAATAATAGCTCACGTCGTCGTCGAAATAAAAACCTAATTACCCTTTCAAGTCGGTAGATATTAAGTTCGTCTCACTTGATGCTTAAATCAACGCCGTCATCTTCCGGGAAATCTCCGTACTGTAACGTATTACATTTTTCATCCGCTAGACTGGTATATACCTCGCCGGGCTCGACCTATTACTTTACCGCTTTATTACGCAAACTACATTTTTCTCTCGAACTTTACCGGATATTTAAAATGTAGTAAGTAAAAATGATGTATTTCGCCCCCGACGCGACATCTAGCTGTAGCTACGACTGCTCCGTCTGCATTTAGGTACGGTTGCCTAGTTTCGTAGTGAAATTTATGCATTGCTTAAATATTAATAAAAGAGACGTCTCCGTGTCTTGCAAATTGGCTGCTTGCGAACGTTTTATTTCCTACTGCAAGTTGTAGTTGGGATAAACGAAACGATGAAGGCTCCGAGTTAATGCATGGATATCTAGGATTTCTGCTTTGTATTATTTTGTAATATTACCTGGAACGTTTGAGATATAGAAGGTATATGTCTAAATGTAAGGCGGGGAGGTTCTTTGAAATAAAGTATGCCGATGTTACAAAGTAAAAACGAATCAGTTCATTCATTTGGGAAAAGACGTTTAGCTGCCTTTCATCAAAGTATTGTCTGTCAGATCTTCATTGCATCAAAATGCTTGATGGACTGCTGAACATGCTGAGAGCTGTATTAAAAGTTTTGCTGTAAAAGGTAAACTTGCAGTTTCTCTTAGATCACGTAGTTACTATATTGCAAAATTGATTTTTTATACAATTAGTGAATGTGTTGGTAGCCCACCAAAATGCGAAGACGCATTTTGTCTATCAAAGCGCTCACTGTCTTTCACGTTGAAATCACCACTCTTAAATTGTCGAAACCATGTCTCACATCTTCTAATCGATGCAGGGTGTTCACAATATGTTCCTACCAGCGTACGATGACTTTCAACGACCTTTTCCTTTTGATTAAATAAGAAAAGTAATGCGTGCCGCAAATGTTCTTTTTCAGGCACAAAACACAACATAATCACCGAACGATAAAGCAAAGACACTTGATTTTGGCTGACTCAACTTGTGTGTGTTTGTAGTTTCAATGTCCGATGAATAAAATGTATGCCCACTGGCACCATCTCTTAGTTAAACCGGAAAGAACTTATGCATACACCTGGTACTCTGGGCCAGATCAATAGAACAATATCAAAGATAAGTAGAATATGCACGCTACATTGTTCACTTTTAAAGTTCTCATAGATATTTTGTATTGCACATATGTATTACGCTCAAGCATTTACGAAGCAATGTGGAAAATTCTAGTTGTCAAAATATCGCACTGAAACACAGGATGGTACAGAAATACGGAAAATTTTTAGTGTGATATTGGCAGTCCTGTGGGGTTGGAAGAAAGGTGGGTGTAGCATCCTGCTGAGCACAGCTACTTGCCTACGTGCATTTGCCTTGAGGAATACTCACAGTCTTATTTTAATAAAGATTGGGAAGAAGATTTCTTACTTTGTAGTATGAAGAAAGCATTTTTTGAAGGGACTGGGGTTTTATTTCATGACAAACGATCTGAAAAAATATATGGGAGACAAAGGTAACGAAGAACTGCTTGACCTCTTGAACAACATTATAATAAAAAAAGAAATACCTAAGGAATGGAATATGGGAATAATTATGCCCATATACAAAAAGGGAGACTCTAAGGAATGCTCAAACTATAGAGGAATAACATTAACTAGCATCCCAGGAAAAGTATTGACAACAATACTAGAAAAAAGACTCCGAGAGAAACTGGAAACAACACTAGAAGATACTCAACATGGATTTAGAAAAGGAAGAAGCACCCAGGACTTAATATTTGTAATCAGACAATTAGGAGAAAAACTAATAGGGAAAGGAAAGGAAATACATATATGTTTTATAGATCTTAAAAAAGCTTTTGATAGGGTAAGACGAGAAGATGTATGGCAGAGCTTGGAAAGGAGAGGTTTAGAGAAAGGAATGATAGAGATGATTAAGGCATTGTATAAAAGCAATAAGAATAAGGTGAGAACTTCCAATGCAGAATCAGCTGAATTCGAATCGCAAATTGGATTAAAACAGGGATGCGTATTGAGCCCATTGTTATTCTCTATATTAATAGACGACGCTGTTAAAAAAGCTAAACAAAAAGGAAAAATATGAAAGTAGGAAACTGGAAAATGAATGCAATTAGCGCACAGGAACTAATGTTTGCAGATGATATGGTACTGATAGCACACTCGGAAGAGACATTACAGCAAAACTTGAACATATACCAAGAAAAACTAACAAAGATAAACACGAGGAAAACATACACAACGATAATAGTAGCAGAAGAAAGAAAACATAGCATCAAAATCGGGGAAAAACAATTGGAACAAGTTAAAAGTTACAACTACTTAGGAACAATCATTGAAGACAATGGGAGAAAGAGGTAAATGAGAGGATAGGGAAATCCGCAAAAATATATAACATATTGAGAAATTCGTTTCTGGATAAAAAAGAAATACCAAAAAAATAAAGACAGAGGTGTATAAAAGAGTGGTCAGACCAACATTAACATATGGTAGTGAGTCATGGATAACCACGAATAGAATCAAAAGCAGAGTTACGGCCATGGAAATGAGATTCGTAAGAAGAATAGACGACAATCACAAATAGTCTGGGTATCAAACCAGTAGAAGTGGTCATAGAAGAGAGACACCTGGGATGGCATGGACGTCTACACAGAATGGAAGAAGATCGAATCACAAAGAGGATATTTGAAGCCAAAACAGAGGTCAAAAACAGAATAGGTAGACCCCGAAACATCTGGAAGGAGCAGGTGTATAGAACATTGAAAAACAGAAGTATGGGATGGATTGAAGCTAAACAACTGGCTCAGAACAGGAACCTGTGGAAGATAAAAATAAGAAAGAAATAGTCCGGCACCGCAAGGTATAAAGGACATAGGATTAGCAAATCTCTCTTCTTAGAGAATTTTAATTGCCTCAGTGAATTAAGAAGAAAGAAGCGAACCAACTAATATAAAACTATAAATTTGAGAAGTAAGCGTGAATATATCTATTTCAGGCAAAGGAACTTCTTTATATCCCTGCGTATCTGCTGAGCATATAAAATTCTCAAAAATAATTTTATTAGCGTTCTGTGTATTACGGTGAATTATTTTTCTAGGAATGATATTTAAAATTCAAATTCGACTTTATTTAATTAAACTTCTAGCCAACTAGAACTAGAACAAAGAGGCGAATCGGTAAAAATAGAACGGGGAAAGGAAAGAAAGAAAAACAAGTGAACGTCAACAACGTTTGAACTTCAATTTCCAATTTCATTCTTTTAATTACTCCTACCGCCTTCATAATATTTGAAATCGGATTACGTCCGTCTCGATAAACTTAATTGCGATCCTTGCCTGTTCCTGCCGTCTTTTTCCTTCACGACGGTTAAGCGCCTTCTTCACCTTTCGGACGTTTTTCTTTTTCTAAGGTTTTTCCCCAGCTTCTGCACCGCTCCGAGTGCGGAACCTCCAGGTTCGTGTCGTTCCTTTTTCGGTCGCCTTATCTCGCGCTTTCACCGTTCCTGCACCCTCCGATCCTACCGACTGCGCCATAAATGTACCGCTCGGATTCCGTAACAAGCTATCCGCATTTACGCCGTTATGCGAACGAAATCTAATAAGATATCGCCCGGACGGGCGACTAATCCCCGTCGATCTGCGAATGATGTTCGTTTGCCAGCGACGTTTCGGGGTTACACGCGTGCCTTGACAGGCGTCTTAACCTTCTTATTGATGGATCTCTTGCTGGAGTTTCTTTCGTCTATCGCGCTTGCGAATACTGATACATTAGAAATTCCGCTTACTTGTGCTATTTCAAAGGTGAAATTGTTCCAAAGGAATACTCATCATTTTTGTAACAATAGATTATGGGATGTACGAGAGCGACCTGAAATGCTTCCGGAATCGGCAAGAGATGGCGGACTTCTGGATGGGTGGGAAAAACGGCCACGGAAATTCGAAGTATTTTTTAGAGGTTCATGGCGGATATCCATCATATTCGACTATCAGCTTCTGAGTTAGCGAGTTCAAATGTGACCGCACAAGCACAAGTGGACACCCAAAAAACCGCTACCAACGATGAAATGGTCGACAAGATTCATGATCTCGTCTTAGCCGATTGCCGATTGAAGCTGAAAGAGATAGCAGAGACAACAGGCATCTCAGAAGAACGCGTTGGTCGCATCCTACACGAAATTTTGGGTATGAAAAACCTATCGGCGCGATGGGTGCGGCGTTTGCTAACACCGGAGCAAAAACGAAATCGGGTCACCGTTTCGGAGGGGTGTCTAGCCAGAATCCAAAGTAATCCAAGAGATTTCTTCATGCTTTTCGTAACCGTGGCTGATACTTGAATCCACCACTACATACCGGAAACCAAAGAACAGTCGAAGCAGTGGATTTTTCCGGGCGAATCGGCTCTGAAGAAAGCAAAGACCGTTCCATCGGTTATTGCATGATGATGATTAATTTAAACCACGCATTAATTGAGAGACAACCGCCAGAAGACACGGCATAGTGACTTTGCACGGCACAGCAAAACCAGTGAAAGACACCTTGAATTCGCTTAGATGGGACATACTTCCGCACCTGCCGTATTCCTCAAATCTGGCGCCACCTGACTATCACCTATTTGCCGCAAAGGCAAGCAGTTTTTCTGGCATGGTACCCATAAATTACCTAAAATATGGGTGAAATGTGCAGAAACTGAAGGCCAATATTTTGAAAAAAAAGTAATTTCCCTTGAAAATTAGGTGCTTCTTTTTAGCAGAAACAAGGGAAAAAAATATGCATACGCCTAATATATTTCCCAAGTTCTGTCGCAATCAAGGATACTAGAACAAAATTGATATAAAGTAACAGCTATCGCTCCCTACGAAAATAAGAAGCACGTCCTCTCACGCTTCCTATTAACTCACAATCAACCGTCTAATATTTTTTCCTCATTTTAAGCTTGAAAAGCTTTCAAAAACATACCACGACGTATAATTGTTTCGCGTCGGCGATTTTTTTTCGGGCAGACCCCAAAGGGTTCGCTCAAAGGGTTAATTGTTTAAGCTCTGTCATTGACACGTACTACTAACGAGTTGAGCCCGGGTCGCCGTCGAAAACGTCCTACGTCGAAGACCCTACCCGGATGCGACGAAACAGTTTCACTTTGCTTCGGTAATAATTTCTGGGCGAGTAATAAATTTTCGTCCAGATACCCGCCACCGACCATAACGTTTGAACTTGTCAGCGACGGCCACTTTAGACAATACGCACCCGTCCGATAGGGGGCGACACACGCGCGTTTTTCGGCGTGAAAAATGACGCCACGTTAACGCGTCGGTCAGAATATCTTTTCATATGCTATAAGTGGGGCGCGGGACGGGGAGAAGGGGATTACAAGTTTGCCGGGTTGTGCGGTTTGGGAGGCACGCATCCCGTGCGGACGTTTTAGAATTATTGCGGAAGATTTTTTTTTAATATTGTCGATGAGTAATTACTCTTTTCAGAAAGGATGTTTGAAAAGTTAATTAACCGTAGTTGAGGAGACTAATTTCTTATGCGAATTATGCGGTACGGTGACACTTTTTTCTATTTTATCATCCGTTTGCTCGTTTACTGCGATTTTCTACTCTTTGAACTATTATTTTGTATACACAGGCGTGATTTCTTTGCTGAGTATCTTTTTTATAGTGATATAGTATTAGCCTAAAGTTTAGTATAATACGAAGACGATCTGAAATATTTTCGGAATCGGCAAGAGATGGCGCACAAAGGTTGAAGTGGACTCATTAGTCGGCAAGGGCAACTTTTTTTTATGGTAACCGTCAATAGTTGTTGTTTAAGAGTGTGCTTTGTGTAGTAAGTCAGGCGGTTTTGCAAAAATGGATAAAATCGAATTTGGTGCAGTGACAAAACACTTCTGGATAGGTGGGAAAACGGCCACGGAAATTCGAAATATTTCGCTAGAGGTTCATGGCGGATGTATTGCATTATTTTCGACCATCAGCTTCCAGGTGAGCGAGTTCAAATGTGGCCGCACAAGTAAAAGTGACGAACCACGCAGTAGACGCCCAAAAACCGCTACCAACGAATGGTCAACAAGATTCATGATGTCGTGCTAACAGATCGCCGATTGAAGTTGAAAGTTGCCCAGAATGCAATCGATAGCTTGCAGCTTTTTACCCGGTATGAATAAACCCTTGGAATCGCCATGGCTTTCCCGATCTTGGCAATCGTTGCAAACTTGGAAATTTTGCTCTGATGTGGTAACTATAGGCGGATGTGGATTCGAATCCTTTCGGGAACCATTAGAAGTTTGTTGTAATAATAAGAATAATATCTTTATTGCCCAATAGACGAGTCTAATTACAGGACTATTATAAACTAAAAATACAATAAAAAAACATAAACTAGAAGATTATTTGAACTAAACTTAAAATTATAAATTGATTAATTTTACCAAAAGGGAAAAGTGAATATCAAGATCAACATTAGCTTCATTAACGGTGCTACACATTCTGTATATCAGTGACTTGATTAAGACGTTTGTATTGGCATTGGGACAGTAAAAGCCTCGAGACATGCGAGTACTGTGCGATGACACAACATAGTGAACTCGTTCAAGTAGTGAGGGAGTCTTATTGTCCACCAGATTGTAAAAAAATCTCATATCGGCTTGACGACGACGCGATTTTAAGGCCTGTATCTGAAGCTGTTGAGCAGAATATTATGATTATAGCCCTGTTTTGGATACACCCCATATTGTTTAAAATGGGAATACTTAAGGAACTTTCCCTGTACATTTTCAAGGAGAGATACAGATGGTAATAATGGTTTATTGTAGGCCATTCTGAGTAAATTAGAAAATAGACGTAAAATTGTAATTTCTGAACATTTCTTCAGTCTTTCTTAAAAGTTGTAAGAGTAGGGTTGAGCTAGTTAGAGTGAAGATATTGTGGGCCAATGTTATGTGGACGGATGAGTCAAATATCGAGGTAAGTAATACATAATTATTGTATTTGCGGTATTCTGTATTCAATTCCTGGTATCTACAGTGTTTTTATTCATTTTAATGGGTTCCAAAATGTAACAATATTCATATTTTTGTTGGTAGCTTCGTGGCAAACCTGGGCCTCAATACGTGCGACGCAGCCGAGGAGAGGCCTTCTTTCCGGACTGTATTATCCCGACTGTCAAGTTTTGGGGTGGTAGCATAATGGTTTGGGGTTCCATGAGTGCAACAGGCGTCGGAGAACTGTTCGTCTGCGAGGGCCGAATGAACAGTCGGACGTACATCGACATGTTGGAAGTTCTGGAACCGTGTGCGTTAAAATTATTCAATAATGATGAGCTAGAGTATTACTTCCAACAAGATAATGCACCGTGGCATAAATCTCGCGAAGTAATGCGCTGCTTCGAGGAAAATAACGTGCGGGTCCTGGAATGGCCGGCACAATCCCCGGACTTATCGCCAATTGAGCATTTATGGTACATTTTAGAGCGAAATATAGCTAAATACTCATCTACCACAAAGCAATGCTTAAAAACAAAAACATTCGAAGAGTGGAATAAAATCACCCCCGAACAGTGAGCAGTATGCCCCGATGAATTCGTGCGGTGATAAAAGCCCAGGGAGGAGCTACCAAATATTAAGCAATATCTGTATACATCTGTATACACTCACAATGAAACATTTTCATCGATCAATTTTCTTTTATTTCTTATATATTCGTCGGAATAAAAAACAAAAAAGGGTGGCGAATACATATGGCCACAGCTGTATATATATTTAGTATAATAATATATTTGTCATCAATTTTGAAGGAAATGGACATGGACACCTAGTGACAATATTTTGGACAAAGTACAGATTACAAATTTTAATATATCAAATATTCAAAACATCAGCATGATCTTCAATGAATCTCCGAAAATTAATAGAAATAGAAAATCTGTCCGGTAAAGGACGTTTTATATGGAGAAATGAGACTTTCATATGACAACGTCGGTATATCGTGGGTAACTATATCGGAAGCAGGTGTTTTGATTCAATGATAGAGATCTTGGTACGTACACTAGAGGAAGACAGAAATTTCAGCTAATTTTAATCAAGTTAATATAAGAAACGTGGCAAATTGAAAATCAATAATGAAAGTACGAAATGGAAAATTCTTCTCGTGCTTCTGGAATATCAGTGAGTAAATTCAATAAGAAAGAATTGAGTTTTCTGTTAAAAGCAGATCAAGCAAAACAAATAAAAGTAAAGTAAAAGTAAATCAAGTGAGAACTATGTTAAATGGAGTTTGAACAAATAATCAGGGAAAAAACTGATTGCCAACGACATTTAGGATATTAAGGATATAAGATTTAATTCTAGAATGACCTTGTCATATAACGTATCTTCCGACCCACTTTTTCTGGTACTATACTATCTGTTTCATGTCGAATTTTCTCCTTCATTTACCAAAATCTATCCCGTCTCCCCTCCTCTCCTTCGGCATAGAAGAAAACTAATATCATTAATAACAAAGATATTCGAATGGAAAGGATCTCCTTTCGTTCGATGGTTGAATGGGCACTTGTGCTCTTTTCGATACCGAAAATGTTATTTCGCCATCGAATTGAGCATTTAATTCTATTACATCAAAGAAGAAAAAGGACCGAAAAAAAGGTGGCGGAGATGGATCTCGCAGCTAAGTACTACGCATTAACTTTATTCCCTTTTATCGCGGGCGTCCCCCATTCAGCAATCATCGAAATGTTGCTTTGAATGTTTTCTTCCTTTTGTCGCGGAAGACGGGAGACCATCTTTCCGAACTTGTCCTTTTCGCTTAGGAAAAACCGACCGTTTGCGGTCGACAAACTGTACTTGCGGGTTAAGGAGACGATCTTGGACAGTGATTGATTGCGGTTGGTCCAGTTACGATGCCGCGGACTCTTTCTCCCGAGGGACCTTTTCCGGTTTTACATTCTACCCGAATCCCTTCGAATGATATCGTAGGCTTTTTCAATTATACGCGTAGGCAAAGTTATGCTTGGCATTCGTATAGGGAGGTCCGGTCCATTTACTCCAGTTTGCTTTTCATATTTCATACATTTTCGAAAGGTTCCGAAGGTAATATTCATTTGGGAAAGGTTTAGTAAGTTGTGGAAGGTGAAATATGAGACGGGTCGGTTTCGATATGTTTATGAGCTGGATTTTAGCATCTCCGTCTTTAAATGGAGAAATACTGGTCTTTCGAATATAGCTACGATAGCCTATTTCACGTAGATCTAGGTCTTATGGAATGTAGTCCTCTTAATCTATAATTTATATTGAATCTAATGTCTCTAGATAGATAGATAGATAGTTTATTTAGTTAACAGGCTATACAGTAAGTCAGAAACAAAGCAGAATACAAGCATGTACACTACCGTCCATATAAGTTCGGACACCCAGTAAAATGTTGTAAAAAAAGATAATATAATTGCTTTTATATATAAATAACGTTTATATTAGGTCCTTTATGAAGATGAAACCTGCTTGTGCGTGCCTTAGTGTTAAAAGCGTATCCTTTTGTGTGAACATGATTAATATTTATATACAAGTTTAGAAAAGCGCTCTGTAATTTTTACTTTTCATCAAGAAGGTTATTCAGTCCGTTGAATATCCGGAAAAATACATGTCAATAATTCAATAGTGATATCATTCGGAGACTCGGACATGTTCAGGTCGTAAGAGAATAATAACTCACGCTGACGATGAGCGTATAAAATTGCCGAGCACGCGAGATATGAATGAATCGCGACCGTGCAAGAAAAATTTCTGTTAATTTTTACAATGAAGAGAATATTAAAAGCTACAAATCTTTACGGCCGTATTGCAACAAAAAAAAGCCCTACTTCGACAGGGTATCAGGCAAAGATGTTTTTGGTGAATTTTACATTGTAAAATTTCTGTACCATCAACAAACGCATTAACAAAATGTGTTATTGTTTGTGACATATAATTTGTACATAGCACAAACAAAAATTAATCTAGTAAGGATCCTTAAGGTATTTCTGGTTCTACCTTTAACCAGTTTGATTGGCTACTTTTTCCTTTGTTCTTGAATGCTCACTGTTGAATACTTTAGAGAGATCGAGGAATACTCCAGTTATCTTCTGTTTGTTAGTTATTTTTTCCGCTATTTCATTATTAGCCGCATGAATTGCTCGACTTGGCCCTCAATGTACAAGTTTTATAATTTGTTTAGAATACAGCAAGATAGAGCAAATTTAACCATTCTAATTAAAATATTGAATATAATAAATAAAATCTGACGTACATTTGGAGAAACAAGAACAAATACTGCATTACTAACTATTATTGACGTAAGTAATAGGTTACTAACACATCGGTTGATTTTTTCTTGATAGAAACGGATTCGTAGAATCGATTGCCGTAAACATTAATCAATCATCTTCTTCAATATTTTAAGTTGATTCTAAGTACAGAGTGAACGTTTATTTTTGCTAAAGACAGCTGTTACATTTCAGATATTCTTGGACCCCCTCTCTCCCCTCCCCAGAGATAGTTTTGTTTCTGAACTTATACGTCGAGGAGTGTGTAAAGAAATTGCGCGAAATCAAAATATAAATCGCCGTTATTAGCTTTAGGATATTTTGATAGCCTCTTTATGGTTTACATAAGCATTCTTTGCATTTTTCTTCGGAGAAACGAATCTGTGGAATCGATTGTCGTAAACCTCAATCAATCATCTTCTCCAATTTTCTAAGTTGACTCTAAGTACAAAATGAACGTCTTTTTTAGCTGAAGACAGCTCTTACATTTCAGATTTTCTGGGGTACTCCCAGATTGTTTTGGTTCTGACGTTATAGATTGACGAATGTGCAAAATTTAAATCGCCTTTAGTTATTTTAAGATCCGTTTATAGCTTCTTATTGATGGCTTATATAAGCACTCGTTGCATTTTTCTTCGTAGAAACGAATCTGTGGAATCGATTGCCGTAAACCTCGATCAATCGTCTTCTTCAATTTTACAAGTTGATTCCAAGTTTTAGCTGAAGACAGCTGTTACATTTCAGATTTTCTGGGACACTCGCAGATGGTTTCGTTTCTGAAATTATAGATCAAGGAATGTGTAAAAAACACGGCGTAAAATCAAAATTTAAGTCGCCATTAATAGTTTTAAGATCCGTTGATAGCTTCTTTTTGATGGTTTACATAAGCATTCTTTGCATTTTTCTTAGTAGAAACGGATCTGTAGAATCGATTGCCGTAAACATTAATCAATCATCTTCAATTTTTTAAGTTGATTGTAAATGCAAAATTAACGTTTGTTTTAGCTAATGACAGTTGTTACATTTTAGATTTCCTAGGACTGCCCGAGATAGGTTTGCTTCTAAAATTATAAATCGAAAAATATGCAAAAAAACTTCGGGAATTTAAAATTTAAATCGCCATTATTAACTTTAGGATCCTTTGATTGTTGCTTTATGGTTTATATAAGCGTTCGTTGCATTTTTCTTGATAAAAACGGATCTGTAGAATCGATTGCCGTAGACTACAATTTTTTAAATTAATCTTATGATTGAAGAATTTATAATGATATTAATCATAGTAATTTCTTCATTACTTTTACATCTGTGTGTATGTAATAACTTATTACTTATTACGTCTAAGTCCGGTCCTGGAATGTACCCCTGATTCTTGGTCTCTAGCTATCGCACTTAGATTTTTTTAGCATCTGTACATTTGTACAAGTGTTAGATCGATATACCAATTCTCTCGTTGTTTGTGCTCTTAAGTAATGAGGTTCAACCCTGTGAAAACTGAAAGCATTGAAGCTTGAGGAACCCCCGAATGAAAACAATTGCGTTGGGAATTGCTCTGTCTAAATTAGTGCGTCGATGTTTTAATATAAATTTCCCAAAATGGTCTTAAATTTAGAGATGGCAGTATACATTTTAAATATAAATATTTAAAAAACCACTAAAAAATAAAAAAAAAATATTTTTATTTTAAAGAAAGTGTTAGGCAATATCATTATAAAATCGTCACCCTTCAAGCGTTAACGAAAAATTGACAGCGACATCTTCCGTCGGTACTTTGCATAATCACATTTCGCGTAAAGGGTCCTAGCAGTGAGGCGCTACCGTAATGAAATGTTGCGTATTCATTCAGCATGTTCGCGTTTAATGCCTCTTCCGGCATTAGGCCGGCCAGGTACACTGCGAGCGCGACCATGAATTTTAAACGAGACGCGGATCTACGCAACATATACGTATTTACACGGAGAACGTTTCGAAGAATATCCGGCATGCTTTACCGCATCGAGGCACATCGCTTGCTACGATACGCCAGACATATGTGAGCCTGGCGGTTTAAGGGCGGCACGTTTTATGCTCGCAAGCACGCCGTTGGATTACCGAAGTAACCTAAATACTTCGGAGTTAATAAAAGCGTCGGGCACGAAATAACGGGGGCGCTCGTAAAAGTGCTGCGATTATATTATTAATTTTCTGATCTAATATTATAGATGGCGTTATAGTTTATATGTGTATCCGTACATATGAAACAAAAGTAATAAACCGGGGAAATCAAACTGTTTATGTATAACTAACATGGAAATGTATTCAAGTCGTAAAATTTAGACCTAAATGAAACTCCGTATACAAAGAAGGATATTAGTGCTATACAGGGTGAGTCAGAAATAACGTTGTCATGATTATTTCACAACATAATCCAAAACATAATAAAACATGACAAATGTCGGTATTCTACAAGGTTCAATTTTGGGTCCTTTATTATTTGTGGTATATTCCTGCTTCACATTTGTGCCATTATCTCTTTTGTCAATACATTCAGCAAAATTTCTATAAGACCATTAACACAAAATTAATAAATAACATAAAGACTTAAATAACAATTAAAATTCTTACTAAATTTAGTAGTGTGTGTTAGATCCTCTATTCAACTTCAAACATCCAGGTCTTCACGCAGTGAAAGACATAAGTAATTAATGAAAGAAATTATTTCCATAATCAGATTCATTCGCGTTAGTACGCATAGAACGTATCAGAAGATTCAACATTATATTTGGGTAAAATAACGTTAATCTAACCGAGTAGTGGGAATGAACCAATACGGTTGGTAATTAAATTTATTAAAAATTTACTGCTAGCTTCGTGTCTTCTTTGACTCAATGAGATAAAGTTATGCCTACAGAGTAATCCATTGTAACCAATACCACGTGATGGTGCCTCCGTCCATTTCAAAAGATAAAAACTTCAAAAATTGTTTTTGAACACGCTCAAGAAGCAGCTGTTGGTAGGTATAGTGTGGGTGCCATACTAAAGACGCAAATTTCAACTTAGATCGAATAAGGGCATGAAACAGAACCGACAATCTTATTAGAAAACCTAGAGATTTAAAAGGGAAAAAATATATATCCGAAATGTGCGAATTAAATAATGGCAGAAGATCAAAAAGCACACCAAGTTCTTTAAATTGCACCACTCTTAGAATGACGTTACCAGATGCTGAATATTGAAAAGTAGTAAGATCAAGACGTTTAGAGAAACAAGACACTGCATATTTGTCTATGTTTAAATGAACATGATTGTTACTGCACCAGTCATTGATCATCCCAAGATTGTTTTGCAGAATATAGCAATCAGCTAGATTGTGCCAAATACTTTGCTAAAATAAGTGTAGATGAGATCCACTTGTTGACGAGCATCTAAAGCTTCGCTTATACACTGGGTTACTTCAAAACTAGCGAAAGACACCATGAAATCGCTTGGATCGGACATCCTTCTGTACCTGCCGTACTCCCCAGAGCTGGCGCCATCTGACTATCACCTCTTAAGTATCAAGTGTCCCATTGATACTAAGAGCTCGCAAAGCAGCGTTTCAGAAATTTCGAGGAAGTTGGAAAAGGGTTCGATGAATGATTTGCTAGTCTTTTGCAAATCATTCATTCAGTTTTTCTGGCATGGTATCCGATGGTAGCCGGTGACCAATAGTTTGAATAGAAAAAATAATTTCCTTTGAAAATTGCGTGTTTCTTTTTAGCAAAAGACCGGAAAAAAACTTGTTCCTACACCTGGTACTATACTATTAAGATATTAAAAAAAACAAATATTTTATCGAAAGTTCGTATGGAACTATGGAAATTTCGCTGAGTATACCTAGGTACTGTATCGTCAGATCAAAATTACTGTATTTCAGTAGCTTAAGATTCTGTTCT
This sequence comes from Trypoxylus dichotomus, assembly GCA_023509865.1. Taxonomy (NCBI): domain Eukaryota; kingdom Metazoa; phylum Arthropoda; class Insecta; order Coleoptera; family Scarabaeidae; genus Trypoxylus; species Trypoxylus dichotomus. Next base: position 57,950,513 of record CM042078.1, read on the forward strand.
TTACTAAAGGAAAATGATTCTCGAAATGAATACGTAGGATTCCACGGCTAGAGTCAGTAATAAACGAACTACTACCGTGTCATGATAAGGTATATAGAGATGAAATAAGGAGTAAGAGGAGAAAGAAATAAAAAGAAAAAGAGATAAAAAGAAAAAAATGAAGGGGGGGGGAGGGGGATGAAAAAAGGAAAAGTGAAAAAAGTAAGAGAAAGAATGAGAGACAGAAAAAGGGAGGAAAGAGAAGAAAAGAGAAAGGTGGGATCTCGACGTTTCGCCTTCGTAATAGGGGACTTCTTCAGGAGAAACAGGGAAACCAAAGTGTCACGGTAACTCGACGTCTTAACCACGCTAGAGGCGAAAGCTTTCTTCAGAAGGAAGAAGAAGTTTCCTTCTCCTACTCTTTTCACCTTTTCTTTCTTCTTCACATCCCCTCCCCACACCCTCATGACACCCATACCTCACGGTCCAATTCCGGAAGTAGTTCGTTTATAACTGAAAATGATTCTTTTCGATGTTCGATTTATTCAAACGTTATCTATCTATTTAAGAGACACCCTGTATATTCAATAATAATTTGCGTCTATTAACAATGAGAGAGAGGCAGGTTAAATTACTTGGCACGTTCGAGAAATTACTCAATTCAATACCATTGAAGGAAATTCAACACCGCAGCATTATCGATCCTTTTAAAGGTGAGAGGGAAGACAGAGCCGGTTCATTCAATATATACTTACGTGTTAAGCTCGAGATCCAGACGAAACTTGTGATTGAAGGCCTTAATGAGAAGCGAGGTGCGGTGAAAGTGTTTACCCGTCTGAAACAATAACAATAATATATATATAACCGTCAGGTACACCGTATGCTAAGCCGCCATAGAAAGCGGAAGGATCGGGAACTTCAACGTAACGGCGTAATATTCGATTCAATAACGCGCGAGAGAAGTTAGTTAGTAGGCCGTTAATGGTAAAGATCGTAATTTTAAACTATATCCCGAAACGATTCTGCGGCCTTCGTAATAATTATCGGTAGTGATCGGCAAGCGCTGAAGTAAGCAGTTTTCGGTCGCGAACGCGGCTTAGGGAAGGGAAGGGGAGGAACACGGTATAGGTTATTGTTAGGTAAGTACGCTAACGGTAATAGAACCATCACTGTTTAATTTTCCTCGCGCGGCTTTTCCCCATCATCATCATCAACGTGATCGTCAACATTTCGCCGGTAATGGCGTTTCAGCAGTACGAACGTGGATTTTCAATAATAGCTCTCCGATGGTAGCGAGTGCGGCAGAAAGCAATCGCTCGCAGCGGAGATAGCGAATTAGCTATTGGAGTGGATCGGCGTGCGAGGTCTACTGCGTCAGGAATAATGGGAATGACGTATGATTTTTAAGCTTGTTTATTTATGCAAATTTATGTCAGATTTTCAATATAATGGAAAACAAGAGACCCCTATATATTATTGAGAACAGAGTGCAATATTTCAGTTATAGATTTTACTGTACCCCAAGTGTTTCTGATCTGTTTCACACTAGGAATTATGCAAATGTACACACATAACACATGGCCTGAAAAGTCCCGGGCCTAACACATAGATGACGCTAGTTTTATTACAGTCACCTTTCTCTCAGTTAGTACTAACCTTCAAAAGACAGCTGTTAAAATTTCATGATATTCTATTCATTAGTTTGTGAGTTACTGTGCTAAGAGTCACGCTACTTTTGTTATTTTCAAAAACAATGGATCAAAAACAATTTCGTGTTTTAATTTTACACTGCTTCTTGATGGGAAGAAAATACCGTTCAAGCGAAGCAATGGCTTGAAAAGTATTATGGGGACTCCGCTCCATCAGAAACAACAATAAAACGTTGGTTTGCTGACTTCAAACGTGGTCGTAGAGACACCGATGATGCAGAACGCAGTGGACGTCCAAATGAGACGGTAACACCAGAAAACATAAAAAAATCTACAAAATCGTTTTGAATGATCGAAAAGTGAAGCTGCGTGAATTAGCTGACATCGTAAAGATATCAAAAGAACGTATTGGCTTTATATTGCATGAGCATTTGAGTATGGGAAAGCTCTGTTCAAAGTGGGTGCCGCGTTTGGTCACTGTTGACCAAAAACAAGAACGTGTTGATGATTCCGAGCAGTATTTGGCCATGTTTAAACGTAACAAACCGGAATTTTTGCGCCGATATGTGACAATGGATGAAACATGGATCCATTACTTCACTCCGGAATCAAAACGATCGTCATCTGAGTGGACAGCAACTGGTGAACCTCGTCTAAAGCGCCCGAAAGCACAACAATCGGCTGGAAAGGTTATGGCCTCGGTAGTTTGGGATGTGCGTGGTGTAATATTCATCGACTATCTTGAGAGAGGAAATACCATCAACACTGAATATTATATAGCGTTATTGGAGCTTTTGAAGGCCGAAATTGCAAAGAAACGACCGCATATGGCAAAGAAAATAATTTTATTTCATCAAGACAACGCACCGTGTCACAAGTCAATCAAAATAATGGCAAAACTACATGAATTGAACTTCGAATTGCTCCCAAAACCACCGTATTTGCCAGATTTGGCTCCCAGCGACTACTGGCTGTTCGCAGACCTCAAAAAAATGCTCCCCGGTAAGAAATTTCGCACGAATGAAGAGGTTATCGCTGAAACTGAGGCCTATTTTGAGGCAAAAGATAAATCGTTCTACAAAAGTGGTATTGAAATGTTAGAGCGGCGCTGGAATGATTGCGTTGCTCTTGATGGAGATTACGTTGATGAATAAAGCTAATTTTGAACCAAAAAGAGCGTGTTTTCTTTGTTAGGCCCGGGACTTTTCAGCCCATGTGTTATGCGAACTGTACTTCCAGCGGACATATTTTATTCCTCCATGTGAGGTTCCTCAGATAACCGGAGATTCTAGAGGCTTTATTAATTTAGTCACCAAATTCCTGTTGCAAGTTTTTGGAGCTTGTTATCGTGACTCCTGAGTACGTGCGTTATTGCATTACGATATTAATGGTTGAATATCGGGTACTAAAATTCTATTAAGAGGGAGTGCTAATGGTACTTTGCCTTCAACTATAACATCCACCATAATAAAAATAACGCTGTGAATCAAACAGTGACGAGAAAATATCCAGAATAGGTAAACTAGTAAAATTTAGAAAAATCATTGATAATTCATAAACAATATTTGGTATCATTACAATACGTTATCTTCATTTCGCAGTAGTTAGATATGACTTAATTTGTAAATTTACTTGCATATCTGTCTGTAGAAATATTATAAAATTTCTACTATATGTTCATGTATTAAGATTACTCATACGCCATTGAATTGAATATTTTTGGGAAATATTTTTCAACACTTAAACAATTGCCTTTTTCTAATAATACACTATATTTTATTTCATTTTTGCGTTATTTTTCTAAATTCTAATTTGTAAATCAACGGTAGTTTTTCTAATACTTGCTAAATTCTTGCTGCTAAATTTTAATTAAGAATACTTTACCCATACAATGTCTAACTCTAAGAAACTTTGTATCTTTAGAAAACTCACGATGCAATGTAAAATTTTTACCTACTACAACGTTACATCACGGCAAGATAGAAGTTTTGGCAGATTGATTAACAACATCACAGAAAGAACTAGGAGGTAGAAAGGATTTATAACTTATTATAGTTATAAAGAAAAAGGACAAGAAAGAAGTGATAGGAGCTAGGAGGGTCTAGGTAAGTTGAAGAAGAAGAATAAGAGGAAAAAAGGCGAGAGTAGAAGGGAAAATCGCAAAAGTGCAGGTGCGAAAGATAAATGGAACTCTGCGGAGGCATCCTCTAGTTTTCCCAGATTAATATGACAGCTCTCGTTTAATTTCAACGACGCAGAAGAAACGTCTTCGTACGATGGGTACCTTCTTTCCTCGTTCTTGCTAGTTTCTACGTTTTCTGAATGTATATGCTGGCGGGAATGCTTTTGAAAAGGTCCGGGCATCGCACGGTTTCTGTTATTTCGGGCTAACACGCGAATATATCTTCGTTGAACTTTATTTCTTTCCCTTTCTTTGCTGCAATTGAATTTTGTGATAAATCGAGTTATAGTGTATTAATTGGTGGTCCAGAATCGATACCAAAATTTTATGTAATCGTATATGCAAATATATTCCATATAATGCAATACATTATTGGCACTTTAGTGCAATGTAGTGTAATGTGATGTAATATAGTGTAATACAATGTAATGTAATATTGTACCATGTTGTATAATATTTTTTATGTTTTCGAAATTTTGATTTTGTGGCATTTCGATAAAAAGAAATATTTCATAAAGAAATTAAGAGATATTCTAAGTAAAGTTTTAACAATTTTTAACAATAATGATTTACAAAACTGTGGTGATGGTAGCCACTGTGATAAGTACAAAAATAATGTCCAGGTATAGCAGTAAACTTCACTCACACAAATTAATTAATTATGCGGAACGCAGCGTTTCGAGAGCACGTGGGCTCCCATTGTCAACCGTGTTACCGTCGGTAACACGTTGTACATTCACACAGTCCTTGCAATCGTCATTTGATTACAAAAATAATGTGCTCAGTGTTTTGTATAGATATAATCAACCCTAATGATACAAGATATTCACTAAATCGATAAAAGCTATACCATTAAACAATAAAATAAGAAAGTTGAAATCAACACCCTGTACGCCGCAATACTGTTAAGCTGAAACCATTTCCTTCAAATAGATTATAGTTCACCATGGCTATACTGCAAATTTCGAAATCAAAATCCCACAAGAATTTCGAAAAATTCAATAAGGCAGTTTGGTGGGATATCCTGTATAGTTAGTCATATAATGCATAGTTATACACATAGCAATACTAATGGAAGATATTTTTCTTTTAAAATAAGTTCGATGACGCTAAAACATTGCAAACTCACAGGCATAGCAGTAAACTCCACTCACACAAATTTATTAATAATGCGGAACGCAGCGTTTCGAGACTACGTGGACTCTCATTTTCAATCGTGTTACCGACTAAATGTAAGAACTGTATCGCACATGCAAAATTATTTTCTACGCAGGCTCTAAAATTTCTAAACCATGTGATTATTTACAATCTACTAGTGGTCTAAAATCTGGTATTTGTCTATTTTCGGAAAAAGATGGACCGAAAGCGAACCGTATCTTAACAGCGCCTATAGTAATAAATCAATCAGACTCGAGTGTGCAATTGGGGGTGGTTCTCTGTTGTAATTTAAATTTTCTGTTAACGCGTTCGACGTTACGTCTTTGGAAATCATACCATTTTTGAAAATTGTTTTCGTCTAAATTCTTTGTTAATTTCAGGTGCAATGTGTATAATTCTATTTCTAATTTACTACGTTTGGCGTACTGGTATCTTAAAGAGTGGTCAGATCAACATTAACATATGGTAGTGAGTCATGGATAACCACGAATAGAATCGAAAGCAGAGTTGCGGCCATGGAAATGAGATTCCTAAGAAGAATAGAAGGAGCAACTAGAAGAGACAGAATCAGAAACACGACAATCACTGGGTATCATCTGGGTATCAAACCAGTAGAAGTGATCATAGAAGAGAGACAACTGGGATGGCTTGGACATCTACACAGAATGGAGGAAGATCGAATCACAAAGAGTATATTTGAAGCCAAAACAGAATAGGTTGACCCCGAAACACCTGGAAGGAGCAGGTGTATAGAACATTGGAAAAAAGAAGTATGGGATGGATTGAAGCCAAACAACTGGCTCAGAGCAGGAACCTGTGGAAGATAAAAATAAGAAAATAAATAGTCCGACACCGCAAGGTATAAAGGACGTAGGATTAAAAAAAAAATTATAGTGCAAGTTGGTTTATTTGTCATATGTTTTGGGCTTGTATCTATTCACAATTTTAAAACTAGAAATCGGTGTATTTTTTAACAAAAGATTTTACCGGCCGCAATTATTTCCGCCGTTGTCCCACTGTGCCTCGGTCCGCGCCTTAGTAATAACTCAAATACACAAGTTAGTTAGAGAAAGATTGGATCTTCCGACTTTTCAATTCAAGACGTTATTATGAGATACTACATACGGCTGATTAAATCACAGAAACGAAAGACACGCAATGTTTTCCAACATCGAGCACATTGTGCATTTGAAGCACGTTTACTCTTACATGTGTAGATATCGCTCTGACCCGCAACTAGAGCATCCAACTTCTTGGTAATAAATTCTAGAGAGTCAATCTTACTTGTGCGATGTGGAGAGAATGCAAGCGACGATGGATTATTTGTCAAACAAACTATATTCTCTCATTAATTTGCTTCTCCAGTATAATTCGAAGAATAAGCTTCTTAATTAAACATCCGTCTGTTCCTTTCTTGACGTCCTCCTTTTCCATTCCATTCGCTTCCGTGGCGTCCCTAACCTTAAGTTGGTTACAAACGGGCCTCGAATATTTCTTCTCGTCTTGTTCCACGCATCATAACATCTTTCGCTCGGATCGAATCCGATGTTAATTAAAGATTTCTCACAGAACGTACAAGGTGTTCGGGGGAGACAGCCGTAATCGTGTTAGTAATACGTGACGGTACCGGTTAAAGTTTTTAATTGTTCTCTGGAGTACGAGTTTCTTCATTGTGAGGATATCGTGCTAAATAAATGTATTAGCAACTCTGCGGAAATTTAATTTATTGCGGCATATACTGGTTGAAAGTAGCAAGCGTGGAAATGGAACAGTGGATAGGGGAAAATACCAAACATTGTTTTCTTCGATACATTCTTTAAATGCCTTTTAAATATTGTGCCATCCTTCTTGTAGTAATAGGAGTAGTTAAACCCATTTCAAACGTTTAATTTGAATGTTATAGTAGCACGAATAATGTGCTCAAATTAAAAAAAAATCTTAAAATGTATAAACGCACAATTCGTGGTTCAATACAACGTTTCATCGGAAATCTTAATTTGTCGTTGGGAAATGATCAATGAATTTAATGGTATTGTTCTGAACAATTGACGAGAGCCACATGCTATGGTAAGGATATCGACTGAACGCGTGTATCATATCTCCCACGCAAAATTGGAGATCGTTAAGTTGTCTGTAACGTGGTTGGCGCAGAACTTGAATTGTGATTAAAATTATAAAAGGATACAATTGTTTACAATTTGAAGCTTCTTAATAAGGAGCAGGCTCATTTACTTGTGAAAATTGATCGACTTCACCATTTTATTCCTCAAGCCAAACAGTACTCCTAACAGTGAACGCATGATAGCTCCCCCATAAAAGGAGTTAATAATAATAATAATTATTATTATTATAATAATTAAATAAACCACTATGAAACAAGAGTAATTGTGTAATACCAAAAAAAAAGCAAATGAAAATGCAAAAATTTTTTAAGCAACAGAAAACTGCTCTAACAAAAGTTGCCTCAAAGCATTGATGGAAATGTTAAACAAATGAAATCTAGATGCATATACATTAACACTGTTACATATTGACATAAGTGGTGACTGAGGATGGTGGCGCGTGTTAGCCACGGGAAGATAAAAAGTTAAACTATTCCTACTATTAAGTCTCGGTATATAAAAATTCAAAAGCGACAGCAAATTCGGAACTTGTAAATCACCGTTTACAATTCTATGTGCAAAAGTTATTTGTGATACAACACGACGATTCGCCACAGAAATAAATGCAAATTCTTTTAGAACATTAGTATATAACACATGGGCTGAAAAGTCCCGGGCCTAACAAAGAAAACACGTTTTTTTTGGTTCAAAATTAGCTTTATTCATCAACGTAATCTCCATCAAGAGCAACGCAATCATTCCAGCACCGCTCTAACATTTCAATACCACTTTTGTAGAACGATTTATCTTTTGCCTCAAAATAGGCCTCAGTTTCAGCGATAACCTCTTCATTCGTGCGAAATTTCTTACCGGCGAGCATTTTTTTCAATTCATGTAGTTTTGCCATTGTTTTGATTGACTTGTAACACGGTGCGTTGTCTTGATGAAACAAAATTTTTTTCTTTGCCATATGCGGTCGTTTCTTTGCAATTTCGGCCTGCAAACGCTCCAATAATGCGCTTTGGACGAGGTTCACCAGTTGCTATCCACTCAAATTACGATCGCTTTGATTCCGGAGTGAAGTGATGGATCCATGTTTCATCCATTGTTACATATCGACGCAAAAAGTCCGGTTTCAACACGTTCTTGTTTTTGGTCAGCAGTGAGCAAACGCGGCACCCACTTTGAACAGAGCTTTCTCATAGTCAAATGCTCATGCAATATAAAGTCAATACGTTCTTTTGATATCTTTACGATATCAGCTAACTCAAGCAACTTCACTTTTCGATCATTCAAAACGATTTTGTGGATTTTTTTGATGTTTTCTGGTGTTACCGCCTCATTTGGACGTCCACTGCGTTCTGCATCATCGGTGTCTCTACGACCACGTTTGAAATTGTTTATGATCCATTGTTTTGAAAATAACAAAAGTAGCGTGACTCTAAGCACAATAACTCACAAACTAATGAATAGAATATCATGAAATTTTAACAGCTGTCTTTTGAAGGTTAGTACTAACTGAGAGAAAGGTGACTGCAATAAAACATCTATGTGTTAGGCCCGGGAGTTTTCAGCCCATGTGTTAGATAGCCATGCTGCAAAAGAACGTGGTGTTTACGGAAATATAAGGTTTTCAAAAATGTAGGCTGTACCATCTCAACTAAATTGATATATTCATGATATCCCGGATTCCACACAATAGAACCATATTCTAATCTCGCTCGAACAAATGCATTATATGTAGCAACAAGGGCATCACTACTCAAATGTTTAGTATTGCGAAACAGGAAGCTTAACGTTTTAAGAGACTGTTGACATATACTTACTACAATATGCTTGTTAAATGTTAGCTTAGTATCAAAAAATATACCAAGATCTCTGTACTCATCACAACGCGTTAAAAGTTCATCGCCAACATTGTGCGCATACCCCACTGTATCAGTTCTACGGGCAAACGTCACCGCTTTACACTTAGCAATATTTAGTGGTAAATGGTTCTCTAGACACCAAAGGTGAATAGATAGCAGGTCACCCTGCAAAATGTCACAATCTGCAGTGGAGTATATTCTGCGACAAATTTTAGGGTCATCGGCGTATAGTAAGCATTTAGATCTAAGCCGGTCAGGAAGATCATTAATGAAAATAATAAATAGGAGCGGTCCAAGAACAGAGCCTTGTGGTACACCTGGAGACGACTGATATAAGCCGGACCGAAAACCACGGTATTCAACGTAATTGGTACGCCCACTCAAATAGGATTGCAACAACAATATCAGATCCTCAGAGATACCCCACATATTCAGTTTACGTAATAGGGTTTGATGTTCAACCCTATCGAAAGCCTTAGCAAAATCCGTATAAATGACAACTGACTGAAGACGTAACGAACTTAAAAACAGGAGTAACACGAGATACTTTCCAACAACTTGGAAAAACCCTCTGTCTCAATATTAGATTGTAAATGTGAAGGAGCGACCCACAAAGAACGAATCTACAGTCCCTAACAACAAAATCTGGAACGTTATCAGGACTAGCTGTCATTCTTCCCTTCAATTGACACATGGCTTGTAAGACATCTTCCTCGATAAATTCTTTAAGAAAAAATGTATCGGAAGCGAAGGTATCGTTATCGGAATGGATAGTAGCGACGCTTATCTTAGACATGGTCTCCGAGAAATACGAAGCAAAGGCGTCAGTAATCTGTTCAGGCATCTCCATCGACGACCAGTGATCTCTACTAATAAGTCTGCCAGCCAAATACTGTCATAGATATCGCAATATGTCATGACCTTCATGTTTTAAAACAGCCCCTTTCCAGCTCAACATCCGCTGACATAGAGATGGATAGGATCTGTGCCATGTGGTCTAATGATGCTGTAGCGATCATGCAACTCTCATAGTTCTCACTAGTCTCTGCAAAGTGAGGCAAGTTACAATGCAGTATTATTTTAGAGACTAATACGATAAAGTAGGTGTTATTCTTATGTTAATAATATACACATGTAATATATAATGTAATACTTATAATAATAGCTATATCTACTAATAATTTTTCTAAACATTTACTGGGGCAAAATTAATTCAACGTTTCATCTTTTTTGTAAAAAATTGAAATCATCCAAAATATGTCGAAGTACATATGCAATTGAAGATTTTGATGATTAGATTGTAGAAAAACTTATCCATCAGGGCGAAATACTTATACTTCTAAAATTAAAGAAGGATTCAACAGCAGTCATTACAGTTGCCACATGTTTTAAAATCTTTAGAAACGAATTCCCTCTAGATTAGCTATCTTGTGCCAATTCTTGAACAAATCCAAGATGAGCAAAACTTTGACGAATTTTACGTTTTTTACAAAAAATTGAAATTATCCAAGATATGTCAAAGTGCACATCCAACTGGAGATTTTGATGACTATATTGTAGGAAAATTATCCAGCTTAGAAACCAAATTAATTAATACAGACAAAAGACCAAAAGCCCTTCCCAGAGCTTATTTAATTAAATTAAGGGAATCGTACAACGCAATGAAATTGGTCCTGAAAAATAAACAAAGTATTCACAATATAATTAGAGCGTTTGCGGCTATTCGAATGTAATTAAATTACCGAAACTACGGTTGAATTGCGCGAAATATAGTTATTTTCTATACGAATGAACCAATCTCATTAAAAACATTACACAAATTTCTATTGGTCCGGGAGCAATACGTTTATAAACAAGAAAAATCGTTGCTAATCCATTAGTTCGCAAATAATTACGTAACTAATAAAATTTCGCCCGGACTTTTTAGTGTATTGGAAAATATTATATACGTTTAGAATTATTTCACGCAGTACAAAAGCTCAACGCATTCATTTCAAGGCTCGCAAATCGAATCGAATGAGACTGAAAGCGCGACCTCAGCGAGTCTCTAAGTAATATTCGATCGCGGTGTACATATTCGGATTATAGAGCGACAGTGGTGTCTGGGAAAGATAAGGAGCAGACAGGCGCTGATAGAAGGCAAGAACAACAGGATCACTACGACATCGTTCAAAGTGCAAAGAAACTAATTACTTCCACGGCGCTAATTAAAAAACGAAAGAAAAAATTCATCTGCATCGGATAACCAGTGGTACTGACTCTAGAGCTATATTAATACGAGGCATGGGTGTTAAAATAAAGTAATTGTGGGAACGGATTTTGTTTACCTTTTTTTTTCTTCCACTTTGGTGATTGTTTTTACACTGTATGCTGTTTAGTTGCTTTATATCCCCTGATCGTTTTACTGCTAACACATCTGTTACACGAATACGTAGGCTTCCACGGTCATAGTCAGTAATAAACGAATCACTTCCGGAATTGGACCGTGTCATGATGAGATATATATAGAAATAAGTAAGAGAAAAAGAAATAAAAAGAAAAATGAAAAAAAAAGAGGGGGAGGGGGGGGGGTAAAATAGACAAAAAAGGTGAAATGTGTAAGAGGAGGAAAGACAGAAGGCTGACAAGAGGGGAGAGGGGGGAGTGCAGGCTCTAGCGTGGTTTACACGTTGAGTTACCGTGCCGCTTTGGTTTCCCTGTTTCTCCTGAAGAAGCCTTCTGCGACGGAGGCGAAACGTGTCTGTTTTTTCCTTTTTTCCTTCTCTTTCTTCGTCTTTCTTTCTCTCCCCCCTTTTTCTGCATCCCTTCTCTTACTCTATTCATATTTTCTTTCTTTTACACCCCCTTTTTTCATGTTTCTTTTTATTACTTCTATATATCTCATCATGACACGGTCCAATTTCGGAAGTAATTCGTTTATTACATCTGTTACACCTCAAAACGTCTACAAGATTTGAACATTCCAATTACCGTATTCTATTATATATATCCATTGCAAGTTTAAATATACACAATAAATGTTGTATTAGTAGGTATTTGAACATATAATAAAATTGAGAAGATGATGGTGATATATTATTTGTAAATTTTGACGCAAAATAATTTGTAATGTTATTTATAAATAAAAATATTGATGTTCGACATCCATTTGTTTAGAAGGATTTCTTTATGTTTAATTATATCTGCAGCATGTGTTTTTCCAATATTAAAACGCTTGGATAAGTTCCTTACACTTAATTTCTCTTTATTGTAAACTTCAACAATCTCAATTTTTTGTTTAAGCGTGAGAATTTTTCTATTTGGAGCCATTTCTACAATGAATGTGTCGTCCACTGTGTCTTTTCCGGACAGACATCAGACTAATATTGAAAGCAGATTCAATCGAAAGCGTACACCCAAAGAATAAGAACGGTAAATCCCCGACCAACTTGGGGAAGTCCCTAATTCACGCCAGGCAGAAATGCACGACATAGGCTGCGTTTGTACCGAAAGATTAAAGGCGGTAAATCTCCGGTTTACTCGGGGAAGTCCCAGCGAAATTGGCGCGCGGCGCGATTGAGAAATGCAATAGCAATACTCTCGATATAAAAATAAGATAAGGCGTTTCTTTTTATTTTATTTTTTGTCCGGTTAAGAGAACATTTTCTCGTGTCCGCGTCCGTTCAAGAGAATGTCCGTCCAAGAAAGAGTTAATACAATGGAAATTATATGAGAGCCGGTCGGGACCATGAGAGACTGTCCGTTTAAGGGAGGTGTCCGTGTAAGAGGGGTGTCCGCGAAGGGGAATTTCACTGTATATAATTGTAGTTATGTAGATGTATTACACTGATTAAAGTTAATTAGCGCTAATTAACTTTAATCAGTGTAAGACATCTACAAGCAGACGTAAAATATAATAAATAAATAACATCAAATATATGCAGTTTGCATATAATCCGGTCTCCACTAATTACTATACTCTATTTTTTAATTAAGAGGAGTGCTTTTGAATTGAAGTCCCAAAAAGCTAATTGATGTTTAGATCAGTTTAGCCTGAGTATTTTTCTGAGTGTGTTTGTATTCAGTTTTCTTTCTAAATTCGAGCTGTTGTAATAAATAAAGTTCTTTCGAGAATTAATTGGCGGACATATTCTCTGTGTAAAATATTTTCACAGCGTTTCTCGTGGATATGGAGAAAGTAGCAACTACTTCTGAAATCCGAATATCTCCGCTGGGAAAGCGAAAATATCTGCGCTTAGGACATCTATCTTTGATAGAGACGCAAAATATACTGAATATATTAACAAAAAATTCGCACTGATAAACCGAGAAAGAGAATTACTGCTATTATTGCAAGAATATCAAGCATGATAGGTTGGTGTTATATTACATTACCATTATTATACATATTTTAATGTTATCTTATTTTTAGGAGAGGCACAGTCTACTGTCTATCGTACCATAAAAGAATACAATTAGTAGACTGTGATTTAAATCAAATTTTATTGACGCGTGATAAAGAGTTACTGATAATTTTATTATAGTCTCTTATGAATCCCGTTGGGAGGATAAATTGTAATTAAAGTCTAATAATTTACCTCATTCCGAATAAGCTATTATTTACTTTATGTCTCGTAGAATCAGGCGTTTTAATGAAACGCAAACGTAAAGGTCGCATTAACTCCTAAATAAAAGCCTGCACCGTGTTCCCGCTATTTCGAAAGCATTAAAAATGATTACAGGCAATAATATCGCGCCAGTAACAGGTGAGGCATGTGTAGAGCGTGCGTACCTTTTCGAAAATCCGTTCTCCGCTAGAGCGCGCCACCGGGACCGAAGCGAGTGCCTCGTTTCCGTGGTAACCACTTGCTCTTAATTGAAAACCAACCTGATGACGAATCAATAAAGAGAACCAGAGCAGCGGCGGCTGTACCACGCCCATGCCGCACAGCCGCCTAGCGGATAGACGGGAATATCGGGTGTAGAATCCTATTTCGAATTTATTTCGGACGAGTGGAATTCGTTTCGGGGTGTTCGAATGGCTTGCTTTTTTGGAAAAGGGAGCCATCTAACGCCTCGGGGTCGACGGTGTGTTTTCTCCTCTTCTAATTTTAGTTCTATATTGCTTTATTAAAGCTCGAATGCACGAGATGAATAAAATGCGGGCGTATAATCTGATTATATGGCGGCGGTTGAATTCAAGGTGCATTAATTTGGTTATTATGGATATTAAATATCTGCAAATTTTAGGCCAGAGAATGAAAATTATTTATCAAAAGAGTTCTTGTAATTTAGCATACTCCAATGTTGTTTGCTAAAAGAATAAAACTACAGAAACTGTCAGACCTGGCAATTTAAATCATTTGGGAAATTTTAAAAATGGTGTATGGATATCACCAAATAAATAAATTGCAATTTTAAATATATTCAAATCTAACAAGTGATATATTTGAATGATCTTTTATATACAGGTGAAACTACCTCTACGTCTAAAACGTTACGTTATATGAGGTTCTAGACCAGGAGTCTCCAAACTTTCCACTCACACATACCAGGACAATACTGATTACTCCAGTGAGTTTCAAGGCCAAAACCGTTTAATTTTCCTATCATTAAAGATCAATGGAACTTTCAATATTTCGCGATTGAGTCTAGTAATAACCCGTCTTCAAAGAATATAACATTGAACGTCATTATGACACAAAACATTTTCAAAATTACCCAAAATATACAGGAAGCAACTCATGCCAATTCTCGTGTTGCTCTGGAAATCGTAAAATGTGGAAAACCATTCACTGATGGGAGAAATGATCAAAGAATGCGTAATTGCAGTAGCCGAAGGAATGTAGCTCGAGAAGGTAAATTTAATTATCACCGTCAATTTCTCAGCAAACACCGGATGTGTCAGATACTCCTAAGGTGTTGATTTTTATGCGAGGAGTTAGATAAAAGCTATGAAGTATAGGATGAACTTCTTGATATGATAGTATTCATGCTACGACTACTGGGGAAAATATTTTTAACGAACTTAAAAATGTCATTAATAAATACAATCTTCGATGGAAAAACTCAACTGATGGTAAAAGTAAAGCAGTAGTTGCACTTGCGTCAAAGGCTGTAGAAAATGATGGTGGTTCAAAACCGTTAGTCTTATATTGGTCCATTCATCAACAGTGCTTATACGGAAAATATGTGGATGTGTCTGAAGTTCTAAAACCACTCCTTTCAGTTTTTAATTTCATCAGATCAACTGGGCTGAATGAACGACAATACCGCGAGTTTGTTGAAGAGATTGCGGCAAAAGTCCTTTCTTTATAGGTCGACAGTTATAAATAGAATGTTGATCTCCTCTCTTGAAGAGCGGCGTAATTCTACTTACTTTCCAGTAGGATCGAAAGGTTATCCTACGAACCGCCAAGTAGAAGATAACAGAGAGAGGGAATCACAAAGTACTGGAACACAATCATGAATGAAATATCTTAGCAAACCATCATGCCCACATAATGCTGTTCTTTTAAGTTTGTTTAATGTCCGTAGAACATCGTTAGGAGTGAAGTAATTGATGTTGAAAGAACAGCTGTTGAAATCGGGACATGGATAAATAAAATAGGTCTGCCAAGGGAGATATGGCCAACCATCAAGCAGAGTTTACGAATCACCAGAATAACTTTGAATCATTAATGATACCATTCTTGGTGTTTTCTTATGATAACTATTACACGTTCCTCTAATCTGTACTTTAGTTATAGCCCTTAAACGTGAAAATTCCCTTTGGAATGATTTTTTGCTATATAATACTCCTGTCAAATCTCAATATTTCGCAATCACATCGGTGAAAACGATAGCCTAATCAAAGAGGGATTCTTCGGTGGGATACTACTTACATCTTGATTATATAGTACGACGATATTTCTTTTGAGTCAATTAATTCAAACATAATAATATTTATGCATTACTTAGCTTGTTTTCTTTTTTCGAGACAGTTCGCATAAATCTGTAGTTATGCGTTCTGTAAATATTGCCAAACTATAGTACTAGCACCTCCGTGTTTGACGGAGGGCACTGAGCAGGCTTTACTATCTTTCACTTCACGATATGTCTATCAGTTGTATTGATTTAGAGGAATTTCACGTTGCCTCCAAATTTATTGATGGTAGTGTATATAAATGAATAGGTTCGCGTGAAATATTTCCTCGAAGCTCTTCTAATCTATGTATCTATACTACAAAAAGAAAACTGTATTGAAAATACACATGCTGATTAAACAGGAGAAGGTCAAACTTTAACTAGAATAATTGTACAGATTAAAAGTAGATGGAATTCTGTCTTATATAAATGTAATTTGTTCTGAAAGGTAAAACCGAATACTGACGTTTTTTTCTTTTAAATTAGTATCCGTGTATTTGGTGAAACAATAGAATAAAAAAACATACACCGGATACCTGCCATTAATGTTTATTATAAAGAAAGGCTGGATATGAGTTTGTGCTTAAATTAGATCTTCTTCCTTAAGAATCAACTGTAGGCAAAAATATTTCCGTTATGTGGAGTGGTTAGTGTACTTACATTGTTACGTCAGTAATTAAAAAATGAAGAGAAGCGAGGAAGAATACGTTTAACCGACAACTTCCGGAAGTAAGGAGAAGCAATTTACATAATTTGATTCGTACACACTTACAAAGTGTCATAGAAGGACTTTCTTCGCAAAGACCCCGCTCTTAAAAGAAAAATAATATTTCGTTATGGGCGGGTGAATTAATTAAAATATAACGCTTCAGCGGTCCAAACATCCTTCGCGAGGTATGCGCATTCACAAAAGGGATTTTTCATTAGCGGCAAACGAGATGTCGATGACGAAGCAAAAGAAGACGATGATACCGACGAAGGAGAAGACGAACAATAGGGGTATCGGTGGCAAATTGAAAATTGGGGAGTTGTTTTCTTTGTAAATATTATTACTGTGAGACATTCTTAAATTACTATAAGCTAAGTACTTCGCCCTTCTTTTGGTAACCTTTCCAAGGGCACCATTTTTCCCCGGCTAACGAGCTTTCGCCTCCTGAGCGACGTTGCTCCAAATTAATGGCCTTGTTAAGGCAGGATGAATAAGGGAAGAGGGTAGGATATTTTTAGTCGTTCAAAGGGTTCGTTCGATCGAAAATAATATGGAATATTCTGTATTAGAAAAGAAAATGACGGTAGGAGCTAAGGTTAATATTAGCTGATGATTAAAAATAATTGTGTCTTACAAATCTAACAACCCAACACCTGTATGGGAAAAATATCATAAAAAAAACTTTATTTACATGAAACCGTGGACCTAACTCTACTTTACAGCATAACAGGACAACGAAGTTAATGGTTCTTCGAGCTCTTCATTATTTTCGAAGGAAAAAAGATGAAAAACATTTGACGTCAAGTTAGGGGTTATCAGAAGACGCTTGGAAGATGTAAAAACAATCAAAAATCTTTTTTTGCCTATGTGTAGACGTTCTGCAGTATTGATAGAAGCACCAGGATGAATGCTTCAGTAACAGTTCAAAAAATAATAACATATTTACAATGTAATTAGCATAAATTAAAATTTACGAGATCTTCGAGAAGTTTGCCGACAAAACACTAAAATCTGCAGAATTGAAACCCTTCCATATGCTGTTCATAAGTTGGCTGAAGATGATTTACATTGCACGTTGTACTTGTGAGAATTAATACTGTCAAATTTACCTGACAACAACGTAATTTGGTGAATCGAATAACCTCTACTAACAGACACAATCATCGTTACTGGTCAAGTGAAAACCTTCATTGGTTGGCGGAAGTCCGTACATAGCATCCTCAAAAAGCGAATGTTTGGTTGGAAACAATATAATACGAATAAATTTATTGAGTAACGAGATTGTTCCAACACATACATCCTTCTTTACAAATAGGAAAACAAAGAAAACATTTGCTATAATCTGAATCAAATTTCACTACGTTTTCAAAGATATGATTTTATAATTTCTCTAAACAATGAAACCCTCCTCTATAGACTGGTTTAATCCCCTTTTCTTTGCAATTCATACAGTCTTGTCTATATCAATGAAGATAATTCGTAGTTTATAATGGATATCCTTCTCGATGGGTTACTCCGACATCCGGTGTGCCACAGGGCTCTAGCATGGGTCCACTACAATTTATATTATACGAGGGCGACCTCAAATGTTTCCGGAAACGACAAGAAAAACACGGTATTGGTGTGTTTCTTTTTTATTTTTCGATGTAGTGCCCAATAGCCGTCTGTAGCGACGATGGCCTCGTCATTTGAGGCAAATCTCTCACCCGATTTCGTTTTTGCTCTATACTCATCGCGCTGAAAGCTTTTTCATACTCAAAATTTCGTGCAGCATATGGCCAACGCGTTCTTCTGAGATGCTTGTTGTCTCTGCTATCTTTTTCAGCTTGAATCGGCGATCGGCTAACACGACCTCAGGAATCCTGTCGACCATTTCATCAACATTTCAGGTCGCCCTCGTAAAATCAAAAATCTCCACCTTGTTTGATTATGAGTATAAGAAGTGCTTAATTCCTGACCTTTCAATATAATTGCCTATAGTTATTCGAAAATAATGAAGGTACTTTTTTTAAAATTTTATGGATATCGAAAGCATTTACGTGTCTTCATTTTTAAGACTGAAACCTTCGGTAATTTATCTCCGAACGAAAAACTACGTTAAAATCCAATTTTTTGCTTCTTCTTCTCTTTTCTCAGCCTCACTCGAGAGTGAAATTTTCAACTCGATCTACCAGAAGAAATCCTTCGAGAACTAGCGAACTTGTTGATTTCGGCAAACTTCTTCAACGTGTAAGTAACGTATGTGAGCGTAAATCTCTCTTAACGATATTGAATTGTCTGCGATCGAAATTTTTTGCTCGGAAGAAAGTCGCGAACTTGTTGAAATAGACGATATTCTATTGTTCGGGGATATTCGATTTGCGCGTAGAGTGTTTTTTTTATTTTGATAAGAAGTCGTATTTCGTAGAGCGGTAATATCAGGACCGTATTAAGTTTAACAGTTCAAAATCGAGTGTTAATGCTTCTTTTATTTCGAACGCAATATACTAATGCTGTTGAAGCTGATCGTTTGATTGGGTTTAGGTAAGCTTTATGTAGTCGGTAAGGGTGGTGTAAGTACATCTCTGTAAACTACCAATTTAAAAATACACAAACCAAGTTTTAACGTTACTTCACCCGCAGATGAACTTGCAATATGGTTAGTCAATGAACATAAACACCTAGAGTATGAAATGAACTTTTTCATCCCAAAATCTCTGGACTAATTTCAAGAGGAAGTGATTTCTTGAAGATGACAGAGGTCTTACAGTAACCGTAAATTTCGAGTAATATGTGGAGAAAATTAACAACTTCTCTACGCCAGTCCTAGTGTCTATATTTCCATGAACGGTAGTGTACTATTCAGCATGCCTAACTTTCGTTTTTGCACTTTATCCTTAACCTAAGTTCTAAATCAGCGTCGTCTATTCATTCTAACCTATACAGACACCTACTAAGATTTAATTGTATGTACTTGAGTATACATATATGTGCGGATGGGCATTGTGCTAACTTTACCATTGTCTGCAGCAATAGTACAATGCAATAAGTAAATACGTACATTCAAACACACATCTACACGTTATTATTAATGCTTTAGGGTGGTGCGTTGGTGGAGTTGTATTATAATACCATTTCCTGGAGTAGAATAAGTGCCTTTTAACAATGGTAACTTCTGGAAGATCTACGTCAGTACTTAAAATGTTAAAATTAATGGATACAAAGTTTAATACTGGCTGGAATTGATATTATTTTTAAACGGAATATCTTCTATAATTGTCAATATTTTTGATTTTTAATACATTAGAAATCTAATAATAGAGATAAACGTTAACATATGAGAAAGAGATAGCAAACTGTAAATGTTAGCTGTTAATGAGGATCCTCATCACTCCACCTTTATAATTAACCTGGAATATCCCCACAATTCATCTGCTTCTAATTCAAATCCTGTCTCAAAAGTATATAACTTCAAAAAATTTTATTTTAAGGACTAGAGTGTGTTCGTTGAAATCGACTGGTTTTCTTGAATAATATGTAGGATGACGATTGCAAGGACTGTGTGGATGTACAATTCATAGGTATAGCAGTAAACTCCACTCACACAAATTAATTAATTATGCGGAACGCAGCGTTTCGAGAGCACGTGGGCTCTCATTGTCAACCGTGTTACCGACGTTGTTCAGTCGGTCACGTGCTCTCGAAACGCTGCGTTCCGCATAATTAATTAATTTGTGTGAGTGGAGTTTACTGCTATACCTGTGAATATGTAGGATATAAATACAGCTTGTGAACAGTTTTACAACAGGTTTTATTCTTTGTTTGATCTATATGTTCCCTTATAAAAAAGGTGTTGAAACAAATATCCACCATGACTTGAAAAAGAAATAATTAACAACATTAAATTGAAGATGTATTATTACAATTGCTACAAAAAAAACTAATAGCATACACTCACTTAATGAGTTCAAACACCTAAAAGCGTTAGTAGAAAGAAACAAATTAAGACTGTCCATAAAGCATACGTAATAAAGATGGAAGCATCTCTTGGTCTTTGGGTTGATGCAATACGGCGATGTCAGTCATACTTGCCCGTATGATATCGTTAATGCATTTGCTGATTATTTCAGAAGCTTGTATTTCTCTGATGTGTGGTAAACACTACGCTGGTTCCCTCTCATTCTGCTATCAAAAAGTTGAAGAATGCCATGACATCTAGACTGGATGGAGTTTCTAGTTTTTTAGTTCGAGATTGTGCCTCTATCTAGTGTTCGTGAGGATATTAAAGACAATTTTTAATTCCATGGATATTACAAATTATCGCCCAGTATTGTTACTGAATAGTTTTGACAAATTATTTGTGATAGTGATATACTCACATAGATACTCTGTTAAAGGCTACATTTCATTACATGAATTCATGGATAAAAGATCGACAGTCACCAACCTAGCATACTCTACACAAGTGGTATCGAATGTTTTGAATGCGCATATTCAAATAGATACTGTGTACATTGACTTTCCGAAAGCATTCAATCGGATAAACCATGCTGTACCACAAACAACATTAGATAAATCTGGCCTTAGTAATAGATTGGGACAGCATTTCTCTTCATATCGCCATTACAGAACACAGTACGTTTGTTACAATGGGTTCAAATCAAAGATCTACACAACAACGCCAGGAGTACCGCAGTGTCCAAATGTGAGGCCACTTCTCTTTAATACATTTGTTAACGATCTGTTAGACTATGTTGAATGTGGGAAGTGTCTTTATTAAAAGAATATTGAAAGAGGAGAAATTTGTACATTTTGCTATGTATATACAATAGTAGCAACTTATTATGACTATAAGTTTTGCACTTTGGCATAGTCTGCAATAATATTTTGTCCTTAATTTTGTTTATTAATTTGTCACAAATCAAATAAATAAATAATGGTATTAATAGATTTACGTGACAAAATACTTTTGTGGTAATAAACTAGATCTACTTATTGTCAGGGCATTGATAACGACAAACATGTCCAATCTACGCATTCGCAAGTGACGGAATCTCTAGGAGATGATTCAGAGTGTCATTTTATTCAGAAAGTTGAATGCAGAGCGTTATCCAAAATTCGCGTGATGACCAGGATGCCTTCACATTTTAGAGTGTTTATGAGGGACTGGTTTAATTGTCTCTGTTCACAAATATGAAGAGGTCCTAGAGGAACAGCGTCCAGGCCTCTTAGAAATTCAAATCTAATAGGAGTAATGGGATATATCTCTGTCGGTGTATATAAAATAACAGTAGGTGTTGATGGTGAACATCTTGAGCAAATTACGTAATTTCAAAGGAACCTCCAAGGAGATTCAGATTTTGAAAATGATTTACCATCATTATGCGTTCTGTTTTTGCTCTGGAAACAAAAACTAAGATTTGGAGACGAATTTTGTTGTCAGATTCTTTATTTAAAAAGCATAAACGACCATGCATGGGAAGCTTTATTTAGAAATTATGAAATACCATGTATAAACTCGGGTAATGTCAAAAACCATCCACACCAACAACACCCAAATCATTTCTAAATAATCCACACCATACTTAATTAACGTCATTCCTTTTCTCACGTTCCTCGCTTCACCCCTTATCACCGCCATTCCTTTTTCGACATTTATAATTCCTCTTTTCAAACGTAGAAGAAAAGCTAAAACGAGCTGTGCGTAAGTAGGACGGCATTTTCGGCAAAGGAAGATGAAAATAATTAATGAGCGAGCATTAGAGTGGGAGAGACGGACAAGGCGGTTTGTATAAGTATTGCGAGAGGGACGGGGCGAAATATTTACTTCGGAAACTCGTTCGAAATTAAGCTTAGCGATGAAAGACCGTTTCCGAATAGACTTACCTGTGTGAATGGGGGCGATGGCGTAAATGTTTCGGGTTTGACGAAGTGAATAGCGCTTTTAGTTTTGTCGGACGTTCGGTTCGGGATAGGAATCGATGAAATTGCAGCGTTTGCGGCAAATTTTTTGGGAGTATTACCGAGCAAACTGCTTATTGTGAGCGAATTGGTTTTGATGTTTGAAAAATGTAAGGGTATTCCTGGAAACACTTTTAATGAAAATTGCAAAGACCTCATTGCTGGCGGGAATGGATTATTTTGGAGAGTTCTCATACATCGAAGTGAGAAAACAGTACTAAATCGCAAAGTGAGTTAGAACAGATTTATTTTTATATCATGTGCCTATGACTTTGGTCCTCATTAGTTAAAACTGGTAGTTGTTGGAAAGGTAAATAAATTTAGGGCATTTAAGAGGAGTCTAAATCTTCCTGTTGCATATATGGAATACCATTTTAACTTCTTCTTCTTTTCCACTTCAGGTTTTAAGCACTTCGCCTGTTACGGTACCCATCTTTTACTTGGTTTGTCTACACGTCTTCTTCCTTCTTCTACAAAATCTCGCTCAGGCTGGCAACCTCTTCACTTTATTGACTTTATTCTTTCATTTATGTTGAAGATGGTTAGTTCTGTTCTTATATCTACATTTCTTATTATATCAGATCTTGTGTTCTGTCTTCTCTTGTGTCTGTATCCTGTTTTCTTGTTTTTCCTTGTTATTCATGTTACGCTACCGTATAAAAGGGGTTGGCATCGCTATCGTTTTGTAAAATTTTATTTCTGTATCCTATCTGTGTTTTGGTTGTTAGCGTTCTACTGATTGTTCCACAAATATGTTTGAATTTATTCAGTTTTTTTTCTATGGCTTTGTTTCGATCATGAGATAAATCGCAGTCTAAATCCTTAAAGTATTTCACCTGTTCTAGTACGGTATCGTTTGTGACTATTATTGTTCTAATTGGATATTTACCCAGGGAAGCCATGGTTTTGGTTTTATTTGGAGATATTTCATAATTGGCTGACACGGTTTCGTTTCGTATAGGAAATGTATCCAAGTTTGGGTCTCAAACTTTAGAGCAACAGATTCTCTGACCGACATCGGATCGTAACAACGCCTGAAAATGTGACGTGTGTCAAAGAGTCCATCCAGCAGTCTCCAAAGCATTCAGCATTTAAACACGATTATCCAATAGGAGTACAGAAGAATCCTGAGATCTTCACATGCAGCCATACAAAATGATGGCTACCCAAGAATTAAATGGGGAGATTCTTCAGAACATTCCCCTAGCGCTGTTTTGATTTCGTCTAATAAGGCCCATCTTCACTTGTTATGCATGGTTCGTAAACAAAATTTCTACTGGGAAGCAGAAAACATTCAGGAACTTTGCCAACGACCACTTCACAGCCATCGTGTAACAGTTTGGTGCGTTGTAGTTGAATTTGATTCGTGGGTCCGTACTTTTTCGATTCGCTACATGTCACATGATCGAGATCTTCCCCCGGCCTAAGTTAAACCAGTTCGTTGTGTATCATCAAGGGAGAAAAGTTGTTTCAATAAGACGGAGCTACAGCTCATACTTCGCAGTATTCTCTAGTAATTTTGAGACATTTGTTTCCTGAACGTCTTCTCTCTTTGCGTGGAGACCCCGCCTGACTCCCAATGCCACTCGATTTATCATCTTCTGGTTTTGTCCTTGGGAACACTTAAAGATGCAAGTGCACAAATATCGCCACACACCCTTGTAAGCGCTCAAGGAGGCACTCGCGTCACTGATGAACTATGGACAACTTTTACGCCATTTACCTGTAAAAGAATAAATCTCGATAACCTTGGAAATATTTAAACCGGGGTAGATTTTCCGTTACGGTGCTAAATATTCCATTCAATAAGAGCCAATTCGATTTTGTCCTCTAAATTCCCACAAAAATAATGAAATAAAAGCCGTCACTTTTTAACAGAAGACATGAAGTTGAATATCCTGTGATGTGTAGAGGAACACTCTGTAGGATCGGTTTTGGATATTGCTAGACATTTTGGAGTATCGCACAGGTCTGTGTTTAAAACCCTGAAAGAATTTAAATATAAGCCATACAAAATGTTAAGCCATCAAGAGCTTTTCGAAGAATAATGTTTAATGTGTTAAATGAAAATGAACAAATTTTCAATAAAATAACTTTTATTGATGAAGCTACATTTACTGTAAGTGGTGATATTAACTCTCAGAGCTTCCGGTTAGTATTAGTAGTTGTTCATACAAAAATACAAAATTTCCTTTCCATTAATCCGTTAGATATTGGTCCCATACAAATCCTCATACTCAAAACCTGACCCAAACACAGTACACTCAGACAGTCAATGTCTGGATAGGAATAATAAGCGATAGACTTACGGGCCCATTTTTTATTGACGGTAACCTAAACTCCAGTAAAATATCTGAATCTGTTGCGAGACCACATCATTTCATTAATTGAGAGACTAAATATTGGTGAAACTTGGTTCCGAATTGGATGAGACTACGCTGTCAGGAATCCTTTGAATGACATAATTTATTTGGGATACCTTGCGTTGCTTTACCCGATATATCACCCCATAGTTTCTTCTTTGGGGACGCTTAAAGGCGTAAGTGAACTAACATCGACTCACAATCCTGCAAGCATTTGAGGCAATCACCCAGGCAGTGGCTATCATTCCACTGGAAACAATATGAGGAACTATGTACAACTTCCAGGAAAATGTTCAATGGAGAATGCTACTTATCGGATATATTTTTTTGTCTTTGTTTAATTGAAATACGGGAGTTTTTTTGCCGGATTTTTCTCTGTATAAGAACAAGTCTCGAGACCTCCTTCTTGATAACCTTGAAAATCTATATACCGAGGTAGATTTTCCGTCACAGTGCTAAATCAACCACAGCCAAATTAATTAAAATGAAATCTCCATAAAGCTCCTTCCATATGCAAGAAATTAAAAAAAAAAACGACGAACGATAAACAAACGAATAATATTTACTACGTAGCTAATTTTTCTTCTCCATTCCTCTCCCCCCACTTTCCCCTCCTATGGGAACAATTTCCTCCCTTAATCCTAATCTCCATCCGCTATATAAGGGCCGTCATTAAAAATTTCATCACGGAGTAATCCGAGTAGAAGATCCGCAGTAGACACACGTTTTTCCATTTAAATATTTATCTCGGTAGGCCATGGCGAATCTCGAATTCCGTCGGCGTCGTTCGTCCGCTCGGAAGAATTAGAAAGATTCGACAGGGGTGCGTATTCGACGTAATAAAATGCGTCCCACAGTTTAAGGATTTCGCCGCTCCCCGTTTTATATAATATAAGTGCTTGAGAACGCCTTCTGTCTGGTCACCGCGTTATATTTATCAGAAATTTACTATCGAGAGGATCCAACGACGATTTCCGTAGTTCAAATTGATGAAATCTATCCTTAGAGGAACATTAACATGTCTCTTTTCTGGAGAGATATTGCCTGTAGGATTTGAGTCTAAGATGACCTTCTTGCATTCTGCCAAGCGAAGTGAATTTCTGCATCGCCCACTTTATCTCAAAGTCTATTAAACACATCTTCTTGCCACGAAGTGTTTCTGGATTATATTGTGTTGAGGTTTGGCTAATTTCTTATAATCCGATTTTAAGATCATTGAAACGGCCAAGTTTATCCTTTCTGCATTTAAATATGGCCGTATAACAAGCTTCAGCGCTTCTAATATTATCCTTCTCGCCTTAGATTGCCTTAAAAATTTCTTTAGTCCTTTTACGTAATTTCGGATCACGTCAGGTCTAAACCACAACCCATTAAGCGCTTGCTTTGAGTGAAAAAGACGGAAAAGTTTTACGCGCGATATATACGACGAACACGGACAAGAGGACCGTAATTCAACGTTACCTCGGGAAGGGATACAATCGCCAACAACCGTCTCTGCTTTTCTCCCGTTCAGCAGCGACTGTCGTACTAGTCATTTCCTCGGGTATGGGCAGCAGATTTAAATTAATTAAGTGATACGAGGAGATGGCGCCACCATCGTCGCCACCGCTACCACTGCCCGAACAGGCATTTAAAACTTTGTCCATTAATTACGCAATTAATACTTTAATCTGACGCGCAGGGTTGAAATACAGTAAGTACTTCGGTTTTCATGAAGTCTCCGTGAAAAGTATTGGAGAGGGATGAAAAGAGAAAATTTCCCTTACGTCGCTTGATCGTCTTTTGTTTTTGCATGGATTATATTCTAAAACTATAGAACGTAAAAAAGAGAAAATATATACCCGTATGACTGATAATGTTCTAAATAAATAACTAATATATCATAAAAGGAAAGGATTTCACAAACCGTAGTTTGGTGTGATATGAGTCGTAAGGCTGTGAAGCTAAGTTCTAACTCCAATGTGTATTTTTGTTGTCGATAATGGAGGTGGTATATATGCGTTATTATATTTCTTATAGAAATGTGGTATTATTTACATGCAGTGGAGAGATTGATAGAGAACTGAGTTCGGTATACAAATTTAGGAATTTGCAAACGTTGTATATGGGCGGCAAAATTGTATTATCAGTTAAGTCTTGTAGGCACTTTACTGGATAGTGCAAAGGGTAGTCACGGCTGTTGGGAAATCCTTGCGTTTATTTATTGTAATATGCAAATTACGTGGTAGTCCTAGAACTATTAGAAATTAAAAGTACATTTTCTTCTTTTTGCTTTTTCCTTTTTTTGTTTTTTCTTTTTCTTTTTCGTTTTCTTTTTCCTTTTCTTTTTCTTTTTCTTTTTCTTTTTCTTTTTCTTTTTCTTTTTCTTTTTCTTTTTCTTTTTCTTTTTCTTTTTCTTTTTCTTTTTCTTTTTCTTTTTCTTTTTCTTTTTCTTTTTCTTTTTCTTTTTCTTTTTCTTTTCTTTTTCTTTTTCTTTTTCTTTTTCTTTTTCTTTTTCTTTTCTTTTTCTTTTTCTTTTTCTTTTTCTTTTTCTTTTTCTTTTTCTTTTCTTTTTCTTTTTAATTTTCTTTTCTTTTTTTTTTTTCTTTTTCTTTTTTCTTTTTCTTTTTTTTTTCTTTTTCTGAACAAGACTGTGTATTACGGTGGCAATGAAAGCTAACAATACGAACCAGAAAACGATTCTTATGCGTACAAATTTAACTGTATAGAATAGATTTGTATAAAATGTACAGAATATTCATGAAACAACAATATTTAAATCTTTAACGACAACCACTTTTAGCAAAACTCCATCGTTCCTCTGTATTATATTTATTCCTTTATGCGTAAAATTACGGCAACTTCCTACCTATACAATTTAACCATTTCAATACAGCTTCCTTATGTATTGTAAGTTGAATCACCCTCAAGGCTTCAATGTTTTCCGTTGCTTCTGCTATTTTACGGAAATTGCAATTTCAAAGCCTCCTTTCTCGACAAACGTAATTCCTTCTCTACGCTCAATATCTAAATTTAACCGTATTTGCTAAGCGAATTGAACGCTTACATTTCGCATCTGCTACGTTTGTAAAAATCTCCAAGAGCGGCTTTGGAATGCACTGCCTTTCAAAGGCTTTTACTGCGCAGTTTTCTATCTGGAAATGAGCTGCGTTGCTTCTTTTTTTTTGATGTAGTATATCTTTCTTTAGTTTATTTTCACTAGAAATTAAGGATATCTTAAGGCTGATTGCTTTCTGTGAACCTCGATCGTTTAGAAAACTTTCTTTCTACCTAATATCGATTGAATACGTTTCCTCGTTTTAGGCCACCGGCTGCCTCTTTGTATCGTAAAAATATGAAGATATTTAAAATAAAAACTTCTTTACTATTCACAGTCAAAAGATTCGTACGTAAGCATGTTATTAAACCCTTAGCATGCTGTTTGAAGGATAGACACTGTAATTTTGTGGTTCTTACAACACCGACAGCTGTGTTATTGCAATGTATATTTTTTGAGAAAAAATCCTTTAATTGATTACAGGTTAACATTACCCCTTAACTATATTTGGTAAAAAAGTAAACAAGACGACTTAGACTAGCCGAGACTAAAGTAACTTGTAATCTTCTAATAGTAATTGCATTTTATTCCGATTGAGTTGATAGTTTTTGTACCTCATTATAATTGCGAAAATCCTTCATACTCTTGAAACCCTTCAAGGATATAGATTGTACTTCCTTGGTCGAGATAACGTAAACGGGACACATTGTTAAACCGTTGCTGATACTAACGATACGTGTATTTCATTGCGGTTACTGTACGTAGACCTTTCCAAGTAGGCGAGACACGTGGCGAGGCAGGGGAGCGAATCGGAGCGAGGGTGTCGTATAAAATAAACCCAGTCGGTATACTTCTCGGAGAACAGAGATGCGGGTACACCTTTAAATATAAAATTTATGGCCGCGCCTTCTATTATGCAAATATGTTCCTCATACATCTGCATGTAAATACATTTCCTCGTTATTCCGTACCGCTTTTATGCCGTACAAGTTCATACGAACATCGTATTTCGTCCGATGAAGGTCGGCGTTCTGAAGTAATTCGCGTGCTTCACTTACGTATGGAAATCTCGGACTTCTTCGAAGTGGTATGAACTTGAATGGCCAATAAAGAGGAATGCGTCTTCTCGGTATGCGGGAGACTATACAGGGCAGATTATACCACATGTACAGGGTGTGTTTAAAATACAATAAAAAACAACAAAGTCAGAATTAAAAAAGCCCTAGGAATTTGTAATATGTGTCGCCTTATAATACATCCATTCTATCAAACTTGCACACATACACGCAGACTGGACACATTGCAATAACACAACTGTCGATGTTATAAAGACTACAAGATGATACTCCAGTAACAAGCTGGCGTACGAATATTTCGGCTGTTAATAATAAATAATAATAATATTTTATTGGCAAGTTTATGGTAAATACAAAAACAAAAAAAGGAATCCAAGTAGAAATTATTTTTGCCAATTGGATTACCTTCAGTAGACCAAGAAGGTTTCCTGTTGCTAATGATGAACCAAGAACAAAGAAAGAATGGGAAAATAATTCGTTACACAATCAAATCACCTATCATACCGCAAGAGTACATCCCCCACAGAGTTGCTCATTCATTAAGTTATTATAAACAGTACGTCTAAAGGTATTAAATGGTAACTCCTTGATATCTAGGGGAAGCGAGTTATAACACATGGGCCTAACAAAAAAAACATGGTTTTCTTGGTTCAAAATTAGCTTTATTCATCAAAGTAATCTCTATCAAGAGCAACGCAATCATTCCAGCGCCGCTCTAACATTTCAATACCACTTTTGTAGAACACTTTATCTTTTCCCTCAAAATAGGCCTCAGTTTCAGCGATAACCTCTTCATTCGTGCGAAATTTCTTACCGGCGAGCATTTTTTTAAGGTCTGCGAACAGCAAGTAGTCGCTGGGAGCCAAATCTGGCGAATACGGTGGATGTGGGAGCAATTCGAAGTTCAATTCATGTAGTTTTGCCAATGTTTTGTTTGACTTGTGATACGGTGCGTTGTCTTGATGAAACAAAATTTTTTTCTTTGCCATATGCGGTCGTTTCTTTGCAATTTCGGCCTTCAAACGCTCCAATAACGCTATATAATATTCACTGTTGATGGTATTTTCCTTCTCGAGATAGTCGATGAATATTACACCACGCACATCCCAAAATACCGAGGCCATAACCTTTCCAGCCGATTGCTTTCGGGCGCTTTGGACGATTTGCTGTCCACTCAGATGATGATCGTTTTGATTCCGGAGTGAAGTGATGGATCCATGTTTCATCCATTGTCACATATCGACGCAAAAATTCCGGTTTGTTCGGTTTGTTACGTTTAAACATGGCCAAACACTGCTTAGAATCATCAACACATTCTTGTTTTTGGTCAACAGCGATCAAACGCGGCACCCACTTTGAACAGAATTTTCTCATAGTCAAATGCTCATGCAATATAAAGCCAATATGTTCTTTTGACATCTTTACGATGTCAGTTAACTCACGCAACTTCACTTTTCGATCATTCAAAACGATTTTGTGGATTTTTTTGATGTTTTCTGGTGTTACCGCCTCATTTGGACGTCCACTGCGTTCTGCATCATCGGTGTCTCTACGATCACGTTTGAAGTCAGCAAGCCAACGTTTTATTGTTGTTTCTGATGGAGCGGAGTCCCCATAACACTTTTCAAGCCATTGCTTCGCTTGAACGGTATTTTTTCCCATCAAGCAGCAGTGTAAAATTAAAACACGAAATTGTTTTTGATCCATTGTTTTGAAAATAACAAAAGTAGCGTGACTCTTAGCACAATAACACACAAACTAATGAATAGAATATCATGAAATTGTAACAGCTGTGTTTTGAAGGTTAGTACTAACTGAGAGAAAGGTGACTGCAATAAAACTAGCGTCATCTATGTGTTAGGCCCGGGACTTTTCAGGCCATGTGTTATAATCGTGCAGAAGCGTAGCTAAAGCTTTGGTCGAACTGTCCGAAATGATGTTTAAGTATATCGATAAGGTCCGGCCTGCGGACACCCAAATTTTAGAAATCCCCCAAGTTTCAATCAAATCGGCGCTTATCGCCTTGAAATCTTCCATCGTAAAGGGAAAGAGCCCGAAGATTTTACATCACTTTCATATTTATTCTGATCGGATTTAATACGTGACAAAATTCGCGATATTATTACAGATCCGCACCTAACTATATAACCGTAACGTTAGCGCCTAACAGCAATAGTTCGTCGCCTAGCCATTAATAATGGATTTATCGCAGCGCCATCCCGTGAATGCGGTTTCGAGGGCGGCGCGCTTCGTTGGTTACGGCGGGGGATTGGTTTCTGGCTCGGTACAAAGTTGTTTCGCGGTCGTGAACGCAATATCAATATTTTGTCTCATTGTCCGCGTAATTGTGACGAAAGACCGCAAATTACGTTTCGGGCTGTGACCGTACGTTTAAAACAAATGTATGTATATGCAACGTACGCATTTGGATGTGGAAGTGGCAGTTGCGAACCAAAGGTAATAATGGGATTTAGCGCCGGTTGTGAATAAATTTTTGTTTTTCGTAATAATAATGTGACATATTCGTACCGGCTTCTAAACTATTGGAAAAGCATTCAGTGTATTAGCAGTTGTTTTAAATTCAATATAATTATGCCTCGTAGGTCCTCGTGTTCTAATATTTCTAGGATTATTCTGAACAAAAGAATGAAACCTTTTCGGATCCTTACGCAGATTATTCGCTACGCGCTTAATATAACTTTCATTAGATAGAATATTTCTTGACTAGCCATTTGCAGATGGCGCGATAGATTGAGATGCTTCATCGGTTGTTTTGTATCGCCATTATTATTGTAGTATTGTCGTAATAACTAGTTTCGGCAAAGAAGGGCAAATTTCAGTGCGGTACGGAGAACAACGTGGAGGGGCAGAGCGCGCGGCGCGGAGAATCGAGTACCCACATCAAAGCATGCTTGTTCAGTATTTTTCGACTGGTCGAGTGTTTATCAGTATATACATACTTAGAGAATGTCGCGTTTAGGTAAGTTTCAGAAACGGCGTGTTTCGAATAAGCTAAAAAACGTTATAGCGAGTATGCCGGATTTAGAATACGAAGGCGATGTCGTTTGTGGATTCTGTTGTTCTCGGATCTGTAATATCTAAATTCATCACGAAAATGTTGAATATTGTCTCTTCTATATATTTCTAAACATTTAAAACTTATTTTCTAAAGCTTTAACCGAGGAGGATAAAGTCAGTGCTCGCTTTTAAGTTGACGTTGATCAAATGTTAGCATTGGGCAATATTATTTTAATACTGTGATGGTAAATGCCCCTTTAACAGAAAATAAGCGTATACTGTTTCGGTGGAGGCGCTGGTTGTCGAAAGTGTTAGTCCTTATATATGGTTTCTAAACATATATCGAAGTGTATTTGTTTGTGGGTAGATTATAAAATAGAATTAGTCTTTTCTAAATTCTATTCTTTCGAAACGCTCCACAATAGAGCCAATATCTGCGGCAATTGCGTTTCCTCGAAGAAAGTAAAATATTTTCGCGCTAAGTATTGTTTTCTTTAAAATTTTTGCTGGTAGTTAAAAACAGTTACTTTTATGAAATTTAGCAAGCTTCAATCACATACACTATTCTCTAAATACATCAAATTACCGCTTCCATTGTATATTTTACTTCTTTGTTGCTAATGGGTTTAGTTCTATATCTTTACAAAGTTTTATATTCACCATATTTTATTATCTGTTTACTCAATATACAAGCAATATACTACATGATACCAACTCCACACAACAAACCAGGAGAGTCAATTCTTCCGGTGAGAATGTTTTGCGTAAATGAAGCACTAATACGGTGTCTTCTTTCAACAACCGTTACAAAGTCATGCCCCTGAATTAGCTCGCGTAGGATATCGCTGAATCCGATCAAGACGATTCATTTGGGTGTCGGAGAAAAGATACGGTAAAAGCCATGGATGCACGGTGCTTGGAAACCATATAAGCAAAGAAAAGGGTCTTTATTACATCAAAGCTAGTAAAATCCTTGCAAGTGCGAAAAATAAATCCCACCTAAATCTTTAATAGAAGATTGACGAGCAATTATAAAATTTATTTAATACAATACAGAGAATCGATTCTACTTACGCTTTTTGTAAAAGACATGAAGAAACACTTATCTACATTTGATTTTGAATTATTATGCAGATACCCGGTATAAATCATGTCCAAATTACGCTGCAGAAGGGCAACATCGTTGAAGGAATTTGTCAAAACCGAATCTGACGATCGCATTTCAACGGCGTAACGAACTGAACCGACCTACAGTTAAGTCCTTTCACTAACGCCACACATTAAGTCAATTTACAATGTTTTACAGCTATATTACCTACTTAAATAAAAAAAAAAGAAATTCCATGGCTTGCTATCATACGATACTTTGTAGCTTTTTATCCGTTCATTGCAGAATTTGGTTCAGTAATTAGTGTTATGGGAGTTGGTTCGTGACTTTGGTCCCGGTATCACTTATTTGTTGTGTCATATTTTTTCATATAATGTTATTTCGTTTCATATGATAGTGTGAATATAATATTTTGAATGCGTGACTGGTTTTACACAAGTTCCAGTGCTTTCAAGCAAGGAACAAAAGCCAATTTCTTTCCTTTTTTTTTGAAGTAGAAGAATTGATATTATTTATTTGCTTTTTAATAAACTTAGTTAAGCACGTCTCTGAGCATTTTATTTATGATTTATTTATTAATCAGAGTTTTAAATCGAAATCTAAAACAAAATATTTCATCGAAATCGATGGATACATGTTGGTAACAGTTCTAAATCTAATCTTTATTTACAGCACGTACTACGATTCTTGACCTCTTAATTTTAAACACCTAAAGTCGCTGCGGAAACATTTGAACCTTCATTTGAAGGTGGTGACGCTGTTAGGAAAAAGGTACACTATTTCTGGCAGGTGCTGTAAGGTTACTGAATAAATTACAGTCAAACAAAACAATTTGTGTCTATTGTATTTTTGTGTTAGCGGGTATTTAATGTATTGATTTTGCAGAAATTTTAAGAGTTTCAACAGAGGGTTCCTTTTAGCAACTAATAATGCAATTTAAAGAATTTAGATTTCCGGGTTCTGTCGATTCGCTCTCAGTAGCATGAAGCTTCTTCTGGGTTGTTGCATATCGTAACACTACCTTCTCACAGCAGCGTTATATTAATTACAACACCGTTTCAACTTGGAAACTTGAATTTTTTAAAAGAAAACGACTGCTTAAGCTTACAACAACAATTACTGCCATTGATTACGTTCATACTCCCTAAATTTCCTTAACTCAATTCTTCACAAAGACTATGGGTGGTTGTACAAATAATTCTATTTAATATGTAAGTACTTAACTTCATTTCACGTTCCACCTTGTCTAATCCACTTATACGCTTAGATAATTGTTTTAGATCCTCGTTTTTTTTTCAAACTTTTATAATCACTTTTACCTCAGGTAGAGATTCCATGTTAGCGGAAACCCTTTCCGGAGAAAACAACTCTCTGCCTCTTAAAAGAAAGAAGATTTACATGACACTTTATCATTAAAAGGTTAAGCGCTAGCCTAAGACTGCGCGCTATTAATGAACGCGAAAGCCCGAACGTTAGCCTTTATATTTACTGGGTAATAATGCGAGTCCTTACCGTAAATAGCTGCACGGTAAGCTCGCGGCTTTAGAGGCGGCTACGACCGGTAAAGAGGGTGTGATTTATTCGGCGAAGCTGCTAAGGTTAAAAGTGAAATTGAATTATATATCACGGATTCTAATTTTTACAACTTGGCGGTTTTTTTTTCTCGTGAGGATCGGGAAAAAAAGTATTAAGGCAATTAAATAGGATTTTCTTATAAGTACTGAACTTTCTCAAAAAAGTAAAGTCTTTTTTACGACGACATGTATCAGTTGTCTTATTCTATTTATTCGACACTTTCAAGTATTGCGCAGATTTGTTTAGACTCCAATTTTCTCGTATATTTTGCCGTTAACAGGTGTGCCAAGTTTTATTGTTTTCTTTCTGGTACTTAACATCTTTCCTCTGCGAATATTTTTTGAAGAAATATCTCTCGCAATGGTTACTTTTAAAACTGACCCGAGGTGAACATCAGTGATTCTACCTTTAACAGGGGACTTCTACATTGGGCTTTTTAAAGCCCCAGGATCATCGACTATTTCGGCCGAACTTGTGCAGACACATCTGGCCAAAATCGAACACAATCCAAGAAAAATACAAGCAATCGCGTTCACTCGAGCACATCAAGAGCTGCAACAAAGATGCTCGGGAA
The DNA here is from genome assembly GCA_023509865.1 of Trypoxylus dichotomus. NCBI lineage: Eukaryota > Metazoa > Arthropoda > Insecta > Coleoptera > Scarabaeidae > Trypoxylus > Trypoxylus dichotomus. Next base: position 57,985,736 of record CM042078.1, read on the forward strand.
AGTGTAACCTGTTAGGAAATATCACTCTTCCCAAAAATTTACTGATCCCAATACACTCTCTATTCTAGCTAAAGAAGAAGAAATGAAGAAGCTGTAGATGAAGACTTCAAGCACCCAAGAAGGTATCATAGTAGGAAGATACTGGAAGAAGATGGACCGAAGATGAGTCCAGCCAAGTTAACCCAAAAGACCAGCTTCATTTGACCGACAATCTCCGGAAGAAGTTTTCATCGAAACGTCGAGAAACAACGCTGCATTACAATGAAGACCTGCAGCAGACGTGGGACATAATTTGAATTTCAGTTTCACTTATTTCATCGATACAATCAAAAATGCGGATATCTGGATTTGCAGCTATTAAATCGTCATCAATTAATTGCTATAATTCTAAATCTAAATTGGTGACATTAAAACAAAAATGGAGGGCCATGGAAATGAGATTCCTAAGAAGAATAGAAGGAGTTACAAAGAGAGGCAAAATCAGAAACACCATAATCACTAACAGTAAATATGGCTTGATATTTACTGATTTAAATAATCATAGAGGAGAGACAACTGAGATGAAGAATAGCAGAGAGGACCTTTGAAGCCAAAACCGAATAGGTGGACTCCGAAACACCTGAAAAGGACAAACGTATAGAACATTAGAAGAAAGAAGTATGGGATGGATTGAACCCAAACAGCTGGTTCAGAACAGAAAACTGTGGAAGACAAAAGTAAGAGAGTGGTAGTCCGACACCGCAAGGTACAAAGGAGGTAGGATTAAAAAAATGCTAATGTTGCATATTTTCCTTTTGCAAGGCTACCATTGCAAGACCTATTTTATTGGCATCAATCGCATATTTTACCGTAGTCCTTTAATATTATCTGCAACTTACAGTGCAGTAAAACTATTGGGTAATTCTAGGTCGCCAACCTGATTTTCAAATGAAAAATAATGAACAGAATTTTGCATTTTGGCCCAGTTCTCTCTACTAACAACTAATTTCATCTCGGTGCAGATTATCCAAGATCATTCTCGAGATGGTTCATCAATAAGTAGTGTAATTACGAAAACACTATCGTAAAACTCAGTGAAATCAAAATTATCCGTTTTTGTTACTCAAAGATGCCCACAAATAAAGATTTTACTGTACTTAGGTGTCCCAGGATGCGAATTAAAATCACATCTTACGTAAGGATAGATTGCACTTGGCCTAATCACCCTTACAGTTATTAACCCACTACTCTGTTACAATACACGACATGGCAGTACTGATACTTCTTCAATCCTTAAGCAAAATAAGGAATTCTGATGCTAAATCTTAACAAGAAAAGAAAGATACTATACGAAGATGAAACTCAACATTGCAGGCACTCAAGTCAGGTCCGTAGCTTTACCCGGCAAATAATTTACCTCTTTGTTTTCTTAACCAGCCACGGTATAAAGCAGCGTTTTATGGAATCGTTGTTTATATGTTCGCGGGACGTTATTTCTTATTGCGTCCATAAATTCGGAGCGGCGTGGCGAAACGCCATACATCTGAGTCGCTGGTAAAGATGCCGTAACACGGCAAAATAAGTAATGGCGATGCTATAGCGGTAAGACGGCCGACTATCGGACGCCATTAAGTTGACAGACTGCTGACATGCACGGTTGGGAAGAACGTGGTTTAAGTGTTAGAATAAAATATATCGCGTAAGTTTTAGCTTTGGTCCATTCACTTTTGCTACAAAATACACCCTTTTGTATATCAAAAATTGCTGTGCCTTGCCTTCTTTTACATTAGTGATAAGATAAGTGAAACTATACGCATACTTTGTTTTAATTCAAAGAACAAAAATTAATTAATACAATTACAGCACTTTTTAGTTGTGGTAAATTTTGTACTGCAACGCATCTAAAGCATCCCAAGCGTGTTTATTTAGATCATCATCTGGAGAATTGGTTGATTACTCTTTTCTTTGTGTACGAACTTCCTGAAAGCAGTTGCTTATGATGTTTGCTTGATGGGGACGACTATCGTTAACAATAATTGTTTTCCAAATTTTGGTGCATGCAGAAGAAGAATGAATCACAAAATCTCGTCCAGATAACCGTGTATGAAGTGGAATTTTCTATAAAAGAAAGATCAGTAGGATCTCTAGCGCTTCTTCAGGCCTATAGCATTATACTGACACCCTCGTATTGAAGGCATTCCCAGACAGATGGTGGATTATTGCTTCAGATCTGGATGCAACGTAAATCTGGATTCGCCACTGAATAATTTAATCATCTCTATTGATTACGGCCGCAATTGACATGCTCATCTCATCAGTCTATATTCTACAGGCTTTTAATGCTCTGTTGTAACAGGAATACAAAGCGACTGTTTTGGGGCATATAAGCCAAAGTGTATGCAAATGTTCTTCTTAATTGTGTGTATATTCTATTGAACACGGATGTCATCTATCTTACGCTATTATCATCCAGGTTTTAGGAACTCGGCGTTTATGTTATTGGGTCCTGGCGGTTTCTATTGTTTCTTTAATTTTATCAACGAGGATATATGGCCCCGTATCATCAACTACTTCAGGTGGTCTTGTGTCGTAAAACAGTTGTTCAATATACACCCAGGGACATGAATATGAGGCACCCTTTATATGTTTTAATATAGCGGTATTAACAGAGAAATCGTCTTTACCTTCCGCTTCTTAGAAATACCCGTAGTATAAATAGAAGGGTTGGTGGGAGAAATACCGTTGTTAATCCATTTATTGCTGTATTTGCGGAACTAATTGTATTTTACACTTAGTATAGTTCGATAAAGTGACCGGTGAACATGAGCGTGAACATTTAGTTTTCAAAAAGTAATTCCACAATAAAAAAAAATACATTCTGTCCTTTTGTTCCACCTTCTAAAGAATCTATAACATTTCCTAACCTCTATCTCTGACAAATCGTAGTGTATTTTCATTTTAGATCAGCAATGATCTCTTTAAAACATGCATCAACATGTTAAAACACATTTTTACATTCCGTTCCTCGCTTACAACTGTTGACACTGATTTATATGTTAGAAATATCTGTACACGGTCGATTATATTCTAACCTTTTCTCTTAAATACCACTGTAACTATCAAAAAATATCTACTTACTTGGATCATATTAAAAAATCCTTTTAGATAATAAAGCTTTAACATCATAAAACACAACGAACATACCATTTTAGGAAACGGCAAACACAAACACCAACGAATAAAACTTCTGCGAACAAACGAACTACACCAAAGCAACAGAAATAAACGCCCCGATTTAAATACGACCTCGAAGGGAAAAGGTTCGTGGACCACGAATAACCGGAACAGAAAACGAAACGTAAGGGCGAAAATAACCGTAATAATAAACGGGGAATAGCGGAACCGACCAGCTCCTCTCATGAAACTCTGGAACGTAGGTACGATCCAACGTGTATACATCATTACTGTAATGCTGGACGGTGGATGAGAAGCGCTAGCTTTATATTGCGAACACCCTCTCGTCCAAATGGAAAGGAGAAGTTCCAACGGCAATAACGTGAAAAGGAAAGGTGAAATGTACAGAAGAAGGACTTCATAAAGATAACGGAAGACGTAGAAGCTTTCTCTTTTATTCGTATAGGAATTATAAAATTGGAAGGAGTGGAATAAGGTTTACTAGTAAGTTTTCGTAAGCATTATTTTTTTATGGATACTGAGAATGGATTATCGTCCTCCCTGGCTCAGTTGCCGTTTAAATTGAATGCGGAAAACGTCGAAAGATCGGAATTACTTTCAATTTCAGGAGTAATTTTGTGGAAGCTCTTGTATGTCATGCACCTTGTGGTATTTCTATTTTTCTAAAGTAGCTTCATTGTCATTTGTTGCAATTTTGCAATCGATCGAATCTGGGACCGTACATCATTCCGCTACTTTCAGATTTTTTTCTTAATACATTGCTAACCGTACATTTGTTGATTGGTGAACATTACAAAGTTCAGTGCATCCCGTGCGATCGTTAATGTCGATATGTCCTTTTTTGGTTACCTCTTGCTGTTTTGAGTTCATAGTGAACTATACTGGTATTGTTTACTTTATTAACAGAAGTACACACAGAGACACGAAAAAAAATGCGCAATATAAGGGTAAGTAAGCAAAAACGTCGCATATTACGTGTTGCATTGTACTATCTCTAACTTTTCACCTCAACTACGAGCGTAAGCTGCAAAATTCGGTAACTGAAGCATAGCAAATAGCAATACTTCAATAAAATGTGTTTTATTTTTCGACGCAATCTCTTTCAAGGCCAATACATTTATTTAGTCGATACTCTAGTTTCTTTATGCCTTCACAATACTCTTTTACCTCGAGCTTCCCCAAATAGTGGTCCACGGCAGCTATCAGCACCTTTTCTGAAGCAAATCTCATACCCCCGAGGTATTTCTTAAGTTTGGGGAAGAGACGATAGTCCTACGGAACTAAAACCGGTGAATGAGGGGGATGCTCAAACGTTTCGAGCTTTAATTTGGCCAATTTTGCTTGGACAATTTCACTCTTCTGAACTGGCCCATTGTCTTGTTGCAAAAGGACTTTTTTTTGCTTTCTGTCGGGTTCTTTTTTCCGACGATAGCTGCCTTCAATCGATCTAAAAGTTTAGAATAGTATTGTCTAGTAAGAAAACCATCACCTTTTCTGCCAATAGAATGAGTTTGGCTTTCTTTGGAGCGGGTTCACCACGTTTAGTCCACTGTCTTGATTGCAGTTTACTTTCCGGCGTATAGTGGTGGATCCACAAAATTGAAATGTATTTGTATTCTAGGAGTACATTTCGCCGCTTTTTACAACTTTCTCGAAAACGACGGTATTTACTTCTCTGTTTGGGGGACTTGTTGAAGGTTGTTAGAACTGTGCTAGAATGTACTGAAATTTGTGCAAGAATGCAAGTGTTTATGCTGTGGATTATCTTTACAAAATTTATTACTAACAACTAATAACAATAGATTCTGCAAACTTTCGATACCACCTTGAGGAATACAATGTCACCCTTTTTGTTTATAAATCTGTTTATAGATAATTTAGAAATTGACACTCTGAGCAAACAAATTTACGACCGGCACCTCAATTGGTGAGCTTATAACCTACCAATAAGTTCATATGATGATCAAGCTTCTGATAAAGCAATATGCGAAGAAAGCAATTTCATTTCCAAATTGGCAAAAATAAAGAAACGCAATAATGGTGGGTAAACGTGTTTCAATTGATGATGTACATCCATTAAATTAATTACGCTATATATCCTTACAAAATTGACATTTTGGTATATACAGGGTAATTCAATTTAGGTGCATGCCCTTGTTATCTCTGTTAAATCTTCAAGAAAGTAATAATAATGATGAGGAACCAAAGAATAACACAAAATCAAATGACCAACTATTTTTAATAATTAAACGTGCAAAAGATTTAAGCTCAGTGCAGTTTTGACAATTTCAAAGGGCATACTACTAATATTTTACGGAATCAGTAGTATATCTAGCCAATTAAAATACACCATAACTTTTTTATTATTTGTTTTAAGACAATACTGTATTAAAACTTCTGCATCATAATATATTTTTTAAAATGTTTTAAAATATACAGGGTGTCCATTTTCAAAATGTATAAATCTCAAAATTTCTCGGATATGAGCCACGCAATTGTTTTTTTCGTATACTCCGTATTAATCAACGTGAAAGACGCTATTACTTTGCTAATTTAGTCTATTTGCTAGAAACAATAATAACAGAGATAGCAATGCTGCGCATTTAATTTGAGTCAACCTGTATATGCGTGTAACAAATACAGAAGATCCATAAAGTAAACGATTTTGTTTCGAAAAGGACGGATCCCAAAAGACAGTCAGTGACAGTACGTTCCCAATATGGAGTTCTAAATTGTTCAGGTATAAATTTAAATTCCGTATCTAATTCCTTAACACGATATCAACCGGAGAAGAACACCGATACGTCTCTTCGAAATTTGCCGAGAGTTCGCTTGACAAGAATCGAGAAACGAATAACACAGAACGTATAAGATATTCTCCTTCTGCGCGAAGACGACATACCTTCTCATTCGTTTCTCACTCGTTCGCGTATTTCCAGATTCAAGACCAGGCAACCGCACCGACCCGCAGATGTCGGCGGGCAGATAACGCGAGTTATACCGGGCCCGGCGCTTCCGTAATAATAAAACTTCTAATAATTCTCGCGGCTGTTGCCTGCGTTTCCTCTTCCACGTCTTAATTTATTCGCAATAAGATAATACAAACGAGAACCCCGTCGTGCTCTCGAGGAACGCGAACCGATGCAGTATTTTTATAAGCGGGCTCGATCTCTCGACCGGTACCGTCTTCCGAGCGGCTTATTGCCATTCTTAATAGGAAACATAAATCATCTGGAATGTCGGTTTCTCCGAGACGAATATTTTTTTCTGCGTGTAAATACGGATAATTGGAATTTCTTATTGTTTAAATATCGGGTAAACATGCTTAAAGGTTTATACTGTTGTGAGGGAGGAAGTAACTCTTTATCACCAACTTATTGTTTTTACATCATTACTAAGGTGACTATTTATGTATCCGGAATAATAAATAACAATAAATATTTATCTTTGGAAAATGGATTCTCGCGATTTTCAAATTTCACTAATATATATATTGTGGTGTAAAATCTCAGGATCTTTATTTTTTTAAATGCGTTCCTTAATCTAAATTTTGTTCTTTTTCTTTTAAAATTCAACAATAGTGTTTTATAATTACAATAACCAAATATAAGGTTGTAAAAATGTCGAGCTAGTTTTAAATATTCTAAATAAGATACGAAATAAAATCAGAGCAAAAATACAATTAATTTCGGGAATTGATGATGATTCGAAGTCTTTAATTTTGGTAATCGTACTCAATCACACGCAATTTCTCGTATTTTAGGTGGCCTGGTCTTCGGCTTCTAAAAATGTGTCCGGAACTTCCATGTTTTTATTATAATATCAGCTGATACATTTTATGACTAAATACATTCGAAGGCTTTCATCAATTAAGTTTAAGTTGAGAAAATAACAGATTATTCTCAGGAGAAACGATTTCGGTATGTGTGACTTTGACACTATCTTTGTTTATATCCATCCTTATCGGGGTTACACATTTGTTTGCCTGTATGTTAGGCTACACAGTAAACACACTTTTGATGGGAATGAAATTATTTAAAGGTAATGCTACCAGGCATGCCAACCTTCCGTTGTACGAGAAGTTTTGAGGATTGTGTGATATAATTTCGAGATTATGCACATTTTAACAATACGATAAAAAACGTGTGAGTACAGTACATTAAATGTCTTTTAAAAATGAATTTGGAAGAAGTTATTAATACATACAAAAATAAGTTTAAGAAAAGCGATATATACAGAGAAATCTCCCTTGAACGGACACCAACCGGGCCAACTGAAGATGTCCGTTCAGGAGTGGTGTCCGCATAAAAGAAATATGTAGTAGATACAACAAAAATCGTGTTTTAACGAAAAATGAATATATTAAAGAAACTGCGACATTTAAATCCTATATGTATATAAATGTTTTTAAAAGAAATAAGAAACTTTAAACTTAAGAAAAAAAGTTTATTTACTTTAGATATATACATACATAGATCTAGTATGTAATACAAAACAATGAAATGAATAGTCACTTTAAGGACGCAAAAATTCATATATTGTTGTTTGTCTTCTCATTTTCTTTAAAATGGCGTCTTGAAATCGTATTTCTAATTTAGAAAGAAGCTCCAAAGACTCTATATCTCTGTGATTTTCGACAAAACTTTTGAGCTGCTTGGTCAGGGTAATAGCTTTACCACAATTTGGGATAGCTCTTGTGGCACTGGAACCTCATCGACATCAGAATCTTCCGAAAGTTCTTGTATTTCAACTGGATTTGCAATTTCTTGTTCTGAATCTGGATCTTCAACATACAAATCTTCATCTACGTTCAAAAAATCATTAAGGTTTCCATTATCCGTCAATTTCAATAAATTCTTATTTTTGAGGATATCTGAAAGTACACTAAGAGGCAAATCATCTTCTAGGTTAGATGTATCAGCCTCAGTTAACTGGTCTTCCCTTTGCATATTTACATGATTAAATCGTGCTTTGCGGAAGCAATTTTGAACTGTCTCTTTGGTTACTTGGTCCCAAGTGGTTTTTGCCAAATAAACTGCATCTAGTGGTGTAATTTTCTTTATTAACTCAAAAGCTGTACCTGCAGTTTCAATGTTTACTAGCAGATGTTTGAGTATTAAACTTCGGTAGTAAGTTTTAAAATTCTTTATAATCCCCTGATGTATAATTAGGGGGTAAAAATAATATTTTTATATTGTTTAAGCGAACGTCTTTCGCATGAGATCCCGCATTCTCTAAAAATAACAAAACGTATCTTTTTTCTTTAGCCATTTTCTAATCTAGATCTTGCAACCACTTTGTCATAATTTGTCCTGTCATCCAAGTTTTCTTATTGTATTTCCAAGTTACAGGCAGATTATTTATATTAATGTTATTAGAAGCTCTTGGTTTAGCTGCCCTACCAATGGCTAGTTTTTCGTTTTCACCCGCCATATTTGCATTGTGAAATGCAATAGCAATACTCTCGATAAAAAATAAGATAAGGCGTTTCTTTTTATTTTATTTTTTGTCCGGTTAAGAGAACATTTTCTCGTGTCCGCGTCCGTTCAAGAGGATGTCCGTCCAAGAAAGAGTTAATACAATGGAAATTATATGAGAGCCGGTCTTTACCATGAGAAACTGTCCGTTTAAGGGAGGTGTTCGTGTAAGAGGGGTGTCCGCGAAGGGGAATTTCACTGTGTATATATATTGGCTTCTCGCCAGTTTTTCCCTCTCTTCTGGATACTGTGTCCAATAGTGTGATTCCATATTTAACTTTTCGCCGTCTTACCCTTTGTCTTTTATTCTGTACTTTATACCATCCACAAAAGAAGCGTTGTTTCCTTTCTTGTTTAATTTTTTACCGCAATCTCTCACAGCGGTGCAAGCGTCATATTACACATGTACCCTTCCACGGAGGAGTTTTAATCAGTACGTACTACTAGATTGTATCTAACACTATAAATTACAAGCTGCTAGTTAAATATACCACACTGCTTATTAAAATTACGTAGAATAATTAATCTTCGTCGTTCAAAAGCTATTAATTATTGTTGCACCATATGGGTGTCTACTTTAGACATTAATTTAAGACTATGAGATTCTCATGCATTCCCCGGCACATTATTATCTCCTAATCATTAAAATCGGTTTAGAATTTGCTAGTAGAAGAGATTATTTTTGTATTATTGCTTTTACTACAGCATCGTAACTTTGTTTTGGTTTAGAATAGTTAAATTTTTATATTCTTACATAAATTTCTTGCAAGCACTGAATACAGCTGAATATGTTTCTCTGTAGTGGCTAAAATAATAAATGCGCTTAAATAGCATCAGTTGTTCTCTAAGTAATTCTCTTTACTTAACAGGAGAATTGAAGCACTATCTAATTCGCTCTTCATGGATTGACTTTGAACATAGATCTTCCACGATGCGCTTCCAACGATTTATGTCCTTAGCAATGAAGAGCAGTGTCATGTTAATAGTTCTTCCTCAGTTTTTTTCTTTCTTTTTCTGTTCCTCTGTTCAGCTGTAGTCCATATTGGAGATCGAAGTATATGAAGCAAAAATAAAGAAGGTAATGTACAAGATATCTTCGAAAAAGAAGAGAATGAAATGCCATAAACTTGACCAAAATGTGCCAAACAAGGTATCGTAAAAGAAAAGAACGTTTCTTTTGAACAAGTAGAAGGAGCAATAAGAAGACAGAAACGGCAGTTGGAACAAGAAAAACTGGAGCTACTCAAAATAAGAAGTTTCTTGTAAAGATTTTGATTCAAATCTAGTTAACAATCAACCTAGTCAATCTACTCAATTTAAAAATATTTCGATTGATGTAATGGACGAGGAACAAAATATAATAATAAGTGTATAACAAGAATAAGCGAATAAGAAATGTGAAGCTCTACTACTGTATCATATTCTTTTGTAGCTTCCTTTTTTTTTTTTCGGAAATTATTATTATTCGATTTGTCCATCCTATGGGATTCACAAATATTGTAATAAATTCCATGCCACGCATGGATTCTCCGTGTTAACTGAATTGCCTACAATGAGAGTCCATGTCCTCTTGAAACGCTGATTCCGAATAAATTATTAATTTGTGTGGGTATACAATCCTTGCAATCATTGCATATTATCGGAATATCCTTTTCTCGCACAGCTTCAACGAATGGTGATTCTAGAGCATTTTCTGATTTCTTTTGGTAAACAGTTCCGTGTTCCTTTGTAATTTTTACATTTTATTTCTTTCTTGATGACAATCTTTGTCCCATTAACTTTAGACTTCATAAGTTTCCCTTTTTTGATCAATTACTTTCGGTGCTATTGTTTATCCGTTCTTTCCTCTCTTGTTCTTCATAATTAGAGATCATTTGCTCAACTTCATGCAGTTTCCTTCTTCGCCCATTCCTGATTGATGTCTTCTTTGTATCTTCGTTGGTTTGTTCTCATACATTGCAGCATGTGCTCTAATGTTCGTTTGTTTAATTGTCTTCTAGTTTGTGTGGCGACCTCTACACATATCCCGAGCTTTATTCCACCATCTGGTAAAGATGATCGATCATCTATTGATCAAGTCTCTCACGATGTTATAACACATGGGCTGAAAAGTCCCGGGCCTAAGAAAGAAAACACGGTTTTTTTGGTTCAATTAGCTTTATTCATCAATGTAATCTCCATCAAGAGCAACGCAACCATTCCAGCGCAGCTCTAACATTTCAATAGAACGATTTATCTTTTGCCTCAAAATAGGCCTCAGTTTCAGCGATAACCTCTTCATTCGTGCGAAATTTCTTACCGGCGAGCATTTTTTCGAGTTCTGCGAACAGCCAACAGTCGCTGGGAGCCAAATCTGGCGAATACGATGGATGTGGGAGCAATTCGAAGTTCAATTCATGTAGTTTTGCCATTGTTTTGATTGACTTGTGACACGGTGCCTTGTCTTGATGAAACCATTTTTTTGTTCTTTGCTAGATGCGGTCGTTTCTTTGCAATTTCGGCCTTCAAACGCTCCAATAACGCTATATAATATTCACTGTTGATGGTATTTCCTTTCTCAAGGTAGTCCATGAATATTACACCACGCACATCCCAAAATACCGAGGCCATAACCTTTCCAGCCGATTGTTGTGCTTTCGGGCGCTTTGGACGAGGTTCACCAGTTGCTGTTCACTCAGATGACGATCGTTTTGATTCCGGAGTGAAGTGATGGATCCATGTTTCATCCATTGTCACATATCGACGAAAAAATTCCGATTTGTTACGTTTAAACATGGCCAAACACTGTTCAGAATCATCAACACGTTCTTGTTTTTGGTCAACAGTGAGCAAACGCGGCACCCACTTTGAACAGAGCTTTCTCATAGTCAAATGCTCATGCAATATAAAGCCAATACGTTCTTTTGATATCTTTACGATGTCAGCTAACTCACGCAACTTCACTTTTCGATCATTCAAAACGGTTTTGTGGATTTTTTTGATGTTTTCTGGTGTTACCGCCTCTTTTGGACGTCCACTGCGTTCTGCATCATCGGTGTCTCTACGACCACGTTTGAAGTCAGCAAACCAACGTTTTATTGTTATTTCTGATGGATCGGAGTCCCCATAACACTTTTCAAGTCATTGCTTCGCTTGAACGGTATTTTTTCCGATCAAGAAGCAGTGTAAAATTAAAACACGAAATTGTTTTTGATCCATTGTTTTGAAAATAACAAAAGTAGCGTGACTCTTAGCACAATAACTCACAAACTAATGAATAGAATATCATGAAATTTTAACAGCTGTCTTTTGAAGGTTAGTACTAACTGAGAGAAAGGTGACTGCAATAAAACTAGCGTCATCTATGTGTTACGCCCGGGACTTTTCAGCCCATGTTATATACACTATTGCGTACGCGCTTATACAATTATTACGTGAATAAAGGAGCTTCCGTTTTAAATAATTTGTTAAAATTTAAACTATCCATTTTATTATGAATGGTGGTGCATGTCAATTTTAACAAAACAATTTTGAATCATAATGACCCCACAAAAGAAAATGCAATTCTCTTTAACCTATGAGAATTTTGCAATATCGATATTGGAACAACTCTAAGAAATATCTGAAATAAGAGCTTGAAACTTCCACTTAACGAAAAAAGCAAAATCCACTATAAGGGAACGTTTGAATAGAAAAATTGAAATATCCATTCACAGAAAACGAAAGGAAAATTTCTACAAAATATATTCCACTCCATCTAACTTCGAAACTTTCGCAAAATCCTCCGCAAGTGCATTAGATTATTGCCAGCTTAGATATAATGCATGAAACCAATCGAAACATTGGGGAAGCAATCTAGAGAAGGCGTTACAGTCCCTGTAAATGCGTTCGTGACTCTAAAGGCGGCGAAGAAATATCGTTGTTACACGTACTTTCCTTCTCCCAAAAGAAATATACACATGCACATATGAAGCGATTTGCGGTCCTCGTCTCGACCGAGCTAGTTGCTCCAACTCCAACGTCTGCTCGGAACCGAGACCGCCCAATAACACCGAGTAACTTGCCCAACAAGTCTGGTTTATCTTTCGGTAAAGAGGCCAGTATCACTTTATCTAATTGAAGTGTTCGAGATACTGGAACCCTTGTCTGCTGTATCTACATTCTTCGAAAGTATGCTTACGAATCTCTTCGCTGTAATCTGTAGGGGTTTCGCTTTCAAGTGTGTGGTTTCAAAGGGCTCTCCGTATTGAGCGAAAGTTTAATTAAGAGAAAAGAAAGAAAGTGAAACTAATGTTTTCTTGTTTGGTTAAGCGGATCAAACGGATTCTAATTAAAGGTTTAAATTCGTTTGATATAGTTATGAGAAGGGTAGAGATACGTTTTTGGATTATTTGTTTTGAGTATTTAGTATTATGTTTCTTCGTTAAACAGTTTTCTTTTGTGTAAGACATCTCGTATAATAATACCGTCTTCGTATGAACTATCAAAGCATTAACTCGATTCTACGTGCAACGCGCTTCACGCCTCCACGTTGTCCTCCGCACGACACTGAAACTTGCCCCCCTCTGCCGAGACTATTACTCACTATTTTGAAGAGAGGACATTTTTGTTCCTTCTCTATAATATAACTCGCTAGTGGTTAAAGAGTATCTACGAATAAGAAACTGCAGGAGAGTTTGCCTTATCAGCAATGGTATATGCATGAAACTAAAAACTAATTAAACGGCTTCAAGGATACACAACTTCATAGAACAATTCTTGTTACTAAACGAGTTCGCGTTGAATTAATTACAACCACAACACCAACATTGCGCATTATTCGAGATCTAAAAACGTCAATACAACACGATCCCGTTATAAACACAACAACCGCCTAAGAGAGATGGAAAATTCATGTCGGATTGAGTTTAGGAAATTGACGCGAGGTATGTAAGCGGCATTACGTCACTTGCATCGTGCTAAACACAGCATCAAAACCTGCGGCCCGTAAATATAAAATCCAGTAAGTAAGCGTCCCCGTGTTGAACGTCGGCGTTGTTGAACGAGGAACAAGAAAAAAAATCGAGAGTCGGGCTGCGCTTTAAGTCGTTAATTCTCATTAGACCGTGGCGAGCTAGAAGCTAGACGTTTCTATAGCAGAGCGTGGATTTCGCTTTGGATGTACTTTGAAGATGTTGTTACGTTATTACAGGAAAGTTTAATAATAAATGCACAATGTCGTTCTTTTTCGTTTGCTTTTCGGGAACGAGCAGGAAACGTTTGTCGGAATTTACGCGCTTGAACCTGATTACTTTTAGAAAATCTAATATATAAATTCCGTTGAGAAAGAGATTGTTAGCATTTGAAAGAGGTCTGCTAATTTATCAGCTATTGATGAGCAAACAAAGATAACGAGTTTTCTTTGTAGAGAAGAAAAAAGTACAGGAGCCTTATCATATAATACAGGGCGGCGCAGGGGAACGGGAAATTTTGAAATAACGTAATTTCCACGAATAAATTCATAAAACTAGTAATTTATTAACGAAAGTGCATGTATGCAGCACGCCATTTATGTTTTTACAATCAAAATGTCCAAAAGTGTCCCTTTACTTTTTAAAGATGACATCGGCGTTCACACTCTAACAGCCTGTTATGATGATTCTGGAATGCACGGTGTAGTAAATCTTGGGGAATGGCAGTGATTTCTTGTTGAATGTTCTCCTTCAGTTCATGGATTGTTGCAGGTCGTGTACGGTACACCTTGCCTTTAAGATACCCCCACAGGAAGAAGTCGCACACACTAAGATCAGGGGATCTCGCAGGCCATTCAATGTCACCGTTACGTGAAATAATGCGTCTTCCAAACAATTGACGAACTGCTGCCATCGAATGTCGAGCAGTGTGTGACGTGGCTCCGTCCCGCTGAAACTACATGTTCTCCATGTTAAGATTAAGCTCGTGCAGTCTCGGTGTAAAGAATGTTTGGAGCAGTTCAACATATCTAGCGGATGTTACTGTCGCTACACTACCATCCTCACGTGCAAAAAAATAAGGGCAGATAACACCATGATATGATACAGCACACCATATTGTGACCTTGTCGCTATGTAGTGGTCGCTGGTGTAACTCACAAGGATTGTACTGGGCCCAATAACGAAAATTCTGTTTGTTTACGAAACCGTTCAGGTGGAAATGGGCTTCGTCTGATATCCATATGTTACCAACGAAATTCGCGTCCTCGTTAATTTTAGCCAATATCTGCCTACTAAACTCCATACGTGACGCTGGGTCTCGTTCATGTAATTGTTGCACAATCTGAAACTTATAGGTATGGAAATGTAATTCGTGCAGTATTCTTTGTAAGCTTCGTCACTTAATCCCTAGCGTAGATGCATGCTGTCGAACGGAGCGGCGAGGACTTCTCTCGATTGCAGCTCTAACAGCCTCAATGTTCTCTGGGGTACGTACCGTTCGAATGCCACCTGGAGCTTTCTTTTTCAAGACAAATCCTGTTTCTTCAAAATTACGCACCCACGTTGTAATCGCATGCGCAGATGGGACACGTCCATGACGTCCAAGCTGGTAATGCTGTCGTAATATTCTCTGCGCGGCAGTCGCACTATCACCATTTTTATAAAACGCAGCTACTGCAGGTTCCGCACCGGTCCAACGATTCATGATTACTAAATGGCAATGCGTTCACAACAATTCTGCGACGTTACGAACAACTGCCGGCTCTACAGTGCTGACAACTGTAACGTTCAAAATTTCCCGTTCCCCTGTGCCACCCTGTATTATCGCAATTTACAGTTAGCTTGCTAACTTTTGGTATTGAACAAGTAACAGAATACGAATCTCTCCACCATGTTCCACATTATATATGCAGAGCTTCGCTCACCTAAAACTTGGAGAGTTACCGTGGTATCAACCGCCCCTACTTGATCGGTTGCTGTACAGGCGTAAGTGTTTGCGTCGTGTGGCAATGTCATGTGTCAATGTGGTATTGTCAAGCTGCATACTCCTGTAGAAAATTTGCTGATCCGTAAAATTTTCAACAATTCTTTCATTGAGTGTAGGCTTTCACGACCATCGTCCATAGTAGAAATGTTTTTCGGGTTTCGTCGTTTATTTACAGTTTAACTTGACGTTTCGCTGATAATGCTGTCAGCTTCTTCAGAAGGTTTCTAAAGACACTCTTTAGAAATCCAAATCAGTAAAACTGCAAATACACGACAAAACCCGAAAAACATTTCTACTAAATTATTCCATTCTTCGACCGCACTTGGTGATGATTTCGATTGTACAATGCATTCAAACCGCTCTGTGCAATGTCCCTTAACGTATGCGAAAATGCTTTAAAATCAATAAAAGATATGTTAATTGCTTTTCTACATTACTATAATCAGCGCTGGCATAAGTGACTGACGCTTAAATGCAACACCTTGTATATTCCACATACACGTGTCCTGAAAGATCTTTCGATGAGGTACAACATTTGCATTTAAATTTTTGTTCTATTTCCGTTCAAGAACTCAATTAAGAAGACTGAAAATTTATGAATTTTCGAAGGGGTGTTTCATTCCCTCAGATTGAAGTTCAGTTCAGCACAAAGAAAGAAACTTATTTTTAAGTCTCAACATACTCTACTTACCTATCAAATTTCATCAAGATCTGAATTTGACACCCGGGAAACTTTCCTCGTTAGTTATTCCTCAAACAGCATACTATTCCTTGTCTATCTTATCAATCTCTCCACTATGCATGTATACAACAAGTTTGCAACCATTTAAGCAAACTTTGCTCTTAAAATACACGATCGTTAAAAACTGAAACTTTCAGCAATGCTTTTAAAATTAATTGCCTATCGAACGCCGTCGTATCGCGAAACTACTTTAAATAATGTACAAACTATGCGTTCCTACAGCGCCTCTGCCGTTTTTCTCTACTCTCACACCCCGCGAACGATGTCTCCCCTCGTCGTGCGAAGCATAGTCGCGCGTTACTTGGCTACGCTTCTTTCGAGACACTATTCATTAACCTCGAAATTTAATTCATTTTAAGTGAAGCGCACGGCTTACAGCTACAAACTCTTTTTCTTCTTCTGCTCCCCCTTCGCTTTACCGAAGGCCATCAGCGCTGTAATTTGTCCGGTTTAATATAAGTTAGTAGCTTGTCTAGAGGGAAGGGAAAGATACGGAAAACTTCCTGTTAAGATAAAGCGCTACGGAGAGTTGTCGTAAATAAGGAATATTTGTTGTGGTATCTGCGATACTTTAATAGTTTAGTCTTGTACGAAGGTAGAGCTCTGGAAAGGTTAGTTTTGTTAATATATTTATTTGATCTACAACAGGGATGCGCAGACTTGAACTGCTGGAGATCTATCTCAAAATTGGTAGAGTATAAATAATCGACTCCGTAGATGCCGCAAGTATGTATGATGTAGGACTGTAGTGTAGGTAGATAGGGTGTAGCATGGCATAGGTAGGACATAGGTGTAGGTCACTGCTCTAAAAGGGTTAACGAAAAAAGATGTTGTAGTTATTAAACTAAAGAATTACAAATGTTTGGATGCCGGTGTATGGTACTGAATGTCTTCAGCGTATTTCTCGTAAGATGGTATGTGATTACTAGATGCCAATCGCAAGCATGATGACACATATTCGTCACTTAGTCGATTGCAAGATTTTGACTTAGTTATTTTCATTTCAGAAAACGCAGACTCGCACAAATAAGTTGACCCAAACAGTGCTGTCAACTGAAGGGAAATTTCTCTTAGATTCGAATATTTATCTTTAGATATAAAAGACCAGAATTTTGTATCAGATGCTATGCTTTTGAAATGTATATCTGAGATAATCCGCACTATCTCGTTTTCGACAGAAGATGAGTTCATATCAATCTGATTTGCTATTTCAGTAGCAGATTCCTCTATGCTTTTACAGGAAAAAGAATAACTTCGAAAGTTGAGGTATTTGTCAATTTACTTAACCCATAAAAAACGTATTTCAAATTCGCTCAAAATATTTGTTAATTCTCTCTCATAAATATCAAAATTGAAGTGAGGAATCTTTGCTGCCAAAGACGGAAAATATTTCAGATCCTTGCTTTTCAGTTAGTTGCAATTTACTTTTGAATACGTTTATTGCGTTAATTATCGCGGTAATCGTTTTTTCTTTGTGTCAGCCATTTTTCGCTTTTAAGCATCTGAATGTTATCATCTCTTTCGTGTAGAAATGCAATTATCTCATGCATTAATTCTTGAAATCTTTCGAAGAATTTTTCACGACTCAACCATCTAACGTCCGCGTGGAAAACTAAATCAGTGTGTTCGGCAGATTCACTATTTTCCAACTACAATTTGAAAAGCCGTCGTTGCAAGCTTCAAGCACGGATGGAATTCACAATTTTTATTGCGATGTTCATAACCTCCTCCATGTTTAGTACTTTTGGATAAAAATGTTGTTGATGGAATCGTCATTAGCTCCAGACAATGCAACAAAAACATTTCTCTCTTCAGTTATAGCTGGTGCCCCATCTATTGTAATGCAAACTAATTTATATATTGGTAGCTAGTAGCTTGTCACAAAATTTAAGCAAGAATCAGATATATATTCGCCTCGAGATTTTTCTCTCAGGACACTGATTGTTAAAAATTCTTCTTTAGGCAACGTATCACTAAATACCATTCGAATAAAATTACACAAGTGAGAGGATTCGTCGAACTGCAAGGAAAAGTATGTACATTGCATGGTATCATATTTTAGTTTATCTGCAATATCCTGGCTCATGACTTCAACACGTCTTGTGACTATTGGACGAGATAGCAGATATGATCTCTGTTTTGTTTTTAAAAAATACTTTCTTCACAACCATTCCGTCTTCAAAGGGTTTCTTGCGTTTGGCCAATATACGAAAAATTTTAAATGGCGCGATCGTTGCAACTTTTAATTGTTTGGGTGGCCTTGTGAATATGTTTTGTTCTTTTTTCAGACAAATTATCATGCACGTTTCGTTTTCTTAATTCACTCTTTGGTTGGAAATCGTTTTCATAGTTTTTAAGAATGGTTTGCAGAAACAAACAAGCTGATTTTAAAATATTTTGATTTTTATAAAAAAAAAACGCTAGAGTATTTTCAAAACTTCACCCAAAAGATTCTGTAAACGGTATTTTCATCCGCAGAGAATACAATTTTAAAATCAAATTTGTCAGATTACATCACGCTTAAGCGCAATTCGTAATGAAAACAATCGCATTTTTTCCGGACAATGAATCCCTTTTTATCAGCGCACTATCTGCGGTCTTCGTCGCAAGTTAGTACCTTTCCATCAGAATTTGCCAACGAACTTTCAAGACATCCCGTATACACCATCTACAGGATGCACTTGTCATTTTCGCTATCGTTTATCGCTAGCAAACAAAGTATCGCTGTTTAGCGAGTGAAATTACCGTGCCGTTAGTAGCGTTAAACTCGATTAAATGTCGCGAATCTAACCCGCGTCCGCTTGCGAGAACGGAGCGCCCCCTATCGGGAGCGTAACGCGTTTCACGTGTTCTGTTATCTCTCCGCCTGTTATTGTTGTTGATGTATGTATCTAGATTTAATCCAATTACTCAATTAAGGAACGGCAATAACGCGCCGTGTATACACGCGACAAGAACGATAAATCTCATTAATTGACGAGTGCGTAAAAGCTAAACTCTCATACGGGTGAACTGCGCGCTGTCACTAATATTCGGGAAGGGGCATAACCTAGAGCGGTTTTTTACGAATTTATTTAAAGAAGATTTCAAGAATTTATTTATTTAATTCCAATAATTTTGCTTCTGCACTAGATTTCTACTATTAAAATACGCCATGATTTTAAAACTAAAACACGTTCATTTTTCTCCGATGGCTGTGAATCATCATATAATGTTATTGTTATTACTAGTCTCAGCAAAGTGGGGCAAATTACAGTGCAGTGCGGAGAATAATGCGTATTAAGGCGAATGTTCAGTAACGTTTACGTACTGTGTATCATTTACAATTACGACTTAACGAATTTTTCGCCTTCCGCGGGACATAGGCATGAATGAACATCACCCACAATTTGAACAGAATCCACAAATGACATAGAATCATTTTGTCATTTTTCAATTCCTTCCGATGCTTTTTAGTTTGACTAACTAGTTGCTCTAATCTTTGAAGCACGTATATTGGGGTTAAATGCTCGAAAGGCGGAAAATATCCAATATGTAGAGAACGGATAGCCCTATCGAATTGCGGTTGGCCTCATTCGATTTATCAACAGTAATGTACTTGAAATATGAGAGTACTCTATACATTCATGGTATATAATAAAACGGTACTACCTTAATAGATAGCATCCGGTGAGCCTTGAACCAAATCCAAGATGAGAGAAATTTTGATGAATTTTCAAAAGGGTATCCATTACATCTTTTGCAAAACATTGAGATCATCCAGAATACGTCAAAGTGCATATGCAACCGAAGATTTTAATGACGTTGGTAGAGATCCGCTATTGCAGTTTGAAGTGCAACTGATTTTAGAAATGACTCCAAGTTCCTTTTTAAAAGACAAATATATAAGACTAATCATGTAGAATTTACACTATGTAATTTTAAATTCAAATTATTAGCATAACTTCCATTGGTTCTGGAAGCTATCCTAATAATTTAATTCATAGTGCAGCTTGGCATTATTATTAAAATATGTTGTTTTTTTTTTGCTAGAAATCAAAGAACAGATGGCATAAAGTTTCTTAACGATATCCGACTTGGTAATGTGTAATCCAATACTTGCTTCAGAAGGAGACAAATGCTTGTTGGTCTAGTAAAGTGAACGGTAGATTACATAGAATAAAATCTACATCAAGTATCAATTGTTCGCTGGATCGTCACGGAGCAGCGGTACAATGTTCTATACTTTTTAGGTAGCATTCATACTTCCATCTGCTGGTACGGGTCAAATAGTCTCGCTTTACACATTTAATCCCATCGCTTTTGTATTCTAAATCCAGCATACTCGCTATAACTATGGATACTATTGTTAGATGGTGTACACAGAATGGAATTCATTTGAATCTGGATAAGTGTGCTGTTGTAAGCTATTCTACAATTTTCATTATGCTGTGAGTCAGGCTATTGTTCCTAGGCACTCGTCTTTGATGGACCTGGGCGTGCTGTTTGATGCAAATTTGTCGTTCGCAGACCACATATTATCCGTACGAAATTCTGCGATGAAATCCTTAGGATTTCTCATACGATGCTGTAGATCATTCAATAATCCTGCCTCGCTAAAAGCATTATACTATTCGCTTGTCCGTATTGGGTTGTATGCCTCCATAATTTGGTATCCTCACTATCTCCATCTGCAAGTACTACTTGAAAGAGTGCAAAAACGATTTTTGAAATACCTGTCCTTCCAAATTGATGGCACTTACCCTGGACGCGATGTTTATTATGCTGGTCTGCTGACGAGACACGGCTTTGTATCGTTATCGGATCGAAGGAAGGAATTTAGCAGCCAATTTCTATTTAAACTGATTAATCACGCTATTGACGCTCCATCCCTTCTCTCCAAAATTAATTTTGTGGTACCTCAGTACGATATCAGGTCCTTCCCTAATTTTAAGGTCCCGTCATACAAAACTAATGTTCTGCTTAAAGCACCCATTACGCATATGATTAGAAATGCCAATGAATTACTTTATGATCCTTTTTGTTGAAGTGTCTACATGGATTTACATTGTCATCCTACTTTGTTCTTGCATTCTGGTGTCACCGAGCTATTCGCTTATTCGCTTATTCGAAATACGCCGTTTCTGAAATTTACCTAAATGCGACATTCTCTAGGTATGTATATTCTGATAAACACTCGACCAGTCGAACAATACTGAACAAGCATGCTTTGATGTGGGTACTCGATTCTCCGTGCCGCGCGCTCTTCCCGTCCACGTTGTTCTCCGTACCGCACTGAAACTTGCCCTTTTTGCCGAAACTAGTTATTACGACAATACTACAATAATAATGGCGATACAAAGCAACCGATGAAGCATCTCAACCTATCGCGCCATCTGCAAATGGCTAGGTACGTCTACTGACAAAGAGAGACAGAAAGTATTTTTAACCGGGTAGAGAGAGATAACTATAACGGACAACTTTTCCCAAGGTAATTGGAGATCTATAGTAATCTGTGGCCCAGGTTGTATACACGCATACCCTACGTTAAGTACAACAGATACTCCTCCTTATTTACCAATATTGACGTAATAATATCTATACTATTTCACTATGTTTAGAAAAGCAATTCTAGATAATTCCCAAGTCTTACCATTGATAAACGTCGATAGTGGAACTACAAAATTATATGGATCTATAGAAATTTCCCTGGGATATCGATGAAAGCACGACGTTGGCAATTAAGCGATGTAATGTACCGATGTTTGTAGAATGCTCCAGTCCTTCGCTAATTCCGAATTCATATTCATGTACACGACGCAGATTCGGGCCGATAATTGAGACGAGTTTATTCGCAAGACGCAAGGATCCGGAAACCGTCTGAACCCATTGCCTATTATCCTTCGAATCGAAGATTCAAACGTAGAAAATTAATGGCAGATAGCAGCACAAAAATAATTAGAGAAATACGTTATAGTGGTTCATAATTTAAGCATTAGTACATTTAAAATAACCTTTAAAGCTTATAAAATTTTACGACATGCCCGTACATTTTCTGACTTTGTCATTATTAGTCTCGGGAAAGAGGGACACACCTCAGTGCCGTGCGGGGAATAACGTGGAGAATCGAGTACCCGTATCAAAGCACGCTTGTTCAGTATTATTCGACTGGTTATTGTAAGCGCTTGTCAGTACACACACGCGTTTCGGAAACGGCGTATTTTGAATAAACTAGAAAACGTAATAGCGACTATGCCGGATGTAGAATACGAAGGTGATAGAATTAAATGTGTAAAGTGCGACAACTATTTGACTTGTATAAGCATGTGGAAGTGCAAACACCCCCTAAAAAGTATAAAACACTGTTCTGCAATCAGTGGCAAACGATACAGCAAACAATTAATATTTGATACAGGTGTTCGTTTTAATCTATTATTACCAAGTCGGACAATATTAAGAAACTCTCGTCCTGCCATGCGTTCGTGAATATGTTGAAAGAAGAATTAAAGCAGAATTGAAAGATAAAAAATTGTGGTTGTGTGTGGGGAATCCGATGGTACTTACAATGGAAGAGTCTGAACTGTCATCCAGTATCTTACTTGCTTCCAAAAGAGTTGCAAAATGTAGATGAAATTTTAAATGAGGTGTTCAGAGCATTGGACAAATTTCAAGTTTCAATAACCCAACTTTTAATGTTTCATTTCCATTGCATTTATCTTTATATAATTTTTGTCTCCATATCAACATTTCTGTTTCCTAGAATTGCCTTATTTATAGAATAGTACATTCTGGTTCCGTTATTCGCTCTGTTCGTTAACTCTCTCTCTATTTTCTATCAGTATGCCTCCTAAATAGTCATATATGTTAGTATCATACTTTCACCTTGTTTTATTCCTTTTTACAGTTGCTTGGACATTGTCATCCGTCATTATTATTATTCCTTTATTCCGTTTGGAATTCTTCTGATTCTTACTGTCTCGTATGTCGACATCAGTTACTAACACTATCACTTGTCGAATTTCGCTATACATTTTCAAGGAAGAAATGCCAGTATAAAATATTTCATTTTCGTATTTCGTTTCTGTAGAGACCAGACTTTAGTTGTAAATATATATCCAAATATCCACCTATATTTGGATGAACAGAAGATCTCAAACTCATAAATTCTTATATAGAAACAAAGTACGATAATCAAAGCTCACACCAACGCCAGATCTACAATGGCATACTAAAAGCATCAATTTATTGCTGACGAAACCATTAACGTCGCGTGTTGATTGTCCTTTTATTCGCCGCCAGCAAATAATGAAGACCCTTCGACAATGCACAAAAGACAACAACAATCGAAATACGATTGTTTGTTAATATTACCAGCCGGGCAAAGATACGGACACGATACGAGGTGGCATGGTCAAGCCCGTGAAAGCTAGCGTGCAAGCCGCAACTGCCCTCTATATCATCGATTTTCCGGCATGTGTACGCGGTAAGAGGACAATGCTGGGCGATGCTCGTGTATTTTGTACGTACTGCGAGGAGACACCCATATCTTTGAATACGAGTCATTATAAATTGATATTTATTCTCCGAATGTAGCTACAATAGACTACAGACAATTGCTAACGATACCGTTTACATTCGTATTGTTTAATTATCTCAGTGGCGATCTGATATTTCGCAGTAGATATACGGTTATTATCGCTTGTGATGGCGGAGGATACAATTTATTCTGTATAGAACAATATACCACCTATGGAATAATGGTAATACTGGGTCTAGTTCGTTGAGTAAGTACGATTTGTTCTTGTAAGCGAGAGACTCGTGCAGGAGATCAATTTGTATGATGGATCGAAGATGGCATTGAGAAACGAATGGAAATTTGGCGGTCGGACACACCCAAAGTCGGGATTCATACGCATATGGTTAGTAGATTATATTGATGATGGCGAATCGACGGCATTCTTTGTTATGTTTAACGAGTGTTAATAGATTTCCTAACAGATTTACGACATTAGACTACACGGGCACTATTATTCAATGTCTTAGTTGCAATATCGACATTTTACCGTACAGTATGTTTGTGTGTAAAAGAACACCGGTTAAATGCGCAACGTAGTGTTCCATATTTTTGTTCATCTTCGTTCCACTATCTCTTAATGCTAGGTACCACATTTTTAAATGTTTCTGTAAATATTTTTCCCTTATTACCACACACTCCTGCAAACGCTCCTTCAGATACCTCGTTGTAAGTTAATATGTCCTACTAATATTTTTTTGACTTTCACGTGAACAACAGTCGGCTTAGGCTTGTTCCTTGACTCAATCCTTCTGTTATTCTAAATGTTTCTGATTCCGAGTTATTTGCGATCACAGCGTTTATATTACTATTGTATATCATTCGTATTGGCCTCATTACTTTATTACTGACTATTACATAACCTGTTTCTTGGAATTTCATCGAAAGGTTTCTCTAAATCTATAAATCCCAGGAATATTTTCTTCTTTTCTCGTGAAGCTTTTTGTATTATCTGCTTTTTGGAGAGAACGTACCTTGCGTGCTTTTTTCCGTTACGAATCCCTTCTGAGATTCGTCGTATGTGTTTTCTAATAGTGATCTTGTTCTTTGGTCTGTTATCTGTTCTAGTATTTTCATGTCTAAACCTAATGCAATCTCTCTTATTGTTTTCTTTCTTATAACACATGGGTTGAAAAGTCCCGGGCCTAACAAAGAAAACACGTTTTTTTTGGTTCAAAATTAGCTTTATTCATCAACGTAATCTCCATCAAGAGCAACGCAATCATTCCAGCGCCGCTCTAACATTTCAATACCACTTTTGTAGAACGATTTATCTTTTGCCTCAAAACAGGCCTCAGTTTCAGCGATAACCTCTTCATTCGTGCGAAATTTCTTACCGGCGAGCATTTTTTTGAGGTCTGCGAACAGCCAGTAGTCGCTGGGAGCCAAATCTGGCGAAGTTGAATTCATGTAGTTTTGCCATTGTTTTGATTGACTTGTGACACGATGCGTTGTCTTGATGAAACAACATTTTTTTATTTGCCATATGCGGTCGTTTCTTTGCAATTTCGGCCTTCAAACGCTCCAATAACGCTATATAATATTCGCTGTTGATGGTATTTCCTTTCTCAAGATAGTCGATGAATATTACACCACGCACATTCCAAAATACCGAGGCCATAACCTTTCCAGCCGATTGTTGTGCTTTCGGGCGCTTTGGACGAAGTTTACCAGTTGCTGTCCACTCAGATGACGATCGTTTTGATTCCGGAGTGAAGTGATGGATCCATGTTTCATCCAATGTCACATATCGACGCAAAAATTCCGGTTTGTTACGTTTAAACATGGCCAAACACTGCTCAGAATCATCAACACGTTCTTGTTTTTGGTCAACATTGAGCAAACGCGGCACCCACTTTGAACAGAGCTTTCTCCTAGTCAAATGCTCCTGCAATATAAAGCCAATACGTTCTTTTGATATCTTTACGATGTCAGCTAACTCACGCAACTTCACTTTTCGATCATTCAAAACGATTTTGTGGATTTTTTTGATGTTTTCTGATGTTACCGCCTCATTTGGACGTCCACTGTGTTCTGCATCATCGGTGTCTCTACGACCACGTTTGGAGTCAGCAAACCAACGTTTTATTGTTGTTTCTGATGGAGCGGAGTCCCTATAACACTTTTCAAGCCATTGCTTCGCTTGAACGGTATTTCTTCCCATCAAGAAGCAGTGTAAAATTAAAACACGAAATTGTTTTTGATCCATTGTCTTGAAAATAACAAAAGTAGCGTGACTCTTAGCACAATAACTCACAAACTAATGAATAGAATATCATGAAATTTTAACAGCTGTCTTTTGAAGGTTAGTACTAACTGAGAGAAAGGTGACTGCAATAAAACTAGCGTCATCTATGTGTTAGGCCCGGGACTTTTCAGCCCATGTGTTATATATCTTCCTTCCATGACTTCTTAAATATTTCTAACATCATTTTTCTTCCACTCCTACCCATATTTTTGGTCATTTCAGTGGTTACTTTAACAATTCCTGTTGCCTTTCCAATTTCAGTTTATTTATTGCTTTTCCCAATTCTTTCATGCAATTTTTTTTCTTCCTTTTCATCTGCTGTATGTTATTCGTTTGTATTTTCTTCTTCTATTTCCTCGTTTAATAAATCCTCAAAGTGCTGCTTCCACTTGCCAATTATCGCCCTACTTTCAGTTAAGGTATCTCCGTGTTTGCTCTTGATATAATTCTGCGTATCTAATTTTTCCTTTCGTATTGATTTAAAAGAATCCATAGAACATCTTTTAATTTTCTTTACTATTATCTTTTCTCCAAATTTCCTTCATATATCATTCTCTCTATTATTAGTTGTTTTCCTTTTCTCCCCTTCATTTTTGTATTTTTCTTAAATATTTGTCCTTTGATCTAATGCTTTTTTCTTCATTTTGGTATATATTCTTATTCCCTACGTCCACCACGCTGTCTGCTTCTTTGTTCCTTTCCTCCTTACTCCGCATGTTTCTTTTGCTACTGTTAGTAACACGGTCTTGAAGACGTTCCATATCTCCTACATAGCTTCCGTCCGCTGTGTTGCATTTGTATTTAGTTTTTTCCTATATTCTTCCGGAATATTTATATTTCCTTATTCATACTCGTATTACTTTTGATTGGGATGCCCTATGTTTGTTTGTACCACCGATCAGTTTTCCATTTATCTTCTCTCTTATTTTAGATATAACCACAAAGTGCTCTTCCTACTTTTGTACTAAATCGATCTTAATACCTTTGATATCTAGATATTACAATGTATCATCTACAAATATTGTGACATATAGGTATTAGAAGCGATTTGAACTCACATTCGGTCTCGTGGTGTTTCGGTAACGAGGAGGTGGTGGGTTCAAGTCCTACCGTGACTGATATTTTTTTAAGAACTTGGTTAGTTGCAAGGAAATTGTAATTTTATCATTACTAATACCAACCGTGGTTTAATATTAATATTAATTTATTGAGTAATTAGATTCATTACTTTTAATATCGATAGTAACCGAGCCGTACGCTACTGCGAAAAACACTGGTTTCTGCAGTCTTATTTGGAATTTGACGCTTTAAAGTACGCATCTAAAATAAAATTTAATAGGAGATTCCAAAATTCACTTTATAC
Organism: Trypoxylus dichotomus; assembly: GCA_023509865.1. Taxonomy (NCBI): domain Eukaryota; kingdom Metazoa; phylum Arthropoda; class Insecta; order Coleoptera; family Scarabaeidae; genus Trypoxylus; species Trypoxylus dichotomus. The sequence continues at coordinate 58,013,210 of CM042078.1, forward strand.
TCGTCCACCCGGTATATCCTGAAAGATATTACTCCCCCGTGGCCAACAGCACCTCATACTATCATTCCCTCGCCAATCTATACATATATGGTTATTTACGCTGTAAACCGGCTAACTACAACACAGGAATGCATTTCATATAAAACCGCTATCACACAGGACGACCACCATATGCATTTAAATACGGTCGTAACGTTCGAACGTGTGTAGAGCGATGTCCCTATGTAACGGTGCTATGTATGGGATATATAACGGGTCATCGTGCGATTCACGCGTCACTATCGGCGAGCGGCATTAATATGGCATACTGACGGGTTTCGAAAATTGGTTTACTGTCGTATATTGATTGCCTAATTATTGACGAACCGAACGTACGCGTATGTACATATATGTTCCACGGTACGTGCTGATTGTGCGAATTTTGCTTTGAAAGGGGATAGCTGGACTATATCGCTGGCGTATGGGTTTTTTATGTGAAAATCTACAACGGGAGCATATAATTACATACACTGCTACTCGAGGAAGTTTGGAAATAAAACAAGTGCTGAAATTTCCACCAACTACCATATACGAGGACAATTTTTCTTTGCAAACTTCGTTCGTGCCTGTGAACAGTCACGCTAGCGGTGGGAGACGGTGATGCCAAGAAGGCGACTGCGTATCTTCTTCAATATATTTAGCACTTCCAATGCAGTCACGTAAATATGGCTGCTACAATTTATTCTTATTCAAAGTGCGAGTTGCGTAGTGTAATTCGATTCCTTCAAGCAGAAGGCATAGTGCAGTTGAAATTCGTTGAAGAATGAGTCGAATATGTGGTGGATTGTGTTGTACGTGAATGGTATAGGAAGTTTAAAGAAGCTCGAGCCGATGTTCACGATGCAAGGGGACAAGGACACAAGTGTGTCGCACCAGAATACACTGTTCAATAGAAGTAGAAAACTCCGTAGATTTTGTAAATAAAATTGAAAACACGGAAACTTTGGAGTATTTGGTTGAATTTTTGAAATTAAATAACGCAGATGACGTGAAAACCGCGTAATATAAAAAGTTAACAAAATTACGTATGTCACAAAATTGTTTTCAAATAGGCGGAAAATGGTTCGAACAGGTGGAAGGCACGGCGATGGGTAATCCTTTATCTCCTTTTATTGCGAACCTTTTCATGAGCAAATTTGAAACGAACCTGAAAATAGAAACCAAATATTTCCCGAGAATTTGGCTTAGGTACGTAGATGATATTTTCGCGGTGTTTGATACCAATAAAGGAAACATACAAGATTTTCTAGCAGAACTTAACTCAAAATTTACCACGATCAAGTTTACTATTGAAGAAGAAGTGAACAATCGCCTTCCGTTTCTAGATACTCTAGTCATACGCAATAACAGTAAATTAGAAATAGACATCTACAGAAAAGAAACTAATTCCAACAGATTCATCACGGTTGATTCGCACCATTGCGAACAACAAAAAATGTCCGCGATTAGTTTTCTGGCCAATAGATTCGTCAGATTTCCGCTAAACAAGAGCAGGTACGACAAAGAATTAAAGTATATCAAAAATGTAGCGAGGTACAATGGTTTCTCTTCTATGGATGTCGACCGTATTTTAAGGAAGGTCCAATACAAACAACACATCAGAAATTCCACGACCTTGACATCAACAAACACCGGTAATAAGAAATTTATAACTCTTCCTTTTCACCCAACAGTAAAAGGGTTAAGTAAAATTTTCCGACAACTATATATGAACGTGTCCTTTGTGTCAAAAAACAACTTAAAGAATATCTTAGGGAATCCCAAAGATAAACCGGAGATGATAAAAAGGTCTGGAATATACCAAATCGCATGCAATGATTGTGAGAAAGTTTATATTGGACAAACAAAAAGGAGTATCGAAACGAGGTTCAAAGAACATATTAGACACTATCGTTTCGACAAACCTGAACTATGAAGCGTAGCAGAGCATATGGTAAAATCCGGACATAAGATTGATTTAAAAAATCTGACACTACTTAAAAACGTGAACTTGTATAGAGAATTAGACGCGTACGAAACGAGACGTATGAAAAAGAACGGAAACTTATTGAATAGAGAAGCACCCCCAATTGCACACTCGAGTTTGATAGATTTATTACCATAGGCCCTGTTAAAGATACGGTTCGCTTACGCTCCATCCTTTCCCGAAAAAGGCATTAGACCACTGAGTAGATTGTAAATAGTCATATGTTTTAGAAATTTTAGAGCCTGCGTAGAAATTTGCAAATTTGCATGTATGATACAGTTTTTACTTTCAGTCGGTAACACGGTTGACAATGAGAGCCCACGTACTCTCGAAACGCTGCGTTCCGTATAATTAATAAATGTGTGTCAGTGGAGTTTATTGCTATACCTGTGAATTGTACATCCAAACTGTCCTTGCAATCGTCAACTGTTCAATGAGTTAACAAAATGGTTCGAGATAAACGGAGATTTTCCATCAGAGAGTTGAGTGTGGAATTTCTTGAAGTTTCAAGATCAATTGTGTACACAATTGTAACGGAACACTTACGCTACAAGAAACTATGTGTTCGATGGGTTCTAATGATATTATTTGATGACCACAAAGTTCACCAAATGGGACCAGCACTGAGGTTTCTCATCCGTTATGAGGTTAAAAGCGAAGATTTTTTGACATCAATTGTGACTGGAGATGACACCCAGATTCAATACTGCACCTCCGAAACAAAACAACAATCACATCAATGGATGCACTCAAACTTGCTACATAAATCGAAAAAGTTTGAGCAAACATTCAACAACAGGAAAGATATGGCTACAGTGTCTTGGGACGAAAAGAGTGTCTTGCTTGTTGAATTTATGGGAGCATTTATAGTCAGACTTTACAACGATTGCAGAGAGTCATTCAAAACAAAGGAAGAGGCATGTTAGCTTCTTGAGTTCTTCTCATTCATGACAATATTCCCACTCTCGCAGTGCTGCTGTAACACAACGACTTCCTGAACAATTTCGTTTTTAACTACTTTAACTACTCGTAACCTAGAGCCAAGCGACTTCCATCTCTTTCGTGAACTGAAAGGCGGCTAGGAGGGCAAAGCTTCGAGAGTATAGATTAGAATGATAGATATAGCAAATGCATCAATCGTGCAGCTCTCGTATAATCTATACCAGAGGTCTCCAAACAGTTTAGCTCGAGAAGTAAATAATATTGCAGGTAATATATAAATTCAATTAACACTTAGTGTGGTTCTTTTTGGACTTGGATAAGTCAAGAGATGCTTTAGGTGCTACTAATCATTCGAGGGATAGATGAAGAAAATTATCAAGTTTATGGGGAAGGTACTTTTAAAATAGTTGAAAATCCTGTTCAGATAAAAGAATGAAGGTCACATTGGTCTCATATTAAAGTATGTAGGAAATGATGTCGGTTCAAAGGAATTAATCATTCATTACATCATACATAACAATATGTGCGGAAAATGCTTTTAAGATTTTGATGCAATTGCAAATTATTTAAAATTTTTCAAAACTTCTAGATAAGCTTCTAAAAATATACCTATGTGCCTCTCTTTTTTGCGCAGCAGTGTATCTAGAAGAGCTTTTGATTTTTAAAAGTTCATTATTTAAATTTCCAGATTTTATTATATTTGGCTGAATATTTACTTCGTATTTTGTTTTGGTTCTCTATTTTTTCCTGTTGAACAATACTTTTACCTACATAAGCTACTTAGGGATTATTTCTGTTGCTAATTTAAACAAACATCGTAGAACTAACACAAAGATACCCACACCAGCTGATATTTCAACATATGTACCGTACAAATTCATCAGTCGTTAGCCGTTGAAATATAACGCCCGATTTTGGAAAGGGGATAACTAGAATTTCGCAGCAATAAAGAGCGAAATTTTAATCAACACACGTTTCGTTGAATATCTAAGGGTTGTACACACATGTACACCATTCGTACGGAGAATGTGTGTGTGGAGCTGAGAATGTATTCGTAGATCCGACCGTACCGTGGTATTATTTATAGACTTGGGTCTCTATAATGAGTCTGTCAACGCTTTTGTTTCGGCGGTAGATTAGAAGTGAAGGGTAGGAACCACTGTGCAGAAAGGAAGTTCTAACCCTCCATATTCTACAAACGTGTATATGTACATACAGGGTGTATTTGAAATAAATTTCGAATGGAAACATATCTAACGTGTGATATATTCTGTGTATATAGAAGCAATACTTTATTGCATGCCATAAATAGAATAAGAACGATTATAGAACTGTTGTAATCGGCCAATATTTATTTATCTAGATGCAATACAAGGTGTCCCAAAAGTTCTTTTCAAAATAAAAAAAATAATAATAAAATAATGGTTAGATTTAATGAATGAATGTAGTTTTTTTTATCAAAATACAGGCTTTGAGAATTTACTTCTTAAAAACTTGTTGTCAACATCTTCGAGAACTGCTGGGTACGTATTCTCCGTGACAGCCGCCATTTCTTTTCGAATATTCTGTTTTAATTCATTCAGAAAGTAAGGAGTGTCACTATTTAAATTGATTTAAAGTAGACTCATCGGAAAAATCCATTAATGTGAAGTCGGAGCTACGTAGCGCTCAGTTTATATCATCGTGTCTGGAATACCCAGTATACCTCCAAACAAACAACCGTTTAGTTTCTAAAAGAATGCCTAGAAAATAACACCAAGATAAGAAAACGCTGTAAATACAGCTTTCTCATGGTATTAATGAAATCAGTTCCCGAGAAAGACATGTGAAGAGGAATAAAACGCTAACACACGTATATGTTTCTGCTGTATTTACAGCGTTTTCTTATCTAACCGTTTAGGTTAATGACCCGAAAACTTCAACAAATACATAACTGTACGTAGTAACGATTCCATTAATCTGCTTACCAATATCATGTTCTTCATACTTCAAATACACCCTGTATAACTGCACGTGTAGGGCATATAGATCTAGACGGACCGGTAAAATAGTCGTACGGGGACACTCAAAGGCCGACCAATGCAAATTCCGAGGCCAACCATTCAGCGGGTGATCCTAAGGCATAAATTAGACACCGGGCAGGTTTCGAGGTTGTCCCTACTAATTACTAATTAAGTACGTAACAACACGGCCGCCAGCGGTTATAACCCCCGACGCAGTTGTATAAATTATGAGCGAATAACTCGTTACCACGTGACGTCAAAGAAATAAGAAGAAAAAGCTAGAAAAGAGGGAGTTGATTTTTTGCTGTTATCCGGTGGTGGTATAACGTTATTCATAATTTCCCAAAGTATCTTAATAGTCTTGTACCCTAAATGTTCAGCAGAATTAGAGATTTAAAGAGAACAATATAATATGTAAAGAGCTTAAAGTATTTTTAATAAGTATGGTAAAGATGTTAGAGACACTAGAAGTTAGAAGCGAGAAAAAAACAAGTGAGACGTTTCGAAAGCGCCTGGCAGGAACATATCTACTTCAGATACTACTAAATTCTACCATAAATATTATATATTGTTATTCACATGTATCATTTAATGCATAATTATTTATATTATTATATTTACTCCAATTGTAATGCCGTACGTTACGTTCGCAATAGCGAACTGAGCTTTTCAAAAAATTCACGTTCGTTTTGGCAATTCGTTCGTTCTAGTCCTTGGACTCTCATCTTCCAGATATTGATTCCAGTTTACCACCGTTGTGTTTGTAGTCTATTTCGGTAGAGGAAGTAATACAATGCATCAAAACTTTAAAAAGCAAATTTACAGCTGCGGATGATAACATTCCTTGCGTGTTTGTAAAGGATTGTGTTAGTATCTTTGCCGCTCCTCGATGTATAATCTTTAATCTAGCCCTACACACGTGTACGTTACCTGATATATGGAAAGTAGCCAAAATTTCGCCAATCTTGAAAAAGGGTGATCAATATTGGCAATTACAGACCTGTGGCTATAATTTCTTCTTTTGCGAAGGTTTTTGAAGTCTATCTTATTAATCATAATTAAATCATATCTCTCTCTAAATCTCAGCATGGTTTCTTGGCAAATAGATCTACTGAAACTAACTTGGCACAGATTTCTCAAACGATAGCTGAAACCGTGTATGGGGGACCACCCTCATACATGGTGGATGTTATTTATACTGATTTTTTTCCGTGCTTTTGTCCTCATTGATCATCATAAGTTGTTGAAGAAGCTGAGTTTTTTCGGTGTCAGCTGGAATTTCCTAAGATTAATTCGATCATCTTCTAAACAGACTTAATTACGTTTATTTTAATGGAAATTAAATAAGTTTTTACTCCACCTCTGGAGTACCTCATGAACGAGCCTTGGCCCGCTCCTCTTTAATATATATATATCGACGATCTTCTAAAGTCCATTAACAGCTGTTTATTAGCCCATGCTGATGATATTAAAATCTACTACGTCGTTCAATGATGTTGACCTTCCGCAGTGTATATAGTTGGTATTATATTATCTAGGATTCAATATTCGAGGGTCGAGGATGTGGTTATCTACCTTCGGTACAGATATGTGTATAAGTAGTAGTTTGAGACTAAATTTATTTCAAGTAATGAACAAACGCATTTACATTGTGTTTGTGACTAAGAGTGTCTTCAATAACGATACGATATTGTTACAAAAAACCATACCACCTTCGTGAGAGAAGTATTCTGAAAATACAGTGTGTACACTTTCATATCGTAAGCTAAAAGGTTCGGGAACCTAAAAGCTGAGCAGACTGTTGTTTTTGCTTTGAAAAGGACTTTTGGGACACCTTGTATGAAATTAAGGTTGCAATAAACGAAACCGTGAATACACTAACACTGTCTGAATGACAGTGTTACTTTTACAGTAGATAATCTTCAACTTTTAATGCTAAGAGGAGGGGGGTGACCTTTCAACCAACCCCGACGTAGCCTTCTATACCGAGATATACCAGGATTCCGTTTAAATCTCAGTAAATTCAATATTTCCCTTTACTTTTCGTATTCACTCCCCAGGGGTTTCAGGATCATCCCTACCGTGTTCTTACTTTCCCTTTTTTTTTGCCCCGTTCCCTCCTTCCCGAAGACGTATTTCATACCAGGTAGGTAGATATCCTAATTTATTATAAATCGTAAAAACTCGCCCGGTCGAATCTTACATACATCGCATCGACCGAGAGCAAAAAAGATTGGACTATAAATTAGAGACTGTATTCGATATTTTTCAAACAGGCTACCGTGCGCCGACTTCGCTTTCCCTTGCGTGAACGCGAGATTTCCAGTCACGTTCCGTAGATGATGCCTCTTTGATATCCCCTCATATAGAAAAGTGAATTACTTCCGCATCGACTATCTCAGTTTCTTCATTAGGTCCCCGTTTCGCCCGGAAGACGAATCGTTTATGATGAAAATACGGCCAGGAGCGGCGGGGGTCGGATATGGAAGGCGTAGGAGGGGTGGGAGGAAGAAGGGATGTGAGGGAATACGGATTGAGAAACGATAGAATATACGTCATATAGTCGTAATGCTTTGCTACCATTACAGTAAATTAAAAGGCTTCCAGATGTTTGCCGAAGGGGAAAAGACGAGAGAAAAATGTGTATTTGAATAAGGAGAAATGTTTTTAGTCCGTTGTTTACAGAGAAATCTGGATTATTTGTACGTTGCAAGAATCCCGTGTAGATGTATCAGATTTAAATACGAGGATGACCTGAAATGTTTCCGGAATCGGTAAGGGATGGCGCACGAGGTTGAAGTGGATACAATGGTGGGTACTTAAGAGTGTGTTTTGTGTAGTCAGTCAGGCGGTGCCGCAAGAATGGATAAAATCGAATTTCGTGGAGTGATAAAACACTTCCGGGTGGCTGGGAAAACGGCCACGGAAATTCGAAATATTTTGCTAGAGGTTCGTAGCGGGTGTACTCCATCATTTTCGACCATCAGCTTCTGGGTGAGCGAGTTAAAACGAGACGAAGGAACAGTTGAAGCAGTGGACTTTTCCGGGCGAATCGGCTTCGAAGAAAGCAAAGACCGTTCCATCGGCTGAAAAGGCTGTGGCGACCATTTTTTCTTGGATTCCCAAGGCGTGATCCTCATCGACTATCTGCAGAAGAGAAGGATGATCACGGGGCAATACCACAGCGATTTATTGACTCGATTCAATGCAGTATTGAAGGAGAAACGGCCTCGTTTGCAGCGGAAAAAAGTGCTCTTCCACCACGACACTGCACCGACTCATTCATCCCGTATCATCGTGCCCAAATCGAATGAGTTGCGCTACGAATTAGTTTCTCATCCTTCATCTAGCGACCAATATTTACTTTAAAATAATACACTTTCCTTGAAAATATATGATTCGCAACTGAGGAACTGTCAAAGATTTACTTTGAAAACCTCTTGACATCTATTTTACAACTTATAAAGCTTCTGATTAATAATTTCTAAATGAAATCGAATCTGCAGAATCGGTTTCTCCAACCCTTCCATTTTTTCTGTATTAAATTCGAATTTTGGATGTAAAAGGAGTGACCCAAAATGTCCTAAATTTTTGAACGTTCTATCTCTAAAACTGTAAGAAAGGGTATCGATTTTTTTAGAAGGATTCAGCTTTTTAATATCCATCTTAATTTAATTCTTTCATCTTTTCGATCATGGGAATATAAGAAAATTGAGGAAATAATAATCTCATAGACGAGCTCTAGATGAAAACGAATCCGTAGAATCGATTTCTGTAACTTTCCCTTAACTTTTTAAAATTATATTTGAATTGAAATATAAATACGGCAATACAACATTTCTAATTCCGATTAACTGTAAGAGAATGAACTCAAGGTCTAAGACTTCATTTAATCCTTTGACGTTTTTTAGTTGTTGAAGTATAAGATCGTAAAAAGAATCCAACACAACCTCTTTCAACATCTTTTTGTTGTTCTACTTTAAGTAAGCTCTACAGATTCTTTCTAACATGAGATATAACTCATCATATTACGATATTTTTCTAGCACGATTTTGAAAAGTAATATTCCGGGTTCAGTTTTCCGACGGCTTGAAGAGACTACAGCACCGTTTGAAAAAGTATATTGGTCTTCGAACAGACTATATGGAAAAATACAAAACCACACCAATACCGTGTTTTTCTTGTCGATTACGGAAACATTTGAGATCGCCCGCGTGCTCTTACGCTGAAATAGTGGGAAAATGACCCCTTCCGAATTTTAATTTATACTTGAATGAAAACTAAGCCTTAATTTGTTATGAAAATGTATGTGTCAATATAAATACTGCTAACTTAAAGGTAGATGGGGCGGCACCAACTTAGAAAGAAAATTTTTAAAATACCGCTAGGTTTAAACTCACCTGGGATGCAAAGGGCACGACCTCACTAGTAAAAGGTTAAAATGATGAGATGCTGGAAGACCCTTAGCAATTTTTTATGTGGTGATAAAGGATGTGATTAATGATCCTTAACCATTATAAAACAATATCACAAAAGTGTCTCTAATAAATATAATTGAAAAATTAAAAAGGAATTATTTAGGTATTACGGCCTAGTTTAACAAATTTGTAATTTAAATGTACTTCCAAATACCCCTTACAATTCTCTATTTAAAAACGATGGTGCCGGTTAACATATCTAAAACTGACGTTAAATCTTATTCCGACCATTTTAGTACTAATTTAGCGTATTACGCTTAACTGTAGGTTTCACCCTCGCTGACGTCTTTCTTACCATCGTCTCGCGGAGTGAAGTTTACCGTTGCATTAAACTTGTCCGAAAGCGGAGGTAGATATGTACATTTATTATATATACCTGGTACCTGCTCGCGGGAAAATACAAACATAAGACATTGTTTCGAAAACATATCTTCCGCTAAAAGAGAAGTTTAAACATCTTGAGGGGGAAACGTTGTTTACTTTTAAAAAGTTTATCTTCCGCCTAAATTAATGTCATGCTAGCGCCGCCGTAACTGGCAGAATAAATGTCAGGACGAGGAATTGTGAAACGCAACCGAGGTAGTGGGATGAGGATTCGGATTTATATTTTCGGTTCATGGATGTTGCGTGTTTCTTTATTCTTCATTCGAAATACACGTATTGCTGGTAATATTAAAGTCCGTGTTTTAAAGTACTAAAGTTCTGATTCGACGCTTGCGTAAAATTTTAGGAAACATGTTTCTTTGTAGGTTGGTATTACGCGAGAAAGTTCTTTGTTTCATACCGCACATCTCGTACATAATTACTCTTTAAAAATAATTGAAAATGGGAATGAAATTGCTTACCCTCTGACGACTAGGCCCCCTGCCTTGTCCAGAGTAACTTCCTTCGCCCTGGCCTCTCTGCAACAAAATTTAAGGTTAGAATTTATTCGTTTGTCGAAAAGAATCTAATGAAATTCGCATGAATATTCACGTACTACTGAATTACATGTACATTATTGTATCATCTTTTTATTGTGTTTCAAAACAGTAACTTTTCTCCGCTATTGTATACCAGCGTTTCTTAATTAATTCTGTTAAACATACTGCAAATTTATAGACTACTAATAATCAAAGGGTTTTCTGAATAAGGGCGGATCGATGTGGAGAAATGAAATAAAACAAGCTACGTGTGAGGTATCAATGAAATTCTTTATTTATTTGAAAGGCCCATGTACTCCATTATGTGTCGAATATAACATCGGTCGAATGTCCGCTACACACAGTGAGACGCATCAGAGCGGTCCAATTTTCAATGATTCTGCTGAATTTAAGCGATGACGTGGATTATGTTGACTTTAAGTGCATCGATGGATTGCGACGTATTGGCATACACATGCGACTCTAGAATACCCCAGAAGAAAAATTCTAGCGGGATCAAATTGTGCGATTTTGGTGGCTAATTCACGCTACCTCTCACGCGGAATGTCCATCGTTGCTCCGCTGTGCGTCACATAGCTCCATCCTGCTGGAATAACATGTCGTCTATACCATTCAATGTGGACCAAATGACATCGGTTACCATAGTTGATGATGCCATCACCATCATCAATGTCGTTTTCAAAATCCGCATTAAACGGTAACATCTTGTGAATGTATTGCTACCTGGTGAACCTTATGCGGGTTGGCCTTGCACAGCAAAAGTTAAAATAGTCAATATCAATTAGGTATGAACATCTAGATACAAGCCCAAAACATATGACAAATGAATAAACTAGTTTGGGCTATAAATACTACATACAATTTGATTAAAAAAAGCTTTATCCTGCTTTAAATCGGCTTCGATTAAGTTGGAATCAGAATGCGTTAGTGCAAGCAAGTAGTGGCTGCCTAGAAATTCTTGTTATTTAACTGGGATCTAAGAGAAAATTTGGAATCTGTGCAAATAGTCTCAATGTTTTAACGTCATCGAACTTATTCCAAGAGAATAATATCTTCCACTGGTGTTATGATTTCTATAACATTTTCTTTTTAATCCTACTTCCTCTCTACCTTGCGGTGTCGGACTACCATTCTCTTATTTTTCTCTTTCACGGTTTCCTGTTGCAGTTGTTTGGTTTCAATCCATCCCATATTTCTTATTTCTAGTGTCCTATACATTTGTTCTTTTCAGGTGTTTTGGGAGCCTACCCATCCTGTTTCACCTCTGTTTTAGTTTCAAAAATTCTCTTTGTTATTCGATCTTCTTCCATTCTGTGTATATGTCCAAGCTATCCCTATAATTTTGTCGCTCCTTGTTGCTCCGTCTATTCTTCTAAGGAATCTCATGTCCAGATGTCTATAACTACGTATTATATAACTAACTATGCAGGGTGTCTTATTGAACTATCTAATTAGAATTTTTCGAATTTCCTGTGGGAATTTGATTTTGAAACTAGCAACAAGAAATTCCAGTTATATACAAGAGATACCGCTAAGTTAGCAATAAAACTGTACCCGTGGTATTATGTCTTCAAAAGTCCATAAAATCTTAATTCATGGAGCTGAAGTTATAACAGCTGCAGCATCGGCCGTTGGATTACTGTCGGGAGCCCAACAAAGGAGGCCCTGGGCCTAAGAGGAAACACCTTCCCGTCAGTGGAATTAATATTGTCCCAGTACGCAAGTATTATATGTATATATTATTAATGTAAGAATAACTCCTACCTTATCATATTAGCCTCTCAAATGATACAGCTTTATAGTAAACTATGAATGTGTAGAATATACCCATATTTCGAGTACATTATTATTAATACATCGAATACTAAACTAATTCATCTTTTTAATTTAGCATCATTTTTGTGTATTCCTTTATCCTGAATGGAATGAGACCAACCCGTTCTCTGGATATTGAACTTCTTTCGCTTTTCAAGCATTTGACCCCACTGTACGTTGTTCCATTTACGGCAATTGTATTTCTTAACACAGCCGTTCATCCAAAAATGGGTCTTACCACTAAAGTTGATTTTAGCAGTGAGACCCAAAAGTGAGGTCCTCCTCCAAATGCTCCGAAGCACAGGCAGTGAACAAACGGCATCATCTCTGGTCAATAACGTCGAGTTCCTAGGTCAGCTGGATCTTATACGGGTGCAGGTCCAAGTCACAACGCAAAATTTGTCACATTGAAGTCCACGAAATGCCGAGTTCCTGTGCATGAGGAATTATCTGCCTCGGATTCTCCTACGGACTTTCACGGGCAGCGGCGATGTTCTCGGTCGATCTGGCGTTCTTTTGTTTGCCGAACCGCTCGTTTCGAATTTGGCCAGAAAATATTTGCGCTTGTCAACATTTACACTAAAAAACATTCATTTTGATAATAAGATTCTACCATTTCGACGTGCTGCTGGCGTAATTTGTCATGGTAATTTCGCATCAGTCACTGAGTAATAGACAACAAGTTAGACAGACGCTGTCAAATCAAAATGGCCGTAACCCGTCCCAATCGAAAAATCCTATATAAACTCTAATAGTTTTACCATAATTCTAATTGGATTATGTACCGAAGAAAAGATTCAAGGATCATCTACGAGCTTACAAGGCGTAGGATCCCATGAAATATTACATCACGATAATGTATTATTAATCCCGAGTCGCTTGTATCTTTTTTATCCCCCATTCCATTCGGCGCGTAAGTGCAATTGAATTCCTCCGACGGTGTAGCAGCCGGGCTTTGTGTGCGCAAAAGTACGTTGAATAATAGTGAAGGAGGAGGTCTCTCAAAGATTGTCAGCGCCCTCCGTGTTTGCGTGTGTGCCACCGGCGCGGACCCGTGTGTGCGTCCGTGTGTTTAAAAAAACAACCGGTTCGAAACAATAGACGATGCACGAAGGGTATTGTTCCCGCTACTCTGTCTACTTAACTTCGGTACGTGCCTTTCTTTGAGGAGAGGACGACGCCTTTGTATCGCCTTCATTTTATTCCGGATTTTATATACCGTTTACCGGAGGACCGCCGCGCTGTCAACACATAGAGAGATAGAGAGTACGTTTCCAACAATGCTCTTTCGTTTCAATTTCTTTTACCGCAGCTTTTTCTTATCAAGTACGGCGTAGGCGATACGAGAACCTTTTCAGATTCCGTTTGTTTCGAGCGTCGAATCTTGAATCCTTACGATTTTTCGTTTCGCAGAAGGAAGGTAGAAATAAATTAGGGGTTTTTGGAGAATTAAATCAATCTAAAAGAATATTATCATGAATTATTATATGAAAATAACTAAAAGAATAGAAATAAGTTAAGAACAACAGGGCTTCAGACAGAATAAATAGACAATGGACAAACGATCGAAAAATTTCTCGAATATAATAACCTCGGTTTTTTTGTCTAAAAGATTCCAAGAAGGTGTTCGACAGGGTGCGAATAACCGACGTCATAGAAATACTCCGGGAGCACGGGACACTCAATAAAAATAATAAAATTTACCGAACAAGTACCAGTACCAACAGGAATTCGTCAGGGCGATAGTATGAGTCCAGTTTTGTTCAACCTCATAATGATTAAAATAATTAATAGTGTAAAAGAAGTTGCCGTATAAGATGGGGAAAGAATCGATAAAGGTATTATCCTAACGGTGCAATTTTGATACTATATAACCTACATATAATGACTGCTATACCAGCTCCAAACAAAGGCAGAAAGTCTTAGTATGTAGATACCTGCAGAAATGCCTAGCAAAGGTATCCATTAGATGTAAATTGACTAATAAGAGATAGGAGTTGAAATAACAAGCTCTTGAAATTTACAACAGGAAGTTAACGCTCAAATTAATAAAGGTTCAAGAATCTCTGGCTATCTAAGGGAGCTCATATGGAAATCAATATATGTCTGCTGAAAATAATGTTCCCATATAGAAAACAACCATGATACCTTTACTCACATATTCGAGCAGATGCAACAAAAGCGAAGAACATGATGAGGCCAGCGGAGATGAAGACATTGAGGGATACTAAGGAAGTGAGTCTGAGGGACCAACGTGATAAAGGAAGATCTCGAAATTCAAGACATAGTACGCTTTACGAGGGCGAGTCGACAGAATGATAGAAGGTCGATAGGCGAAATGGGAAAAGGGTGAGAAATCTAATTCTATGAGAACCTCCACCCATGGAGGGCGACCTCCCAAAAGATGGTGTGAAATCTGGACATCTGCTTCCCGGTATAGTAGTAGAAGAAACAAGACCAAGTCTTAGGAAAGTGTTAGGACAAGGGAAAGAAGAAGAATTATTATAATAATAAAAGCAGTATCTCAATTATTTTTGCCGCATTTCCCAAAAGGTACGCGATTTACAAGCATTTTACAAAGAGACTTTTTACTGCAGATTACAGTTTCCAATTAAATTAAATATTTAATACTATGTATTTTCAAAAATTTAGTGTAGTATATCCCCAAAAACAAGCTTCGTCCGTAAATATGACATTGCTCCAATCTCGATTCAAATTCTTCTTTGAGTCTTTTCGTCATATATTTTTCGCCTAACGGTGATTTCTTCATTGTGCTTCGATATTTGCGGTTATGCGCAATGAGATGTATTCGAATAATGTTGCAATCTTAAGATCAAATTCGCATTTTTTTCCATATTCGGGGTCACTTTGCCTATCGAGCCACGTACTGACAAGTCATCGACATTTCTGGTCTTGTTATATTGTTGAACCCACTTAGTGACGGACGATTTTGACTTTGTCATGTATTTGGAAGCTACTGCACATGATATCTTTGATCCTTTAGAGTGAGAACAAAGGAAGACAGCCCCGTAGCACGATGTATACGCGACACTCATGGCGGTTAACGTCTTTCACAGGTCAGAGTTCGATGCGAACTGAATTTTTTGTGACGAAGCATTCACGACAAAGATTTCATCTATTGGCTTTAAAAAGAACTAGGACGATATTTGAAGCCAATTTGAGTTTAGTAAGAAACAGCCTCTCTCAGGGAAACATAACAATACTAAAATTTCACAGACAATAGAAATAGCCTAAAGAATTCTAATTAATCACCCATTGCCAACAATTTCACATCAACAGCTATAATCTTGACAGTTTGACGTTTGTATTTTAACATTTTTTACATGGCTAAATGACTATTTATTAAAGCCGAAAAAAAGAACCTCCAAAATCAGAATGGTGGATGACTAAGTGTTCTGGCAACGTAGAAACTGTACCATATATCTTTGACATCAAACATCACCAATTTCGCTGATACATAGTTGGGGATATTTTACCGAGAAACTAAATGAAATGAGACAGGGATGATGGAGGTTATGTACTAAATTAAACGAAGTATGCCTTCTATTTATAACCCCAATAAAGTACATGGCAAATTTGTTTCACACTTTCAATTCTCCTCTTGGTACTTTCAATAGCATTCTAACGCGATTGGCGAAATTCTGAAAGCATTGACAGTTATCAACGACCTTAGATCTCTTCCCAACTTTCTTTGCGATTCGGAAAAGCAAATAATTAATTCGCGGCTTTCACTTCCATCACGACTATAATTCCAGATCACTCTAAATTCGATTGATATGCTTCTAGTACTCTGACCTAATTATCGCCGTAATTTCACCCACCAAATCGGGTCAATTCGTTAACGTTCGTCATCGTATCAGCGCGGACCGTATCAAACGTCAATACAGCGATCATTATCTATCTATAATTGTTATATTATAGACCGGATTACGGTCGAATGCGTAATACATATGCATGTATGTATAACGTTGCATGTACGCGCGTATTTGTCCGTTAATTGCTTGCAGCTTAATTCGAAATTAATGCGGGCGTGCCGTTGACAGAATGGTAGCAATTGGACGGCTGAATATAGAGTTTGCTTCACCGTACAATGTCATCTATTTATAAGCAATGGCGTTACGATTTATCGAACCCGTACAAGGAATTGATAATGTATAGAATTAATGAATATTTCATCGTTTCTATCAAACATCTCTCAACTGGTTGCGTTAAATACAATTAAACTTGTTAAAACAAGGAAGCCATGTAACATACATACATCCGATTGCAGGACAGAAAATATGAATACATAAGTTAATACATAGCAGAACGTAGTAGCCTTACAGTATAAAAATAAATGAAACAATATCTGTTTGAAGAATATAAAATAAATAATAAAGTTTAAAAAAAATCTTAAGAAAGATATATAAATATCAAAGGAGCATACTCTAATTCAGAGCAGACATAGCAAATAATTGTAGAATGTGTTAACCAGAAATGCTTTGTATTGCATATGATGAAACCTAATTTTCATTTTTTATTTTAGAGATGACGAAATAATATTCCTAATGTCTTCGTTGAGGGTAAACTTTCCAATCGAATTTCACTCCTAAATCCTTTATAATATCACAACGACTCAAAGCAACATTATTAATTCGATATTGAGGGTCTATTAACATTAATTTGCATGAAAACGAAACAGTGTTACACTTCGTTATAATGATATTAAGACCGTTGTCAGTAGATCACATGTTAGGAAGATCTAATTGGTTTTGTAGACGTTAGCAGCCTACGAGAGTGAAAATAATTTTAAATCTGCAATTTAATACTGGAGGAATACCATTTCTGAAAATTAAAAAGAGTAGTGAACCCGAATTGTCACCTTGCGGTACTCCACGTGTGGATGAAAAATTGACTTGGTCGATGACTTTTATAACGAACGTATTCTATTTTATTGGAGATGTATGACTTCAAAACAAAACCCAGTATGATTCAGGTGATCAAACGCTTTTCTAAAATTTGTGTATATAACGTTGGGTTGCTCGTCATCACCCAGATACTGAAAAGAAATGGATAAATACATCAAGAAAGTTTGCTCACAAAACTATGTCGATGTTTGGATAAAATGGGCCATCAAAAAATACACACAAGAGGTAGCGGGTACATATAGATACACATAGTAATACTGGTTCCAAATTCGTTCCATGAGGGACACCAGAAGTAAGAACAAAGTCATTAGAGCAATATATATTATACAAAACCGAAGAGTTCTGTTCCAGTGACATTATATTAGAGACTATAAATAAGTCTATACAGATCACATCAACTTATCGGTGTCTGTGTAAGGCCTTGTTAAGTGAATAAATTGGAACATAATCGCCAGATTTGTGACTGTGTATTTCCCAGAGATAAAGTCATGCTGATTTGGACTAATAAATAGCTTAATTATTTTGTTTATAATGTTCTTATATTTTCCCAACTTCCGTTGCTATAGGAACTTTACCTTTCCTTCTTCTCGTGCAAACGATATTACCTAACCATTTTTCCTTCCGAACCTTACTTGAGCAGTTGCCAACTTAGCATAGTTTTCTTTATATTTCTTGGTTGCTTCTCTTTCACTTCTCTATATCTTCTTCCTAGGTACGAACTTCTTTAGATCCAGCTTCTTCCGAAACATTGTTGCATTGTTGGATCTTTTGGATCTTATTTTTATCATAACTTAAGCTGTTACTTCGGTTATTAATTCATCTTTCTTAGTCACATTAGAACTCCTAAATATTGAAATTCTACTTCTTCTTCCAAGTGATACTCCTGATGATTTTAATCTTTTTTAACACCATTTTTTTTTCCCATACAGTCAAGCATATCCACAGTAGGCTGCAAATATAATGGAACGTTATTTATAAACCTAAAATTTACACAAAAAAAGTTGAGTAATGGGCTGCATCATATAAAAAAATGGATTTCTGCCAACGCACCATTCATACACCAACCAACAATAAAACTCTCAATTTGTTTCTGGGACGATTGCGCTTTAGCAATTTATTACATCACGCGCCAATGCACAATCGAATTTGTGCACGTTTATGACGTCATTTATTACGGAACACGCGGATCAACTCCTCCACCTCGTTCGGTCTGAGTAATAAGTGCTACCAACAGTTACTTGTCCAGTATACGAATTCGAATCGGATGAAAGTAGTTCACCGTGAACTTCTAGATGGCCGTAAAGTCGAAGATCGTACATTACTGCCTTCTATCGTCATTCCATCAAACGCAGCTGCGAGACCGTTTGTCAATCATCCTGTCGACCGAGCTTTTACGGTCCGTGCGGCAGGTGCTAGGTGCTTTGCCATATAAACGTGGATTTTATAGTATTTTGTCGTATAGGATGTGCTTTTATTGCGCGCATGAGGTATGACAGTTCGCAGTTTTCGTACGCGCTAAAAGTAGGTGATAAAACTATTAAATGGGACACCTATATATGGTTTTTCCTTTTAGCGTGGTTTACACGTCGAATTACCGTGCCACTTTGGTGCCCCCTGCTTTACTACTGAACAAGCCACCTACGATGGAGGTGAAATATCGAGATCCCGCCTTTCTCTTTTCTTTTTCTTCCTTTCTCTGTTTTTCTCTTACCTTTTCATCTTCTCTTTTTTCGCCCTTTTCATTTTCTTTCCTTTTTATTTCTTCGTTTTTATTCTTACGTTTATTTCATTTTTTTTCTTCTTATACCACATCATGACACGGTCAAATTCCAGAAAAAGTTTGTTTATTACTGACTCTCGCCGTGGAAGCCTACGAATTCATTTTATAATAAACTAGCCGAAATACAAACTCAAGAACGTCTTACACCAAGAAAAGAGTCCTGAACAACGCCAAGTGCAATAAAGACATCAAATGGGACTTCAGATTGCTGATAGCGACATTAGGTCTTAAAATATTTATACAAATCTGGAAAAGTTCGACAAGCAATTCCCTCGTTTAAGCTAGGAATATCCAGAAACGACGGTAATTTTTCAAAAGGGAATATCACAGTGCTTTTTGAACTGAAGAATAAAAATGCTTAACTAGTGTCAAGATTATTAAAACCTTCGAAATATTCTAACCATATAACACCATTCATACCTCCAATAGATATTTGAAACCGCAGTGATTACAAGTGCAGTAAAGTTTGCTGGACTTACAAGGAAATTTTCCCGGGTGTCAAATTTAGTTATTAATGAAACTTGCTAAGTAGAGCATGTGCGACTTCAAAATGAAAATTTTTGTTTGTGCTGAAATTCACTCTGTTTTCTCAGCTTTCTTGGTTTTATTTTTGAACGAAAACAGATAAAAATTTATATACAAGTATTGCACTTTATCGAAAGGTCCTTCAGGACACGCGAATGTTGTATATACAGGATGTTGCATTTAAGCGCCATTCTCTTACGCTATAGTTGATTCGTAGTAATAACAAACGCAACAACCTGTATACACCACATTCACGTATGCTGAAAGACCTTTCAATATTTGTGTTTAAATTTTTGTCCTATCTATTTCTGTTCATTTTGTTGCATTAACTGAATCCAGATTTTCACGATTACGTTAAATTCTAATTGCAATTTCTAGCGATGCGATCCATCGATAGCATTTCGTCAGAAGCAAAGATGAAATAACTAGTTTTACAATCAATTTTTCACGAAATCTCAAAAAAGAAATACAAATTTAAATGGCACTGTCCTTGTAAATATGCTTCATTTGTCCAACTTAAGCAGATCTATCCCGATACGACGTTCCTGAAACGTACGTACACACGTTCAACGATCCAATTTTGCATAGGCATGCATCCGTACGACGTCTGTCGCGACCACAACAGTCGGCCATTGTTAACCGATCGACACGCAACAACAATGTTGAGTATGACGGCGCTGCGTTTGGCGTCTGTGTCGGGTCGAGGCACGTGCGCCCCCGGCGAGATAAACTCCTAACGTGATTGACGCGAAACGCTGAGCGTATCACGTGCACTTGATTTAGTATGATAAATGGGGGAATATCGGTTGATATTCAAAGGACGCAGCGGGCTTTTGATCTTCAATCTCTTAACCGACGCCCGGCGTAATGTAATCAAGCTTTTATATAGTTAGCGCGCGGCTGCAGTGCATGTACTGCGCTTAATTGTATCTGTCGAATATCCAGTTTGGACGTCGATAATGTCCTGTGATGTAAAACGGGTGGATTATCGGCGTTCCGAACGCTGGTGCATCGTGCGCATCTATTAATGATTTCCTTGTGGTTTTGATAGAAATATCTGTAGCTGTATTGCTAAATGATGGGAAATTACCCAAATACTGAGAATTTTTACGTGCAACATATTTAATTGGGAAAAAAGGGAAAATTTATATTCGCGCCTGCTTTTATCACTGTAAGATAAAGTTTCTATTGTGAAGATGGTATTCAAATACAAAATAACACATGGGCTGAAAAGTTCCGGGCCTAACACATAGATAACGCTAGTTTTATTGCAGTCACCTTTCTCTCAGTTAGTGCTAACATTCAAAAGACAGATGTTAAAATTTCATGATATTCTATTCATTAGTTTGTGAGTTATTGTGCTAAGAGTCACGCTAATTTTGTTATTTTCAAAACAATGGATCAAAAACAATTTCGTGTTTTAATTTTACACTGCTTCTTGACGGGAAAAAATACCGTTCAAGCGAAGCAATGCCTTGAAAAGTGTTATGCGGACTCCGCTCTATCAGAAACAACAATAAAACGTTGGTCTACTGACTTCAAACGTGGTCGCAGAGACACCAATGATGCAGAACGCAGTGTACGTCCAAATGAGGCGGTAACACCAGAAAACATCAAAAAAATCCACAAAATCGTTTTGAATGATATGTGTGAAGTGAAATTGCGTGAGTTAGCTGACATCGTAAAGATATCAAAAGAACGTGTTGGCTTTATATTGCATGGGCATTTGACTATGAGGAAGCTCTGTTCAAAGTGGGCGCCGCGTTTGCTCACTGTTGACCAAAAACAAGAACGTGTTGATGATTCTGAGCAGTGTTTGGCCATGTTCAAACGTAACAAACCGGAATTTTTGCGTCGATATGTGACAATGGATGAAACATGGATCCATCACTTCACTCCGTAATCAAAACGATCGTCATCTGAGTGGACAGCAACTGGTGAACCTCGTCCAAAGCGCCCGAAAGCACAACAATCGGCTGGAAAGGTTATGGCCTCGGTATTTTGGGATGTGCGTGGTGTAATATTCATCGACTATCTTGAGAAAGGAAATACCATCAACAGTGAATGCTATATAGCGTTATTGGAGCGTTTGAAGGCCGAAATTGCAAAGAAACGACCGCATATGGCAAAGAAAAAAATGTTGTTTCATCAAGACAACGCACCGTGTCACAAGTCAATCAAAACAATGTCAAAACTACATGAATTGAACTTCGAATTGCTCCCACATCCACCGTATTCGCCAGATTTGGCTCCCAGCGACTACTGGTTGTTCGCAGGCCTCAAAAAAATGCTCGCCGGTAAGAAATTTTGCACGAATGAAGAGGTTATCGCTGAAAATGAGGCCTATTTTGAGGCAAAAGATAAATCGTTCTACAAAAGTGGTATTGAAATGTTAGAGCGGCGCTGAAATGATTGCGTTGCTCTTGATGGAGATTACGTTGATGAATAAAGCTAATTTTGAACCAAACAAACCGTGTTTTCTTTGTTAGGCCCGGGACTTTTCAGCCCATGTGTTATATGTCTGAACTTAAGCCAGATGTTACAACTTAATGGTTTTGAATATTATTTTGATAGTGTTAAGGCTTTAATATTGCTTGTGTATTTTTCTGTAAGGGGGAATAGACAATCTGTCGGGGTGGTTAAGGTATTATACATCTTAAGATCGTCTGTGTTCAGCAGTGTAGTACTTCTTATGGAAAGATAACGGTACAACTATTTTATAATTGCTGTAGCTTCTCTGCGTCATCGATATCTCTGCCTGCTTCAATATTTCCAAGATGTATCGAATTCGGCGTCTTTTTGTTTTGTTGCTGAAACTTCCAAAGTCTTTTTGTAGTCCGCTAGTTCTTCTACTTAGTCGAGGATGTGAGATAGCTTCCACCCTTGGAAATGATCTGTTTCTCTTTAACCATAAACAAGTAGTTTTAAGGAAACTTTCTCCGGCTCTTCCCGACTTCGACCATTTTTCTTCAATCTTTTGGCGAATACTTCTAATTCCTTGAACTTTTAACTCCTTTAAATTGGCTTCTGAAAGAGACGAGGCAGTACATTCACGTAATATATAACTTAGCAAAGTCTTGCTGAATTCAACACCGAATTTGATACAAATATTCCATCAAACCAACCATTGCAAAATCACAAACACGAACCGATGCAAGAATGAGACACTATTCATCAACAAAGAACGTTTCAAATTTCCGAAGCTTCCTAATACCACCTCTCATTAACCGATTACAGATTTATTTAAAACATTGATAAAAGAAGGAGATAAACGAAGTGTCTTATCTCTGTAATTGTAACAAACAGCTAACTATGAAATAACTTGAAAAAAAAACAAAACTTTCACCGTTACCAAATTTAGCCTCAAACGCCGAGCTTCTAGTATAACGAAAAACGATTTTTCGCAATATTACCGTTAATATTACTGTCATCATAACCATCAGGACGTCGCTTTCATCATGTAACACTTTCTCTTTCAGCCGTCGCGATAGGAGGTGTACCTGGGAGCGCTTCTTTTAAAAAAGCAGCGATTTCCCCAAACCACTTACTCGCCCGTTTCGACGTGCTTTTTCGTTTAATGTTAGGAACATCAAACGTAGCGTTCCGCGACTGAAAATGTAGATGGGGTAGCGTTACGAATAGGACATTCACCTGCTTTACGTATATTCATAAATATACCGATTGGATACTTTAATATTAGCCAATATGGATTTGAAAAAATTATTAAATTATTAGAGATTTATAATGGACGTCTTCTAGTGTTAAGATAGTAGATGCAGCAAACCTACGTAATGTTTAAAGTTGTTTTCGAGATAGGTTAAGGTTCTATATTCCGAGATGAAACTCAAGAAGATTTCTTACTTTCATCAGAACTATACTGTATACGATTTCTTTGTCCAGTTATTAAATATTAATCAATATTAAATATTCTATAATTATATTAACAATATACCGGACATTTCGGAGAGGAATTACTCTGAATTTATGAAGCTTGCTGCTAGATGTATATTTCGTTGGTAATTACGGAGGCTTAATTGTCTTGTATAGCTTCTATGTTGGTTGTAATGTTGGTATTGCTGGATTAATAAATTATTATTATTATTGTCACGATTACGGTAATTTGTTGATTAAAATATGTTTGTAATACTTTTGTTTAGTATTTCAGTTTCCCTAAAAATATTTCACTGAATTTTTGGAAAGTTTTCTCCTAAAGGTTCGCGAAAATATTCGCACGCAAAAAATATATACATTTAAAAGATACGTTCGTCGCTGTTAATTGTTGTTTCATATATCACTATTGTTAGAAGGGAAAAGATCCATTGAAAATGCTAATACACACCTCTTGGCTAGCATTAACTGACACAATCGGCATGCACAGACGTTAAGACACATTTTGTGTGGTATTGATTTCCCTCAGTACGCAGAATATGAATAGATGGACAAATTTGTGATATTTACTATAAATCATATAAATATTATTATATTAGAAAAAGGAAGTTTAAATTTTAGACGTATTTTTCTATAATTTAGTCAAGAAAGCTAGCACCTTTAACTACGCAAATATGCAACTGTTAACTATCGTAGAGACGTTTAATAGATTAATTTATTATAGCAAATGGTAATTTTAAAGTTTTCATTTAAAACCGTCGAGAAAACAAAACCTCTGTTAAATAAGCAGCAGATTTAAAATGAAATTCCTTTACCCCATTCACGTTAAGAATGCAGACTTGGAATAGATAGGCCTTAAAATTCGGGTTTACCATTGGCTAATGGGCGAGGCATATTCACACAGGAGAAATTGATGTAATTTCTTCATATGAAATTTCTGTCAGTTGTCAAATTTGTTTACAATTTTCGTGTAATTGTTTCCTGCAGTTTTTCATTGTACTTTTTACCTATAAACAAGTTATGGCAAAAGTGATTTTTTCAGAGTTCTTTTATCTCATCATTTCATAATTCAAGGTACTACACAATCGATTATATAAACAAAATAATTTCTACTTTACTATTACGATTACAGCTTTGGTTTGGTATGGCTGAAGAAGCAGTAGTAGATGCAGTTGCAGGACCATCGAAGAACCCTCAAGCAAGCATATTGGCGGTAGACAGAAGTTAAATTGATTCATTTGTTATTGTATAAATAAAATGCTACCAGTAAAGAAATCTTTTTTTATTAAATTTATTCCAGATATGAAGTGAAGAAAACTATATAAATTTGCAATATGTGCAGTTAAGAGATTGTTATAATTCATTAGTATATTTGGTTTTTTATTGTACTCATTGATATGCATGCAATTATTTATTGACTGTACTATCATTGAAAATGTACATTGGTTTTACTGCAGCTGGGGTACAGTAGATAAGCATACTTGGAGTGCTGTCTTCTTTTTACCGAGCAGCTCATCTAATTTCATCATTGACAATAACCAAATTCTATGCAAGATTTAAGGATATTGTGTGTTACCATGTACTCTGAAGCCACTCGATGGACTTGGATACAGTCCTGTTGAGCCCATTATGTATTGTTCATAATCAGCAACATTCTTCGTTGTTTGCCTTTTGCTTGTATATATAGAATTGCTTACTATCAACCATACCATTGAAATTGATGGAGATTACCAACGGAGAGATTTACTTCATGACGAATGACTTGGTATAACACTGTGTATATAACCATTCGTGTCAAAGTTATATTTTCGATTCAAGTTTATCCATGGCATGTGTCATCGGCTAAATTTCACCAGTGTAATACAGCCGCCGATCGTAGCGCTACCTACTGCATTCTTAACGTGAATAAAGTATAGAGATATATCGTTTTGCAGGCACACAGTAGCAAAACCAGTACAACTTCGGTTGCCGTACGGTGTTATAATATTTAAATCAGCTCGCTGTGATTGTTGAGTGTCAATTCTTAGTGTTAATTGTGTTGTAAAATGGGTGTGATGAAAATTCAATTCACAAAGAGTAGACGGAGTTAAGGAATAAGTATATGCAATGTTAGTGCGCAGATTAGATATACAGCATGTTTATCGAGTCAAGGAACAGTCGGATATTTTGAAAAAGAATGAAGATTTTTATATAGTGAGTTATATAGTGATAGATGGCGCTATGTAACCATTTAAAAAAAGGATACCGTGTTTATATACGTAATACCAAGCTATCTGTTGTATTTTTCGGGATAATATTAAATGATGTAAAGTTAACGCGAGGATGTAAGATATTGTTCTAAATTATTATAAGATCAATCTATCGAAAAATGTAAGAACTCTACCAAGTCGAGTACTCTATCTGAGTTAATATAGGTCTAGGTAGTGCTGAAATTCAAAGATTCTTGTATTAACGAAATATTACAGGGAATAGACACTACCACCCATAACAGTAAATAGTTAATATTTTATGCAAAACTTATCGCTTCTTTTAAAACTATAAACAAAATAACTATAAAAAAATCATGAAGTGAGTTATACTGTCTTTTCGTCGAAAGAAACAACTCCTAATTTAATAACTGCTCGCACAATTCGCGCCATTCTTTCCACCAATTTCCTCAGTGTATCTCGAGGAATATTGTTCCACTCCCTCTCCAATCCCGTCCAGAGATACGCTTTGGACGTTGGACATTCTCTTCTAATTCGTTATTACATGAATAAAAGTATTGCTTTTTAAAATATTTTGTTAAAATTTAAAGTATCTAATCTATTATAAGCGGTGGTGTATATTCATTAATTTGATATATTTCTTGTAACCGGTGCTCTCATTTACGTGATATTTTCACCTATTAGTTGTACGGTTGTTTAAACCAACGAAATGCACTCTAGAAACAACACGAGTGAACATTCCGTATAACGGTAACTAAACTCGCACTGACGACGCCACTGTATGCCGGCAAGACGATGGATCTCCACCAATAGTCATTATGTTGTAACCGGAAATCGTCTTTGTATCAAAGGCGGAACAATACAAGGAAGCGAGCTTAAAAAATGCATATTTCGGTGCGTGATACGAATGAGGTGAAATGTGCATGACATACCGTACTCCTCGCTTTTCGTACCTTAGACGACCCTATCTCCCTGGTGGAGATGCCCATCTTCTTGTGCTGCCGCAGCTGCACCGGGTAGATGATCTGATAGTAGTGCGAGCCGATATTGCGTACCATCTCCTGGTTCTGCGTATACTCGCGTAGAAGCCTTTCCACCTCTCCTGTAACAAAATTCGCGTATGAGTGCGGGATAGAAAGAAAATTGTCGCATTTTTTCAGGACGTATAACAGTTTGCGAGAGGAAGTGTTAGGACATGGTATTTGTTGAACTAGTGACTCTAGATTCTTAAGAAATCTTGTTTCATCGGAATCTAGAAGAGATAGAACCATTCTTTTTATTTACATATTTACAGGGTGACAGTATTATGAAAATGAGGTAAATGAAATGCAAGGAAGTTTTGAGTACCACACAAATTAATAATTTACTCGGAACGCAGGGTTTCGAGAGCACATGGACTGTTATTATCAACAGAGTTACTGATAATGGGAGTCCATGTCTTCTCGAAACGCTGCGTTGTGAATAAATTATTAATTTGTTCGGTGTAGAGCTTACTGCGATGCCTGAGAACTAAGCAACCACACAGTCCTTGTAACTGTTGAATCTTTAAGTCAATGAAGATCTACTTTTATACATATTTCGAGAATAATTTAACTTTTTAGGACAATGCATTTAAGATAACAATCATATCAAATTCATATTATATAAAATATTGTTACCTGCTACATTGGCCAAATAGAATGCGCATGTTGGACCAATAATAATAAAAATAGTTTGTACCAACGATAATAATCCTGCTAAATAAAGCTAGTCATGGCGTAGGGGAAATCATTCACGGGAAAGGCAGTATAGGGGGATAGAAAATGCCAACACACAGACATGTTTCCGTGTAGCCAGCGTCATCAGCAGGTTTCGAGGGAGTTTTGGCTCAACACATTGCAATTCCTTCTCTTTTACTATCACACATATCTAAATTTAGAGCTCAAGTGGGTATTCTTAGTGCTATTTAGTGCCACAAGAATAAAATCTCGTCTGCCGGTTCAAACAGGCGGATACAGTTCCCAATTCATCTATTACGCAGCTGATAGACTACTAAACCAGATAGAGTACGCACCAATAATGTATAGGGTAACTGTAATTATGAGTAATTTCTCAGGTTTACCGTGACATATTAAAAACACATCTACAATTCCAAGCAACAATTACTTAACATAATAATTCTGCTAAATACTATGGTATGGTATGGTATTGGTGAAATCATTCAAGTGAAGAGTTTGCTAGGGATTTTAAATGTGTTTTTAACACGGGATATGTGCGGTTACCTCATGCACTATTGGTGCGCGCCCTTTTTGGTTTACCAGTTCATGAGCTGCTCATGCTTGAACCGGGAGACGAGTGGTTTATTCTTACGGCACTAGATAGCGCCAAGAATATTTACTTCAGCTGTAAGTTTAGATATAGTGACAGTGGCAGAAAGGAAATTGCAGCGAGTTGAGTAAAAAATCGCTTGAAACATGTTCGTGTATTAGCCTTTTTGTCTCCTCATACTGTCTTTCTCGTGAATGATTTCAGCAATGCTATGTTTGGTAGGCACTTTAGTTGTGTTTATAATAGTTTATGTACAAGTGTCTTCTAAAATATTTTCTATGAAGTTGTTAAATGTTGACTACAGTCAAGACCAAGCAAATACGTGGCGTGCACTATCATTACTGTTCTCAACATTTAATAAGGTCCTTGAACATTTTAGTACTTATATACAGTTAAGGAAACTTTGATTTGGTGGTTTATCTAAATGCTTACTATACGCCGATGACCTTAAAATTTTTCGCGGAATATACTCCATTGCAGATTGTGACATTTTGCTAAATATTGCTAAGTGTAAAACGATGACATTTGCCCCTAAAACCAATACAGTGAGATACGTACAATGTTAGCGGTATGGTTGTATGATTCTATGTATTGTGTGGAATCCGGGCTATCATGAATATATGAATCTACCTTATATTTCCTTACACAGTCGTGTTTACAAAATAATTTTTGCACATAAGATTTTAAAGAGATTAACTTTCTATCTTCCCATGTCTAACTCGCGCCACCATTCTCAGTCAATAATTATGCTAATCTGTAACGGTGTTAATGCATATGTATCTAGATTTGATTTGTTTAACATTACCATTAATGCT
The DNA here is from genome assembly GCA_023509865.1 of Trypoxylus dichotomus. Lineage (NCBI taxonomy): Eukaryota > Metazoa > Arthropoda > Insecta > Coleoptera > Scarabaeidae > Trypoxylus > Trypoxylus dichotomus. The sequence continues at coordinate 58,041,826 of CM042078.1, forward strand.
TTGAGGTAACTTTTGTTTGAAAAATTTTCTGTTGTTTAAGGAAATTTTGCACGTTTGTTTGCAATTATTTTCTTTTGGTACTACACATTTACTCTTGATCTATAATCACAGTTATCATGGTACGATTATCCTGTAATAAACTGTACGCTGGTGGGTAATAAATGCACTAGGATTAAGATAGAATATCAAGATGAATTTGTTGATGTCCACCTTATGTATGGAAGGACAAAACCAAACCGACGTGAAACTCAATGTGTCTACAGATAACATTTCCTAATCAAACTGAATATTTTCAGAAATTCCTCGTGGAACAGGATACTTATCACATCTAACACATGGGCTGACAAGTCCCGGGCCTAACACATAGATGACGCTAGTTTTATTGCAGTCACCTTTCTCTCAGTTAGTACTAACCTTCAAAAGACAGCTGTTAAAATTTCATGATATTCTATTCATTAGTTTGTGAGTTATTGTGCTAAGAGTCACGCTACTTTTGTTATTTTCAAAACAATGGATCAAAAACAATTTCGTGTTTTAATTTTACACTGCTTCTTGATGGAACAAATACCGTTCAAGCGAAGCAATGGCTTGAAAAGTGTTATGGGGACTCCGCTCCATCAGAAACAACAATAAAACGTTGGTTTGCTGACTTCAAATGTGGTCGTAGAGCACCGATGATGCAGAACGCAGTGGACGTCCAAATGAGGCGGTAACACCAGAAAACATCAAAAAAATCCACAAAATCGTTTTGAATGATCGAAAAGTGAAGTTGCGTGAGTTAGCTGACATCGTAAAGATATCAAAAGAACGTATTGGCTTTATATTGCATGAGCATTTGACTATGAGAAAGCTCTGTTCAAAGTGGGTGCGGCGTTTGCTCATTGTTGACCAAAAACAAGAACGTGTTAATGATTCTGAGCAGTGTTTGGCCATGTTTAAACGTAACAAACCGGAATTTTTGCGTCCATATGTGACAATGGATGAAACATGGATCCATCACTTCACTCCGGAATCAAAACGATCGTCATCTGAGTGGACAGCAACTGGTGCACCTCGTCCAAAGCGCCCGAAAGCGCAACAATTGGCTGGAAAGGTTATTGCCTCGGTATTTTGGGATGAGCGTGGTGTAATATTCATCGACTATCTTGAGAGAGGAAATACCATCAACAGTTAATATTATATAGCTTTATTGGAGCGTTTGATGGCCGAAATTGAAAAGAAGCGACCGCATATGGCAAAGAAAAAAATTTTGTCTCATCAAGACAACGCACCGTGTCACAAGTAAATCAAAACAATGGCAAAACTACATGAATTCAACTTCGAATTGCTCCCACATCCACCGTATTCGCCAGATTTGGCTCCCAGCGACTACTGGCTGTTCGCAGACCTCAAAAAAATGCTCGCCGGTAAGAAATTTCGCACGAATGAAGAGGTTATCGCTGAAACTGAGGCCTATTTCGAGGCAAAAGATAAATCGTTCTACAAAAGTGGTATTGAAATGTTAGAGCGGCGCTGGAATGATTGCGTTGCTCTTGATGGATATTACGTTGATGAGTAAAGCTAATTTTGAACCAAAAAAACCGTGTTTTCATTGTTAGGCCCGGCACTTTTCAGCCCATGTGTTAAAGTTGCAAATAAGGGGCAGTTCAATAAGAAGAACTGAATTGTGAGTGCTCCATGCACCATGCGCGATGCTGACAAGAAAAATAACAACAGAACTAAATTTTTCGCGTTGGAAAGTTACCCTTGAGTAAGAACTCAAACAAATCAACTCAATTAGTATAAGCTTAGACTTAGGCTTAAATTTTCGAATAATAGACAGACAGTATAGACACAATCTGAAAGCTCTGTGTAATTTGCATAAAACTCTCAGATCAGCTCCTTGCGAAAACGCCCTTGAAGATCTCTAGAAAAGGCCGATACTTTCTGACAATATCCCGAAATACGGCGGAACGTCTGAAATAGTTTAATTAGAACGCACAGCAATAAAACGGGTCTTCCCTGGTATTAGCGTTTTTGAATTAATGAACCGGGATGATACCGACCCTGCCGTATATATACATAACGTTGAGAAAAAGGAAAAGAAAAAGATTTTCGCATTAATCTTAATGGAGAGGAAAAGCTGTCCGTCTCCTTGAAGGATCTCTCAAAAGTTTCCTTATTTACATTTTTCCTCAATCAATTAAAATTTACTTTTCAGCTTAATACTCGGGTTTTAGTTACAATTAGGTATCCATTCTACTGAAGTGAATTTGAAAGACGGTTAATTAGAAGGCTTTATATTTTAAATCAGATAAGTATTGTTGAAATAAGAAGTAAGCATAAAATGCCAGTTCGTGGATTATTGCTTTCAATTGTCATTATTTTTAAGTTTCGTGAGATATTGTTAGGTTCTGAGTTATTAAAGGAAATATAAATATAATATACCGGGTTCTTTTCTCTTCATTACACATACATTTTTCCCATGTGTAACCAGTTATACACTCATATGAAATAAGCGAGAACCCTGAGTTGCTAGGAAAACCTGTCAGCAGTGCTACCACAGATCTCTCTTAATGCATATAAAGTAACTCTTCTGCAAATTTGATGAAGATCTTGCTTTACTTTAACAATTAAATAAAACATAACAAAAACGAAATCTAATTTTATGCTAAGTTTTCAAAGTGTCCTCCTTGTCTTTCAAGGCTATAACCGAGGCGATCTTGGAAGCAATGCAAAGTATTCCGAATAAATTCCGGGTTTATTCCGTCACATGCAGCACGTATACGGTCTTTCAATTCGTACAAGTAACATATTTGCATCTTATAAATTTTACTTTTCAGGTAACCCTAAAGAGACAAATTAGTCGGAGATAAATCAGCTGATCTTCAGGGCCATGATATTGATCCAAATCTGCCTGAAATGCGCCATAGAATAGTATAACATGAAATAGCCTCATCCATTTGGTACCAAGATTCATCAGCATTCAGTATATGAATTGATGAAATGATGTGGTCTCGTAACAGATTCAAATGCTTTGCTGCAGTTGGGTCACCGTCAATAAGAAATGGGCCAATAAGTCTATCGCTTATTATTCCAATCCAGACATTGACTCTTTGAAGGTGCTGTGTTCGGGTCAGGTCTTGAGCATGAGGATTTGTACGGCACCAATATCTAATGGGTTAATGGAAATTTTGTATTTCTTAAAGGATATATGAAGGATACCAACTGGAGATTTTGAGAGTTAACTTCACCATTTACTGTAAATGTAGCTTCATCAGTAAGAATTATTTTATATAAAATTGCTTAATTTTCATTTAGCATATTAAACGCTTACTTCGTCTTCTTCGAAAAGGTCTCATGATGGCTTGACATACTGTGCGTCTTATATGTAAATTCTTTCAGAGTTTTGTACACAAAATTCCTGGCTACATTTAAAAGCGATCCTGGAGGCTATTCCTCTACATAACACAGAATATTCAGCTTCATCTCTTCTACTAAAGCGTGATTGGTTTTATTTGTTCCTTTGTGAAAATTTAGAAGTCAACCATCTTCTTTGAATTTGTTAAAAACGTTTAGAATTATTTTCGCACAACGTATAAGCATGTCAAATAATTGAAAACATGTCTCTAACTGTTGTTAAACTATTATTGCCACCTTAGTTGTATTTACTCGTTATTTAAATTAGTTATCTACCCTTCAATGAAAAGTATTTAATTTAAGATCCATGTATGAATAAAAAATCAGAAATAATTATAAAAAATGTTTTTTCCCTTCTCTTCAAGGCAACCTAATTTAATCAGTAAGCTATAGGTAAATCATTCACCGTGTATACCATGCCTACCATGCTTCTAATGCATTGACAATTATCTTTTTTAAGTTACACATAAGGAAAATACATCTTTAGTGAAAAACGAGAACCCGGTATATACTCCGGACGCTCTAAATACAATCGAATATAAATAAAAAAAGATCAGCATGCTGGGTGCTTTAAATATGAAGTAATATAATGAAGAAATTGGAATGATAATCCGGAACTTTTTGTGCTTTTTTTTGTTTAAGGAGTTCGCCCTTTAAACGCATCTGTAAAGTACATATTGTAGACCCCCACGATCGTTGTTTTCTTTCAAAGAAATTAGGTGTCCAACTAGAAACTACGTCGTCATTGCATGAGTCTGCCGATATTTCATTTTCCGTTGCATGGAGCTTTTTCGGAGCTGCGTATCGTATCGCTGCTATAAGAAGAAGCTCTATGCAATTGGGAGCCAAACGTCGGCAAACTCATACAAATACGATTTCAATCCGGAAACCTAATTTCTTTAAAAGTAAGACGCTTGTAATACACTACCGCGCATAATAATATGGACACTTCTTATTTCATGCAAAATTTAACGCTTGCTTCGAAACTTTTTATTCATCTACGACTTATTGCACATATGTACGTAAAAGAAAAAGTAATAATCAACATTAGAATACATAAAGTAAGTTGCACGTTCTTCTCATCGAAAAGTCCACCTCTTGATTTAATAAATGTTCGGAAAATTCATGGGATTCTTTTCACCAATTTCCTCCGCGTATTTTGAGGGATATTGTTTCACTCCCTCTCCAATATCGTCCAGAGATAGGTTTCGCGCGTTGAATATTCTTTTTTAATCCATCTGCCTAATACGTCCCGCAGAAGCTCTATCTGATTAAGATCCGGATCCTGGGGAGGCCATGTCGTTATTTTTAATATTTCTTCGTGCTCTGCATCAACGAGGTAGTTTTTTGTATAATGACGACGTGTGCTTCGGATGAATATCGTGTATCAATTCAAAATTGTTGCCTATTGAGCGAAATCTCGATGGTAAAGCATTTTCTTATCTCTCGATAATTCTCTTTCCTCATTATTCCATCAATTTTTACAAGGTCTCCTGTTCCGCTTAATGAAAATCGACCCCATACAAGAACGGATCCGTTACCTTTCGTTATAGTTGGTGTAATGCGCTCAGTTCATAGTACGTTCCTCTATTGTCGAAACGGTTGTCGGTTACTGTGGTTCGCCAAACGCCAGGGGCAAAAAATCTTGTGACACGGAGGAACCCGACAACCGTTGCGACTATGACAAACGGTCGTGAAAGTCTGAGATATTATTTAACGTTTCTCCATTGTTGTGTTGCCCAGTATTTGTCAGTGTTAGGGCATTAGAGAGGGCTTTGTTTATTTCCACGTCGAAGCAACGGTTTTCGCGTAGCAATGTGGCCGTAGAGGTTTGCTTTTTTCAAATTAAATTTCACTGTGTTAACGGACATCTTCCTGTTTCTAGCCCGAATCACTTCTGCCTTAATTTCAGAAGCTGTTAATGGTCTATTTCTCTTATTAAGCAATTTTATGTGTTCATCTTCACCCCTGGATATTGTTCGAGGAATAATTATTACATGAATAAAAATACAAAAATATTTTGTTAACATTCTACTATGAGCGGTGGTGTATCTAATGATAGGATTTATATACATTTAGTTAGCAGTCAATGTCTTCTTTTTAGTAACCATGTCAATGCATTTAAAAGGACGTCCTTTTTTTCTAAAACAACTTTACCAAAGTAACAAGAGACATCTTGTGTAGGTACTCGAACATTCAAATCGACTCTGTGTTGATCGCAGCAAATTCGAATCGGCATTTCCCGCATCTCTCGAAATAATTTTCGCGCAAAATTCGCGTTCATTTTAAACTGCTTTCGAATCGTTTAGTCGCCGTATGCAGAATCCCATCGACTAACCGAAAAAAAAACGGAAAGGGGGGAGAAGACGATAGAAAGAATGAGAAAAAAGAAAAGCAAAAAAACAGAACCAACGCCACGTCAACTAGATAAAGAGATCCGCTTAGTCTAGGACTCGTTTATTCCCCGCGTCAAATCAGCGCCGAGAACGACGTCCCAGTCAGTCGGTGGCAAATCGAAATTATCGTGGAACCGATGGAATTGGGAAGTTGTTTATTTCGTTCTTGCTTGTTCGTTCGGATACGAGAGGGTGTACGTAGTACGTAGTTTTGGGGGATCCCGATTCGTTTCGCAGCGAGATGAGGCTGAAAAAGTCAATAACGTCCTGGTATGGGGTACGTCTGTATGTTGTGCTTATGTATGGGGCTGTTGTTTATTTGGAACAAGCAGAAAAAAAACTTTATTGGAAAGCGCGTTCATGTTTAAAAGATTTTTTATTAGTGCTAGTTCAGATTGATGGAAGTGATTACTCTTTGGTATAAAAAGGAATGTTGCAATTTCATTTTAAAAAGAAAATATATACTATTTCAGTCATTTTAAAAATTAACCTTTACTGATGCTATCACTGTTGTAGATTTCATTTTTAATAGTCTATATTTGAGAGTCCAAATCGTTAGCATATTGCTTTCAACTTCTATCACTTGCACAAAGGTATTCAATACGATTAAGATTCAGTAAACTGTTTTTATCTGATGCTTATTTCATAACAACAATACTGCATCTAACACCTAAATACATATTGATGGCACTACTAGTTGTGCATCAACCTGGTGTATAGATGGCGCACTAAAAAAAGTAGGTAATACTGAGTTAGATGGTAATGAATAACAGAGACGCGTGCAAAGTGTTAATAAATGATGAATATGATATTTTGCTCAGTGGTGAATTATCTAAACCAAGTATGGGCAACCTTTGACATGTCGATGGCCAAACTTTAGTGTACAAATTCGTTCGCGGGCTGCCTTTAAAAGTAGTGCATTGTAAATTAGTGTAATTTTTTTGCGATAGATATCAGACATGAAATAATACGACAATTTTATTATAATGGAATTTATTAAAATTTTGAGTTAATCACGACGCGAATTTTAGAATTAAAAGAACCCCTAGGAAATGGGATGCAGAATGTGTATATATAATACATCACATACAGTTGTTGATGTTATAAAAACTAAAAGATGATACTGCCTACCTTTCGAATGACATGCTAAAAGTATGAATAATTCGGCTATCACTGATAAAGAAATTTTCATTTCAAGTATTTTGAATTGGAATTTTTCCAAAATATTTTAAATTTGAATCTAATAAAATTAGATCTTTGCATTCTCCATACTTTCTTATTTTATTTCATGGACACCCTGTACAATGTAATCTACAATAGTGGACAATAATAAGTGAACGTAATGCAAATTTTCAATTGCTAACAAACAGTTTCACTGCAAGGAAGATGTAACACATGAACCGTGAAACCTATCCAACTACCTAAATTATTTATTAAATATATTAATCAGAATATTATATATAAAATAAGAAAATTAAATGAAAAAAAAAAATAGGGACAACGTTTTAATTAAATCGTGAAATTTGGAATATTTTTTTTAATTGGATTTTTCAAAATGCCTTGCGGGCCGGATCAAATCTTACAGCGAATATAGTTTAGATCATATGTTGCCCACATATGATCTAAACTTTCTTTTAAGGATGTAAGAGCTGATGGTTATAAAGTCAAACTAAGCCAAATGACAAGATGGTTCCTCTTGCTAGAGAATTAACGAGGCTTTGGCGACCGAATAACTGCTGGAAAAAGCAGTCCTCCTTTTTTTGGCAACAGCTTCGGGCGGAGGAGCTAATATGGGAAAAGGGCGTTCTCCTGCCCATGGATCGAGATATCGGTACTAAAGGCGGATAAGCTAAATAATAGTCAACGATATGGGAATGCAAACAGCAAATAGAAACCATTGCATTAAAGACCTACAAGAGTTATCTCTAGTAGTACCAGCATGACTACGTCCAAAGCTAAATTAATAATGTACACTAGGGTGACAGAATAAAATAGACACCTACTAATTAAAAAAAAGATTCTATTCTCGTTATATATACAAAATATTTTAAATATTTTAGAAATTTTAAGTTAGACTAATATTTTGTCGATCCACCTTTACTTGCGTGAAGTGCTGCGAGTCGTCGTGGCATAGAATCTATTAAATGATTAATGGTGTCTTCTGGAATATTTAACCACTCTTCTGTAACAGCTGCCACGAGTTCTTCCTTATTGCTGGGTTTTCGGGGTCGTTTCGCCATATTTGTCTGGATTATATGCCAAACATTCTCTATCGGATTCATGTCTGGTGATTGGCCTGGCCATGGTAAAATCCGAATCCCCTGTTCCTCTTTCTATGTGGTTGTTGTTCTTGCTTTGTGGCAGGGTGCTCCATCCTCCATAAAAGTGGCGTCTTCTTTAGATAAAATGGCGTTGTCGAATATCGGTAGTAGTCCTTCTGTTAATATTTGGATATATTTTGCCGCATTTATATTTCCGTCGCAGATTACTAATTGCGATCTTCCACCATACCACATCGCGCCCCACACCATGCTGTTCACACCGCCGTATTTCACCGTCTGATGCAAAAATTTGTCGTCCAGTTGCTGTGAGGAGCATCCCCATACCCACGTACGACCACTATCACTGAATTGGCAGTATCTGCTTTCGTCTGAAAAAATGACGGACCGCCAAAACTCTTCGGGCTTCGTTCGCATTTCGATTGCCCAAGCCATTCGGCACCGTTTTTGAAACGCCGTAAGGAGAGGTTTTTTTCTTTCCCACCCTTTTATACATCCCCACACTGTGGAGGTATCGCAGAACGGTGTGCTGACTTTTCTGTGAAGTTGCCGCAAGCTCAGCTGTACTTTTTCACGGTTCTCTTAACATTTCGCGCACAAGCACCCCTTTACTTCTTTCAGAAGGTCCGGTACGACCTGGTCTCGGCTCCACTGTTGTTTTTTCCTTGCGTTTAAATTGTGTAATCACACGGTTAACTGTGGGGACAACGGAATATTTAAAAATTTATTTATTTCACGTTGCGAAGCGTTCACTCTGGCTAACGATGCGACCCCGGGTGAAGTTGCTAATATCACTCGAACCTTGTAAGCGAGGCATAGTTGTAACGATACTAAACTATGACGAATTCCTTCCCGATACATCTACCCCTACCCTAATGACAAGAGAAAGTTCTTAATTCGTTCTTAGAATTTAGTTGTTTACATATTTATACCGCTTTACCTGGTGTCTATTTTATTCTGTCACCCTAGTGTATGTAATAAATAAACAAAGTTAAAATAACATCCAAAAAGAATAGGAACTATTAGAGGAAGAATGCTCTCTAATAATCTCATTTCCCAGTTACGTTTCTTAATGAAACACAAATATTTATTTAGTATTTTTGTGGCAGTAAAAGAGAATAAAATCGAAAAATTAGTAATTTAAAATCCCTATTCAGAACCTGAGAATTTTTAACTCAAAAATATAAGATATATACGTTTCTCTTTCTTAACAATACTACCTACAATTAAAACGCATTAAAATAATCAACTGAAAAACGAAAAACAAACTATTACTCAATCCCGTGCAAGGTGTGACCGTTTGTTTTTCCACTAGATGCAATCGCGTTGGCCTGGCTAGCGTTGTGCACGTAATAAAGTCAACCCGAAGTCCCAACGAAGCGAGTTTACGTTATTAGATTGTTCCTGGGTGACCAAATTACCGAACAGCCGGACTGGGGTAGAATGCAGCTCGTATTGCCGACTGGTTAGCGAGCGGAAGTAACCTGTTGAGGGAATGGTCGGGGTATTACGACGTAAGTAGAGCTCCGCTATTGCAGTTTGAAGTGCAACTGATTTTAGAAATGACTCCAAGCTCCTTCTTAAAAGACAAACATTTAAGACTAATTCATGTAGAATTTACACTGTGTGGTTTTGCATTTAAATAATTAGAATAACTTCCATTGGTTCTGGAAGTTATTCTAATAATTTAATTGATAGTGCAGCTTGGTATTAATATTAAAATACCTTATGTTTTTTACGAAAAATTGAAGTCATCTAAAATTTGTTAAAGTGCATATGAAACTGAAGATTTTGATGATTAGATTATAGGAAAATTATCCATCATGGCGAAATGGTTTTAACAATAGTCATTACACCTTTCACATAGTTTCAAATCTTTAAAAACGAATGGCATCTAGATTAGTCGTCCCGTGCCAATTTTGGTTTTAGAATCGTATTCTGTATGATTGGAGACATCATTCGATGAGCCTTGAACCAAATCCATGATGAGCGAAAGTTCGACGAATTTTCAAAGGGATCCCCCTCCTTTATGTTTGAGGTAGTGTAATGAAGGTCTTCAGAGAAAATTTGGAACCAAAGATATTGAACAGAATTTGCGTATCTTCTTTTGTTCATACATGTGTTCAGCTAACACATTTAGTTACCTATCTAAGGGTTACTCCGTTATCTTTATTTCTACTTTCTGATTTATATTTGAGCTTTGTTTCCTATTATCTGATGATTCGTAGTTTTATTACAAGTTTAATCACCTGTGACTTCATATTAATGCGGTCACATATAAATTTATGTATATTGTTATATTGAAAAGTAGTTCTTTTCGAACACACAATAAATTCACATAATTATCAATGCAGCCAATAAACTTACGAATTTTATTTTTCCATTCCATACTAAAGGATGTGGGTAAGGGCGTGTCATTCAATAAACATCTTGTCAAATACTTTATTCAAAAAATATACATATATACATGCAATTCAGCCAAAGCTTACAGTTTATACACGCGTAAAATCCACTGATCTTCAAGGACTACTTGTAAATCCCCTCCACTTTTGAATCTCGCGGAATAACATTGTTCCAGGACTATCCGTAGGCCTCACAGTCCTGGCACCCACCAGTTTATATCTTATATCGATTTCACCCAGCTCAACGCCACATTGTATCAGATCTTTGCCGGCTTGTAACTGTTTCGCGGATGGTGTTGTAGCTGAAGACATAAGAAATAGAAAGAAAGACAAATATTCTGATCAATATATTTAATAATTAATTTAGGTAGCTGGATAGGTTTCACGGTTCATGTGTTACATCTTCCTTGCAGTGAAACTGTTTGTTAGCAATTGAAAATTTGCATTACGTTCACTTATTATTGTCCACTATTGTACATTACATTGTACAGGGTGTCCATGAAATAAAATAAGAAAGTATGGAAAATGGAATGATCTAATTTTATTAGATTCAAATTCAAAATATTTTGGAAAAATTCCAATCCAAAATACTTGAAATGAAAATTTCTTTATCAGTGACAGCCGAATTATTCATACTTTTAGCATGTCATTCGAAATGTAGGCAGTATCATCTTTTAGTTTTTATAACATCAACAACTGTATGTGATGCATTATATATATATACATTCTGCATCCAATTTCCTAGGGGTTCTTTTAATTCTAAAATTCGCGTCGTGATTGACTCAAAATCTTTTGGATTTATCTACTATATAATTACACCTTTTCATTTTCCCTACTTTTTAATTTTATTCCAAAGACATCCTGTATATAGATTGGTTGGTGATTCTAAATACCGTACGACATCATAAAGTTTTAGAAATCAAAAATTTTACTTTGAAAATCTCCCATAAAAGCAATTCCAACGGATTTCTTGTTCCAACCTCGAGCATGCGCGCCAACTTTATGCCAACCAGCGCCTTCATATATCTGGCCATCCCCACCAATTATGAAGCTAATATTAAAGAAAGTACAAATGTTAAAAGCAAACAATTGATAAAGTTTGAAAAGCAATATTTACTTGTAACCGATATCATCGAAATCTTTCTGGTCCATGTGATAACTTTGCATACCCATCAATTTTGTTAAACAATCGTCTTCATTTGTACAAGTTGGCGTGGACGTATGATGGATGATGACGTATCCCACGGGTCTTATAGTATATTCGATGCTTTTAGCATCCCGACCTCCCCAATGACGTTTGGAGATGATTGTTGGGCAAGCTGCGTAATAAGGAAATGACTAACACTTTAAAATCTTTTATTGTCTATGAAACTTACTTCCAAACACTAGGGTAATATTAATCACTAACAGAAATACGGATATCGCCTTCATTTTTACCATAGATACGGCTAGACTGCGAAAGTTTATGTTCAGCACTGTATCGGAGTGTCGTAACTAATAGGGTTATTAAAAGAAAACTAAATTTATATGTTTTAAGATGCAAAAGGTCATGGTAATGTCACATTATTATCGTAGTTATCTGCTATTAAAGTATGACACAAGAAACTCTTTGACTGTATATTGATTTCATTTAAATACAAATGGTATTTCTTCTATATCATTTCTAAAGTGTTCCAGTTCTATATTGTGTGCATATTACTTATACACAGTAAAAAGAAATTACAATATTTTATTAATATTCCAGGTATTTCTTACGCGAGGAATATCCGTGTAAATTTGCAGTTATTTTGAATAGAGGATCTAATACACACTACTAAGTATAGAAAGAATTATAAATCTTTCATGTAAATGTTTATTTCATTTATTAATTTTGTGTTAATGCACCTATAAAAACTTCGCTGTTTTGAGTTACCTTTATTGTAAATATTCTCTGTATAAAATGTAATAATTTTTTTAACTAAACAGTATCTCAGACTTTCACGGCCCTTTGTCGTAGTTGTAACGGTTGTCGGGTGCCGCCGTATGTTTTTTTGTCCCTGACGTTTCGCCAATAACTGTGGTTCGCATTTTCAAAGGTCTGGCTGAAAAGTACTGGTCAATACCTTTGAAAATGAGAACCACAGTTGTCAGGGACAAAAACCTAGTGACACGGTGGATCCCGACAACCATTACGAGTATGAATTCTTAAAGTTTGTGAGGGGATATTATTGATTGATTACAAAGAAAAAGGTAGGAGCACAACCGGAGAATATTACGCAGCGATATTAGAAAAATTAAAGGAGGCCATCAAGGAAAATTGACCAAGCTTGCTCTTGCAAGACAATACGCCGGTTCACGAGAGCAAAGTTGCAATGGCTGCTCTGCACAAGCATGGCTTTCAATCAACAGTCCATCCACCCTACAGACCTGGCACCTAGTGATTTTTATTTGTTTTCCAATTTAAAAAAGGACTTACGTGGAAGAAGGTTTTCCGACGACAATGAGATAAAGGAGGCAATTTTGGCCCATTTTGAGGCGAAAGATAAAAAATATTTTTATGATGGTTAAGAAAAAATAATTCATCGATCTAATAAATGTATTGTGCTTAAGGATGATTATAGTGAAAAGGAAAAATAGATTAATTGTTTTATTTTATTTAAAACCCTTCCATTTCACGAACTTCTGGACCTCCCCTCGTAGTATATATATTAATATACTATAGTATACTTACTTCTATGGTTCAGTGCATTAACTGCTTGAAGGAAATGGTGATGGAGTGAGGATAAGGGCGCTCGCTAGGTCTCATTCTGATTGGCGACTCATCATTAGTATATAAGTTAAGTTGCAGCCCTATAGCGTCAGTCGTTTACGAATAGTTGCCTGCTAAACAAGTCAATCCGGAAGAAAACTGAAACTATGGAGGAAATTGGATACCGTGCTGTGATAAAGTTCCTTATAAAGCAGGGATAAAATTTTCGGGTTACGTTGGTATTGATAAATACAGCAAAGCTAGTTTAAAAATAAACGCTACAGCAAGAATTCTTTAAAAGAATACTATGATGTTATCATAATATCACAAAGATTTCTTACTGAACTGTAAATTCAACTGTTTTCTATTTAAGTTATTAGTGAAAATCTCTAGCATTAGGGATAATCGATGAATACAAAAGTTACAAAAAAATTCCGTCCATAATATCTGTTATAATCATTCGAAAATTATTATAAAATTTCAGGAAACTGGAAAGGTAAAAGATTGATAGTATTCGCAGAATTGAGCGTTAAAAAATGTTATTTTTCATTATTAATCAGCAACTTTTGCACTAGCACTTCTAGAAATAAAAAAATTCACACTTTCAATAATTCGTGTATTCCATTGTAACCAATCTTAAATTGGAACACCTTTTAGTTTTAACAACATTCTTTGTGGACTGTTTGAAAAAAAAGGTACAAATTCTTTGTAAATTTGCAAAGAATATATCGACATTAGTGTTGGTAGAGAGAGCATTCAGCATAATTAAATTGATTTAACACGTAAGCATCGCATTTGCAAGTTTGTTTAATAATAATGCCTGTACTCTATTACACAATCCACTGATGACTACTGTCCCATCATATGTGTGGATAATGAAGTGCATATATTTTTTTTTTAATCCTATGTCCTTTATATCTTGCGGTGTCGGACTATTTATTTTCTTATTTTTATCTTCCACAGGTTCCTGTTCTGAGCCAGTTGTTTAGCTTCAATCCATCCCATACTTATCTTTTCCAATGTTCTATACACCTGCTCCTTCCAGGTGTTTCGGGGTGTACCTATTCTGTTTTTGTCCTCTGTTTTGGCTTCAAATATCCTCTTTGTGATTCGATCTTCTTCCATACTGTGTAGATGTCGAAGCCATCCCAGTTGTCTCTCTTCTATGACCACTTCTACTGGTTTGATACCCAGACTATTAGTGATTGTCGTGTTTCTGATTCTATCTCTTCTAGTTACTCCTTCTATTCTTCTTAGGAATCTCATTTCCATGGCCGTAACTCTGCTTTTGATTCTATTCGAAGTGCATATGACATATCCACATTTCATCATCTCTCTAAACGAAGCTAATTAATATTGTATTTAAATAAATAAATTATTAAAATGTTATACCTTGTTTATATCTTATCAGTTCTTAAGTTAACAACTTAGCCGCTTACATTACGAACTTTAATCATGAGATAACGTATAGCTAATTATTTACAAATAACAAGTGTGTTGACAAATAGTTTCGAGCGATATTTCCCCGCGAATTACTCATACACTTGACAATCTTGTATCACTCGTTTCCGTTACACGAGTCAGGCAAAAAAATACCCGTCACTAAAGAAGCTGGTAAATTCCCCTTGCTATTACTTTTATGTCATTCGCGTCGTTGACCTAATGTTGTCGACGTAACGCGAGTAATTCGCAAATAATCACACGTGCTTATTGTTTACGTTTCGCTCCTGTTATTGGTTTAATTGGATTCAGCGCCAAATTAGAAACACCTGTAGATAATATTAAGAATTACATACAAAAAGTAGTGACATTTGTATATTAACAATTGGTTTTGTTTCACTCAATTAAAAAAGAAAGCGTGAAACCCGCGCTCTTCTTACACGGTTGCTTAACGGGAAAACCGTGCATATTTCCAAGGAAAGGTCATCTAGATGAACAAAGATGCGAAACATATGTATGTACATTCCACAATCTTTGCAATTGCAACCGAGTGCCTCTGCTCAGTTATAACAAGTAGTCTGTGATAAACGGTCTTATCGAACAAACTGTGTTCATATCTACTGCGAAAATGATGTTTTCTGTTTTATCGGTAGTGTTGTGTTTTCAAATTATTCACACATTAGCAACACCAAGTAAGGTTCTGAAGGTTTTATCAGTTGCCAAAAATGTACATAAATTAAATGATTAATTATTATTGAAACTCAACAAAATCGCAGATCTAATACCTCCACGTGAGTTTGAAAGGTATAATGTTACTAATTTAAATTCATCTGACAGAAAGTGTTTTTTAAGGATATACACCGGCAAAAAATTATTATAAATATTAAAACGGCTTTTCTTGCAATTTAAGTGCTTGGCTTATTCTAATATAGTATTAACTTTAAGGTCTTTATGTGAAAAATAAAATCTAAGTAGGCGCCTGTCGTTAACTAAGACAGCTATTTTAATTCAACCAATCAAATAAGTGCAGTTGATAAAGAACGTATATACGTTGTAATTGTCGTTTCTTTAAAGTTGTTTCTAATTTTAAACTTTGTTTGTCGTTCTGTTACCACGAGTCACTATATTGCTCCACCATGGAAGAACCCAGTATGTCGCAAATCGTCTTTATTTTTCGATATAGTCTCTTCAAAATTACAAAACAGAAGGCATAACATAAGTACTTTTAACCAGGTTTAAGACGTTTTACAAGAACAGAGTCGACCCAAACTTTGTATTAAATTTAATTCAGACCATCCCTTAAGGAGACCGAGCTGTTATAAGCTGTTGAAGCCATACCAGATATTAACCATAAATAAATTTCGTTAGTAATAGCGATAGATTATTTAGGTTTTTGTAATTTTTATTAAATAGATGAATTTTAAAAGCCATAACTTACTCAAATTAATGAGTTATTCAAAGAATTAAAACTGCACATCAACTGCACACATTTTTTGAACACCTAAGATATTTTGTAATGAATATCATAAAAATTTTAATTATGCGTTAATTTTGCTGGTGAGTGTATTTTTGAAATCCATGTATTTGTTGCACATTAAATACTCTAATTACGTTTTCAATGCAATATTTGTCTTAGATTTGCAAAGGTTATCTGCAGATTGTAACCTTAAGATTTTCATTTGACTTGGATCAAAAAATATATATTATTATCGTTGAAAGTTAATAGTACACATCAGCGTACCTAAAAACACATCTTTCTCTGAAGGTTACTAGTTGTTCATCAATTATAATAGACCAATCTGGTACATAAGCATCTTGCAAATAAGTATTACATAACCCAAAAGATTTTTTTTTTTGGTGCTGCTACTATTGCCTCTATCTGATGCTGTGGAAGGATTACATTTTTCTTATGCATCAGTTTCTGTAATGAGCAAAACTGGTTAAGTTAAAAAAAAGCAACTCTAAAATTATTTTGGTTCCATTCAATCCGATCTGTAGATGCAGCGTTAAAATGATAAGAGACAGAAAAGAATACGTAGTGTGATCAAAAACTCTTTGGATCTCGATAGCCATGAAATTAACAGGCTATCTATGACATTATTTATTTCAATTACTTTTGACATTTATCTGACAACTTTTAAGTAATTATACATAAAACATACTTATCATTACCTAAAACCTAATGTCATTAGTTTGGAGCTGTAGAAGTCAATAATTTCTAGATGGTTTTTGCATTCCAATGCTATCGCAATGCAAAGAGTTTTTGATCATACAATAGTATTTGGAGAAGACAGTACAGATGTCAGAGTAATAAATGGAATTACCCAAACAGACGACTAGGTCAATTTTTGCACGAAACTGTACCTTTAGGTCAATTAATTTTGAATTGCCATTGGTTCTTTGAAATAAAATATTTAAACAAGAGAAATCAAAATATAAAAATTTATCAGTTAACTCGCTTCGCATATCTGCTGGTGGATGATCAAGTATTCCTAATAGACCCATAATTTGTGCAGTTTCAAGAAAAGAAGTTGGAAACAGTTTCTTTTTCGAAAGTATAAATACTAGAGAGACTATTATAAGAAAAAAGGCAACTGATTTTAAATCGTCTCAATCTTGTCACATACACAACCCCTTATAATATTTTTCCTTAAAGGTGGATCAGATCAATGCCCCACAATTATCAAAAAACGTGATTGGGGTGGTCAGGCTTCAACAAATGTTCAATATTCCACCAGACCTTTAGAATACGTTATTATACACCATACAGCGACTCCAGAATGCCAAGATGAGATGGGGTGTACTCGAAGGTTGGTCAACATGCAGAATTACCATATGAACGAACTAGGTTTAAACGATATCACGTACAAGTAAGTCGAATTACATTTCTATATCATCGCTTGATACTGATAGGAGGAAACAGGAAGATACATCGTGATGTTGATATAGAAAGAAGTCTAATCGAATTAATTTGTTTTCGATTCTAGCTTTCTCATAGGAAGTAACGGCCAAATCTACGAAGGTGTTGGCTGGCATAAAGTCGGATCTCATTCACCAGGATGGAACGCCAAATCTGTCGGCATAGCTTTTATAGGTGATTTCAGAAGTAAGTCCAAAATGAAGCAATACATCTTCCTTTAACCATAAATAATTTGTGATCTTTATTATTTTAGCTAAAGTTCCAAATAAAAAGATGTTAGATGCAGCTAAAGACCTTATACTTTGCTCTGTTGAAATGGGTGAATTGAAGTATCAATACAAGCTCTTAGGAGCACGCAGCGTAAAGAAGACGGAAAGTCCAGGTGGCGCCCTCTATAGGGAAATACAGAATTGGAGGGGTTTCACGAGAAGGATATCTTAAAAGAGTGCATGTGTGGATATTAATTTAATAAAATTAACTAATCTGTATTATTTAAGATCGAAATAAAATTGTGGTCGAACTATGGTGTTGTTTTTAGTGAGATTGTAGACATAAGCAAGTTATTACCAACTAACATTGTTTCTATTTTTGGAAAAATTAAAATTTGTTATTATTTATTTAGAAAATCTTTAAAAATACTTTGGGGTCACCGATATATGCATTGTAATGATTTGCTTGCAACTATTTCTGTCGTTTAAAATCTCTTCAAAAGATTTGTCATCTTTGTCATGCCACATCACTCTTCAAGTTTAAGATTATTGCTCTGATATTATTAATGTCATCGCTTAGAATATTGCAATCGCGATAGGATCACGACACACCTCTTTTTATTGCCTTTTATAGTTCTGATCTCAGATACGTTCAACCCCACTCACGGGTGCAAATAAACGTTCTTAAGGACACAACAATCAATAAATTTGTGTGTTTCGGGAAGAAACGGTGTTGCATCCACAGGGATAAGTGATTGCGACCACGCTGAGATAATTATTAAATGAACACCAAACGAGAAATAAAACGGAGTTGTAAAGTAATAGGTGACTAACAAGTGTACACATGCGGTAGGTAAACAGGGTGGATGTGGGAGCAATTCGAAGTTCAATTCATGTAGTTTTACATTGTTTTGATTGACTTGTGACACGGTGCGTTGTCTTGATGAAACAACATTTTTTTCTTTGTCATATGCGGTCGTTTCTTTGCAATTTCGGCCTTCAAACGCTACAATAACGCTATATAATATTCACTGTTGATGGTATTTCCTTCCTCATGATAGTCGATGAATATTACACCACGCACATCCCAAAATTCCGAGGCCATAACCTTTCCAGCCGATTGTTGTGCTTTCGGGCGCTTTGGACGAGGTTCACCAGTTGCTGTCCACTCAGATGACGATCGTTTTGATTTCGGAGTGAAGTGATGGGTCCATGTTTCATCCATTGTCACATATCGACGCAAAAATTCCGGTCTGTTACGTTTAAACATGACCAAACACTGCTCAGAATCATCAACACGGTCTTGTTTTTGGTCAACAGTGAGCAAACGCGGCACCCACTTTGAACAGAGCTTTCTCATAGTCAAATGCTCATGCAATATAAAGCCAACACGTTCTTTTGATATCTTTACGATGTCAACTAACTCACGCAACTTCACTTTTCGATCATTCAAAACGATTTTGTGGAGTTTTTTGATGTTTTCTGGTGTTACCTCCTCATTTGGACGTCCACTGCGTTCTGCATCATCGGTGTCTCTACGACCACGTTTGAAGTCAGCAAACCAACGTTTTATTGTTGTTTCTGATGGAGCGGAGTCCCCATAACACTTTTCAAGCCATTGCTTCGCTTGAACGGTATTTTTTCCCATCAAGAAGCAGTGCAAAATTAAAACACGAAATTGTTTTTGATCCATTGTTTTGAAAATAACAAAATTAGCGTGACTCTTAGCGCAATAACTCACAAACTAATGAATAGAATATCATGAAATTTTAACAGCTGTTTTTTGATGGTTAGTACTAACTGAGAGAAAGGTGACTGCAATAAAACTAGCGTCATCTATGTGTTAGGCCCGGGACTTTTCAGCCTATGTGTTACAACATTACAAAAATCGACTTGAAATCACCAGTGTATACGTAACAGAATTTTTTTCCATGAACATAACAAATACGGATCTCTGTACGTCGATAGGTTCCTTATTTTGACGAGAACAAAATCAAAGACCTATTTATTTTTGTAATCATTTTATTTTATTTACTTACTCATAAGCATTGACAAAAAATGAATTAAATTATTATCGAAAGCATTCAAATAAATTTTATCTCTAGTAGACCATGCCAAGAAAAACTATTGTTGTAATTTGAGCTACTTTTATTTGCATTAGTTGTCAATTTAACAGAGTTTTCGTTCAAATGCATACTTGATAGAAACTTGTAGCAAGAGTTTCAGTAACAATCTAAGACAGGCTACGTTGAAGTAAAATTTATTTGTACGCATATTATATGCTAATATTAATATTTCATTCAGGGCTTCTAACAAATCCTTTCCAATTTTGGATCTCTTTAAAGAGGGCATCGCCAGGACTACTTGTTGGTCTTAAAGATCGAGCACCAAGCAACTTGTACTCTTCCTCCACCTCTCCTAGGGAAATACCACATTTGATTAGCTTCTTGGCAACTCTCAATTGTTTTTTACCAGGTGCTTCGTCTGGAATAACAAATTCATTAACAGTAATCAATAAATTAGCAAGAAATCATCAACTGACTTGTAAAATTCCCTACGAAACCGATTCCAACTGATTTCTTGTTCCAATTTTTAGTGTGGTAACCTAATTTATGCCATCCAACTCCTTCATAGACATGACCATCGCCACCTATTAGAAAACTGAGAGATGGGATTCGTTAGTATAGTGAGTTATGTGTATTAGACATCATATAATGTTGAAACATAGCATTTAATCACTTATGTTTTTTGGTTTAAGTAATAATTGTTTAAGCAAATATATATTCGAATTTCGATAGTGAAAATAGAATTAGAAAATTCATGAAGATATAAGAAGATCCGACTTCAAAATCGAAGGAGTTAAACAAAAGTAATATAGGGATAATTTAATGAGTGCATGCAGTGAACAAATTCAAAACAATTTGGTCTTTTATACGTAATCAGTACAACTAAAAGTACTTTGTCAGATTGTTATTCTAAAAAGACACAGATGTACAATGAATTTAATTTCGATTTTATAAACGATACAGTAAAACTTCTGTGTAATTCTTTATTATCTGAGAAAATCACAGATAATGATATTCTTGATGCTGTCAAAATGTGCACAAAAAGTAAAAAAACCCATTTCTCATAAGAAGTTCTTTATCATGTATTGTAGATGTTATTCTTCACTTTTATAATCCTATCAAATGAAGAGGGAATTTTCCCTTCTCGACTTAAGGCTGCTTTGATTATCCCTCGTATATATAAGGAAAGGCAATCTTAATAAGCTTAAAAATGATGGTTCAATAGATCTTCTTTCCATTTCTTTCAAAAATGTTTGAATATATTCTGTCGTCTCGAATTTGGCGACGAAACGTTGGAAAGCGGCGGTGGCCCTCTGTCGTAAAATGGGTGCAATGTTTGCACTAGTGAACACTCATTTTGAAATTTTTTTAAAAAGGTTTTACTATTTAGGCGTATTACTCAATCGTGTAGCTTGTCATGGTAATCTGATGTGAAGTGACTGAACAATAAACAGGTTTGACAGACGCTGCCAAAACAACATCGCCGCCACAGGCTGCCAACATTAACCCGTCCCAATTGAAAAACCCTATTTATCTATTCATGTATTTGGATATAAATTTCCATAAGAGATAAAGAAAAATATTGTATGAGAAAAAATAAATATCCAGTTGAAAGCAATTGACATCATAATCTATTTATATTTTAAATTAAATATATTTTTAAAACAAATAATGGTTGTATAAACAATTAAAATCGTAAACATTGAAATTACAAGGGAAGTATTTGATTTCAACTTACTTGTAGCCTATATCTGGAAAGTCCTTCACATTTTGGTGGTATTCCTGTATATTGACCAATCTTCTAGAGCATTCATCCTCATCCAAGCAAGTTGGCGTTACAGTATGATGGATAATAATATACTCCACAGGTATCACTATGGTATCAGTACTTTTTGGAGCTTTTGCACCCCAGCGGCTTCTAGATACGATCTTTGGACAATCCGCAACTGCAAAATTGCTACTTAACTCAACGATAAAAATGTGCTTTGAAGATATACAGTCCAGTAACAATTTTTATATTAAACAATTTGATCTACACCATGAAACCTTATATTATTTGGACACTTACCCGGATCAGCGTAAATTATTTCCATGCACAAAAATAAAACAACAAAAATCGACTTCATTTCGAAGAATGAACTTGAACTTCAATGGCTTATCACTTACTACTAAATACTCTGACGAAAGTCTAGCGGATTATAAGACGTAATCTGTTCGCGCAATGAACCGGTTTGAAATTATAACACGTTTAATGCAGACTGTAACTTTTTATACTGAACACTTAGAAGCCTGCGGGCTGATATGTTAAAATTATCTTTGCAATGTATTCATACAATTCTTATCTACACTATCGCTCATAAGTGTAAGATCACTTTTATAAAACTATAGTAAAATTTAACTGAAAATAAAATACCGAAATGCAGGAATTTATGCTACAAAAATACGTGTACTTTTGTAGCCAGGATAATAATTGTGAGAAAATTACGCATGATATATTTCCAGCGATATTACACAGGTATCACCTCGAATTTAAGGATGCTAATAATTAGCTACGTCATATAATTTATATTTCTTTAATACAATCTGGCATTTTGTCTTTGTTTGCCACGTTTATAAATAATGGTCCCAGCGATGCCAGATATTCCTTATTCTCCTCATTGAACTTTTCCGGACGCCATGAACATTTCAAGTAAGAATTTGAAATTAACCTGATTATTAACAAAGAAAATTTTTAAATTTTGATAAATTATTGTAGTACAAAGACATGCTGTTATCGAAAATTGGTCGAATTTCAACCTCCAATATCATAAATGTTTCTCGGTTGTACCTGCGTCGCTGGCAAAATTTCACGTAACTATATTTTTCAAATATGTTTGCCAATGCTTTTACATTATATTTTACGTCCTTCTAAATTTACTATTATTGAAGAAACACTGTGGTGGAAGAGGTGGCGCAGCTATAACGGAGCAACGAAGCTACCCAAATGTTAACCTTACCTGCACTTTTGGTGACAAAGGGACTGATGATCGAGTGTTGGTAATGTAACCATGAATTACACAAACAGGACTAAGTCCTTGTTGTTAAGGAGAGTAACAGGAAACTATCTCAACCAAGAAATTATTTCCCAAGAGAATCACGTGGTTTCATATAGCAAACATGGAACTGCTTAATGTTAGAAATTTCGGAGGTATTACTAGAAACTGGATAGGACTAAATTTAGAGCAGCTACAGATCGAGATACCTTCGATGATGGAGATGGCACAAATAGAAGAAGAACTACTGTCTTCTATCTTATAACTGTTAGAACATGTTTAATAATATCAGTAACTACATATTAAAACCGTATTAATATTTATAAAAAAAATTGACAGCTGTCAACAGATTGATGTTTGCTGGCGCAATCGTACAGGTAATGCACTATTCTGCGTAGGTCCCTACTGACGTTATTTCTTCGATATAGGCCGAAAAGCTTCTTGAAAGAATATAGCTTCAATAAGCGTCACATAGGTAGATAGATAAGTGCCCATAAACATATGAGCTATAGTGTATACACACAATTTGCGAAGATATTGAAAGGTCATGGGATCACTTTAACGGCACTTATTATTATTATTATTATATAACGAGTTTAATGAATCTTCAATGAAAGCAAGTAAACAGAAACGATCTACGAGGGATAATAAAAAAGTAAATTTTATCGATTTGTTATGGCAAATTATTACATAGTGCAATTTAGCAAAGATGTATGCCTTTGATATAGTACATTTAATACCAGTAATGATCTTCTATAGGCCTACCTCTACAGGCCGGATCTCTTTGAAGAACTCTAGCTCTATAAGCTCTTCAAAGAAAAAAAATTTATTTGGTTTTATTTTGAAGACCACGCTTCAGTTACTTAGTAACTTTTTGATGTATATTGAAATCAAAAGGCATGCCAAACTAAACCCAAATCCTTACGATTGCAACTGCAAGAAAAAATGCACCTATTTTTTGATTATACCTCGTATAGTGGGATCTACCTAGACAATCATAATACGATAACACAGTTTCATACAAACGTTTCCGCTGTTATCTCTATAATAGTGGAATTACACTTTCCAACGGTATAAGGGGAAATTTTTAGCAAGGGAATTACGCTAGTTCCCGACATTATTGTGAAAATATATATCCATATATACAGAGATCGATATAAAATCCGCAGTAAATCAAACGAATATAAAATAGCATAAAGAAATTCGGATAAATTTTATTCAGTATTAAGTAATTATAAGATTTCGTATAAAAAAAATAAGTTAATCAGTATTTTCCTTAGAAAATCATATTTTGGGATTCCTACATTTGTTTTCGTTTCAAAATTGAGTAACTGAAGTGACCGATTTCGCAAGCGTATTAAAATGATATTTAAACTCCGCAATCTTTCTTATGGCAACATGTAAAAATCTCATAAAATTGTGACATTTATGTTCTGAAGAAGTAAACACATCTAACATTTTGGTACATATACAGTAAATTTTGAAAAAAAATGGTTCTTTTAAGTCTCATAATTTACTGCCAAGTTATACAATTGAGACGAGGCAACGTGCCATTAAAAACTGTAACAACTACAAAATGAAATTATTAATTAATTAATCTTGTGCACACAAATAAATCCCTTTTTTTTAATCGAATACATGCTTCTAATAATTACTTCGTACTATGCTATCAAGCAAAATACTTTATAATTTTATTCATAGTTAAATTACGTATGATTTAGCATGCAATATTAATTAGAGGAAGTATGTTTTTAGATAAATTATTTCTAAGAGAGTGATTTTGTGAAGTAAATATGTGAAGGACAATGATTCTATAAGTGGGCATTCTATTCACGTCAAACAGTGGTTTCTTTATCCGGTGCAAATATCGAATTTAATAATTTATTACCCATATCCACCTGATTTATAAGATTACTGTTGCTGTTCTGCGTAGACTAGTAATATTTTGTACTGGAACCTGACAATCGACCTTTTTTTTTTTCATGGGCGGGGCTTTAATGCCAAAGAGCAAACTCGGTCAGTACCTCGCCCATTCCGCTCGAGTGGTAATTTTCCTAACTTGGGTCCGTCAAGCTGAGCATCCCCAAGGTGAACCTGGGCAGTCGATAAGAAGGTGCAGAGGAGTTTCCTCTGCTCTCCCGCACTTTCTACATGAAGGAGAGTTTACTAGACCCATGCGATGCATGTGTTTATTCAGTGCGCAGTGTCCAGTTAAGATCGCTGTGACTGCTCTCAGTTTGGTCCTGGTCATTAGGACTGCCTTACACAGTCTTCCCGCACCTGGATAAATCCCGAGAGATTTACAGTGTCTTAAACCGTCTACACCGTTCCAATAAGACCGGTGATTGGCGGCCAGCTCGGATCTAACGTAGGTCGTAATACTGCCATAGGTACTCCCACACGTCGGTTCAGGACCTGAGAATGGTCGTCCACTGGCATCTTTTGCTAGCAAATCAGCTATTGCGTTCCCTTTGATCCCCGAGTGGCTTGGCATCTCGGCGTAACGCTGCAATCTTCCGCCAGTTGTTGCAGCCTTCTATGGCACCCCAACACCACTTCGGAGTCAAACTTGACAGCTTGTAGCGTCCTAAGAGCGGCTTGGCTGCCCGATACGATTTCCACCGCTTCCAGGTCATGTGCGTAGTTCAGAGAGTTCTCTGCACATGTCTGGATGGCAATTACTTCTGCTTGAAAGATGGAGCAGGAGACCCCTAGACTGATAGCCTCGCCATCCGGTTCTCCCTCTTTCCAAATTCCAATACCTGTGCCATTTGAGGTTTTCGAGGCGTCCGCGAACCAGCGGGAAATCCCGCGTCTCGATTTGCTAGCACTTGCCTTTATTGCTTCGCCGTTGGGAATTATTACGTTGTATCCCCTAGCAAAGCTATACACGGGCCGACTTTTGTCGGTCCTCATTGACAGCGCTGCTGTCTGTTCGATGTAGTTGAAGATGCTGGTGTGGTCTCCGAACTTGCCAGAGAATAGCTTACACCCACTACATTTGACTCTGAAGGCTGCCAGGGTTGCTTCTGACCTCAGCACCAGCTGCAGTGGCGGAAGCCCAAGGATGGTTTCCATCACAGCCGTCAGCATCGAGGCCGACAATCGACCTTAAATCAATTTCTTGAGAATTTAAAAACGTACAAATCAGTTTTTTTTATTTGCTACTAGCAATTAATTATTTAAGCATAATTTCTTCTCTTATTTCTGCCTTGAGCATTTCAATTTTAAAGCTAGTATAAATTTATTGTAAACCAAACATTATACGAATGATGGCTGACGCATAAGTATTTGGTAACATAACGAAGTATATGTAACTTTTAATATCCAACGTTACCAACTTACTTAACTACAATTACGAATATTTTACTGGGAAAATGAGGTAGTTAGTACGACTTTTATATCATTTATAAAGGATATGTACTCTCGGTTATTAAAAGTAGCCGAATAAGATCTACAAAACCTTACACTTCCGTTCAAGTTATTCGAATCGACTTAGAACTCTGCGAATGTCATCAATCCCAGACCAATTTGCATACTAAACCAATCTTCTATTGTACTTTCACGTTATCTACACATATTCACCGAGTCGAGGCGCATACAGGAAACCGCATGATATAATATTTGAACGAGTCTCTTCTACAAATTCCCATTCTAAGAGTTCCGCAATCAACTAATCAGGAGCTCGCCTGCCTTTACAAAGAAACGATACCCTCTATCTTCGAGCCCTAGAAACGGAAACTAGCATTTCACGCGGCTTAACGAACTACGAAAGCGGCGGGTTTCTGTTTGGAAGGCGTCAAACAGGTCTACCACAATCACGATTCTGAACCGGCATAGTTATCTAACTCGTTCATATATCATTGCGAAGCAAATATTGTAGTTTCGATAATTATTCGGATTAATTTGAAAGAAATATATGGTATTGGCCTAAAATATAGCAAGTTTTTCTTAGTCTTAAATAATTTACGTATAACAACTAGAGTTGTTGTTTGGGGTATTTCCATCGTTTGTTGAACTTGTATAGCCCGACGTTTCGGCTATTTCGTCTATCTACTTAGTCGGTAAGTCAGGTATAATTCAGAAAGAAGAGAAAAAATAATCGAGCTCGATTCCCAGTCACAACTTTCGCTAATAAAAGAATGGGGAAGACAAATACGTCAGACAAAAATTATCGAAACATGATTGTTCTGACAAGCAACAGCGCTTCTCAGGGTTACCCTGAAGACGGCAGTAGACAAACTGCCGAAACGTCGGACTATACAAGTTCAAAGAATGATGGAAATAGTCCAACCAACAACTCTAGTTATTATGAGAATCCATCATCAACAGCGTCATGTCAAGAATTTACGTATAAGTATAAGATATATTGTGCTATAGTATGTCTCATGAGCTTCATGAATGCCATAGGTAAATCATGCAATCAAGCAACAGATGATAAAAGGGAAAGTTAATATTTTGCGTGGCAACCTTTAGCGGTTATAACGGCTCCACATTGCATAAACTCTACAAGTCTTTCAATCATTGTACATACAGTCAATTTGGTTCCAAGCGGTGCTTAGCGCTTCATCTAATGAAAAGTTCATTCGAATTTTTATATGTTTGATTATGAATTTTCCTATCCAGGATTTCCCATAGGTTCTCTATTGGATTTAGGTCTGGCGACTGTTGTTGGTTCTAAGCCAGTCAGTCACAAGTCTTGACTTGTGCTTAGTATTGTACTTGTCATTGTCGTGTTGAAATTGGTGCTTGAGAAGAATAACATGACACGCATACGGCTCCATTTTAGTTTCCAAAATGTCCTTATATACATCCTCTATAATGCCATGAATTCTATGTAATGGATCCATTTTGAACCAATAAAAGCAACCCTAGACCATCACAGAGCCGCCACCACGCAAAAAATGACGAAGAACGTATCATTCTTTTTTTGTTTGTTTCATTATTATATACATTTTCAGCATGTTATTATTGTAGGCAACACGAGTTATTTTATTTTAAATAAGAATTGTATTGTAATTTGTCCTGTAATTGGCCCTTGGGCTGTTGGGCAATAAAGGATTATTATTATTATTATTATTATTATTATTATTATTATTATTATTATTATTATTATTATTATTATTATTATTATTATTATTATTATTATTATTATTATTATTATTATTATTATTATTATTATTATTATTATTATTATTATTATTATTATTATTATTATTATTATTATTATTATTATTATTATTATTATTATTATTATTATTATTATTATTATTATCACACCAATAAGCGACGAAAGGTAAGACAAAATAACTTAAATAAATATGTAACACATGGGCTGAAAAGTCCCGGGCCTAACACATAGATGACGCTAGTTTTATTGCAGTCACCTTTCTCTCAGTTAGTACTAACCTTCAAAAGACAGCTGGTAACATTTCATGATATTTTATTCATTAGTTTGTGAGTTATTGTGCTAAGAGTCACGCTACTTCTGTTATTTTCAAAACAATGGATCAAAAACAATTTCGTGTTTTAATTTTACACTGCTTCTTGATGGGAAAAAACACCGTTCAAGCGAAGCAATGGCTTGAAAAGTATTATGAGGACTCCGTTCCATCAGAAACAACAATAAAACGTTGGTTTGCTGAGGTCAAACGTGGTCGTAGAGACACCGATGACGCAGAACGCAGTGGACGTCCAAATGAGGCGGTAACACCAGAAAACATCAAACAAATCCACAAAATCGTTCTGAATGATATGTGTGAAGTGAAGTTGCCTGAGTTAGCTGACATCGTAAAGATATCAAAAGAACGTATTGGCTTTATATTGCATGAGCATTTGACTATGAGAAAGTTCTTTTCAAAGTGGGTGCCGCGTTTGCTCACTGTTGACCAAAAACAAGAACGTGTTGATGATTCTGAGCAGTGTTTGGCCATGTTTAAACGTAACAAACCGGAATTTTTGCGTCGATATGTGACAATGGATGAAACATGGATCCATCATTTCACTCCGGAATCAAAACGATCGTCATCTGAGTGGACAGCAACTGGTGAACCTCGTCCAAAGCGCCCGAAAGCACAACAATCGGCTGGAAATGTTATGGCCTCGGTATTTTGGGATGTGCGTGGTGTAATATTCATCGACTCTTGAGAAAATAAATACCATCAACAGTGAATATTATATAGCGTTATTGGAGCGTTTGAAGGCCGAAATTGCAAAGAAACTACCGCATATGGCAAAGAAAAAAATGTTGTTTCATCAAGACAACGCACCGTGACACAAGTCAATCAAAACAATGGCAAAACTACATAAATTGAACTTCGAATTGCACCCACATCCACCGTATTCGCCAGATTTGCCTCCCAGCGACTACTGGCTGTTCGCAGACCTCAAAAAAATGCTCGCCGGTAAGAAATTTCGTACGAATGAGGAGGTTATCGCTGAAACTGAGGTCTATTTTGAGGCAAAAGATAAATTGTTCTACAAAAGTGGTATTGAAATGTTATAGCGGCGCTGGAATGATTGCGTTGCTCTTGATGGAGATTACGTTGATGTATAAAGCTAATTTTGAACCAAAAAAACCGTGTTTTCTTTGCCAGGTCCGGGACTTTTCAACCCATGTGTTAAATCAAGGAAAATTCTTTTGTTTGAGCAATGCCTTTTCGTTGAGAATCGTATTCAGCGATGAGTCAAAACTAGAAGCCATGACTGAAAGAGCTCAATTTGTTAGACGACGTCCATCAGAACGGTTTAGTGAAGCTAGTGTACTGAAAACGGTGAAACACCCACCGTCAGTTATGATATGGTCCTGCATATTAGTCGAAGGTGCCAAACCACTGTATTTTCGCCAAGACACCATGAATCAACACCAATATAAGAGTGTATTAGGAGGAGGATGTCTTGATCACAACAACCGCCACTTTATACTATAGTTCCAAGCTACAAATTTGATCTCTTTCCTCGTCGAAAAAACGCTTCTCCCCATTCTCATATGGCGACGAACGGCGATTCCTCGAAAAACGAGCGCGCGCCCTCCGGCGACAACATTTCAAATACACGCGTGACATTCAATTTCGGATTCAAAGCGATATGAAAATTACGTTTGCGGAAAAGCAATCGGCGCATTCGAGCCAGCCCCGGCCGAATATTAAAATCGAAAATCAAGTGTGCGCGAAAATTTCATATCCTCGACGCGATGGGGGCATCTTCGGCGGGTGCGCCGCTTCTCGATCCGAGGAGAAGCAGGAAAATCGCCAGATCTTCGGTCGATGGATGCGTTGATACGATGTAGGTTATAAGGAGTTGGCCGCCGAGAGGATCGCAATATAAGTGGGGACACGATGGAAATTCGAAGCTCCTTTCTGAGGAGAGGGAGGGTGGGGTGTAGAAATAGTGAGAAGAATTTAATATACACTACCGTCCGTAAGTATTTGGTCACCTATGTTTTCTTTTAATTTCGAATTTGAATCGTCGATATTATTATTTAGTGAGTGACACTGCCGCTTGTTCTGATGGACATGTCCTGCAAGGAAATGGTTGGGGAACAAACAATCTTCAGGACCTGACCAAATTCCTTGTTTTCTTCTGAAGGATTCGACCAGTATTCTTTATCAACCTTTGTTTATTATTTTCAGCCTTATTTTAAAAACGTCTGTTTTTCCATCTACAGTAGACGTTCGATTATGTGAACGATATCAGCCAAACACTGTTCACATTACTGAAAGTTTAGATTAGCGAGCCTTATTTTATTTATAAAGAAATTGCATAAAAGAAAATATGCATATTTATTAAAAAATGAATTATGAACAATGAATAACATAATACATATAATATTAAAAAATAAACTTTACATTGTTTTGGAAAATAGTGTCCTATTTTTGTTTGTGTAAATTTACGCTTAGTATTTTCTAATGCCGTTGACCGTAGCTTACGGAGCACTAAAATATCGGAATATAACACATGGGCTGAAAAGTCCCGGGCCTAACAAAGAAAACACGGTTTTTTTGGTTCAAAATTAGCTTTATTCATCAACGTAATGTCCATCAAGAGCAACGCAATCATTCCAGCGCCGCTCTAACATTTCAATACTACTTTTGCAGAACGATTTATCTTTTGCCTCAAAATAGGCCTCAGTTTCAGCGATAACCCCTTTATTCGTGCGTAATTTCTTACCGGCGAGCATTTTTTGAGGTCTGCGAAGAGCCAATAGTCGCTGAGAGCCAAATCTGGCGAATACTGTGGATGCGGGAGCAATTCGAAGTTCAATTCATGTAGTTTTGCCATTGTCTTGATTGACCTGTGACACGGTGCGTTGTCTTGATGAAACAATTTTTTTTCTTTGCCATACGCGGTCGTTTCTTTGCAATTTCGACCTTCAAAGACTCCAATAACGCTATATAATATTAACTGTTGATGGTATTTCCTTTCTCAAGATAGTTGATGAATATTCATCACGCACATCCCAAAATACCGAGGCCATAACCTTTCCAGCCGATTGTTGTGCTTTCGGGCGCCTTGGACGAGCTTCACCAGTTGCTGTCCACTCAGATGACGATCGTTTTGATTCCGGAGTGAAGTGATGGATCCATGTTTCATCCATTGTCACATATCTACGCAAAAATTCCGGTTTGTTACATTTAAACATGGCCAAACACTGCTCAGAATCATCAACACGTTCTTGTTTTTGGTCAACAGTGAGCAAACGCGGCACCCACTTTGAACAGGGCTTTCTCATAGTCAAATGCTCATGCAATATAAAGCCAATACGTTCTTTTGATAACTTTACGATGTCAGCTAACTCACGCAACTTCACTCTTCGATCATTCAAAACGATTTTGTGGATTTTTTTGATGTTTTCTGGTGTTACCGCCTCATTTGGACGTCCACTGCGTTCTGCATCATCGGTGTTTCTACGACCACGTTTGACGTCAGCAAACCAACGTTTTATTGTTGTTTCTGATGGAGCGGAGTCCCCATAACACTTTTCAAGCCATTGCTTCACTTGAACGGTATTTTTTCCCATCAAGAAGCAGTGTAAAATTAAAACACGAAATTGTTTTTGATCCATTGTTTTGAAAATAACAAAAGTAGCGTGACTCTTAGCACAATAACTCACAAACTAATGAATAGAGTATCATGAAATTTTAACAGTTGTCTTTTGAAGGTTAGTACTAACTGAGAGAAAGGTGACTGCAATAAAACTAGCGTCATCTATGTGTTAGGCTCGGCACTTTTCAGCCCATGTGTTAATATCACATATCAATCTAACGCTTGATTAGAAATTTCTACAGCTTGCACATCACTCACTGTATTTTTTATTTCAACCGGAGGGCCGTCATCTTCACTCACCCCTCTTTCCTCTTCATGTGCATCATCCATCTCTTTATCGTCATTCCATAAATTAATATCTGTGTTTGTGCAAGCAATATTGGGATTTATTGCTTTTAATAATTTGAGAACGTCCAATGATGCACTGTCAATGACTTCAGCATAAGATAGTAAATGTTTTCTAATGATGGTTGGCGGTACATTGTCTTCATCGTCATAATCATCACTGGAGTAAAGCAAATTTTAAGTTATGTCTTTAATAAAGTAATTACTTTATTTAACTGAGATATCGTATAAGTTCTAACATCACTGACGATATAACCTCAACACAGTAATACAATCAATTGCTTAATTAAAAGAACCACAGATTTATTTATCTGCATTATATATTGTCGATCGTTACCCCATTCCAAGAACAAATTCACCCTCTCGTTTCGTGTATTTCTGACGTCGCGTCCTATCCCATTTTAGCCGGCGATATTTTTACGAGCTTCGTCGGAAAGGACGTCGCGAAATACGAGAGAAAGAAAATAAAAACGAGGACGAACGACTTTCCACAAGAAAATATAATACAGTAGGCGAGGTATATAATGTGCGGTGGGGCGTTCGGAAGAAGTCGTTTGTTTTATAAATATCGCGTTTCACAAATTGTTGTTTCTATGCACGAAGGCGGCGGTTCGCAAATGACAACAATGGGCGAACCTAGAAGGGGCGGAACAAAGACGCGAGGAGGAAAAGTTTTCTAACGCGGTCCGCATTATGCGGAAGACATTATAGGCTCCCCGAAATCCCACGGTCAGGTAGTTTTCGGCGGGGACCGAAGACGTAATAAAACCGGGCCCATAACCGGAATTATGTATGAAGTGGCTCCCCGTAGACGCAAATCAAAAGCTCGATGCTAATGCAAGGCCGTTGTTCTTGGACCGGATAAAGGGGATGTTGCGTAATTTTGTTGCTACGTCGAGATTTCTTGGTTCATAGATACAGCGTGTGCGTAAAGTAGTGGTTGGTTTGTTTTGCTTGTTTTCACACGTCAATCGTTGAATATTACCCAAAACTATGATACGAACAAGGGACGACTCGCAACCCGGAAATTCAAAAAATTATAAAACTTGTTACGTGTACAATTTGTTTCTGTGACATTTTTTTTGACAACTAGTTTAAAGACAAAGAACTGAAGAATAATTCCAGCCAAACTAGGGATTAGGCCACTAGTCGTTGTGAAGAATTAGAGCTGATTTGGATTAAGTATTAGTTGTTTATCTAATTCTACATATCAAGTATTGGTAAAGCAGTATATCTGCATAATTTTAATTTGTTACTTTTCTTTTTCATAACGCTGCATACTCTTTTGTACTTTTCAAATTTTGTTAGGGTCAAATGACGATTGTAGGGACTGTGTGGATGTGTAATTCACAGGTATAGCAGTAAACTCCACTCACACAAATTTATTAATTATCCGGGACGCAGCGTTTCGAGAGCACGTGGGCTCTCATTGTCAACCGTGTTACCGACTGGAAGTAAAAACTGTATCACACATGCAAATTATTTTCTACGCCGGCTCTAAAATTTCTAAAACATGTGCCTATTTACAATCTCCTCGGTGGTCTAATACCTCTTTCGGGAAAGGATGGACCGAAAGCGAATCGTATCTTTAACAGGGCCTATGGTAATAAATCCATCAAACTCGAGTGCGCAATTGGGGGTGGTTCTCTGTTCAATAAGTTTCCATTCTTTTTCATACATATCGTTTCGTACGCGTCTAATTCTCTATACGAGTTCACGTTTTTAAGTAGTGTCAGATTTTTTTAATCAATCTTATGTCCGGATTTTACCATATGCTCTGCTACGCTTGATAGATCTGGTTTGTCGAAACGATAGTGTCTAATATGTTCTTTGAACCTCGTTTCGATACTCCTTTTTGTTTGTCCAATATAAACTTTCTCACAATCATTGCATGCGATTTGGTATATTCCAGGCCTTTTTATCATCTCCGGTTTATCTTTGGGATTCCCTAAGAGATTCTTTAAGTTGTTTTTTGACACAAAAGACACGTCCATATTTAGTTGGAAAATTAACGCTTCGTGCTAGGTTTCTAGTTTCTTTTTTTCACTTACTAGTTCTTAGTCGTCTTTTTACGCACCAACTGGTGTCCAACCAAAATTTCAGTTTTCGCTGAATTTCTAGTTGTTTTCTCTCACTTTTCATTCGTTGCAAAATTTTGTGGGGCAATGGTTAGCACAGTACTCCGGAGACGTAAAGACGTTGGGTTCGAGTCCCTTCGAGACTGATATTTTTTCAGTAATTTAATTACGTTGGATAATTGCAAGAAAATTGTAATTTTATCATTACTAATGCCACCGGTGGTTTAGTATTGATATTCATGTTAATATTGGTAATATTAATATTAGTTTAACTGTGAGATATGATATATCTACTGGCATCGTGACATCTAGGGGGATTTAAAGCGACTTGAACTCAATGGTCTTGTGGTACAATGGTCGCACAGTGCGCTGGGGACGTAAAGATGTTGGGTTAGAGTCCTTACGAGACTGACATTTTTACAGCAATTTAATTACGTTGGGTAATGGCAAGAAAATTGTAATTTTATTATAAGAATGCGTTTTTAGTATTTACTTAAATCTGTGTTCTATTTGTATTTCCAAGATCTTCAATTACATTGCAACAAATTCCTTGCCTCAACGTAATTAACATATAATTTCGTACTTTCTACATGCATATAAAAGGGGCTATCGAATTCTAAACAGCCAATCATAGTTATAGCTACAGTCAGGGTCGTAGTTATATATGAAATAAGTGTTTGTATAATTTACTGCTTAAGAAATGACGATTGCAAGGACTGTGTGGATGTACAATTCACAGGTATAGCAGTAAACTCCACTCACACAAATAAATTAATTATGCGGAACGCAGCGTTTCGGGAGCACGTAGGCTCCCATTGTCAACCGTGTTACCGACTGAGGTACAGTCAGTTAGAGCAACCAGTTCGATATAGTCAACACATATTACATATATATATAATATATATTTATTTATTTTAGCTCCGCACACACAAAACAACGATATTGGCGGTTCTTTAGTCGTCTGACGAATACTTTTCTACGTTTGCTTTGTGTATTTTTAGCTTTAGATTATTTTCGCAGAAGCAGTTGTTTGTTTTCGCGAGAATATGAGGAATTTCACCTTCTAACGTATCATTATTCTTTACCTTAATAATAATTGACGTGTCATCTGCATACAAATAAATGAAATGCTGTAATATCGAACCTCGCCTTTTTGATTTTGATGTCAATGTGACTGGTATCTTTGACCGTTAGATTTATTTGCAAGCACTACATTCTTTTTGTTAAATGAGACTCTAGAGGCATGCCATCCTTCTGCAACTCATTCTTTTCTTTTTTTTCCAGTAAAATCTTATGATTTACAGAAAAAGTAAAACGCATTATTGTCGTCAATGATAATCAATTATCCCGAAAAGAAAATAGAATTTTATCAAAAATATCCTTTCAATATCTTCCTTGCTTTAGAATCTAGAAGAACAACGCGAAAGGATCTCGCGTAAAGAAACAGGAAGAATTAGAAACCACCATTCAATACACCCATTCACCTTTTCCATTACGCGAGTGAGGCGGCAATTAATAACATCTCTCACATCTCGTTACATCCTTTCTATGAAACGGAGGATGACTAAGCTCTAGCTCTTCAAAATACCAGACAAATTTCGTCCTTTCCGCGCCGAGCAAAACGCGAACCTGAGTAGCGATGAGGAAGGGCGCGCTGACCTTTTCGAACGGAACGGAGTTAAGCGGATCCGTTGACAAATCCGACGGAGGCAACTGTGTAAGAGGTAGCGGTCGGATGTAATAAAATCTCCGGCGAACAAAAGCGTCGACAGCCCGCTTCAAAAGCGAGAAGGTCCAAGGATCCATTAAAAAAACTTTTCCGCTATAATTGGACTCCTTTTGTTCGTTCTAATTAATTTATTAGAAGAAGGTGTAGGATGACGTATTTGGTAGGAATTATAGTGAAAAACTTGCACACTTTTTCTTACATAAAAAGATGTGCGGTGGGTCCTTTTCTTTTTCTTGCGGCAAGGGATCGATTTTGTGAGTATTATACGTGAGCTAATCAGGACTTCTGAGTGGTTATTTTAAGAAGGTCGACGAACAGTCTTCAAATGTGCAAATGGGAGCCATTACCTGATGATTCCATGAATTTTCAAAGGTTTGCGTAATACATACTGTCATAATCAGGGAGGTACAAACGGACGCAACCAATTTGCAAGAAAAACTGTTGTATAAAATGATATACAAAAAGTTATTCAACCAATACTAAAATGGCTAATGTAAATTTAAGAGGAAGAAAGATTGCATGAATGATAGATTTAAATAGGTTAGCGTTGATGTCACAAAGATAAGAGATTCTGTTGAAGTTAGTGCACATCGGGTATACTAGGGACCTTATAAGGACATTTGTTCGAGTGCCACCGAGTAATAGAAGGCAAGTGACGACCTGGAGCTATTTCTGGGAATAAGAAAATTACACTTATTTAAGAGTTAGGGGCAATCAATCTTGTTATGTACTAAACAAAATAGAAATTTTAATAAAGAGAAACAAAATTAAATTTCTTCAGTAATACATTATGTTCATAACCTCTATATGGATAAGATCCCTCCGACAGAAAATAGAGAAACTTCAGCAATCTTCTCTGCACCGCCTCAATAGAGTTTATGTATGTTGCATAAATAGGAAATCAGAGCAACGCAGCGAGTACTCCAACCGGTATCGAATGAGAGAAAAGAGTGATGAAGATAGAGCTTGTGTATTACGAAGGTCTCTATAATTATGATAAATAAATCCATATACCTTATAGCATCGCGATATCAACTGAATTATATGATCAGAAAATGTCATAGTGGTATTCAAAAGCACTTCCAAATCCTTGACTGATATGGACACCTGCAGTAGTATTCCTTCAACGTTATAATGGTAGATAATAGCTCGCTGCCAAATATTTCGCGTTGAATAACCACATTCTACTAATATTCTTGACGTCAGAAATCCAACGTCACCAGAACATTTACAAAGAATATCTCTATCAAAGAAGTTGAGGAGAAATTTGTTAATTATTCGGAAAGCGCAAAGAATAAAAATCTTCCGATTCAGCACTGAACATGTTTAGAGGAGATTTAAGATCTCTGATAACTTCAGCGCTGTAAAATGGGCTTTGAGAAGGGACGGATGCAAAAGAAGAAACTTTGTTGATATGGCTTATAAGAACAGATAATCAGTACTGATCCCTCATGCGATACTTTGGGAGATTTTGGATGTCATTTCGTACTTAGATATTTCAGGATTTTTCAAGATGATTTTGTGAGATGATCGTGAAATTTGGCGGTACTATTGCAAGGTCGTATGATAAGAAGTGGTGTTGTGCGATAGAATAGAAAGTTAGACATCCACCTTCTGCATGGACACCTCTAAAGGAAGGCACTCCTTCTTGGAGAAGCTAGTAAAATTGAATTGGTATGCAAGTAATGAAATTGTACCTTATTTCCAATTATATTTTTCACATGAATTAATTCTACTTCTTTTCTACATATAGTAGGTAGGCTACTGCCTGTTTTCTTCCTATACCTCTTTGGATGCAGATGTCGCTGATTTATTTTCCGACAGGGTTATTTATTTTGGCAGTTTTTACCAGTCTGCCATCGCCCATTCTGTTTACGTGCCTGTTCCAGCAGTTTCTTCGTTTTCTTATCCATTTCTCCCACGTCTTGGCTTTGTTGACATAGGTCGTCTGATTCTATCAAGTAGTATTTTCCCATGAATGCCTCTTATTATTTTCATTTCGACCGTTCGCGTCATTTGCTGTGTGTTCGAGGTGTCTGG
This sequence comes from Trypoxylus dichotomus, assembly GCA_023509865.1. Classification (NCBI taxonomy): domain Eukaryota; kingdom Metazoa; phylum Arthropoda; class Insecta; order Coleoptera; family Scarabaeidae; genus Trypoxylus; species Trypoxylus dichotomus. The sequence goes on from CM042078.1 coordinate 58,079,934, forward strand.
TCTTGCTTCAGCAGCGTGTGTCTTTACGGGGCTTACTGCTGATTTGTAAATTTTCACTTTGCTTTCCATTTCAAGGTATTTGTTCCTCCATACGCTGTCGCTTAGGCAGCCTGAGATTTGAGATACTTCCATTGTTTGTTCCCGGACTTCACTAGATTTCCAGCTACCGACTATTTAAACTGATTCACTTGTTCGATCCTGTGGTTAATCTCCAGCTTGCATCTTACCTATTATTCGGATGTTACTAGGCATTTGGTTTTATCAGTGTTAATGATCATATTTAGTTGCTTTGCTGATTGATTAAAGGAGTGAAGTAATCTTTGGCAGTTGTCTTCAGACTCAGCCATTAGCACAGTGGCGTCTGCGTAGCATTGTGAGCATTGAAGTAAGTATTGATTATTTTCTAGCCTGCTGTCTTAGGTAGCTTTATTATTATTTTATCCATAATCATGTTGAATATTAATGGACTAAGTGAGTCGCTTTGTCTTATTCCGGTGCGTATTTGTATTTCCTCAGCTAATTCATTCCCCACCTTTATCATCGTTCTGGAGTAGCCGTTAATGTTGTGAATTAGTTATATAAGTTTTGGGTTTATTTCTATTCCTCCTATTATCTCTGTTATGTCCGAAAGTTTATTAAACTGCAAAAACTTTTCTGGAAACCTTGATGTTCTTCGCGGATCTGCATAGCTTTATACATTTCTTCCAGGATTCCGCGTGCTATTGAATCAATTAATGTGTAATAAAGCTCTTATCTAGTAGGTAATACTTGTTTCAATTTGAACTAACAAATCTCTTATGTATTGTAGTTAAAATTTATGTTTATTTTTTACTAGGTTTTGCAGTCGATACTTCATCAACTTTATTCCCAAAATAACAGTAAATTCTGGATAATTTTGCGGTACACAGGATACTATTCAGCACAAAAATGATTATATACCAGATGATTCAAACATTTTCGTCGAAGTTATGCACAATTTGGCTTGAAAATCTAAATAACTTATCTGGTAAACGCTGAAATGTACATGCTCGGTCTCGGCAAAGTTAAAAGATTATAGCTGCACGTTGATGGTGGAAGGAATAAGATAACTACCGCCAATGTAATAACTTACATATTATGCATTGTATATGCCATACTTTATTTTCAAAGTTTCGCGCCTCCGAAAGGTGCATCTGTTTCGCCAAACCAAGGGAACACCTTATCTGCCCTAAAAGGTGTAATTTCGTACAGCGTCTTTACGATTATTTGTTCGACGAAATGGATGCCCATAAGCAATAACGATTTAGAGTGGGAATCCCTTTACCTCGCCCTCTTTCGAACGGAACCGTTGTTAATATCGTTGTCGTCCCATAAAATAACGAGTTACGGAATTATATAGCGGTTCTGGGTTGTTATTATATTGTCAACTGTTGCTAGTTTGTAGGTTATGTAGTTCGGTTCTTCAACGGTACAACGTATGCAGGGTAATAAAAGATCCTGGGAATGGAGTTGGTTAACAATAGGAAGGTGCCATTGTCGTGATTTTATCCGTTAAAAGGAAACCTGTACTTAATTATCTCCGCTAGCAAATTACTACCGATAAAGATCATATAACATTATACCTGAGAAGAGATTAGGTTATAAATGTCGTACGTGTTGTTATGTATAAGAGTTTTTGGCAACATTCTTTACCTAACTATACGTTTTTCCTCCAGCTGATATTTAGGAAACCAGTGTTCAGAATTTATATATTTCGTTTGTACGAATTTATTTATTCTATTAGGAATTTTATACGGTTTAGTTTAATAGTAGAAGGAGTACCAAATAAACTTGTAATTTAAATGACGATTGCAAGGACTGTGTGGATGTGCAATTCACAGGAAGCTTGTAATTTTACTATTTAAATCTATACCAATAAACATAAAATTCCTAAGAATAATAAAGGTAAAAGGGAATTTCCAAGTCTATCTTTATCAGCTACAGAAATAGTAGTGGTAAAAAAAATTCGAGCTACTTATTGGGATATGGCTTGCGAATCTCGGCTAATTCCTATGATTCACCTAAACTCAATGAAGTTACATCAGTACCGTCTCCTTCAAGTACTGATTTGGGTCCACTTGAATGAAGTTTTTGTGATGCCACAAAAAACAAGTTTTAAAAAAAAATCATAACGATACATATATATATATATATATATATATATACACACATGGGCTGAAAAGTCCCGGGCCTAACAAAAAAAACACGGTTTTTTTGGTTCACAATTAGCTTTATTCATCAACGTAATCTCCATCAAGAGCAACGCAATCATTCCAGCGCCGCTCTAACATTTCAATACCACTTTTGTAGAACGATTTATCTTTTACCTCAAAATAGGCCTCAGTTTCAGCGATAACATCTTCATTCGTGCGAACAGCCAGTAGTCGCTGGGAGCCAAACCTGGCGAATACGGTGGATGTGGGAGCAATTCGAAGTTCAATTCATGTAGTTTTGCCATTGTTATGATTGACTTGTGACACGGTGCGTTGTCTTGATGAAACAAAATTTTTTTCTTTGCCATATGCGGTCGTTTCTTTGCAATTTCGGCCTTCAAATGCTCCAATAACGCTATATAATATTCACTGTTGATGATGTTTCCTTTCTCAAGATAGTCGATGAACATTGCACCACGCACATCCCAAAATACCGAGGCCATAACCTTTCCAGCCGATTGTTATGCTTTCGGGCGCTTTGGACGAGGTTCACCAGTTGCTGTCCACTCAGATGACGATCGTTTTGATTTCGGAGTGAAGTGATGGATTCATGTTTCATCCATTGTCACATATCGACGCAAAAATTCCGGTTTGTTACGTTTAAACATGGCCAAACACTGCTCAGAATCATCAATACGTTGTTGTTTTTGGTCAACAGTGATCAAACGCGGCACCCACTTTGAACAGAGCTTTCTCATAGTCAAATGCTCATGCAATATAAAGCCAACACGTTCTTCTGATATCTTTACGATGTCAGCTAACTCACGCAATTTCACTTTTCGATCATTCAAAACGATTTTGTGGATTTTTTTATGTTTTCTGGTGTTACCGCCTCATTTGGAAGTCCACTGCGTTCTGCATCATAGGTGTCTCTACGACCACGTTTGAAGTCAGCAAACCAGCGTTTTATTGTTGTCTCTGATGGAGCGGAGTCCCCATAACATTTTTCAAGCCATTGCTTCGCTTGAACGGTATTTTTTTCCCATCAAGAAGCAGTGTAAAATTAAAACACGAAATTGTTTTTGATCCATTGTTTTGAAAATAACAAAAGTAGCGTGACTCTTAGCACAATAACTCACAAACTAATGAATAGAATATCATGAAATTTTAACAGCTGCCTTTTGAGGGTTAGTACTAACTGAGAGAAAGGCGACTGCAATAAAACTAGCGTAATCTATGTGTTAGGCCCGGGACTTTTCAGCCCATGTATTATATAACTACGAAAAAGGAGAGATTGGGAATCAACATTCACGCTGATGCATACTCAAGGTGTGCCCCAAATATAAGTCTCGACTCTGTATCAACACTCGGTACTTAATTCACGAACGTCTTATGACTATCCAACAGGAGTATCTAGTAAATAAAGGATACTGATCAACATACCAATCGATAGCGTGTAGCTTTTCACCTGGTATACATTGCTTTCTAAAACTATTCTAGTTTATTTTTGGTTTACTCACTTGTACTAATAAGATTGGACTCGCGTATAATAATAATAATAGCCTTTATTGCATACAGTAACAAAACAACTAATTAAAAGGCAAAGAACAAAGTGAAACAAAGAATGTATCCTGCTTCATCTGGAATCCGACGGGTAGGTGTTGTATTTCTTATACCAAAGATACTTTAAAAATCGTCTTTGAACTCATTCTATCATATTTATATATGTAACACAGTACGGATTCTATACATGAGATGCACATTCGAGTTTTGAGCGCACTAAAGCAAAAAAGTCATTTTTTTGGAGGATATATCGTGAAAGGACCTACTGTTACGCAGAACAAAGCCTAGCATTCCGCTAGCAGACGGTGTAACACTTCGAACCTGGTCGTTAAAACGAAGTACACCTCCAAATCAGGCATGCCATCCATTCGTGTGATTACGTCCGAGTTCAAAGCGTAATTGAAAATAATTGTCAATTTCCTTGTCAACGATACGACTCTTCACTTAGATATATTTAAATCCGATCCGTTTGATGAGAAGCACCAGTTTGAAATAAAAAACAAATTCGTCTGTAGTGTGATCCAATCTTTTAGAGAAACTACAGACCGATACAATTTAATCATCGGCAAACACCAAAGCTTTGCAATCAATGTGTTTCGACAGGTCATTAATAAATAAGAATAATAACGGACCGAGATTACAGCCCTGCGGAACACCAGAATCAACGGGGCATATTTTGGATGTATGGCCGTTGTACGATACAAAAAAAATTCGCTAGGATTGAAGCAACCTAACAGAAGAGTCGCTAAAGTCAATGTCTTGGAGTGTTCTCGAAAGAATACCATGATCTATGCGATCAAAGGCTTTGGATATATCTGTGTATAAGACGTCGACTTGGCCGTAGCCATCGATTACTTCAGGAGTATACTGAAGAAAGGTGCACAAGTTCGTTACGGTCGATTTTCCATCAAGAAATCCATGCTGCTCCTCAACTATAAAGGGGCTAATCTAAGATTTTATTGTTCTATATAGAGTATATACGTCCGATATATCACCGTTCTTCAATACCGGACAGACTCTAGCAAGCTTCCACTTTTCAGGGAAAGTACAGGTTCTCAGAATCAGGTTAATAATTCTCAACAGTGCTTGGCAAAAGCTTGACACTTGATCAGGTCCTGATGTAAGCTTAGTTTGACTTGATGGTTGAAAGAATATCGGACTCAGACAGTGTGTTGACGTGTACTGCAACAAGGCCACAATTTGAGGAATCAGCGGAGAAAGAGATAGAAATTGATAAACATCACAAAAGTGTTGCGAAAATGCATTGACAATAGATGAGGGATTATCGAAAAATTGATTATGCTTGTGCATTTCGTCGGGAATTCTCATATTTTGTTGTACAAAAAATAACCAGTACTAACAACACTTCTGTCTTTCCTAAATCGATCCTCTAGAAGCATCATTGATTTCGTTAAACGACCAGAACAGAAGCAACTTAAAGAATCACGCGGGTCACCTCGAATACCATCGTCATCCGTCTCCACGGAGGCGAAAGCTAAGCGAAGTAAGGTTATGGATAATCAACGATGCGGATCTGCTCGGCCACTTCATCAAGCTGTCCTCCGGCAAAGGATCGCAAAGGAAAGGAACGGAGAAGATAGACTAGGCATAGGAGACGCCTGTTTCTGCGGCTAAATTAATAGCGAAGATTCTCACCGTCGCGTCGCTTTCTTGTATCGTTCGGAGGTCGCGTGACCGTCGTGCGTGCCGTCATCAATCTCTGCGATCGGCGAGCGCCTCAAGAAAAACACTTTCGGGATATTTAATTCATGATGGCGGACGAGATATCCGTCCTGTCGCCTGATTAAATTCGCCAATCCGTAATTTAGCGATAGCGCCTTCGCATTCTGCGTCGTCCTGGTGCCGTTCAACTTCTGAATTCGTCCCTGAAGGATCCAATTAATTCTAGTTGGTTCTTTAGCGAATTGAGTATAGTTTTTTCCTTTTCTCATTCCATTTTCTTTTGATTTCTGTTCTTATTACTAGTCTAGGCAAAGAGGGGCAAGTTTCAGTGCCAGCACGGAGAATCGAGTACCCGTGTCAAAGCACGCTTGTTCACTATTATTCGACTGGTCATTGTGAGAGCTTGTCGGTACATAAAAATGGTGATAGTGCGACTGCCGCGCAGAGAATATTTCGACAGCGTTACCTGCTTGGACGTCATGGAGGTGTCCCATCTGCGCATGCGATTACAACGTGGGTGCGTAATTTTGAAGAAACAGGATCTGTCTTGAAAAAGAAAGCTCCAGGTGGCATTCGAACGGAACGTACCCCAGAGAACATTGAGGCTGTTAGAGCTGCAATCGAGAGAAGTCCTCACCACTCCGTTCGACAGCATGCATCTACGCTAGGGATTAGGCGACGAAGCTTACAAAGAATACTGCACGAATTACATTTCCATCCCTATAAGTTGCAGATTGTGCAACAATTACATGAACGGGACCTAGCGTCACGTATGGAGTTTAGTAGGCAGATATTGGCTAAAATTAACGAGGACGCGAATTTCCTTGGTAACATATGGATATCAGACGAAGCCCATTTCCAGCTGAACGGTTTCGTAAACAAACAGAATTTTCGTTATTGGGCACAGGACAATTCTTGTGAGATACACCAGCGATCACTACATAGCGACAAGGTCGCAATATGGTGTGCTGTATCATGTCATGTTGTTATCGGCCCTTATTTTTTTGCACGTGAGGATGGTAGTGTAGCGACAGTAACATCCTCTCGATATGTTAAAATGTTTCAAACATTCTTCACACCGAGACTGTACGAGCTTAATGTTAACATGGAAAACATGTGGTTTCAGCAGGATGGAGCCACGTGACACACTGATCGACATTCGATGGCAGCAGTTCGTCAATTGTTTGGAAGACGCATTATTTCACGTAACGGTGACATTGAATGGCCTGCGAGATCCCCTGAGCTTAGTGTGTGCGACTTCTTCCTGTGGGGGTATCTTAAAGGCGAGGTGTACCGTACACGACCTGCGACAATCCATGAACTGAAGGAGAACATTCAACAAGAAATCACTGCCATTCCCCAAGATTTACTACACCGCGCATTCCAGAGTTTTCATAACAGGCTGTTAGAGTGTGAACGCCGAATGGGAGGACATCTTTCTGATGTCATCTTTAAAAAGTAAAGAGACACTTTTGGACATTTTGATTGTGAAGGCATGCTGCATACATGCACTTTCGTTAATAAATTACTAGTTTTATGAATTTATTCGTGGAAATGCGCCAGCCTGTATATCATAGTAGTGCACTTAGAGATATTTAAGGACAATCTATTAACTTTACACAAATTAAAAACACAATCGATATTGCCCTGAAGCAATACATAATCTGCGGTGAAATCAATGCTTAGAAATGGTTTAATACCATCAGCGAACATTAGCGTTTCGCATTCAACAACACCAGCAATGCGGTTTATGAATAACAGGAACGTTCGAGGTCCAAGATTAGGTCCTTGCGGTATACCAGAGGTAGCGATGTGCTTGGATGACACGTAGTTCCTATAGAGTACTTAGAATTCTCTATTAATCAAGTGCGACTGTAAGAGTGAGCACAATGGTCTTGAAAATCCGAACGAATTCAGTTTTCGTAGAAGAATATAGTGGTCTAGCTGATCAAACGCTTTCTGAGTGTTCAAGTAGATGGTATCTGTCGACTTGTCTTCTACTGTCTATTGCCTCAGACACATATTGTGTAAAACTAGCGTTAGATTAGTAACGGTTGAACGCTGGGATATAAAACCATTTTACTTCTGAGAGATCGATCCGAGCAACTCTAAGAAACGGTAAGAAAAAAGAATATGTTCAAATGCTTTTGAAAAGTTACAAGGTATAGAAATTGGAGGATAATTGTGGGTCTGTTCGGTAATAAAGCTTACTATTGTTATCATAACGGTTTCTTTTCTTTGACATCAGCACTAATACACAATATTTATCTAAACTTGCTATAGCTGTCATAGTATATTTTCTCTTATCAGGAGCAAGAGGATAAATTATAAAAAAAACAAACCTCACCTTACGCATCAAAAATCCAAAAAACGAGGGAACTGAAGGTTATTATAATTACTGTAAGAGATATCTTCGTTCATCAAGCGAAAGTTAATAACAATCACCGAGAGGCCGGGCTCATAATGGCGGGCCCAAAAGGCAAATGTTGAATAATTAACTGTACGATCTCCGCCTAGAATACGAAGCGACAGCGGCCTGTAACCTTACAGGAGCAGTTAGGGGAAGAGCTTCGTGCGCTCGATATGAATGAAAACGTTCAAGTACGGCGTTATTTTTGAAGCTAATTAATTACGTCGGAGAACTCGATAAAACACGGTTAGCTTAAAGTAGAAGGTTCTTATCGGGAGCCCGTATCCCGGCAGCGAAAACGCTTCTGGGGTGGGAAGGCGCGACCGAAAAGGGCGGAGGACCCGATAGATATAAGAGTCTTCGAGGCCTCCGAAAACTAGGTCCATTTATTTGAAGACGTCCATTACACAATGGAACGCGAGGACATTTACTGGCTGAAAGTTAGAGGTTACCTGTATATATTGCGAGATACCAATTATTCGATGATACGCCGTCTTGGCTCTTCCGCCTTTAACCTGTCGCCGGCGGTGCATATCTTCTCGGGAAAATTTAGTGGCCACGCGTAAAACTAGACCGTTAGCGGGAGCGTCTGCATTAAGTTCTGGTGAATTCATGAAATGGAAGGTTCGAGAAATAAATCGTTTTTCCGCAGATTTTCTCCTATTTTGGTTAATTTTATTTTACGGAAATGTTTTATGTCTTTGCTGAAATGAATACGTAGATTTCCACAGCCAGAGTCGGTAATAGCCGAACTACTTTCGGAATCGGATCGTGTCATGATGTGACATATAAAAATGAAATCAGAGTAAAAGAAAAGAGAAATAAAAAGAAAACAAGAAAAAGAAAGAAAAGGAAAACATGAAGAGAAGGAAAGAGAAAAGGGGGTCAGAAAAGAATGAAGGAAAAAGGAAAAAAGAGAAAAAAATAAAGAAAGGAAATGAGAAAGCTTTCTCTTTTCCCTTTTTTATTTTCTTTCTTTTTTTCTTTTTCTTTCTTTCTTTTTCTTTTTTCAGTCTCGCTCCTCTCTTTCCTTTTCCTATTCTTTATTTCATCCCCTTTTTCATTTTTGCCCTTTCAAACCATTCAAAACTGTTTTAAAAAGGCTGGTTTTGGTAATGAAGACGAGGATGAAGACGAAATTCCCCTTGCTCAACTAAAAGAACGACTGCAAAATTCAGAAGATAAAGAATTTCCTGTTGAAGTAAGGCAATATTTTGAAAACTATGTTGAGTTGCTAAATGTGGAGAATGTATCTCTTGACACTTATCTTGAAATTGATAGTAACCTCTTAACTACTGACTATCCGAGAGACGAAAACATTCTAAGGAGTGTATCAAGTATTACAGATGAAGAAAGCGATGAAGAAATTGTGGGGCAACCATCACACAAACAAGTTTTACAAGCATTCGAGACACTAAAGAATTATTTTATGTCTCATGAACAAACATCCGATAAGACATATATGTTCATTAATAAAATTCAAAAATCGTATGAACACATCCGAGCGGCCAATGTTCGTCAACAGTTGATAACGGATTTCTTTAAAAATACAATTTAATTATGCAATTGTTTTATGTTCCCATGTACAAGTACACATTTAATACCTATGTATATAGGACAATTTTTGTTTAATTTCATACATATACATATAGTACATATATATATCCTAATGCATGTAGTTTGTATTTTCAGTTTGTTTTCAAATCATTTTTTTATTTATTTTATATAATATTGTTATCACATATTATGCTTTATAAATATATACATATAATTAAAGTAAATTGTGAATTTTCTGTAACTCAAATTTTCTCTAACTCGAATTTTATTTGGGGATTTAGGTGGTTCGAGTTAGGGGAGTTCCACTGTATATTATTATTTATTTATAAATATATAAATATATTTATTTATAGATTTTTTTATGAATTATATATTTATATTCTTGTAAATAAAGAATTCGTAAACATAACAACATAAACTTAGAATCAATAATTACAATGTCAAATTGTATATAAAACAACAAATTGCAAAAGAGAATTAACTATTCATTAAATGTTCGAATAACTGTCCCCAGTCAGTCACAAAAATTGCAACGAACATTTCTTAATAAAAATGTAGTTGCTTGTAGAGGTTCTCTTTCGTTCTCGCATAGTTCATGTCCAGAACTAATTTATTGCATAATTGTACATTATTAACAATACATTTAAATGGCCTTTTATTTATTATACAGAACATGGTGGCAGCGATAAATTGACAAGAGGCAGTTACAACGTATCTTCTTACAAAGTTCGATAAGTCTTGCGATGGTTTGAAGAAAGCAGAGCAAACCTTTTGGAATGTTGACCACGATCCCCTGACCTTTCGCAAGTTGAAAATCTGTGACACAGTTTAAAAGAAAAAGATCCAACCACAGAATGCAACAATGGACATCAAATCCTCCGGATGTCTGTAACAAGTTAATGCCAAAAGGAGTTGACGCTGTGGCAAAAGCTATTTGAAGACGTAATATAAAATACAACAAACTTAGATTTTTGCACACTTTAATTGCTTCGTTTATTATATTTATTATGTTTGAAAGTGAAGGTATTAGCAGTGATAAAAAAACGTATGCAAAGCAGGTATTGACAAAAGTGACAAAAGGCGTGCGATTATTGCACGAAAATGCTACCGTTTATACTGTCGCCGTTTCACAACCTCTCAACCGCGAATGTGGCTTTCAAGAATTGGAACATTCACCGTATAGTACGCATATGGCTCCTTGTGATTTTTATTGTTATCCAATTTAAAAAGAAGACCTTAGGGGTCGTTTTAAGGACGAGAGTGAGTATCGAGCAGCTGTTATAGAACATTTTGACGGAAAAACTTGGGATTATTTTTACAAGGGTTTCGAATTATTAATTAATCGTAATAAATTTATAGAAGTTAGGGGAGATTATATTGAAAAATAAAATTTCCTATTTCAAGTCAAAAATTTATGGCGCCTACCTCGTAGATATGTGTAAAGTTTGGATGGAAAGAACGTCCACATACCGCTAGGGCACTAGACTTCCTTTTGTACATCCAGAATTTTTAATTATTAACCATCCTTCCTTCGAGCCTCTACGATCACCATCAACTATCCCAAGGAATAGCTTCCTCGCTCGTACTCTAAATGGAGCATAGTCCGCTTCATCAGGCCTCTAGCAAAAACAAGCGGCGCTAGTACCGGACGGCATCCTCGCTAATGAAACCGCGAACACAAAACAAACCTCCTCTCATAGCACCAGCGATTAGTTCGAACGCCTCGGGTGTAAATCTAGGATCCCCTCTCGCATTTATGGCGCCATCTGCATTCGTCTCCGAAGCAACGCGTCGGCAATTATTGTCGGCTCCTTATCCTAGCCGCACATTCCGCAGTTTCGCCGAAGGAGCGAAGATTGCGTTGAGAGTGAAAAAGATGGTGATGTTACGTTGATAAATCGATTGATCGAATTTAGTTTCATCTATTTGGATTCTCTTACTTTCGTAGTCGTTATTTTCTTTTTGTATACCCGTATTTTAGAAGACGTGTAACAGATTCGAAAGCAATCGCGTTTACTTCCATAGTAAACCATTAAACTAGAAACGTTGAGGGTTAGAAACAGAAAGCACTTTATATTTCACACATATTACGCTTCACAAGTTCTTTTTGTACTAGGGAGTAAAATGCTAAAACTACTTAGTCCCAAATATAAGTTAAAGTTACCAAAGTTTTTACGTAAGTTCAGCAGAAATTCTACGACATTTATTATAAATTACTACAAACCTTTTAATTATAAAATCTCTTCTTTAGATTCGACTTACAGCACAACTCGTCAACGTTTGATCTACGGACCAAATTCCTAAACTTCACCTCTCAGTACAATATCGAAAACGGTCAGGTTCTGACGCAAAGTATTTCGGGAAAAGGGAAATTCTATATGTCTCTAAGTAATGCATAAACTTTTCCTCCAATAACGTAACTCGACCGCTTAGCTTTAACTTTTTCGCATTGCAGTCGACAACGTGCTAAAGTTCAATCTCTCAATATTACAGTACGTTAAAGATGGCAAGACTCTCACAGATCTTTCCCACGCGGATTTTGAACTAATTTCCGAACGTGCAGTGTATGATTTCGCAAACGCTAAAAGTTTTCCTGCACAATTAATAAACAATAAACTTCATAAAGGATCTAATATAAATGTTATTTATATATAAAAGCAATTATATAATTTTTTAGTAGAGTTTACAACATTTTACTGGGTGTCCGAACTAATATGGATGGTAGTGTATATGTTACAACGCAGCATTTCTCAACGTCTAGATTGAGCACTGAAAATTTGGATTTAGATTAATTAAAGCTGGAAATTAATTTTCATTATTGATATGTAATTAGTGGCGCCCTCTATGTCCCAGTATGCAAAATTTAAAAGACATCCCATGTATTATTTTCATACACTTTTGTTAATTTTCTTATTTTATTAATAAATAATGAATGTTATCTTGGATGCTATGTTTTATTTGTATAATTTGCCTTGTCAAGTTGACCTTCCTTTAAACGATTCTGGAGTCTAAACTTCAAGGACCGGCAATCAACTCGTATTTATATCCAGTTTATTCGCAAAAGAAAGAAAAAAGGAATCCACCACTATCACTTGTATTTTTAGCATCTTTTCAGTTTTTATTATGTTTTTTATTAAACTGCAATTTCAGATAAAGTCATTCGACCGATCCAGTAGGGAATAAAATGTAAATAAGAGCCTTGAGCACGTATATATATAAGGTAATCACACATGATATGTTAGTATTGTTACTGCCCATCCTAGAGCTGTTAATATGCAATTTTCCTTTTTGATTTTTGCCTCGGTTGTGGTTAATGTAATTGGGGTGGAATTTCGTAAGTGGTTTGTTATCATTCTTATATATAATTTTCGGTAGTGGCCGATTAATTATTTGAATATTTAAAGTTGGCTATATATTCTAGCAAGAATTGCCTTTTATTTGTTGTTATATGTAATAAATATAATAAATTACAGCTGCCTATATAAAAAGATGCGCCATAAATGATCCCAATATAAGTCAGTGCATCGAGGATCATGGAAACTTAGCCATCCCACAGGTTGTTAAAGGTAAACCATAATTTTGGGACTCTCTCATTATAAAATAATCTAACTTTATTTTCAGGTATTGAGTCGTTAGGAATTCCGGTCCTGTCGCCCTTCAGGGTACCTGAATTGCAATTATACGCCAAGGATTTTAGGCTGCTATTAACTAATGTGATTTTCGACAATTTCAAGGATGCTAGATTGCATAATGTCAAGTAAGGACGCATATATACAGTGCATTCGCGAAATTGCAAAACTTGATTATATTATACGAGGCTTAGCCGATATACTTTCTTCTCTTTTCGGCATGGGTAGTGCACGATACGAGGCCGTGAACGTAAAACATTATAACGCTTACATTTCTCTAATTTTATATATGCCACTAAATCAGAAAGAGATAGCGACTGTTACAATACCAATTCACACAGCAACCGCTGTCAATCACATCAAAATATCGCCACGGTTGGAAAATATTTCCGATACTCATATACGAGGGGAGGTCCAGAAGTTCGTGGAATGAAAGGGTTTTAAATAAAATAAAACAATAAATCTATTTTTCCTCTTCAATATAGTCACCCCTAAGCACGATATATTTCTTAGATCTATGAATTAATTTTTCTAAACCATCATAAAAATATTTCTTATCTTTCGCCTTAAAATGGGCCAAAATTGCCTCCCATACCTCATTGTCGTCGGAAAACTTTCTTCCACGCAAGTCTTTTTTTAAATTGGGGAACAATTAAAAATCACTAGGTGCCAGGTCTGAACTGTAGGGTGGATGGACTATTGATTGAAAGCCATCCTTGTGCAGAGCAGTCATTGCAACTGTGCTCTTGTGAACCGACGCATTGTCTTGCAAGAGCAACACACCCTTGTTCAATTTTCCTCGACCTTTTTCCTTGATGGCCTCCTTTAATTTTTCTAATATCGCTGCGTAATATTCTCCGGTTATGCTCCTACACTTTTCTTTGTAATCAATCAATAATATCCCCCCACAATCCCAAGAAACAGTAGCCATCAACTTTCCAGCCGATTCTGACTCTTTGAATTTCTTTGGCGGTGGTGTCTGCTTTTTATGCCATTGCCTGGACTCCTGTTTAGGCTCAGGCTCAAAGTGATGAATCCCTGTTTCATCTCCGGTAACAATCCGCTCCAAAATCCGAGCAGGTTTGTCTCCACACAGCTCCAAAAATTGTTTGGACGCACAGACGTGTTGCTGTTTCTTCAGCGGCGTGAGCATTCTCGGTACCCATCCTGCATTGACTTTTGTCATACCCAGGTGGTCATATAGGATACGCAAAATGGTGGTATCCGATACTCCCACTAATGCAGATAATTGTTTTTTCTTCAAACGGGCATCTTGCAGTAGAAATTTTTGCACTTTTTCGACGATGTCTGATGTGGTGGCCTAACTAACTGGCCGTCCTAAGCGGGGGTCGTCTTCAATCGACTCCCGACCATGTTTAAAAAGACCATGCCACCTATAAATCATTGATTTACTAGGGCACTGTTGCACATAAACGGTTTCGATTTCATTTAATATGGTTTGAGCGTTTTTTCCTTGCTTTGTAAGGAACTTTATCACAGCACAGTGTTCAATTTTGTTTAGCAGGCAACTATTCGTAAACGACTGATGCTATAGGGCTGCAACTTAACTTATACTAATGATGAGTCGCCAATCAGAATAACACTTAGCGGGCGCCCCTATCCCCACTCCATCCCCTCCATTCCACGAACTTCTGGACCTCCCTTCGTATGTACATTAAAAACCTCGGAAATTCTTCAGTTTATTTGTAACACGCAAAATCTCTTGACCACCAAAAAAAGTATTCAAAACTTTGCTGCTGCACATATGCAGTATAATGCTGAAAGTACATAGTCCCAAATATAAGTTAAAATTACCAAAGTTTTTACTGAAGTTCAGCAAAAATTCTACGACATTTATTATAAATTACTACAAACTTCTTAATTATATGGTTTCTTCTTTAGATTCGACTTACAGCACAACTCGTCAACGTTTGATCTACGGACCAAATTCCTAAACTTCACCTCTCAGTACAGCATCGAAGACGGGCAGGTTCTGACGCAAAACATTTCGGGAAAAGGGAAATTCCACATGTCTCTAAGTAATGCATAAACTTTTCCTCCAATAACGTGACTCGACCGCTTAACCTTAACTTTTTCGCATTGCAGCCGACAACGTGCTAAAGTTCAATGTCTCATTGTCACAGTACGTTAAAGATGGCAAGACTCATCTAGATATTTCCCACGTGGATTGTAAACTAATTTCCGAACGTGCGTTGTATGATTTCGAAAATATACGCCGTTCGTCAGCTAAACCAGGCGATGACATCAACCTGTTTATACAACAAAACTGGGCGAGTATCATGGAGAAGACGACACCTGGTGTGGAGCAATTTCTATTGAAGTATTACCTTTTGGTTATGAAGACGATGTTAAGAAACTTCCCGATCAACGAGATGTTTTTATAAGACAATAAGTTATATATGTTTATTATCTTGTAGCTACTGCTTTCGTAAATAATGTTAAAAAGTTAGCAAAATACAGAAATATATTTAGCAAGTTTTGTTGTTGTTCTCTTTCCTCCTTTACTTTTTTTTTATCTGAGATGGGTTTGAACATATCCGCCGAATAGGTAAATGGTGAGTGGAAACATAGGGGAGGTAGAGCCAAATTCAACCATTTTGACGATTTAGAAGAGAACCCAGGAGACCATATGGGACGGATAAGACTTGCAACGAATTGGGCTGACGATACTATCTTGGTACGATATTAAAGACAATATAAATGTGTTTGTACATTCACCTACGATAAATTCAAATGAATCCGAGATATTTATTCTGCACTTAGCTCACTCCAGAAAGACTCTAAAGGAAAAGGAATTTTCTGAACTTGTTCTATTTTTCTTCTATTCCAAGATGAGCATAAGTTATTTTTAGTAGCCAGTTATCAGCTTTTACAAACATGCTTATATTTATACTTTCCAATATTCGCATGCCTTCAAAACTTCTTTAGTTATTCAATCCTCATTTATGAAATCCACATCAACGCGACTGAGGGGAAGATTTCTGAAGTTCCTCTGTTTTCTATGAGAATAAGTCCTTATAGCCTACGCTACAAAAATTCAGTTATGTTGCTCTTTATATCAGAAGAACAGTTTCTTTATTAAAACCCTTATTAAGGCTGTTAAGCAAGTGCAATTTTCTTAATCCTAGAAATATCCCCATGTAGTCGTTTGACTTTTACTACGATCACACTCAGACAAATGTGCTAATAGGATCTCCAGCATACTTGGCGTGTACTTGCTTTAACAGGATCTTTGATTTTTGTGACATCAGCTGACTCATTCAGCATTTGTCTACTTGACGCCAACCAGTTTAGTAATTCATTGCACTTGTAAAGTATTTGATATGAATGCTTTAGTAGTTACTTTATATTTTGCTGTCGTGCGGTGTTATATACTTCATAGTGTCTTCTGTACTGGGTAAATATGGGCTTGTAAGAAATAAATTATTATTATTAGTCCTTTCAAAGTCAGTAGTCTAGAATATTGCAGGTGTCAAATTTAAAATACCCTTTGGAGTGGGAGCGGGCCACCCGAAAGTTTACTGTGAATTGATGAATGCATTAGTTGCTAAATAAACCTGCTTATACGAGCATTAGTGTTAATCTTTTTGAGTGTCTGCAATATGCCAAAATGCGACCGAAGATTTTGATGATTACGTTTTTTTGCGAAAAATGGAAGTCATCTAAAATATGTCAAGATGCATATGCAACTGAAGATTTTGATGATTAGTATGGAGGAAAATTATCCATTATGGCGAAATACTTAATATTCTGAAATTAGAGGAGGATTTAACAATAGTAATTACACTTTTCACGTGGTTTCAAATCTCTAGAAACGAATTCCGTTCAGATTAGTCCTCTTGCGTCGATTTTGGTTTTAGAGTCGTATTTTGTATGATTGGAAATAGCATTCGATGAACCTCGAACCAAATCCAAAATGAGCGAAATTTTGACGATTTTTCAAAGGGGTACCTCTTACGTCTTTTTGCGAAAAATCGAAGTCATCTGAAATATGCCAAAATGCGTATGAAACTGAAGATTTTGATGACTAGATTGTAGGAAAATTATCGATGACGGTGAAATACTTAATATTCTAAAATTAGAGGAGGATTTAGCAATTTCATTTGTTTTCAAATCTTTAAGACCGAATACCGTCTAGATTATTCTTTTAATTTTAAGAGTATCTTTTTGTGCGAACCTGATTAGAATTATTAAAATGCCAAGAGGAAAAACGACAAGTTTAGAAAAGCGACCGTGTAAGGAAAATTTCTGTCACCGCAGTTAAAAGGAGATTAAAATCTGCAAATTTTCATGGCAGCATTGACAAAAAGGTCCTACTTCGACGGAGAAACAGGCAGAAACATAGAATTTATACAGTTAATGATTGGAAAAGGGTGCTATGGACTGATGAGTCAAAGTTGAAGGATTCGGACAATCAAGGCGCATTTTTATAGGAAGAACGAAAGCCCAAGGAATGTTGCAGGATTGTGTAGTGCCAACCGTCAACAAAGGAAGGAGTTATATGCTTCTTTGGAGTTGTTTTTTCTACGCCTGTACGAATCGAAGGTATTTGGCGAAAAAATGTTAGAAATACTAGAAAGCAGCAATACCATCAGGGCAACGTCTAATCGGCGAAGATTTTGAATTCATGCAGAACAACAACCCCAAACTCAGCAGTGATATGTTTCTTTAAACTCTATTTGCGCGTCCGAACTAATAGGATGGTAGTGTAATTACACCAAGAGGTTTTATAATGTTGTCACATGTCTGCTGGATAGTATACTGCCTTTTAATATAGTAGTACAACGACCGGTCTAAGATTCTAAGAGCAAAATACTGTGAGTTTCCTCATTTAGCAAATACACATCGATTAACCATTGCTGAAATAGTACTTTTGTTAATTTTTCAGATGTGGACGCTGTTAGGTGAACTTTCCATTATCAAAAAAACGATTGTGATGCACACGGACAGAAATTACCACCTTTTTTCTTTGCGAGTAATGAATAGATGTGACAGCAGCCGTTATTATTTGCGGATATAGATTGCGCAACTGCTATAACACTTTTCATTCCTTCCACAGATAAAATGCGGCCGGAATGTGCCTCAAGACAATCTATTTAAGTATATCTATCCCTTTCGCAGCAGAGGACCTAATAAAACCATTTGGAATGTTGTAAGTTATCCTCTTGTACTTATAAAAGGACAATTACCACTATAAACAATTCGAAGTTACAGATTACCAATTAGTACGTTTGCCTTGCCGACAATAAATCAGTTACGCCAGCTTATACTGTTGACGTATGCATATTTAGGTGTGCATCTGTTAGCTATTCGACGCGATATATTACAGGTACAGATGGTAACTTTATTAAGTAGCTTATTTTACGTATACACACACCAGAGACAACACGAAACTTCACTTCCTGTATACAGGATACCCGTAAATGCAACAAACAAGCTTCCAACGGGTACCGGCACAAACGAAAGCGGGCGTTGGCTCCGCTCGACGCATATTGCATCTCAAAACTTTGTTCGGAACGAGGAAAGTTTGTTTATGATCGTGTTGGCGATAGTAAGCTTAACGAAGTGATCCTACCTGCAGTTCAATGAGGGATAACGACGTGCATGTAGACGCGAACGTATACGTATATCTCCATTCCGGGTCTGTTCCGCTTTAAAAGGCTGTTCTAAATAGATGGTTCGTGAAAATATATATGCGTACAGTTGTGGTTAACTTCTTTAATGGTCCAAGTGATGGTCTTCGAATCGTACTATTGAAAAAACTTCCGTTTTGTTGGGAAGATGAACAATTTTATAACACGATGTAAGGGAGAAATTTAGTAAATATATTTCTATAAATTTCGGCCCATTTAAAATTCCATTTCTACGTCTCCTCCGTGTAATTTTGTACTTTTCCTTTTGATTAATGACCTCCAGGTTTTATTTGATATTTTGACGCCTATTTTGATTATCAAAATGACAATGTCCGAAGATGAGTACGTAATGCCTCCTATTATTTTCTATTTAAAGTTCGCTAACAAGGGGAGGTTCCTGGGTGTCAAATTCGGTTCTTAATAAAACCTGGTAGGTAAGTAGAGTATGGTGAGACTTGAAAATGAAAGTTTTCATTTTTGTTTGTTGAAAAGAATTTAATTTCAACAGATTCATCACGACTGATTAGCATTATTGCGAACAACAAAAAATGTCCGCGATTTTGGTGTAACTAGCGTAAGTATGACTTGTTGTACACATTTGGAACACCCTGTATAATTGAGTATGCTTCAAAATCAATAAAGGATGTTAAAGATTAACAACTTGCGTTAATTTCTTTTCCATATTACTATGATCAGTTCTAGCATTAGAGGGTGGCGCTTAAATGCAACACCCTGTACATGCAACAATTTCTGTTCTATCTATTTCCGTTCAAGAACTAAATCAAGAACAGTGAAAATGTGAATCTTCGAAGGGGTGCATCACAGCACAAACAAAAAATTTCTATTTTCAAATCCCAATCAGTTTCAATCAGATCTGAATTTGACGCCGCGGAACCTTTCCTTGTCAGTCTGTTTTTAGCGTTACGTGTGGATATTCAAATTATAACCTTCCAGGAATTAGTGTTGTATTTCTTCTCCTCAAAAGTTACATTTGAGTCCTTTTGGGAAAATTTTCGGTTCAAGATGGCGACCGATCTCGAAAACAAAGTATTTATTTGAACATAATCGTTAAGGCTATAAATTGAGTCTTTTGAATGGTATAGCATTGTCTGCAGACATTCCTGTTAACTCTGTAAGTACACTAATATACATAAAGTCTTTGCACACCACATCTTGCCTAACCTTACCGAAGTTATTTCTGTCTCTCTCATACCCTCACGCGTTTCAGTACGCGTCTTAATAATCGGCAATAATAACAGGCGTGTCGGTGCTCTTGTATTTATTTTCTTATATATGGGTGTATATGTAGAGGGTATGAATATTAAATGTAAGCGTTGTATGCCTCAAAATATTGCGTTCGTCCCATAATAAGGAATTGCACTTTTCATACTAATAAGTTTTTAAAATATTTATATTCTAAGATAGTTATGCGTCGAACTCACATAGTAAAATCCTAGTAAATCAGCATGTTGTTTCGAAAACAGTGAGGAAATATTTAAATATTGCATCTGCCTGAAATAAATATATGCAAAGCTGTGAATAATATTTGGATTAAATTTATCTTTAGATATTACTATCCATTAAGTGCATGTGTGGATTTTATTGTTCCTGTAGGATTGTAGAGGTTGTTATAAATTCGTACTGAAACATTTTACTATCTTCCTAACCACAACTCTTCACTTAAAAAAAAAAAAGAAAAAAAAAAAACAAACTGGCTCCACGTTTCGATAGCTAATCTGTCGCCTTCAGTAGAAATGCTGACTAACCAACTGAAAGTAAAGCTGCGTTATTTATAACTGGAGACCGGATTATAGGCAAAATGCTTATATTTTATTTGTTTATTATATTTTACGTCTATATGTAGATGTATTACATTTATTAAAGTTAATTAGGATTGATTAACTTTAATCAGTGTAAGACATCTACAAATAGACCTAACATATAAATAAAGTAAAATATTTGCACTTTGTATATAATCGGGTCTCTATTTATAACGTATTAAAGTTACCGTCGACTGAACAATGAACAAATAAATAAGCAAACATGTAACGACTATGGTATTACATGATCTAATAATGAATAGCTAGAATTTAGAAGGCCTAAAGTAAAAAATGGGCTAGGAATAGACATATGCAGAGAACCTAGTAGTAACGCTAGATTTATCTTGTAAGATTCTAATAATAATAATAATAATAATAATCCTTTATTGCCCAACAGCCCAAGGGCCAATTACAGGACAAATTACAATACAATTCTTATTTAAAATAAAATAATTAAAATCGTGTTGCCTACAATAATAACATGCTGAAAATGTATATAATAATGAAACAAAAAAAAGGAAAGACTCACAAAAATGGCTCCAGATCCCGTTTGTTTGCGTTCCTCACCATGTGACTGAGAGGTGCCTTAAGCAAAATGTTGGTATTAGCTCTAGGTACTTGAAATATATTATAGTAGCGAGTATGATGAGTAGGTACGGTAAAGTTTATTTGCGCTAGAAGGGCTGGCGGGTCGACAGTATTTTTCAGGATCCTGCAAAGAAACTCCACACTGTTACGCTCGCGGCGGTCAGCAAGAGATAGAAAACCATGCTCAACAAGTAAGCTATAATACTCGATACCTCTTGCAGGATACACGTTGTCCATTCGAAAGGAGAGATATTTTAGAAATTTCTTTTGAACGCGTTCGATCATAAGCTCTTGGTGTAAATAACGGGGATACCAAACAATGGAGGCGTATTCAAGCTTAGAACGAACGTAGGCATAATATAAACGTTTCATTACACCTAAGTCTGAGAAATGCCTGCAAGAACGCATGACAAAACCGAGAGTTTTGGAAGCAGATGAACACATGGACGAAATATGTTCCGTAAATGACAGTCTATTATCAAACAAAACACCAAGATCCAAAGTTTTGATATTGCGTGGTATGGCTGCATCATTAATTTGGTAGTTATAGTATAAAGTAGTGTGAGTGTTATTGTAGGAAACCACAGTACACTTGTTGATGTTCAGAGGGAGATAATTGACCTTGCTCCAAGTATCAATGCGAAGAAGATTGTCTTGTAAATGTTTACAATCGAAAATGCTACCAACAGTATTAAATATCTTTACGTCATCTGCGTATGCTAAGACGTGACACGTAAACAGAGATAGTAAATCATTTATATAAAAATTGAAGAGAAGTGGTCCAAGATTTGAACCTTCAGGAACACCTGATGTTGGAGAAAACGGCGTAGAGGAATAACCATTGTAGCAGACATAACACTTCCTTCCAGTAAGATAAGACTCAATCAACGTCAGGAAACCCACACCAAAACCAAATTTATCCATTTTTTGTAGTAGCATCTCGTGGTTAATGCAGTCGAAAGCTTTAGAAAAATCTACGTAAATAACATCCACCTGCTTTCGCTTATCAAGCGCTTCACTAAGATATTGGTCAATACATGCTAAATTAGTGATCGTCGACCTACCTGCAACAAAACCGTGCTGATGCTCAGATATGAAAGGAGTTATGCAGGTAGATATTTCTTTGTAAAGCAAATGTTCAAATACCTTAGCGAAATTGGGCAGTATACTTATAGGCCTATAATCAGCAATGTTAGATCGGTTTCCTTTCTTAAATACGGGGGTAATTCTGCTAATTTTCCAAACCTTTGGAAAAGTTGACGTGCTTATCGCTAGGTGGAATATAGTTGACAGTGGATAGGACAGAACAGGAGCACAATCACGTACAAAGGAGCTCGGTATTCCATCATCTCCAGTTGTCATATTAGATTTAAGTCTCTTGATACTGTTCTCCACATCCAATTCAGAGAAGGCATGAACACAAAAATTATTATAATTGAGAAAAGAGTTGAAAGATACATTTTGAACACTAGGTTTATACACACTCGCAAAGACACTGGAAAAGGCATCCACGATTTCGTTTGGCTGGGTAAATTCTCTGCCGCCATACTGCATACTTCCCGGAATTCTGGAAGAAGTTTTCTTGTTGTTAATGAAGCGCCAGAACAACTTAGGATCTCTGTTGATATTAATTTCAGCATCTGCCAAGTAAGCATTGTATGCGTCTCTAATTTCATTCTTTGTGAGAGATCTCAATCGTTTGATTTCATTAAAATATCTATCATCATAGCAACAAAAACTTTCGGCAATCAACTATTTTGCTTCATCATTTACTTAATTTCTCTTTAACTAAAGACAGGTATCTAAATGAGCTCAAAGAAATCATCAAATTTGCAAATTTTAACGGAAAGAAAGACAGCAACAGCTTCGGTGAGGTTCGGCTAGATGTCGTGTCCAAAGACTCTACGTATATCACTGTACGTGCGTAGATATGTATATATTTGATTTTTGTCGGCGTTGCTCTACTGGAAAACATGCTTGCTAAATCATTGAATCGGACGAGAAGCGCAGAATTCGCCCTTTACGATGAAAAGAAAAAAAAAAAAACTGAAGGAAAAGGGGAAAGAAAAGAGAATCAAAGATATACCTTTCGATTCGCGAACATCTGCCGTTAGTTTATGGTTGACGGAACGAGAATACCCGCGTAGAAGGGGAATTGAGCTGGGGAACGTTCTCCACCCGTCCTCGGCAGCCCGAAAATGTCGTTTCTGTCATGCCGAAGCGGAAATTCCGTCAAGCGAAGCGGCAAATATTCGAATTTAAATATAATGATTTAACATGAGAATCTAGAAGTGTATCTATGCGAGATGTTAGACAGGATATACGAGGTACAAGTGAACCCCGCACTACACGCGAGTTTATTTATTCGGAACACAGCGTTTCAAGAGTACTGAGTTACTAACTGAATTAATAAAAATACGAGGGTTAGTTTTTCTCAACCTCCGTTCGTGTCTGTAAACAATCACGGGAGCGGTGGAAGACGGGAATGCCTAGAGCGTGACCGCACATCTCCCCCACTATAATATCTGCTAATTCCAACGTCATTACGTCATTTTCAGCGGAGTTACGGACACGTAAACATAGCTGCTACAATTAATTGCGCCGCCAAGTGCGAGTTGCGCAGTGCAACTCGATTCCTTCAAGCAGACGGGAATTGTGCAGCTGAAATTCATCGAAGAATGACCCTAGTATATGGGGAAAACTTTATGGTGAATGGTGTAGGAAGTTTGAAGAAGCCCGATGAAGGGTGGCAAGGACACAAGTCTGTCGCATGAGAGGACATTGTTCGACGAGTTGACAAAATGGATTGAGACAAACGGAGGTTTACTATCAGCGAGTTGAGTGTGGAATTTCCAGAAGTTTCAAGATCAACTGTGTATACAATATTCCACGCAGAGGAGGTCTTCAGGCTCGTCCATAGATCAATACATCAATCTTCTTGGTGATTATGCCGCAAAGTTAGAAATAATAAGCTAACTACTTCCGGAATTGGACCGTGTCTTGATGAGATATAAAAATTAAATAAGAGTAAGAGGAAAAAGAAAGATAATGAAAGACAAAAGGAACATGAAACAAGGGGGTTAAAAAAGAAATCGTGAAATAAAGAGATACCGTGCCACCTTGGTTTCCTTGTTTTCTCTTCCCACCTCTCTCTTTTTCTCTTTTCTTTATCTTTGTTTCTTTTTCTTTTTATTCCTTTTCCCTCTTACTCTTATTTCTTTTTTATATCTCATCATGACACGATCCAACTCCTTAAGTACTTCGCTTATTACTGACTCTACCCGTAGAATCCTTGGTATTCATTTCAAAAGTAAAGTTTGTACATAACTTTTAGTAATAAATTCATTTCGTTATTTACACTTGTTTTGCTCTTATTAGCTATCGCAGATTGAAAAAGAGAGCTCTCGTATATAAATTATTATTTTCTACGCAGGCTTTTACTGGCAATTTAAGAACAGTGGCTTTTCTTTCATGGATGTTGACTGTATTTTAAGGAAAATAGAAACAACACAACAACAAAGTAGGAATTCCGTGAAGTACTTATAAAACTACCTATCTACTCAACAGTAAATAGGTTAAGTAAAATCTTCCGCCAATAAAATGTAAACGTGAAAAGCCCTATGCTTGTTTTGTAATATTTAGCGTTTCATACTCTGATTAAATTTTAATAATAAAGGCTTCATACTCCGCCATGATAATCCACCTCTCGCCGTGATACTGTTGACGATGGGTTCTCATAACAACTAGAGTTATTCTTTGGTCTATTTCCATCGTTCGTTGAACTTGGATAGTCCGACGTTTCGGCAGTCTGTCTACTGGCGTCATCATCACGCTTCTATGATTTTTGTCTGACGAAACGTCGGCCTATACAAATTCAACAAACAGCAACTCTAGTTATTACGATAATCCATGTACATGATTTTCATCAGATAATTTTAAGATCGCGAACAACCAACGAAAACATTTTACTTATCGCGTATGCGGTATTATATTCGTATTAGGTTATGTCTTACTTCGATCACCTCAGAGGAGGACCAGAAGCCCTCAGCAAGTTCCAAACAGGAAAATACTGGAAGACCGAAGAGGAATCCATCCAACAAAAGCAGGCCATGGGAACGCATATGCACCACCTGGCTTAGGCGCATTTCTAGGCAGCGGAGTATCTAAGTATTATTTATCAGAAATCTAGAAATTAGTTTATCTTAGCGAGCGAAGATAACGTATTTAGAGCGTTCGAAAATTAAAATAAACATGCTTCTATTATACTGCGTTGCGAATTAAGATTTACACCGGCAAGGCAAATGAGGCGGAGAAGAAGTGTGCCCTTCTAGAAACGGTAATATATTCTATACCCGTGTAACACGCGCAGAAAGAAGCTGTTTTCCATCAAACTACAATAGGAATAGCCAAGAAATTATTAAAATGGCAACATATCTCATGATACTTTTCGTGTAGTCTATATGCAACCAGGAAGAAGCATATCGCGCTCACTATCATTGAATCAAACAGCATGAAGAGAATTTCACTTTTACGTTTTGAAAAAGGTAAAAATAAACAATGTCAAACAGTTCTTAGAGGCCTTCCCAATCAATAATTACGAGGTAGGCGCTATAAATTCTCGGCCTGGAGCAATATAAGGAATTTTATTTTTCGCTGTAATCTCCCCTAACTTCTATACATTTATTACAATGATTAACTAAAAATTCGATACCCTTGTAAAAATAATCTCAAGTTTTTCCGTTAAAATGTTCTATAACAGCTGCTTGAAACTCACTGTCGTCCTTAAAACGACGTCACCTAGGGTCTTTTTTTTAAATTAGAAAACAAATAAAAATCACATATCCGTACGATACGGTACTATACAGACATTTACGGTGGAGAGCATAAACAAGTCGCAAACTTCATTCACGTCAAGAATGCAGTAGGTAGCGTTACGATCGGCGGCTGTATTATACACTGGTGAAATTTAATGGAACTGTCATCAAATGACAACATCGTAAACATGAAAGATTGGTTATTAAAATCTTGTATAATAAATAGTAAAGTTTTTCATATTTTAAGTGCAAGACATTATGGTTATATGACCTGGTAAAATAATACCGCAGCAATAAAGTAAATGTAACATCAATTGCAATATAAATGTTATCCTTCGGTTGTTTCATTTACCGAAATAGTTGGAACTTATTTAATTATGTTAAAAAGTAAATGAGATTGTATTTAGGGTAAATCGAAAGGAACATAAATGTCATATGACAAGCTTTAAAATAACATTATTACCATGGATAAACTTGAATCGAAAATATAACTTCGACATGAATGGTTGTATATATAGTGTTATACCAAGTCCTTTATCATGAAGTAAATCTCTCCGTTGGTAATCTCCATCAATTTTAAAAGAGAAAGTTTCAATGGTATGATTGAAACTAAGCAATATGTGTGAGATAAAGGCAAACGAGGAAGAATGTTGCTGATTATGGGTTCAAAGGGACTGTATCCAAGTCCATGGAATGGCTTCAAAATATATGCCAACATACAAGATCCTTAAATTTTGCATAGAGTTTGGTTACTGTCAATGGTAAAGTTAGATGAGTTGTTTGGTGAAAAAGAAAACAGCAGTGCAAGTATATTTGTCGACTGTACCCCGACTGCAGTAAAACCAGTGTACGTTTTTAACGACTGTACAGTCACTAAATAATTGCATGCATATTAATGACAATATCATAAAATAAAAAATACAATAAAATATCAAATATATTCATTAATTATAAAAATCTTTTAAATGCACATATTACAAATTTATATAATTCTCTTCATATCTGCAATAAATTTAATAAAAAAGATTTCTTTACTGTTAGCATTTTATTTATAAAATAACAAATGAAATAAACATATGAATTATTATAAATCAATAGGTAGAGTGAAAAAGGTGAACAAATAATTTCAATTTATTTAATTTTCTAATGCTAGTTAAATACCGACGTCTCCATAGCAAAATGTCTCGTTCCATTAGCACACGGTTTCGATTCCTTTTTAACCACTTCAATCCTATTTTTTTTTTTAATTTTCCATAATGTGTGTTTCAACTAGGGCAAATTGTCATCTGCAGTAATAAACTGCAAAAGATTAATAAATTGATTTAAATCGAAGGTCAAAATGTATTATATTTACATTTAATAATTTTGTACTTGTAGGCAATTCATTTCTTAAAATGAATGAGTGGACATATACCTTTATTATAGATTTTTGAGCTTCGTCTAAGTGATATTGTTTCACGAAGGCGTTTCTTAAGGGGCGAACAGGGAATTCCTCTTGTATTAATCTCTTTGGCATTACTCTCATACTGTTCTTTCACTTACACCAAGTCAATTTAACAGACCTTGATTTGCAATTTTCTTGCTTCAGTTTGCAGATGTAAATCGTAAGCCATTAGCCTCTGCCAACTGCCAATATGTTTCCCTTGAGGAGGCATACGAAATCAAAGCTGTAGTTTTGTAATGGTAGAGTAAAAATTATTTTGTTTAAAGATGAAATACCATGGAAAACTGCAGGAAACAACGGCAACAAAATCGTAAGTAAATTTGACAACTGATAGAAATTTCATGAATTTCTCCTGTGTGAACATGCCTCGCCCATTAGCCAATGGCAAGTCCGCATTTTAAGGCCTATCTATTCCAAGTCTGCAATCTTAACGTGAACGGAATATAGTTCTCTTCTGTACTATACCGTCTGTATTTGCCATTTTGATTTAAACTTATTAAAAATCCGTAAAACGATATTCATAATTTACGCAATTCGGGAAGGAAAAAAATCGCTCGCGCAGACAAAACAAACATCCGGGCGCTTTAATCAACGTCAGACGAAAATAAAACATTCAAAAAAGGCTTCCCCGCTCTGTCGCCGGAGGCGTCCGAGCTTTACAAGTGTGTGATTTATCGTACACGGGCCAGAGGTACGTTCCAGCGTCGTGTGTGACCGACAGACGTAACGGCGACGGCTATAAATAACCGAACGAGAATGCCCGGTTATTATTATTGCTAATCCGGACATCGTTTGTATCGCGACGTTACACGAAGCGGGTGGGAAAATTCGCATGTGGTACATTTCGCGATAAAATTTTAGTATATACTCGGAGAGGAAACTACTATGTTTAGACAAGAATAATTTAAGTAATTTTCACTCTTAACTAACTAATAGTGTCATAAATAAAAAAATGAAAATAATAATAATCTTTATTGCCCAACAGATATTTACAAGTAAATAAATAATATGTAGTGCAATTACAATATATAAAAAAAGAGAGAGAAAAGAAACAACAAAAAATACACACACTTGTTCACAATTTCATGGATGTATTTCAAATTTAACAAATGAATCCGGGTACACAGTGTTGCATTTCCACACATATGTGTTCAGGGTGCTTTTGGTAATATGTTGGTATATGCAGTAGGCAAATTGAACGTATCACAAGATCTATGGTAATACTGAGGAACGAAAAACGGAATACGAAAAAGTAGCGCGGGAGGATGAACTAAATGGTATATAACACATGGACTGAAAAGTCCCGGGCCTAACACATAGATGACACTAGTTTTATTGCAGTCACCTTTCTTTATTCATTAGTTTGTGAGTTATTGTGCTACTTTTGTTATTTTCAAAAAAAATGGATCAAAAACAATTTCGTGTTTTAATTTTACACTGCTTCTTGATGGGAAAAAAATACCGTTCAAGCGAAGCAATGGCTTGAAAAGTGTTATGGGGACTCCGCTCCATCAGAAACAACAATAAAACGTTGGTTTGCTCACTTCAGACGTGGTCGTAGAGACACCGATGATGCAGGACGCAGTGGACGTCCAAATGAGGCGGTAACACCAGAAAACATAAAAAAAATCCACAAAATCGTTTTGAATGATGTGTGTGAAGTGAAGTTGCGTGAGTTAGCTGACATCGTAAAGATATCAAAAGAACGTATTGGCTTTATATTGCATGAGCATTTGACTATGAGAAAGCTCTGTTCAAAATGGGTGCCGCGTTTGCTCACTGTTGACCAAAAACAAGAACGTGTTGATGATTCTGAGCAGTGTTTGGCCATGTTTAAACGTAACAAATCGGAATTTTTGCGTCGATATGTAACAATGGATGAAACACGGATCCATCACTTCACTCCGGAATCAAAACGATCGTTATCTGAGTGGACAGCAACTGGTGAACCTCGCCCAAAGCGCCCGAAAGCACAACAATCGGCCGGAAAGGTTATGGCCTCGGTAATTTCTGATGTGCGTGGTGTAATATTCATCGAATATCTTGAGAGAGGAAATACCATCAACAGTGAATATTATATAGCGTTATTGGAGTGTTTGAAGGCCGAAATTGCAAAGAAAGGACCGCATATGGCAAAGAAAAAATTTTGTTTCATCAAGACAACGCACCGTGTCACAAGTCAATCAAAACAATGGCAAAACTACATGAATTGAACTTCGAATTGCTCCCACATCCACCGTATTCGCCAGATTTGGCTCCCAGCGACTACTGCTTGTTCGCAGACCTCAAAAAATGCTCGCCGGTAAGAAATTTCGCACGAATGAAGAGGTTATCGCTGAAACTGAGGCCTATTTTGAGGCAAAAGATAAATCGTTCTACAAAAGTGGTATTGAAATGTTAGAGCGGCGCTGGAATGATTGCGTTGCTCTTGATGGAGATTACGTTGATGAATAAAGCTAATTTTGAACCAAAGAAACCGTGTTTTCTTTGTTAGGCCCGGGACATGGGCTGAAAAGTCCCGGTCAGGTCCCCAATACACAGAATATGTAGCAGCTTCAACTCTGTGGAGTTTGTCGAGTTGGATATACATACAAGCTGCGGTTTATCATCCTTTTTGACGATATATAGGCGGGTGCATTACACATAGCTGAATTCTTTTTCCATTTTCCTTTTTTCCTAACCTCAAACACTGGTAAACTACTTTTTTAAGTTAAATTAAAGTTTAACTATACTACTTACCTATAAGTTTTCAAATAACAGGATGTGGTTTGTAAATATTTCGTTTTAAAGAAAAGTGATATTTCTGATACTGTAAATCATATTCAGTTATTCCTTTATTATTTGCTAGAAGAATCCCTGGGATCAATAGAGAATATTATTCAATATACAGGGCAAATTCAATCTACACGCAAAGATTGACTGAAGAAATGACAGTTTATATTACAATCGCTTACTTTAATTTCCACCAAAAATAAAGAGAAATCATCGCAGTAATCCATGGAATATTTCCTGCATAAAACCAACATATGAACGTACGTGTTTTCCTTCGGATAGAACCATCGTTATTAAATTCACATCCCGGAAAATTATATAAAGCCCGTAGCAGCCTCCAGCAAAGTTCAATTAGATGTACTTACACGCGTCCGTGACCATACTGCCTACTGTACGGTATTCGAAAACAAGTTCGTCTCGAATCAAGGCGTTAGGAATAATTAAATTCGTATTTGGGCACGTGGCTTATATTTACACTGGGTATTAGGAGAGGTTAAATACAGCTCTCGCTATATGAAAGTTCTCGTGTTCTATAAAACAAATACGCTTATTACTTCAACTCTCAGAGCTGCAATGGAATAAAGATCTACCTCCAACCTGAGATTATAATGGAATTGGAATTCTATACATGACGTTAGAGATAATTATGTTTTTTTCTGGAGAGAGAAAACGCATAATATACGAGAGCGACTTCAAATGTTTCCGGAATCAGTAGACGAAATGGTCGACTAGATTCATGATGTCGCGACAGCCGATCGCCGATTGAAGCTCCCGAAACGTCGGACTATACAAGTTCAACGAAAGATGGAAATAACCCAAACAACAACTCTAGTTATTATTGGTACATGCTTTATTATTTATCTAATACCTTCACTCTTGATCCTATCCCATTTTTTTTTAGCCCGGTATTCCACTTAGATGTCCTATTTCCATCGCAATTATCTTTACTTCGCCTTTCAATAATTTTTTAAGGCACAATGAACCAGTGTTATGTTGGTGAGATGTGGAACCTCACATTCTCCCGTGTCTTTAGCAGCTCCAAGTCACACTTTTCCAATAGGATACTTCCCATACCCACGTAGCAAGAGCTTCTCTAAACCGGTTTGTATATACTCATATCAATATCTTGCTATGACCATCCAGATCTTCCGAGTGAACACCACGTGTGTGACGTTATAGGAAGAAAACTGAGCAATCCACAGCAAACTCTTCTCCAATACGAACTGTAGATTAGTTGCGACAGTATATGCAAGGGGAGATCGAACCATCTACTGGAATCAATCCCACGAAAATTGAGGGAGTGTGAAACTAAGGGGGAAGGGAGAGGGGTCAACACATTATTAATAAAAATAAAATTAAATTGTATCAATCTTTTGTTTTGTTTTGTTTTTTTTTTGATGGTACAGTCAAGTATTACCTTTGAATAGTTAAACGTTTTAGTCAAGTTTGGTGAAAAAGTTCACAACCTTCCTCTTGGTGTTACAATTTCTATGTCATGCAGCATATCTCACCTATATATTAACTAAATTGTACCATATTAATATTTTTATGAATATTAAACGTTGCTAATGCTGGAATTAACGTTCTATTTGTAAATGATTTAGCAATATACATTAATGCAAGTTAAATGCAACATACCCGACCATTTGCCAATATCAAGTTATGTGTTTATCCGTTGTGTGTCATATTGCAGCAAAGCCTTTTAATTAAAATGTGGAATTTGATATGCATGCAATATTAGCGGCACAATTAACCACTAAATTCAGAAACAACCACAACTGACAAAGCTATTTACTGAAAGTCATAACATCAAGTACATAATGTATACGTTATTTGTCGCTTTATAAAACAAATATTATCAAATATTCAATTGTGGGGATAATATTTTACGCTAGTAGCTCTTTTACTATAACACAGCATGTGATAAATCTTCTTCGAATTTGTTACAGAAGATGTATCTGATAGATGAGAATTTTGCATTCGTTCAGATTAACTGTTAGCTTGTTTGTTGATACACCATAGGTGGAATATATTAAGTTACCATTGTAAATAATTTCAATTCTAAGAATTATTAATTAACTAATAGCACATGGGCTGAAAAGTCCCGGGCCTAACAAACGAAACACGGTTTTTTTGGTTCAAAATTAGCTTTATTCATCAACGTAATTTCCATCAAGAACAACGCAATCATTCCAGCGCCGCTCTAACGTTTCAATACCACTTTTGTAGAACGATTTATCTTTTGCCTCAAAATAGGCCTCAGTTTCAGCGATAACCTCTTCATTCGTGCGAAATTTCTTACCGGCGAGCATTTTCTTGAGGTCTGCGAACAGCCAGTAGTCGCTGGGAGCCAAATCTGGCGAATACGGTGGATGCGGGAGCAATTCATTGAATTCATGTAGTTTTGCCATTGTTTTGATTGACTTGTGACACGGTGCGTTGTCTTGATGAAACAAAATTTTTTTCTTTGCCATATGCGGTCGTTTCTTTGCAATTTCGGCCTTCAAACGCTCCAATAACGCTATATAATATTAACTGTTGATGGTATTTCCTTTCTCAAGATAGTGGATGAATATTACACCACGCACATCCCAAAATACCGAGGCCATAACCTTTCCAGTCGATTGTTGTGCTTTCGGTCGCTTTGGACGAGGTTCACCAGTTGCTGTCCACTCAGATGACGATCGTTTTGATTCCGGAATGAAGTGATGGATCCATGTTTCATCCATTGTCACATATCGACGCAAAAATTCCGGTTTGTTACGTTTAAACATGGCCAAACACTGCTCAGAATCATCAACACGTTCTTGTTTTTTGGTCAACAGTGAGCAAACGCGGCACCCACTTTGAACAGAGCTTTCTCATAGTCAAATGCTCATGCAATATAAAGCCAATACGTTCTTTTGATATCTTTACGATGTTAGCTAACTCACGAAACTTCACTTTTCGATCATTCAAAACGGTTTTGTCGATTTTTTAGATGTTTTCTGGTGTTACCGCCTCATTTGGACGTCCACTGCGTTCTGCATCATCGGTGTCTCTACGACTACGTTTGAAGTCAGCAAACCAACGTTTTATTGTCGCTTCTGATGGAGCGGAGTCCCCATAACAATTTTCAAGCCATTGCTTCGCTTGGACGGTATTTTTTCTCATCAAGAAGCAGTTTAAAATTAAAACACGAAATTGTTTTTGATCCATTGTTTTGAAAATAACAAAAGTAGCGTGACTCTTAGCACAATAACTCACAAACTAATGAATAGAATATCGTGAAATTTTAACAGCTGTCTTTTGAAGATTAGTACTAACTGAGAGAAAGGTGACTGCAATAAAACTAGCGTCATCTATGTGTTAGGCCCGGGACTTTTCAGCCCATGTGTTACATTAACGTGACACGTACTATACAAGTTTTCCAGTTCTTCCATCATTTCACTCATTTTCTAAAGCGATAGTTGATAAATCTATTGCACCATGAGAGAACTGTAAGTTTGCTTTTATTAAACATCATCTCCCGAGTAATTACCGTGTTAAACTTAAACAATTAATATGCAAATGTATTCCGTTTAATGAATTCATTCATTGTTATAATTTGGAAATTAATTTGCATAATGAATGCGGTTACCAAGAGTCTTTTGTTTTGTCTATCGATTGAGTAAACGTAAACCGCGTGCAATGCTTTCGATTGTACAACGTTCCCGGGCATTCTATTAAATCTTTAACGAACAACACAACGGTTACTGAGTATTACATTTTTCTATGTTTCGTTGTATACGCGTTATATGTTTCGATGACTGCAGTGTAGTGAAGAATCTCAAGCGATTTTATCTAAAAAGTAGGGTTTCTTTTATTTCAAATTTCCAACATAAAGTACACCTGAAATGTCTTCGAAAAAGTTAAGAGATGGCGCACGAAGGTTGAACTAGAAAACTTGTGAAACTATTGTAAAATAAAAGGGATGTATTGCAGTAGATTCCACATTACACAAATTAATAATATATTCAAGACGCAGCGTTTCCAGAGCACATGGATTGTCAACCGATTTACCGACAGTCATCTCGCTTCATCTCGAATCAAGGCGTTAGGAATAATTTAAATTCGTATTTGGGCACGTGGCTTATACGTACACTAGGTATTAGGAGAGGTTAAATATACAGGGTGGCGCAGGGGAACGGGAAATTTTGAAATAACGTCATTTCCACGAATAAATTCATAAAACTAGTAATTTATTAACGAAAGTGCATGTATGCAGCATGCCATTTATGTTTTTACAATCAAAATGACCAAAAGTGTCTCTTTACTTTTTAAAGATGACATCGGAAAGATGTCCTCCCATTCGGCGTTCACACTCTAACAGCCTGTTATGAAAACTCTGGAATGCGCGGTGTAGCAAATCTTGGGGAATGGCAGTGATTTCGTGTTGAATGTTCTCCTTCAGTTCATGGATTGTTGCAGGTCGTGTACGGTATACCTTGTCTTTAAGATACCCCCACAGGAAGAAGTCGCACACATTAAGATCAGGGGATCGCGCAGGCCATTCAATGTCACCGTTACGTGAAATAATGCGTCTTCCAAACAATTGACGAACTGCTGCCATCGAATGTCGAGCACTGTGTGACGTGGCTCCGTCCTGCTGAAACCACATGTGTTCCATTTTAAGATTAAGCTCGTACAGTCCCGGTGTAAAGAATGTTTGAAGCATTTCAACATATCGAGCGGATGTTACTGCCGCTGCACTACCATCCTCATGTGCAAAAAAAATAAGAGTCGATAACACCATGACATGATACAGCACACCATATTGTGACCTTGTCGCTATGTAGTGGTCGCTGGTGTAACTCACAAGGATTGTCCTGGGCCCAATAACGAAAATTCTGTTTGTTTACGAAACCGTTCAGGTGAAAATCGGCTTCGTCTGATATCCATATGTTACCAACGAAATTCGCGTCCTCGTTAATTTTAGCCAATATCTACCTACTAAACTCCAAACGTGACGCTGGGTCTCGTTCATGTAATTGTTGCACAATCTGCAACTTATAGGGATGGAAATGTAATTCGTGCAGTATTCTTTGTAAGCTTCGTCGCTTAATCCCTAGCGTAGATGCATGCTGTCGAACGGAGCACCCTCAATGTTCTCTGGGGTACGTACCGTTCGAATGCCACCTGGAGCTTTCTTTTTCAAGACAGATCCTGTTTCTTCAAAATTACGCACCCACGTTGTAATCGCATGCGCAGATGTGACACGTCCATGACGTCCAAGCTGGTAATGCTGTCGAACTATTCTCTGCGCGGCAGTCGCACTATCACCATTTTTATAAAACGCTCTCACAGCAACTGCACGTTCTGCACCAGTCCAACGATCCATGATTTCTAAAGGGCAATGCGTTCACAACAATTGTGCGACGTTACGAACAACTGTCGGCTCTACAGTGCTGACAACTGTAACGTTCAAAATTTCCCGTTCCCCTGCGCCACCCTGTAGCTATCTCTATATGAAAGTTCTCGTGTTTTATAAAACAAACACGCTGTTTACTTCAACTCTCACAGTTGCAATGGAATAAAGGGAGATCTAACTCCAACCTGAGAAGATAATGGAATTGGTATTCTAGGTACGACGTTAGAGATAATTATGTTTCTTCTGGAGAGCGGAAACGCATAATATACGAGGGCGACCTGAAATGTTTCCCTCAATCAGCAGATGAAATGGTCGACCAGATTCATGATGTCATGTTAGTTGATCGCCGATTGAAGCTGAAAGAGATAGCGGAGACAACAGGCCTCTCAGAAGAACCCGAAATTTTGGGTACGAAAAAGCTTTTGGCGCGATGGATACCGCGCCTGCTCACGCCGGAAGAAAAACGAAATCGGGTTACCGCTTCGGAGGAATGTCTAGCCAGGATCCAGCGCGATACAAGGAATTTCTTCATACGTTTCGTAACCGTGGATGAGACTTGGATCCACCGCTACATACCGGAGACCAAAGAACAGTCGAAGCAGTGAATTTTTCAGGGCAAATCGGTTCCGAAAAAACTACAACACTATTTGAAAAAGTGTATACCAATACTGTGTTTTCCTTGTAGATTCCGGAAACATTTCAGGTCGTCCTCGTCAGTATATCTTTGAATAGTACTCAGCGGAATTAAAAGAAAACAGACAATTAAAAGCATAATAATTTCGTAAAGGGAAAGAACTATTCTCCGCATAGTATAACTTGAAACTACGTCATAATCACAACGTTCATAACCTCCAAACGACATTGAAGACATACTTGGCGTCTTAGGCGTATTGCACCCGCTTCAATTCGACCACTTTCCGGCGTCATGGAACATTAAACTTTGACGACGTAATCTAGTAAGCGCGGGAAATTCGCCAAAGCGTACAAAGCGCACGAAATTAGAACGTGAATATTCCAGTAGATGGCGCATCGTACTGCACCGGTTGAATGCAATCAAAGGAACCGGGTACCTACCGCGATAACGTTCCGCTACGATTATGGAACGTGTGAAATATGCAAGGAGGATTTCGAAGGACCGGGAGCCGTGGAGGGGGTGGGGGAAGGGAGTCGAAATCCGCGCGCACAAAGTTCGACACTTACGACGTTAATTGGTGATTTCGGATGCCACGCCACATGTCGGCATGCGAGAAACTGTCCCGCACTGACGGCGATGAGCTTTAACGAGGTCCCTTCCATTTCGAAAAGAGGTTAAGGAAGAAGAGGTATGCATTCGGCGGGTAAAGCAATTGAAGTTTGGCGGTCGGGCGCTGGAACGAGGACGGACAATGGTGTGGTGGTTTAACGCGAAGATGCGGGAAATGCTAATAATACCGCGCAATTTTCAAAGCGTCCCCAACGGTTTAATTAATACCGCCGGGAGTGTTTTACGACAGCGTCGAACGCAACGGGGACAACGCTGAATGTATCGATTAGGAGGAGTGTTGATAAGCGTGAAAGCACTATTTTTGACGTTTGCTTAATACGTAGCCAACTTCAAAGTTGTTAAGCGCAATTTCTAATTGAAGCAGAGTAAACCAATCATGCAGCACTGTTGTTTTAGTATGTTCACTCAAAAGAAGGAATTTAGCACGCTATACTCCATTCGCGTTAAGAGTGCAGATTTGAAATAGATAGTCTTTAAAATACGGGCTTGCCATTGGCTAATGGGCGAGGCATGTTTACACAGAAGAAATCCATACAACTTCTTTATATGAAATTTCTGTCATTTGTCATACTTACTTACGATTTTGTTGCCGTTGTTTTCTGCAGTTTCTCATTGTATTTCTTTTTTTTTTTCAAGTTCTGACAGAAATAGTTCTTTTCAGAGCTTTTTTATATCATCATTTAATAATTCACTACTACACAACTAATTATACAAACAAAATAATTTTTTCTCTACTATTACGAAATTACAGCTTTGATTCGGTATGCTAGAGGTTCATGGCGGATGTATGCCATCAGTTTCGCACGCAAAAACTGCTACCAACGATGAAATGGTCGACAAGATTCATGATATCGTGTTAGCCGATCGCCGATTCGAGCTGAAAGAGATAGCAGCGACAACAGGCGTCTCAAAAGAACGCGTTGGCCATATCCTACATGAAATTTTGGGTACGAAAAAGCTTTCGGCGGGATGGGCACTGCGTTTATTGGTGGTGGGTCTGGCCAGGATCCAATGCAATCCAAAAGATTTCTTACGTTCCGTAACCGTGTATGAGATTTGGATCCACCACTACATACTGGAGACCAAGGAACAGTCGAAGCAGTGAAAAAATCTTCGACGGGACTACATCGAAAAATAAAAATACAAAACCACACCAATACCGTGTTTTTCTTGTCGATTCCGGAAACATTTCAGGTCGCCCTCGTATTCGTGAATACGTGTTTTCGTCTTCGGCGTAGTATTAGGGGCATTTTATACTTCAACAACGTGGGATGACATTTTTACAGCCGAGACGCTAGTCGAAACACGTTAAAATAAGAAAAGCTTTGATACTTGAAGACGTACAAATGCTAGAATTATTCCGGCGGAAATAAATGCATCGTAAACATCGAAAGCGGCCACTTTATAGTAAGAAGCGATAATCTACTTTCGCGAACCATTTACCGCAGTCAGTCTATAGTTTTCTCGAACTTTACCCCGTGACCAAAGCCAACCACCGTCGCTATATTCGCTTTTCGCAACTTCAGAGATGCCGTTTCAACGGCGCGGCACTTATTCCGTTACGACGATGGATGGTATCGAGTTATCGATTAGATGCACGAGAGCTTGTCGGTTGGAATGCGCCTTGCAAGACGGTCCCGTCTCGTGTTCGGGATAGATTAAGTTAGCTAACGTCTTATTTTCTCGATTAGTTTAAAAAGGGTACTTTAACGATATGCACCACTCTCATTATGTTATTTTCTTTGCTCCGTATGCCTTTAAAATTTTTATTCGCCGTTAGCGATTGGACAAACAATGGAAACGATTTATATTCAGGGCCGTATTTCTTTATTTTCATTCTTATTATTTATTTATTTTGCTCTCTGTAGAATATATCGAATTTTATTTTAATATGTATGTACATTACGCATTGTATACGTATGCAAGCCGGCTATTCACAATACTCTAGCTAAAAGTGCCTAATTTAAAAGTCATTATGTACAACGTCGTCGAACAAATAATGACAACCGGTAACACGGTTGACAATGAGAGCCCACGTGCTTTCGAAACGCTGCGTTCCGCGTAATTAATAAATTTGTGTGAGTGGAGTTTACTGCTATACTTACCACCGTACCATTGTAATCTATATCCTATAAAAATGGTATGGGCTCAAGTCAAGGAATATGTTGCTGCAAAAACAAAAGTTTTAAATTGTCAGAGGTAAAGGAATTATTGGTTAGATAACGTAGTTGAAGGTATAATGGAAGAATTTATTATCATTACTAATACTAGATCATCATTAGAAATGTACTCATTCAGTGATGGTTTCGAATTGGCAACATAAAACAATATTTGAAGTAATTGGTATATCGTGCTATAATTGTGATTTTTGTAGCTATTTTAAAAAATAAACTATTAAAGTATCACATAGAAGTCTATTTATATGCGATATAATAAAATATACGACATATTTTAAATAAAATTATTTCCTTTATTTGAGTTGGATTCAATAAATTGCAATAAACTTAAATGTATGTTTGTAAACATCTTACTAAAATATTTGCCATTAGAATTTAGACTTACTTCGAAAGAAACTGTTAATTGTTATAATACAACTGATATTTTACTTTCCAGTCAGCCGCAATTATTTAATCGAGTTTTGGCAGTGTAATACGGGCGCTGATAGCAGCGCTATCTACTACATTCTTAAGGTGAATGTACTACATGTAGTTCTGTATAATGTGGCCGAAATGGTTGAAGACAGGGATACGCATGTGAATGTATATTTTGTAGGACAAGCTTCAGGCCCATCTAGCGGCAGAGCATATTTTGTACTTGGTAATTTGTAATACATTTTCTTTTAGTTATAACTACAAACTACAATAGAATCCAATTGAAAATTATTTATAGTTTGTGATGACAACTAAAAGAAATGGTATTATATTGAAATTGTCTACAAAGATACTTAGGAATGAAACAAAAAAAATAGCAAACAAGTAATTTATTTAGTGTATTGTGTAATATAGTACAACAAAATAATCATGTTTTCAATATCAAATTATTTATTTACCATATATATACTGATAATACTAATTTAACAAAGCTATCCACAATTAAATTTTGTATTTCGATTGTATGGCTGTAAGTACGAAATGCGAATGGACCATTTATAAGTACATACGTTTTCATTTTCTTAGTAAATCCCTTTTTGTGTAATACCACTGAAAAAAGCAACACGCATATATTATACACATAAGACTACATATCAAATCAACATTACAATTATTCAAACATATCTAGCCAATCGTAGTCTTGAGCTAAATCTATATTAATAAAAATATATCGTTTAAAGATTTCACAATTTTCAATGGTACTCGTAATATTTTTAGTTACCCAGCTGTTACTATATCTAATCGCAGTTGATTCGATAGAATAAGTGGAAATGCTCCGGTAAAGACTGCTTCGTTTTCTAACAACATTCTCTTCTTTGGTTGGTAAGAAGTTGATGGTTGTTCTAAAATAACAATAATAAATATTAAACATAAATCGAATGAAATTATCGTTTACAAAAGTAAATGGCAATGAGTGTTTCTTTGGTCAAAGTTTTCCTTGGGCTCTCATCCTTTGAAATATCACTAGTGGCATATGATGGAAAGCATACTTCGTACCAGGGCTGCTTAAATAAAGCCCAGTCGTGATTTGGATTAGAAAATCGAAGCAGAACAGCTTCTCCTTTCGTTATACCATCAACTGATTAACTGCAGATTATAGTTATAAATAGAAAAGTAACAAAACTATTAATAACAACACATACGCTCTGAGGATATAATATGCCTGGACGAAGATGCAGACAAAGATCGATACTCTACAGCAGAGATGCATTAGCAATGCTAACTGACACCTACCAACGCTGACCGGATACTAACATAATCCTAACCTAACAGTTACCTTAAAAATATCACAGTAGTTACATAATCTGTATTTTAGGTAAAACTTTTGCAAGAGACCGCCCCCGGCCCACATCGCAATCGTACTGATCCTTCAACCAATAAAAATGTGGCAATTTACTACCAATTCACAATACCCTGGTTGAAGAAGCTTCATACGAAAACTAGGGCCTTGCTGGATAGACGTGATTAATTCTTTTAATTTATCGTGTATTTCTATAGCTTGCTGCGAACCGATACGTTTACATTTAATTTTGTAGAGATCGCTGTAAATAAAAGTGAAATCGAAAAAAAGTGCATTGGCTCCATTTGGACCTCAGTTCATTGGTTGGGTAATTATTTACGGTCAGTCATACAGATATTTATAATTTATCGAGATCTTGGGTAATTTCAATCTTTAATCTAAGTATAACTTTAATACTCTGTTGTCAAAACCATTCTTTTCACAAATTAGAATACAATTGCAGAAGTGCATTTTCAGTGGTAGCGAATGCAACAAACTTAGTATGTGTATACCATTAGCACGAGTATACACCCTATTTTTTGTTGGTTTCACAATATACCGTTATGAGCAAGTATAAGTTTACCAGAGCGATGATTCAACATTCTTCGTTTCGAAACATCGGCGTTAACTCTACCGTTTCCTCGACATGAAATTTGTATGATACAGTTTAATTAAATAAGTTTATAATTTGACGCGAAGTTAGCGTCGTGGAAACTTATTAACGGGTACGATTGTATCCGTGAAATTACGCTTTTGGTGCTTCCAGTCTCCTTCGATGTATAGCTGGTATTAAATTACGTGCCGGTGTACGCGGTGCTTGAAGAAAAAGCTTCGAAATTAACGCTGATACGTAAAACTCGATTTGTTTAGAGCAGTGCCTCTCAAACTTTTATGCGTCTATATGAGAGTTGAAAAAAAACTTCATAGATAAACAAAAATTTCAAATTAAATATGTATGTTTAATATATATATAGTATATTTTCAATTGCGGGTTCCATAAAATACGTCACATTTGGAATGTAAAGAACAGTCATAACTACAGTTGGGATGTCTTCCTGCGAGATAGGTTCGTGTTGGGTACGCAGCGCCCTCACTAGTGCAGTGTAATAAGACAGATGAAGAAGTTAGTACTGACCGTTCTCGAAATATATCATCGTCGCCAATGAGAGTGCACTCTCATAAAATAAATCAATAAATCTATTTTTCCTTTTCAATATAATCACCCTTAAGCACAATACACTTATTAGATCTATGAATATTTTTTTCTAAACCATCATAAAAGTATTTTTTATCTTTCGCCTCAAAATGGGATAAAATTGCCTCCTTTACTTCATTGTCGTCGGAAAACTTTCCTCCGTGTGTCTTTTTTTAAATTGGGGAACAAATAAAAAACACTGTGTGCCAGGTCTGGACTGTAGGGTGGATGGAATATTGATTGAAAGCCATGCTTGTGCAGAGCAGCCATTGCAACTTTGCTCTTGCGAACCTGCGCATTGTCTTGCAAGAGCAACACACCCTTGGTCAATTTTCCTCGACGTTTTTCCTTGATGGCCTCCTTTAATTTTTCTAATATTGCTGCGTAATATTCTCCGGTTATGCTCCTACCATTTTCTTTGTAATCAATCAATAATATCCTCCCCACAATCCCAAAAAACAGTAGCCATCAACTTTTTTCTTCAAACGGGCATCTTGCAGTAGAAATTTTTGCACTTTTTCGACGATGTCTGATGTGGTCGCCTCAACTGGCCGTCTTGAGCGGGGATCATCTTCAATCGACCCCCGACCATGTTTAAAAAGACCATGCCACTTATAAATCATTGATTTACTAGGGCACTGTTCCCCATAAACGGTTTCCATTTCATTCAATATGGTTTGAGGGTTGCAACTTAACTTATATACTAATGATGAGTCACCAATCAGAATTACACATAGCGAGCGCCCCTATCCCCACTCCATCCCCTCCATTCCACGAACTTCTGGACCTCCCCTCGTAGATTCGCTCGTCTACTTCATTTGACATGTGCCATGAATACTGTGTGACAGTAATGCCATATACATAAATACACGATGCAGCCATGTCGTGTCACCACATACATCCCCTTTGATAGGCTTGATATATTTCAGAAAACTATTTTAATGCGCTGTATGCAGTATTATTACTTCTACAGTAAAAACTCTTGCTTCTACTGGTGGCTGATTTAAATTAGGGTTTATATTTAAAACATATTCACGTTGAACATCATTCTCCTCTCTTTACAGTTGCTTGCTGTCAAGAAAATCTGCAAGGACTGACAATTTAACAAAATGTTTGGTAGCCATGTGTGATGGGTGAAGAAAGTCCACATATAACACATCTTCAATGGAAGACTAATATATATCTTCCAATAATTAAGGATATGTATACATACTGTGATTACGTAATGGCCTCATAAGTCCCCTGAATTCAGATACTAGCTTTCCACAAACAAATTCAGCAATGATTAATTATTAAAATCTATTTCATCGTTTAGTTATACATCTGAATTTTTAAATTTATTTGTCTCTAGAAACTCGAAAAAGTTTACTTTTAAATTTCAGTAATTGTTGAATATTTGGTTATTCTCCAGTAAATGAAGTACATAATTGGAAGTTTTAGATAGTTTGCCATTGTTTATTGTTCTTAATAAGTTTTCCTAATGAGGTGGGTTTTGTGGGTTGCCTTTATATTCGATTTAGTTAATACTGTGTTCATTTTTCACTAGTTGGCCCTGTATGTATTAATACTTTGTAGCTACCTGTTTTCTCCTTTATATTTATATAAACTTTTTCAATTGCTTTTTTATAATTCTTTTTCATTAACAATTGACCTATTAATTTGGCAATATATCCATTAT
Source organism: Trypoxylus dichotomus (assembly GCA_023509865.1). Classification (NCBI taxonomy): domain Eukaryota; kingdom Metazoa; phylum Arthropoda; class Insecta; order Coleoptera; family Scarabaeidae; genus Trypoxylus; species Trypoxylus dichotomus. Next base: position 58,123,495 of record CM042078.1, read on the forward strand.
TTACTGCTATTTATATAATAATATTATATTCTTTATATATTACCACTAAATAAAGAAAGTTTTCTTTATTTAGTGGTAATTAGATTATGTGGATGATGTCATGAAATGAAACCATGTCTGTGTGTGATGACTTATGATAAATTTTGTATTGTGTTTTACTTCTTCGCCCATGTTCGATATGGATTTCCAACAAGTATCTGCAGATTCAATGGAAATTGTTAAACCTTTTATATCTTCCCGCCACACTCTAAATAACATACTCCACTGTTATACAGTTAAGAAATTCACAAAAAACTGCACCCTAATTTTAAAGCCCAACAAAATACACAGATGTCAGATATAGAGCCATGCACCACGCGAATGTGAAATATTAGGAAAACGTCGCGAATTATTCGACAGTTTTTCTTACTGGCTGGAATCCAATGGTATCTAAAAGCTATTCTTTATTCGGAAAACGTCGACAATATTTCGTATATTTAGTATAAAATTCATGCGGCCCTCTATTACTTTTATCTCTTCTCTATTATTAACCCAAATCCGTCACGTCTGCAATTCGACCGATGCGCTAACCGGGCACTAGAGGATGGAGATCATGCATCAACATTGTTGAAATGAATTGTTGCCAACTGCGTCACTTCATACATCCCTACAAAACTGGCGCGCTCGTCCATTGTGCCTGGCAATCCATCTTTGCTTAATGGCAGTTGCAGTCACATGGTTAAATTGAAACCGAGCCCCATTGTTTGGTTATTATTAGTAGTTTATCGTCAACGGGATGTAGGGAATGCTGCGCAATCCCTTTGCGTATGTTTACTTTAACTGTAACTGCACGTAAATATTGATACTCAAACGCCGCACATCTAGATCGGTTCGTCGGACTGGGTGTTTGTTGTGCCTTGATAACGATGGACGAGTGTAAATTGGTTATAATACTTTCATTTCAGGGTGTAACCAAGATAATAAAGCTACCAGGGCGAGCTGAAATGTTTGCGGAATCGACAAATAAAAACCCGGTATTGGTGTGGTTTTTTTTTTTCGTTGTAGTATCCTCGAAGATCAATAGAGTTTTTCAAACGGGTGTTCCAGGCTCTTCAAGCCGTCGGTAAAGTAGGATGTTTCGAAGTCTGTAAAATAGCCATCACTAACGGCGATGACTTCTTCATATGAAGCAAATCTCTTTCCTGCCAGTGATTTTTTCAGGTTTGGGAATAAAAGAAAGTCGTTGGGGGCTAGGTCCGGTGAATATGGAGGATGAGAGACCAATTCGTAACGCAACTCATTGAATTTGGACATAACGATGCATTGTCGTGGTGGAAAAGCACTTTTTTTCCCCTGCAAATTCACCTGTGAGCAAACGCGGTACCCATCGCGCCGAAAGCTTTTTCATGTTCAAAATTTTATGTACACCTGTCGTCTCTGCTATCTCTTTCTATCTTCACCGAAGATAGAAATACAAACAGCCGCACAGCCACAACACACATCAGAAAGTCCAAGACTTCAAGCTCTCAAGAAGAAACCAAGAAGCTCCAACAAGTTCCAAGAAGAAAGGCAGTGGAGAAAGATGAGCGAAACTAGAGTCCAGCTAAACCAAGGGATCCACACTACACTTCAGTCGTGACTCGGTCTAGAAGAAGATAAAAGAGACTTCATCGAATTCAACCGTGGCAATTGCTCGCTCACGTACAAATTTAAAGAAGGTTGTCCAAAATCCAGAAAACATCGATCCTGCGCTCGATGTGATAAAGCAAGGCCATCATTCGACGTACCATTGAAGCATTCCTGAGCACTGGCATGACAAGCATATACAAGATTTTACACCGATATTTAGCCGTAAAGAAAATTGATTGATATGTTGATCGGTGTAAAGAAATGCTAACAAAGCAATCAAAGCATATAAAACAGCGATCTACTGTATGGGTCTTCCAGGATAACCCAAACTCAACAAAAGTTGTTCGTGCCAGAAGCATCTTGAAGCAAATGGTCGCCTATTTTTTTTTGAGATAAACGAGCATGTATCCACAGCGCCACTAGAGAATGGTAGAAGGGTCAACTCTGAATGGTACGCAGCCATTTACATACAAGAAGTCTTAAACAATAAGCAAGAAGAACCAGAGACGTAGGATTATCCTTCACCATGACAACGCGAGTTCTCACACATCGACCCAAACAACCCAAAATTTAACCGGTCAAAGCATCGAATTAATGGAATATCCGCCATACAGTTCTGATTTGGCACCCAATAATTCCTTTTTATTTCCATTAGTGAAGAATAAATCACGTGAGCAACGATTTTAGATGCCACAAGAAGCAGTTGATGTGTTCAAAATGCAATTTTTGAAGAAACCTCAATCGGAATGGAGAAAGTACTATGAAAATTGGTTCAAAGATATGCAAAACTGTATTTATCATCGCGGAGAATATTTTAAAAAATAATACTAGAATAATTTCCAATGACAAATATTTATTTTTATTAATTATTCCGGACACATAAATAACAACCCTCATATTACCCTAACTTGCAATTTAGGTTAATTTGTTCTGTGAATTTATACCTGAAATTTAACACAGGAATTGTTTGTTCCCCGCCAGCATAATTTTGGTCGTATTTCATTACTTTTTTTCATGATATTACGTTTTTTAAAAACATCCCGGAACAGTCCCTCACATTTCTTGATTAAAAATTTACTACCTTAATTATCTCGTACAGCGTAATTAAGCAGCACTTTTGTTTATTAAATCTACGTTCTTAAAAATTACACCCCATCCCACATCTTCCTAACTTATTTACGACGAACGTGCTCGACTACATCCAGGTTTACGTACATGTATCTGCATTCCAATTAACGTGAAAGTGGAGCAAAACGAGAATATACCGGCCCATTTCAGCAAGCGGCGGCCACGTTACAGTAAATAACTCATGCCAGAAAGCCAGAACACGAAGAATCTTAGCATCTCGGCACTTAACACGCGAATTGTAGATGTACGTACGTCGACGTATATAATATAACTAAGTTACCGGGTCTGACGGCCGAGTTAACTCGACTTTATTGCTGAAATTTCGTAGATTTGCATTCGTAGAATGCAGCGCCGTTAAATAGAAATCTAATTTACGACGGTAGTCACGGTATTCTTCGCGAGTTTTAATCGGGACGAGAGAAAATGGAAAGATTGAAGGCTATAAAGCGTTCGGTCGGTAAATGAGATCGCGGTACTTACCGGCTGGGCTTTCGTCAATCCAGAAGGAGTCATCCAGGGTATAGTCGGCTTCTGTAACAAAATAAATTGATTTTAGATCTAAGGGTTTTCTTTTTATAAATAGGAAAAACAATAGTTTTGTCTCTGTTATCAAATTTGCTTTGGATAGAGTAAGCTCCTTTAAAGTTAAAGAAATGGGGAGGAATATGCGTCATCTTAGCAATCTTTGAAAATTAATGAAATTACTGGCATTATAATGTAGAGCAAAGTTATTCACGGTTAAGTCTGCAGAAACTAATACGATGATATATTTCGAAAGAGATCGAACATACCCGAAGTCGGGATTTATTGTTTCAATCAAGAAGGTTTTTACCAAATCTCCAAAACACGTTGGTGAGTTTAAACGTTGTTGACGAGGTGGGGCTTAAAGCTAATTGTGCGATCTCCAAAAGATTCGTAACCGTTGACCTCCTCGCAAAAAATCCATGCTGATGACATGATAAATATGGTTCCTCGATATGAATTGCAATTAACATTTAACTATTCTAATTAAAAACGTACTAACGCCCGACATTTTAATTCGATAGTTATCACCTTCGCGGAGCCACCGCCATCTCCTCCTAGAATCTGAACGAAAAATAAAGTAATCTGTTTTATCTACTCAAAAAAAAAAACGTCTTTCACTACACACATGCATCTTTTCGTTACAACTAATCGACTTTCCTAGCATTAACGATCCTTAATAAAATTCTACAGCGATAAAAGTCTCTCGTTTCGATAGGTAATGCGCAATTAATCGCGGATCGGCGCCACGCCCTCCGCTCAAATAAAGAACAAGCTTAAAAAGATTTTCAGCGCCCGTTCGCTAATTTCAATCGATTCGACATAAAACGGTCGTTCCGAACCGTAATAACTGTTAACGACACTGTTGCCGCAGTCAAAATTACTTAGCAGACAAATTCCATTGCCGGAAGCCGTCTTACACGTTCCTGGTTAGATTGCGCAATTAGGATTTAGTTATAGTTCGAAAGGGAAGTAATGTATCTCTTGCTCGAGGTGGATCTTTTAATTATTTCGCAAAGGTATGTAGATCGAAATTTGCGGTCGTTAATTGAAGAAATATCGAGTATATTAATACTACTGCAAAGAAAATGTAATCGTATAAGGACAACGATTGCATGGACTGGTTATATAATTTAGAGGTATCGTAGTAAATTCCACACATGGTAGCATTTCAAGAGTACATAGACTCTCATTGTCAAACGAAAAAACAATGGCTAGAATCGAAATACGATACCAGTTTGCTAGAAGTACTGGTAAGTAAATTAGGGGTGGAAGCACGGGTCTCCCTCTACACTAATGCACTTGGTCCATCGGTGCTCCAACATCCTAGAAAAATGCTTGCCCGGCCTCTGCAAAACCACCTTCTTTCAGCTTACATCACTTCATAGCATAATTACAGGAAAATGTTGCTCCACGCAAGATCTCTTTTAATTTGGGGGAATAGATCCGGCGAGTATGGCGGGTGCTCCACTAATTCAAAGCCTGCTTGGTGTATAACAGCCATAGCACTACCAGATGTATGGCTGGAAGCATTATCCTAATGGATCAGCACACCGGTCCTTAAATTTCCACGGCGTTTCTCTTTAGTAATTTAGAAGTTAATTGTGCGTAGTAGGCCCTTGTAATGCACTGTCACTTTTGCAAAGGATGATTCCTTGAGCATCCCAGAACACATATAGCAAAATCCTTCCAGCAGATGGCACGACCTTAAATTTTCGCGGAGGAGGAAGACCGTGATGTTTCCACTCTCTACTTTGCACTTTGGTCTCGGGATCATAGTGGTGCACCCATGACTCATCCATCGTCATATACCGACTAAGAAAGTTCTCTTATATCATAAGAAGGTGCAGACTCAGCAATAGTTGCCATAACGTCTTTATGAATTTGAATTGACATTATGCCCTTTTCTGGAGGTTATTATTTTTATCAAAGAATGTAATTTTTATTTATTTGTTATTATTTTTGTTCTACAGGATCCATCTTTATTAACAACCATGATATACAATTCAAGAATTATCTCCTCTAGTTTCAATGCACTTGTTACACCGATTCAACCATGATTCAAAAGCATGTTCTAGCCCTGTTGTGGAATTGCCTCTAGTGCTTGAGTTGGAGCTGTCTTCATGGTGGAAAGGAGCGTTCACGTAGTGGTCAACGTTAATTTAACCATTAACCAACGAGCATAGTTAGTGGTATCAAACGCTAATTTTTGAGATTATGTTGATCGCGAAGACAACTCAAATGCATCATGTTAATATTAGAAGCAAAAAAAATGAATATATCGTACGTGTTTTTAAAGATACACGTACCCATTACTTCGCGCCGGTAATGTTAAAACTTTTTCTATACACGATCGTGGCAGGGCGTTTAAGGAAAGTTGGAAAGCTCGGCGGAAAGTACGAGGGGGATGAGCAATGGAAGGGGAAAGGGAAAAGCGTCTACTGCAATACTACGGAAACTTGAGCAGTTTTTTAACGCTAACTGACACTTCTGACCTGGGAGATTGCAGATTCTTACGCTGCAAACGTACGCTTTTAAACTTACGTCTGGTACTGACATCGTTTGTCTGCTCCGTAACCCGTCAGCTAATCCCGCCGATCCCGAATTGTTCCTCTAAAATAGTGGAAAATCCTCCCGGATAGATAGGATAAATAAACAGACGAGAAACATCGTTTTAATTCCCCGCGTGGCGGCGCTGTCGTTGCACATAACTAGCGATAGTAATTGGTAAGAGATTTATTTGAGGTTGTGGTAAAAACGTAACTTTCTTCTGCGGTTGAAGCATTGACTTGATTAATTGAAAATAAAATTATCAAGTTAACAAAGCTTTGTTGATGTAGGGGTTTAATTTGTGGATATTGACATATGCATAACGTAATAAATAATATTAGGCTTTCACAGCAGAAATCTTGTGTTTGTACCGGCAGTACGTGTTTCCGGGCTTGTAGGTCGTAGTGTATGTTGATTATTCGCCAAATACTGCTGGCATCGTCAGGGCGATGTTAATGGTTCGTTGGTCGTCTAACTATTGGCCACTATTAAGGGCTCACTGTGTGTTTGAGGTTAGTCTTTTCTCGAAATGATGTAAAACAATGGAATTAAGTATGGTTGTCATTGTTGCTGGTTTTAAATCTTAACTTTTGTAATGAATGTAACCAATCATTAATAAGCAGCTTAACACAATCGACTAGCGAATCGATAACATTGTAGATTTTAAGATCATCTGACCATGTTAAAGCCTCACACCGCAATTTATCGAGCCATTCATTTAGAAAATATTGAGGAATAGTGGTGCGAGATTACAATCCTGCGGAACCCCAGATAGTATTCGGAAGCGGGTGAACGAAAAACCGTTATAGAAAACGTAATCACTCCTTCCAAAGAGGTAAAACGAAATCAATTTTACCAATGAAGTATCCTCCAATTTAGCACAAACTAAGTTGTGATTAATGCGAACAAAAACTCTAGCAAAGTCAGTATCGTTCTCTCTGGTTCAACGCTCCAGATATATACTGGATGATATTTGCCAAGTTGGCGGATCTACCTGACATAAATGCTCATGGATTGACAAAAATGGTTTAACATTAAAATAAATATTGTTATATGAAATATGTTCAAAGTTCGCTAAAATACTTTTGCAAAGTTCGCTGAAATATTTACAGATTTGTAGTTCACAATATTAGCTCGATCACATCTCTTGCCACACTGACACTATTTTACCAGTTTTCCAAGTTGAAATATGAAACTTTTAATAATTAAATTGTGTAGTATACGCAGTGGATATGCAAAGACAGAGGCACATTCACCCGATGTCACACCGTTCTTAAGCCTTGAATCAATTTTCAACACCTCATCCTCAGTAACAAGGGATGCACCATGATTCCGGTTGTACATAAATCTATAAACCAATTTTTTCCTACTTAACCAAATACCGAATGATGTAATAACGCCTCTGACCGTCAATTTTACTAATTAAATCGAAACGACTAGAGCGTTCTAAAGCGGAAGTTTATCGTATAGAAACGCTACGAATTTTAAGCTGAACTCGACGAATCCGGGGGTGCAAACGCGAAGCGGAAATCCGGTCACGTACACCGTCGAACCGAGGGGGTCTTCCAGTTCCGATTCGTCGTGAATTTATCCGACGGCGAAGACGGGTCTCTTTTAGCTCCGATGATAAAAAGGACGTTGGCGCCATTAGTCCCGCTTCGGGAGGAAATTGGGCACGACTTTCTTTACAGTCGCCGTGACTTTTAACCAGCGACGTAATGGTAAACGGTAAAGATAAGGTTTCGCTTTGCCCATACGATTATCTCGCTGGTTCGACGAAAAGATAAAACAAGAATGTCTTTAAAGGCTTATCGATTGACATCAATAGTATTATTTAGAAATGGAATTGGAATTAGAAATGTTGTAGTTAAGGAAATGTAGTTCTTACGTATCGATTTTATTCGCTAAAGGTTAACTTCATATATCGAAAGAAAACGGGAATTGTGCGTCAAAATTTACGAGGTATGTCATGGTTGAGAAGATGCCAACAGTTTTGCGGAATGACAACAGTAATTTAACACGCATTTGGGTGCCTCAGATATAATGCTTTATTGTGTGCGTAATTTTCTCGATATCACTATTTGATAACTGTTAACAGAAACACAAGAAAATGGCTAGGAGGTATATATTTAACAGAAAAATATGAATATGCAACTTTCAATCATCACTTAAAAATTTCCTTCTATAAGACTTCCTTGTGTGAGGTTTACCGGAACAGTCTCGCTCCCATCTTCATTGGTACCTTTTCTCCATAATGCTGATGCTTTTGTAAAATATTTTCCCCTGTTTCTCTGTGGCTCTCTCCTGGCTGTGAAGGTAATGAATCTTGCTCATGCTACATCCGAGTGGAAAGTGTCTGTTCTACTAATTCGACGTAATTTGCGATTGAATTTTTAACCACTCCCACCAAAATCCATAAAAAATTCCAGTCTTCTGTTAGTCCTTGCTAAGCCTTGGAAAGTTCTGTTTCAAATACTCAAACCACAGTCCATTTCGAGGTAAAGCCTTAACAAATTGCTTCATAAGTCCTAGCTTGATATGCACTGGTGTTTATGTCAACTAACGGCTCGTTAAGAACGTTGTGTTCTCCTTGAACTAAAACATTTCTTAGAAGCCAATTATAGTATCTCGTATTCCTCTTTCATGGTGGTGGAACGTTCAATAGATATAGAACCATGTTTATTACCATTCTGTAAAAGCACACATGTTAAATTTAGAGATGAACTGTCTATAAAAACAATTCATTTAACCCCATTTTCTCCAAGAGATCTCTTATATCATTACAAAACACTAACTTATTTTCTTTAGAGAGATACGGCAACAAATCTTTGCATCTGGTACTATAAAATGTACTATTACTAGCTGGACACAGTATGTTCTTTGTATGTATTCACCAAAGCTGATCATATGCTTTGATAATACATACACTTAGCAATAAATAAACAGAGGATTTTTTACATTAAAAGGTGACGCCTGATTTAGTAGCATGTCTGTCTAATTCTGTGGAATTATAGAAATTTCGGTTGCATTTATGTGGCTGGTACTTCTCCTACATATCTAACTGTTGTGATATTGATAAAATATCATGATAAAAATAATGTCTCTGCTATTTCTTTACGTTAAAAGATGTAATTCCAGGTAATTCCCAATTCATACCGTTGCTAATGGTATATAGGGAAGCTACAAAATTATAACACATGGGCTGAAAAGTGCCGGACCTAACACATAGATGACGCTAGTTCTATTGCAGTCACCTTTCTCTCAGTTAGTACTAACCTTCAAAGGACAGCTGTTAAAATTTCATCATATTCTATTAATTAGTTTGTGAGTTATTGTGCTAAGAGTCACGCTAATTTTGCTATTTTCAAAACAATGGATCAAAAACAATTTCGTGTTTTAATTTTGCACTGCTTCTTGATGGGAAAAAATACCGTTTAAGCGAAGCAATGGCTTGGAAAGCGTTATGGGAACTCCGCTCCATCAGAAACAACAATAAAACGTTGGTTTGCTGATTTCAAACGTGGTCGTAGAGACACCGATGATGCAGAACGCAGTGGACGTCCAAATGAGGCGGTAACACCAGAAAGCATAAAAAAATCCACAAGATCGTTTTGAATGATCGAAAACTGAAGTTGCGTGAGTTAGCTGACATCGTAAAGATATCAAAAGAACGTATTGGCTTTATATTGCATGAGCATTTGACTATGAGAAAGTTCTGTTCAAAGTGGGTGCCGCGTTTGCTCACTGTTGACCAAAAACAAGAACGTGTTGATGATTCTGAGCAGTGTTTGGCCATGCTTAAACGTAACAAACCGGAATTTTTGCGTCGATACGTGACAATGGATGAAATATGGATCCATGACTTCACTCCGGAATCAAAACGATCGTCATCTGAGTGGACAGCAACTGGTGAAACCCGTCCAAAGCGCCCGAAAGCACAACAATCGGCTGGAAAGGTTATGGCCTCGGTATTTTGGTATGTGCGTGGTGTAATATTCATCGACTATCTTGAGAAAGGAAACACCATCAACAGTGAATATTATATAGCGTTATTGGAGCGTTTGAAGGCCGAAATTGCAAAGAAACGACCGCATATGGCAAAGAAAAAAATTTTGTTTCATCAAGACAACGCACCGTGTCACAAGTCAATCAAAACAATGGCAAAACTACATGAATTGAATGAATTGAATGAATTGCTCCCACATCCACCGTATTCGCCAGATTTGGCTCCCAGCGACTACTGGCTGTTCGCAGACCTCAAGAAAATGCTCGCCGGTAAGAAATTTCGCACGAATGAAGAGGTTATCGCTGAAACTGAGGCCTATTTTGAGGCAAAAGATAAATCGTTCTACAAAAGTGGTATTGAAATGTTAGAGCGGCGCTGGAATGATTGCATTGCTCTTGATGGAGATTACGCTGATGAATAAAGCTAATTTTGAACCAAAAGAACCGTGTTTTCTTTGTTAGAACCGGGACTTTTCAGCCCATGTGTTATGAAACTATAAAAATTTCGCTAAGTACAGTCATCTTACCTCCAAACCCTACCAGGTATCAAATTTAGGTGTCAAAGACTAAATACGGTTGTTAAAAAATTATAAATAACCTAACTTGCATCCGGTAATAAATAATATCATCCCCTATTATGCATAGGTGCTCCTTCTTTGGAGTGGATCTTTCGAAGTTTAACCACCAGACAGACGTTGTCGTTATGAAGTCATCGACGGCAAAACTTTAATACATACAAGATAAATGTGAAATAACGATAATACGACAATGTATCAAGCGTTCTTGATGGATTGCCGCGATACATTAGCTATCCTTTTGACGTGAGCATGCAAACAAGATAATAAATCACTAGGGCCCTCGACACACGCCGCGTGGAGTGCCGCTGGTGCTGCTGCCGGTTGGATATATCGAGATCGCTTCGACCCGAAACGCGTTCTTTCTAGCTGAACGATCGTAAAATTTCCCCCCGTCCAATAAGATGATGGGTGTTCGGAGGACGTAAGATGGTAAACTATCCGCATGATCTCCTTTATATTTATATCGCAATTACGATGAATCTCGAGCGGAAGCGCTACTTTATATACTAAAATGACTACGCGAAGTCGTTACGATACTTTTCGAGAGCGTATTTCAAAAATCTTCCTCTTGATTTAAAGGCAACTTAAGTGGATGAAGGAACTTGCATCTAAGAGGGTTAACTCATGTAGACTGCTGGATGATGCACGGCCTTATGGTTTAAATTGTATAAATTAGGTTGAGCTAACATGAAATAAGGAAGAGTTACTTAGGTTGTCTTCTTCTTTAACATAGATTTGTGAAGAACAAAAAAATATTCTCCATTTTGACGCGTAGCAGGAGAATTCAGGGTAATGAAGTATAAGGGTAAGCCAGCATATATTGCAAAACAAATTATAAATTGTAATTACAAGTACGACCTTTTTTATTTTACGACGTAGTCTCCTCGATGGTCAATACATTTTTTTAAACGGTGCTCCAATCTCTTCAAGTCGTCGGAAAAGCAGGATTTTCGAGCTCTGCAAAATAGTCGTCAGTAGCAGTGACGACTTCAACATTTGAAGCAAATCTCTTTCCTACCATTGATTTTTCAGGTTTAGGAACGGGAAAACGTCGCTGGAGGCTAAGTCTGGTGAATATGGAGGATGAGAGGCTAATTCGTACCGCAACTCATTCAATCTGGACATGACGATGCAGGATGAATGAGCCGGTGCATTGTTGAGGTTTTTTCCACTACAAACGACGCCGTTCCTCCTTCAATACGGATCGAATCGGCTCAATAAATTGCTGTTGTATTGTCCCGTGATCGTTCTTCCTCCTGCAAATAGTCGATAAGAATCACACCTTGGGAATACCAAAAAATGGTCGCCATGGCCTTTCCGGCCGATGGAACGGTCTTTGCTTTCTTCGGAGCCGATTCGCCCGGAAAAGTCCACTGCTCCGACTGTTCCTTGATCTCCGGTATGTAATGGTGGATCCAACTCTTATCCATAGTTACGAAACACATGAAGAAATCCCTTGGACTGCATTGGATCCTGGTCAGACACTCCTCCCAAACGGCCACTTGATTTCGTTTTTGCCCCGGTGTGAGCAAACGCGGTACCCATCGCGCCGAAAGCTTTTTGATATCTAAAATTTCGTGTAGGATGTGGCCAACGCGTTCTTGTGAGATATCCGTTGTCTTTGGTATCTCTTTCAGCGTCAATCGGTGATCGGCTAACACATCATGAATCTGGTCGACCATTTCATCTGCTGATTCCGGAAACATTTCAGGTCTCTCTCGTATATTATGCGTTTCCTCTCTCCAGAAGAAACACAATTATCTCTAACGATATACCTAGAATACCAATTCCATTATCTTCTCAGGTTGGAGTTAGATATGGCTAACGATTTCCTCTGAGATGCCTGTTGTTTCTGCTATCTATTTCAGCTCCAATCGGCGATCGTCTAACACGACATCATGAATCTTGTCGACCATTTCATCGTTGGTAGAGGTTTTTGGGCGTCCACTGTGTGGTTTGTGACTTGTGCTTGTGCGGTCAAGTTTCTCAACTCGCTCATCTAGAAGCTGATGGTCGAAAATGAGCGGCAAATATTACAATATTCTAGGGCTTTTAACTCAATTTTTGTTTTAGATTGATGTTCTGTATAGGTACACCTTTTCATTCTCCGTCTTTTTTATTTTATTTCAAATACACCCTGTATATAGAACAAGCGATAATGTTTAAGCAATCATTGGGAAATTCGAAAAATGCCGAATTACAGATATAAAAAATAAATTACAAACAGGAAACAGGACATGCTGAAGGTCATACAATGATAATATTAGAAACAAAGTAGATGCAGCATACAAAGTTGAATCAAATATATAAATAAACACAGTGTAGGTCGGACAATGAGATAACATACAGTGTAGGTCAGGCAGTGAGGTCACATGTGAAATTGTTGCCTTATTTAAAGCTTCATAGTTTCTAATATCCATTTAATATCGTTTAAGATTAAATTGCTTTAGTTTGTTTTCTTTGCGTTTTTCAATTTAGAATATCTATACTTTCGTTTCAAATTTTCTTTTGTGCGTTTGTGGGTTCAGGTAAGCTTTACTTTTTATTTTCTTACCGTTTTCTTTTAACCATGGAGTCCGGCCAGTATGGCGACAATGGTAATACAAACTCAACGGAACTTGAAAGCAATCATTATTCGGCGGTTTCGTTGAAAGGGGTAAGGAATTTTGTATTGGAAATAATTTTGAAAGTAAAATCTCGTCAAAGTACGGAACGGAAGTCGAAAAATTCACTAAAAGTCAAAAAAACACGGAAGGTTCCATCAAAAATCAAAATAATGCTCATTCATTCTTCGACAGCAGAAGAATTCTCTATAAGGAATTTGTTTCAACAGGCCAAACAATTACTGACAAATATTGTCACGAATTTTTGAAGCATCTGATGACTATAATCTTTCGTATTTGACCCGAGTATCGTAATCTAAAGACCTGGTGTCTGTTGCACGATAATGCACCGAGTCACACCTCACACGTTCGTCAATTTTTGGCTCAAAATCAAGTGTGTTGAATCTTCCACCTTATTCACCTGATTTGGCCCCATACGATTTCTGTAGATTCCCTAAATTGAGAGTGAAATGGAAAGGGTGTTCTTTTTTAAAGACATTTCGACCGTCAAGACAGCTGCAATACAAGCACTAGAGGCAATTCCACAAAATGAGCTAGAATACGCGTTTGAATCACTGTTGAATCATTGTAACAAGTATATTAAAAGTGGAGGAGAAGAAGACCAGTCTCGACGCTTATTTGTCGCACTGTGTATTATAATGTTTAAGTATCAGCGCTATTGCGTTTTTGTTTTGTTAAAATTAAGGAATGCTTTGCTGGCGAAATTAGTAGTTTCTAAAACAACTAATTGAAAAAAGTGTAACACACGGATTTGGACGACATCCTGTATTTATAGATTTAAAGTAGGCTATGTTAACTTCCTAGTAGATTTTAGATTAGATTAGATTAATTAAGGATGATGTTGCACTACGACATATAGCTGCAAGGTACTACGGTTTGCCTGCATTTATAGCTCCCCATTCAGTCCAAGATCAGTCCATAAATTGCCATAGCTGCGATAGTTTTAGAGAAGGTATTTACACCTTGTCTATGACGTCTTTGCCAATATGGTTGGCACAGGTCTCCGTAATGGCAGTGCAGTTAGATGTTAGGTGTTCCGAACTTCCAGCCTCTGCCCCACAAAACTTGCAGTCGCTATTCTGTTACAGTCCTATCCTTGTAATGTGTTCTCCAAATTGACAATGCCCTGTAAGAAAACTTGTGAGGACACGTAGTCTGTTTTTACTAAGTACTAGCATAGTCTTTGCTCTTTGCTTACTGAAGTTTCCAAGGAATACATTGGAATGTCTAACACCAGAAAGATTCTCCCAAAGAAATACTCTGAGCTTCTTCTCTCTGTCTCTTTTATAGGTGCTCAGCCCTATACCACAGAATGGCTCCGTGTGGCGGCCTTTTTTGCTAATAGGTTAGCTTTCTCGTTGTTGTTGATTCCAGTGTGTCCTGGTACCCAGCATAGTGCAACTCTGTTTCCTCTGCCTAGATTGTTTAGTTTTTCTAGGCATTCCCAGACCAATTTCGAGCTGATGGTGTTAGAACTCAACGCCATTATGGCTACTTAACTATAGGAGAAAATTGCAATGCTTTGCCTTCGATAGTTCCTGTCAAGGTTCAATTGAGTACATCTTCCAATCGAATTGACCTCCGCTTGAAAGGCGCTGGGGTATGTTCCTATTGACTCTGAATATTTGGTTCCTCGCCCAAATATCCTTGCATCCGTTCCTCTATCCATTTTGGAACTAACCGTGTACCATTTAATGGTATTTGCCTTTGGAAAATAGGTGCAGGATTCTCCGTTCCATTCTTTCCTTTTACTTAGCTTTGTAAGAAAGTTCTTTTTGAAGCTAAATTTCTTAACCATATCATAACTTTCTATGGTAGAGACGAAATAGACACATAGAATAAAATAATAAAGGGAAAACCATAATTAGACAACTACACCCTGTGGTGTGGAATGACGATATTTCGAAAAAAACCCGGATGTTCAACTGTATTGTTGAAAGCTGTGTTGTTTGTGGAAGTGAAGTGTGGGCGCTGAATAAGAAGATGGAAAACAAAATATTAATAAGAGAAATAATGCAAGTTGACACATCATGGCCACATGAGAAAAAATGGACCAGGACAGACTACCACAAAAACTGTGGAACTGTAACCCTGCTAATAAAAGGAAGAAAGAAAGACCTTGAAGGAGTTGGGAAAAAGAAATTAAAGAAGCTATGCAGAAGAGAGAACTGGGCGAAGATGGTTTTAGGGATGGAGCCTCTTGGAGATTGGGATGCAGTAAATGGCAGTTTGTAAACAGCTAAGTCTACAAACCGCCATAATAATAAACATACCAACTTTGAGAAGTTCTAATAGACGCGAATTTTTAATATTGTTTATCATCTCTTTGTCATTCGATATGCGAATTCGTTTTTAGATTCTGCATAATACGCATTATTATATTCCTTAAGTGTATTTAAATAATAAATATTGACTAACTAATAATTTCTATACAGACCGACAAGGATGCGATAAGCCAATCTGTGTTTTTTAAACTAAATTGGAAAAACCATACTTTGATAGACTTATCTAATGTTCATTCGATCGCATCTTAATTTTCGCACCATTCTTATTGCACATCTTCTGCCGGGCACATGTTGCAATAAATGGTTTTTCGCTAGTCCCAAAACTATTTAGACGGGGATAATCATGTACAAACAAGTTGTTCTCATCTGTCTACTGTTAGCCAATAGTTATGGATTTGCTTTAGCGAATGGGTGTCCAAATAATCGTAAGTTATTTCCTCGTTCATTTTGCGCATGATTAATACCTGTTGCTTCCTTTTCTTTCAGGATATAATCTTATGCAGAATCAGGTAAGTAAATTAAAGCAATCAGTTTTATTACGATTATTTATCAATGTGTTTAACGATGTAGGATCATGCTACGTGCATCATCTGGGGAAACTATAATATCAAGACGTTTGACGACCATGGCATAAAGTAAGTATCTTTTGTAGGTAATATACAGAAATCTCGAAGAGGTTTCGTCATCTATAGTTCTCATCGTCATGTATTTTAAAATAAAATTGTTATACCTGTAACAAGTAATCATTCAGAAATACCTGCTGAGTATAACTTTGATCGCACTATACCGTGGGATCGATCTATTGCAATTTGTTTTTCCGTTATCAATTATCAATTTTTAACAAATCAATTTACTTACAAGGGAAGGTAGGCAAATGTGTCTCACCGATTTGAATGAGATTTGGTGGGTTTATAGACCAATCTAGTGTAAGACCACCGGCAACTATCTTAGGGGGGTGTCAGTCACCCTAACCTCAAGACTGTCCTTCGCTATTTCATTTAATAACTCAGAAAGACAAGATTTTATCGGTTTTATATGCTTTAAACGATGGTGTAACTGTTTTCCCGGTATGGAGTATCTGTTTACGAAAATAACCCCACACCCCATCATTTTTCTACACGTGTAAGAATTGTTGATTACTGCACGAATACAGAGGCTATGTAGAATATGTATATGCATTGTATAATTATGTATTATTACGAAATTATATTTATAACCTTCAAAATTTCTCGTACGATGGAAGGATGGTACGACTGGCAGCATTTACCTTTATAATCTCACACATATCAAGTATGTGTGTACTGTGTGGCCTGCCGTATAGGCAAATGTGTTGCTATAGATATAAAAAACAAATAAACATCGTGTCAAAGTCAGACATGTTGGCATCGTTTCTCCTGAGGATAATTAGTTCTTTTCTCATATAACTATAATTTTATAAAGGACTTCGTTAATATCCGTTCATAAAGTGTATCAGCTGATACTATAAATAAAATCTGGAAGTTCCGGACACGAGTGAGTACGATTTCAAAGATTGGAAACGTCGAATCTTCTTAATTTCTTCAAAATTATTTATATCTTTCGATCTCATTTTTGTTTCGTTAATTAATTAGAACTTTTAAAGATTAGCTAGACAGGGATTGCTTTAGGTTTTCTGTAAAAAGGCAGTATATATTTATTAATTTGTCAGTATATTTATCTTTTTAACTTTACATTTGGTTATTTTATTTAGAAAACATTATCATTTAATTTAAAAACAAATAGATCAAAATTTTAAATCAAAGAACCCATTTAAAAAATTAAAGAGCCTGAGATTTTCCACCAGAGTATACATATATATATATGTATATCATACAATACTTATGTTACATCAATAACGAAATTTTCTTATTTCTAATATCATTTAGAATATTGAATAAAGATTAACAGGTGGTACAGCGTGCATGTCTCAGACTAATATATAGAATAAGGTAGCATCAAAGGATTTCTCATAAACTTAGGGATATTAGATAGTTAAGTATGGTACGACGAAGACAGCTACATTTCCCGTATTTCATTTATAAAATTTTGAGTACTGGTGTTCTGCCCTACTTATTAAACAAAATGAGATATGGTACCGATGTGCACAATATCAACGTGCGCAGGAGGGATCTTATCGATATGCCTAAACATCACACCCGGTAGTTTGAGAAAAGTTTTAGCTACGTTTCTGCACGATTACATAACTCGCTTCCCCTAGATATCAAGAGTTACCATTTAATATCTTTAGGCGTGCTATTTATAATAGGTTAATGAATGAGCAACCCTCTGGCAGATAAACATTTGTATTATTATGTTAGATGATTTGGTTGTGCAACGAATTATGTTTTCATTGCATCTTTGTTCTTGAATCATCATTAACAGGAGGAAACCTTTTTGGTTTACCGAAGGTGACCCAAAAAATGTCTGTATTTCTTTTTTATTTTTTCTTTCTGTATTTACCAAATACTTGCCAATAAATTATTATTATTATAAAATAAATTGAACTAGACACAAAACGTTTTACTGACAAAATAGTACATTATAAGAAAATACATACTGTTAGAATGTTTCTTCAGCGTAACATTCGTTTGCTTTAATAACTGCCAGTCAGATACGCGGGATCCTTAGAACTAATCATTTCAAATACGATTCCACCCCAGGATCTAAGTGATTCAAGTGATCCCGTAAGATCCCAGAAGACTCAATGGGATTGCAATCATGGCTCTGTCACTGGCACCACCAAGACTCCTTTAGAAGAGTTCTCTTGAAAACAAGCTTTTAACATCTTTGCCGTGTATTTTGGATAGTTATCTTGCTGGTCAATGAAATCTAATTACTTCGCATCGGTTTGGCACCGCATTATTTCCAGGATCCCCAAATACACATCTTTTGTGATCCTTTCATTTATTCTAAACTAATTTTTTTAATTGTTTTTAAAATGCAGTCGCCTAACATACGTCCTCTAGGGCGGCCAAAAACAAAAGTGCAACGTTTGCTTCCAAATAATTCGAATTTCGTTCGTCTCTTATATAAATAAATACCTATTAGTATTATTATTACCAGAATACATAGTTTTTCGTTATTTATTTCACTATTTTTCTTATCTTCCAGTTTCAAGAGTGACTGCACGTTCACCTTAGTGAGCTTCAAAATAGATATCAGCGAATTCAGAATCGATTTTGGAGGTTTTAACACCGAATGTCGGAGGATGCCGGGAGGTTGTCATACCTTCGCGCAGATATTTTACAATAACGTGGTTTATAAGCTTGGTATGGACGGTAAGTAATTTATTTTATCTGAACAACTATAATTTCCTGCTTTAAGTTATCAACCTATACTTAATCTTAAGTCAAGTAAAGAGTGGTAAGGGTTATGAGAAGGTAATAACAGCAATTGCACCAGATTGCTGAAAATGTTAAAGGTAGGCTTCGGAAACATTACGGTCGGAAATTTAAACAGACACGCGGTTTTTCACTTTTGATCCTGAGTTTGGATCCAAAGTTTGGATTCCAAAAATAACTCAATTTGCTGCTTACACATTTGGACGCAGAAGAGTGCTCTAATAAACACTTTTTTGCTAATTAAAGAAACTTTAGTTTTATGGGAACTTTTCTATTTCTACCGTTGATTACAGATTAAGAAACTATCTGATTACTATTTCTAGGTTCGCTCTCTGCGATGCTTGTACATTTAATACTTTATTTTGTAGACGAAATTTTAAATACTTGGGTCTGTAACCAAACAATTTTTCAAACTTTGACAAGTATCGCAACCGAGTTACCGAGTCAGATTGACAATGCGAGTCCATGTGTTCTTGAACTCCACGTTGGTTTCGAATAAATTATAAATAAATTATATTACCTCTGTCACCATGTGATTACCATATATTTGGGTGACCCAAAGAAGAACTGGGAGGTCACCACTTTGAAGACGACAAACGTGTGCAAACGTTCGTGCGCAATTGGTTACAGACGCGATCAAGTTAAAGCCATTTTCGATTTTTAATACACAAGCAAAACTTTTGTTTCAGTTTACTTTCAAATTATTAAAATTTTTAAATGGACTCCTTACCTTTTTAAGTATTAACTATAACGGACTTTTATGTGAATATTTAGTAAAACAATTTGAGTGGACAATTCGACGGTTATCGAATATACATTCTGCAAACATTATATTCTGCTTAATGTAGCAAAAATAGAAGATTCTACGTTCAAAAAACAGAAAATATTCAATTTACGCACGAAAATTAAATACATTCATACTTTATTAAATACACTATTAATTTCGTTATTTCGATGTAACTATGAGTCCATCTTCTAAAGATTGGAATTATTTAACATCTAAAAGCAAAAGTTGCAAAACCGTATTTTATTACCCAAAGTAATACTAGCAATACTAGTTCTTGTGGTATTTTGGGTATTGTTTTCTAAGTAACTTTTTCCGATACTTCAAGTTTAGTTTGAAAAATGTTTAAAAATGACTTTTGTTCCCATATCAAACCCCAAATTTAGTGTAACAGACAGCAATAACATTTGTTTAAAATCTTCAAGATCAGTTTTTTTCAGACATACAGACTCTGATTTGTACTAAAAAAAGGGAATATTTTTTTTTCCATTCAGTATAAATAACGATTACTACAGACAAAGATGTACCGTGTTTGACAAAACAATTTTATTCCAGCTCAAGAACAAGCGACATTTTCCACTGATCAAAAGTCTTATCCGATACCATCAGAGCTCGATGGTCTGAGAATACATCAACCTGGTTATAGAATTTTCATCGAATTTACAAAGATAGGTCTGGTGTTAAAATGGGACGAAAAGGTAAGTAATAATTATTATAGTCTGTTGCGCAATAGTGATCTATACTGTCATCATTGTTTTTCTCCTTCTGTTTAGAATATGATAGAAGTTACCGTCGAAAATGATAGAAAATACGAGATGTACGGGCTTTGCGGTAACAGAGATAAATGCTCCAGTAATGACCAGATGTTAGTCAATGGTGTCCATACAACGAGTCTGGAAAGATTTCTGAAGGAATGGCAGGTTGATAGTAAGTGAATTAACTTTAAATGTTTTTCTGTAATATTTCAATTTGTGATAATATATATGATATAAGAAATAACCTATATATTGATATAAACAAGGGTTCTCTCTTAAGTTTTCCATATAGGTCTGGAATAAAGCAGTAGATAGCTTTCAAAGATTTTATTGTTTTTCGATGTATTCTCTACGAAGATTAATGCATTTTTGCATGCGCTCGAATGTGATATCTTCAAAACTTTGATCTCTCTCTTAAATTTTGATTTAAATTGGAATCTATACATTCTCTTCTAATTCGTCTGTTCAGTTCGTCCCACAGAAGCTATATCGGATTAAGCCTCTGGAGAGGCCAAGTCATTATCTTTAATATTGCTTCATTCTCTGCAACAGCTAACTGTATATTTCTCTTACTAAGCAATTTTATGTGTTCATTGCCGCCCCTGGATGTTGCTCGAGGATGGCCGATTTTTGATAGCAAGTGTACCAGCTTGTTCGAAGTGGCGAATAGTTAAATTTACTGTGGACTGTTTTAGATTAACTCGCCCGGAAATATTCGCTGTGTCTCAATACTAAGTCATTTTCCGCAAAGCATTCTTACACAGGAATTAATTTATATTTTCGTGCAAAGAAATAACAATATCGAGCTGCACATAACGGTATCTAGTGATAAACTAAACTCACTCTTAATGTTATTTATGCATACTTTATGGGATAAATACCATCTCTCCAGGAACTAAAGTCAATTCTTGGAATTCGGGTTTCATTTATCGCGTCATAAAATTACCACGCGCATATTACTTAAAATATCTATATCTGGTACTGTTTGTATTGTACCTAATTATTTCAGGATCTTGAAAACTAATATTCCAGTTTCGTTATTTATCAACTTATAATGGAAGGTAGGCAAATGTCTTTCACACATTTAAATGAATCTTGGTGGGTTTATAGACCAATCTAGTGTGAGAGCAACGGCAACTACCATAGTAGCTCAATCGCACGTTAAGGGGATGTCGGCCATCCTAACCTCAAGATTACCCTTCGCTGTTGCACTTATAAACTCAGAAACTATGAGAGATATCGAAGAAGAGTTAAGACAAGATTTTATCTGTTTTATATGCCTTAAACGATGGTGTAACTGTTTTTCTTGAAACCAAGTACCTGTTTACGAAAACAACCCCCACCCTCTCATTTTTCTATATATTTCAGAATTGAATAAAATATAATACAGAGGCTATGTAGAATATGTATACATATATTCTACATATATCTATATATATATATATACATATATATGTGTGTGTTGTAGCGTGTTTTTTTCGGGCAAAGGATATCTTGTTATCCTGTCGGGTTTTGTCCCGCGTTCGGCGTTGGTTCTTAGAAGAATGATGTACGTCCTGATGTTTCTATGTAATCGCATACATCTTCTTCTTGAGGTCGTTGGCAGTCGAAATCACGACCGTTGGTCTTACACTAGATTGATCTATAAACCCACAAAGTTTCATTTGAATCGGTGAGATACATTTGCCCATATTCCCTTGTTAGTTCTTTAATTAGTAAATTGTGTACATGCTTATAGAATCATATGAATAAAATATTTTGTTGTCCGTTCTAATATGAGCTGTGGTGTATTTCTTTAGCAAAATCTATTGCTGTCTTGTAATGACACTACTTTCTTATCAAAAGCTCCATCATTTAGTTTTTTTTTTTTGATTATGAGCTTATTGGGTTTAAAAGAGCGAAAATGTGTAAGGTAGTATGAATAACATACAAAGTTTCTAATATTTTTCACCTTTATTTCCTGGAACAAGCTTGCCCATCAACAATCGAAACACGATCACTATGTCGAGGTAACAAGGTTAGAATGCAGAAGGCAAGGGATGGATGTCAAATCATTGGAAGCGCTCGTTTCAAGGATGCCCACAGGGTACGCTAATATATACATATTTTGTGGCGTATTGGATATGTTTTTCTCGTTATTTAATATTTTCAGATTATAGATCCAGAGTTGTACATTGAGTCTTGCATATGGAACTACTGCTCGTGCCGATCTTTCAATATCATGGACTGCCTTTGTGGATCAATTGACGCATACGTGAAGGCCAGTAATAGCGCAGGTGGCCCTGTGATACCCTGGAGAGACGACAAAACTTGCAGATGTAAGTTGATTTTATTTTAATCTATCAGCTTTATCTTTTATCACCTGCATGCCTTTAAAGAACTTTATAATTAAAACTTTTAAGGCTTCTTTAAGTTTAATAACGGTTAGAAGATTGTGTTGATTTAGAAAAGATATCTTTTCGTATTCTCTTTTTATCAAATCGTTTCCAATTCATAACTTTATGTTCGATATTCTTCTGGAAAAGTATTTGTCAATCAGAATGCAGTAGCAACAGTTCTACTAGTCTATATCCACACAAAGTAGTTGTTAAAAGAGTAATTTTCAAACAACAAAATTTCTATTACATCTAGATTGTGGTTATGTAAAAATATATAATTGAAAAACGGAGGTTCAATTGCTGTTTAACGTTTAAACCCACGTTTAACCTCAGAAACTTTTATTCCACTGTCGGTTAACTCTTAATTAAAGGTCATGTTGTTGAACCTTACCTAACCTACTTTTTAGTAGTAGTTTTCTTTGAGTGTAATAACGGTTGAAAGATTGTGTTGATTTAGAACAGATATCCGTTGGTATTTTTTGTTTTGCAGTTCCTCTGTACTCACAACCTCTGATTTTCTCGAACAATGTTGAACAATGTCATCTGATGTGACAGACTTGCGTCCTTGTCTTCTTTCATCGTGAACATTGGTTTGGTCTCCTTTAAACATCCTACAATATTCACAAACTACACCATTTCAGCTAAACTATTCTCTTCTGCTTGAAGGAACCGAATTACACTAAGCAACTCACACTTGGAGGGAGAATTAATTGTAACAGTTATGTTTACGTGCAGAAAATGGCGTAATGATGGGCAGTCATCTTCTGCGCACCCGCTCTCTTACCGCTCGATGTTGAAAGAAAGCAGCCCCCGTATATTAAATCGTTTGGAGTCTTCCAGCTTTTTCCTTCTACAGTCTTAGTCAAAAAAAGGAGTCTCTCAAACATTTCCTGAAAGTTATACCAACAGATTCTGCGTGTTGATAACGAAGATACCTGTAATAGAGGTGTTAATCTAATCCCTAAATCACCTACTAAACTTCATTATTACTTCTTGACCATTTAATTACGCTGCGAACTTAAGAGAATTTTGGGGTTATCAATGTTACTTCTAAATGGTCGCTACTACAAAGATAGCATACAGGAGAGCCGTGAATAAAACGTTGCACTCTCAACCATTTCAGTCGAATGCGTCAGGGGCTTGAATTATTTCCCCTGCGGCCCTAAAGGCGGCGCAGAGACCTGCACTGGCGTGGGACTGCCGATTAGTAGCGGAATATGCGAGGAGGGCTGCTACTGCGCTCCCAACACTTTCCTCTTCGCTAGGAAGTGTTATCTTAAGAAGGAATGTCCGTGCAGTTACGACGGTAGAACCTATCAACCTGGCGAAACCATCCAGCAGAATTGTCGTATGTGTTCTTGTACTAATGGTAAATTCGTCTGTGCAAAGGTATTTATCATTTCAGCGATTTATTTATCAATATTAACCGTTTTTTTGTTCTTTTCTCACGATTTCTTAAGCGTTCGTCGTGCAAAGTCACCGCAACAGCCACAGGAGATCCGCATTACACGACGTGGGACGGCAAGCGTTTCGATTTTATGGGAAAATGCTCGTATTATCTCGTAAAGGGTAACGATTTCAGTATAGAAGCCGATCATTACGTTTGGGAAGGAGGCAAATTTGTCGTAAGTTTTGAATAGAATATTTTCTCTATTTTTTGGGTGTTTTAAAACAAACAAATTTATTAAACGCAAACATATAACAAATCAATTTGTACTACACGGGGCAGTATCGGCAATAAATTTTAGATGACGGTTTAGACCAAGTATGGGCCAACCTTTGACATGTTGTGGGCGCAAATACGTTCGTGGGCCGCGTTTAAAAGTAATGCATTTTGTTGATAATTTTTAGCGATAGATATCAGACATGAAATAATACGACAATGTTATTATAATGCAATGCAGGCTTCATATGATATTTCGTTTTTGTTCAATTTTCACCAGCGTCTGTAATTTAAAAAAATTAAAGTTAAAAAACTGAGTGTTCCTAAAGTCTATCAAGAGACAGTTAGGGCAATTTCACGACGCCAAATTGAATTACCTACACAAGAAGTGGATGGGTTCTAAAAATTATGGTATCGACTTTTTAGAAAAACTACAATTCCAACGCGCCATCTTGGATCCGTAGGTTAGTTATGAGAATGGAGGGAGAAGTAGTAGAATTCAAACCGAATTTGGAAGTTAACGTCAATAACGTTACGGTGAAACGGTTCCCGCATAGAATCGGCAACACTATTATCACTAAACCATCCAGTCGCCACGTTTTAGGTAAGTAATTCTAACACCTATCTGACTACTACTTTTTATTTCGTTAGACTGGCAATACACCATTTTATCTTTGTTCAGCTGAACTTCCCAACGGCATAGAGGTCCAATGGGACGGCTACACCACAGCCACTATCAGACTACCGGTGGGATTGCAAGCTCAAGTTATGGTAAGATTAGTCCACCAAAACATTATTTTTCTAGCCCAGTCGTACGGTTGTATGGATTCTAGGGTCTTCTGGGGACATACACCGAGGACCAAAGTGATGATTTCATGACACCTCTTGGGGAAATCGTTAGCGATCCGGTTACATTTGGCAATAGTTGGAAGACTGAATATTCGTGTCAAGACGAATCCATTGTAGAAACGCCGCATCCTTGTGATGCTAACCCGGGTTTCCGGTCCACAGCGGAGAAAATCTGCAGTGTCATCAAAGGAGATCTATTTAAACGTAAAACCTTTTTACAATTTCTTCTGTTTCTATGACATTTAACAGCACATCAATTTAATCTGACTGCGTTCGTAGCCCCAGTAACAACAACGTAATTGGCTCTAATATACTAAGTATTATAATATCTATTGTAAATGTTTTAAATGAATGTGCGAGGGATGTGCGGTTCCAAAGATACGTTTGCCCGAGGCACAGTGGGACAACGCCCGAAATAACTGCTGCTGGCAAAATCTTTCAGTCGCTTGCTCTTTTACTTAGTGCATGTTGGATTTCTATAAGAAAAGTAGTCTGTATGTAATTCACAATTGCACCTTACTATCCGAACATCCCTCGTATAAGTTTCCCTCTTACTGCTTGCAGAATGCGAAATCGACGACAGAGACACCTTGTACGATAACTGCGTCTACGATACGTGCCTGTGCAAAGAAGATGTGAGTATCGATTAACGTTTTCTTGGTCTTCCTTGTAACTCCCCCTTTCACCTTAGCCTAACAAATGTTCCTGCGATCAAATCGCGATGGCAGCCGAGATGTGCGGCAGAAAGAAGATCGTCACCAATTGGCGTTACAAGATTCCCGAATGTCGGTTATCGTGTCCAGTCGGTCAGGTGTATCAGGAATGCGGAAACGCATGCGCGAGAACCTGCGAGGATCTCTCGTTGCGACCGGATTGCGCGGAGGTCTGCGTCGAAGGCTGTAACTGCGCACCTTTCACTACGATGGACGAGAACGGGCAATGCATACTTATCCCCTACTGCAAATGTCGAATCGACGGTAGCGTTTATCCTCCGGGCTTTCAGTATTTGAAGAGCGACAAGGAATTGCTGTAAGTTGGGATTGCATGATTGTTCTCTAACGTTTTTAATTGCTCTCTCTCTCTCTCTCTCTCATGGCTTTCTCGATCCCATTCCTCGATGATGTCGCTGGTCTTTCTCTTCTCCTTTTATTTTGTGGCGTATAATTTGGCCATCTATCTTCACTCATTCTTTATACATGTCCATACCTTATAAGCTCTTTTGTTCGGATCGGATCCGCACTAGTAATTACTCTTCCTGTTCTTCGTCGTATCTTTTCGTTTCTTACATCTTCCAATTATCATAAATCGGAGGCTCTTCTCATGAAGTTTATTTCGATGGTGTCCACACTTTTTTTATTGCTATTTACCATCCGCCAGCTCTCTGTACCGTATGTTAGAATAGGCTCCACGACTTTTCGATAATACCGGTATTAATGTATTACAAATAAGGTACATTGATTTGATGCTATGTTTTCTTTCTTCTGCTGCTATTATCATTGTGTTTGTTTTCCTCGTGTTTATCTCCATGTTTATCTTTGTTAGTTCCTCTTGGTATATATTCAAGTTTTGCTGTAATGTCTCTTCCGAGTGTGCTATCAGTACCATATCATTTGCAAACATTAGTTCCTGTACGTTAATTGCATTCATTTTCCAGTTTCCTACTTTCATATTTTTCCTTTTTGTTTAGCTTTTTTAACAGCGTCGTCTATTAATATAGAGAATAACAATGGGCTCAATACGCATCCCTGTTTTAATCCAATTTGCGATTCGAATTCAGCTGATTCTGCATTGGAAGTTCTCACTTTATTCTTATTGCTTTTATACAATGCCTTAATCATCTCTATCATTCCTTTCTCTAAACCTCTCCTTTACAAGCTCTGCCATACATCTTCTCTTCTTACCCTATCAAAAGCTTTTTTAAGATCTATAAAACATATATGTATTTCCTTTCCTTTCCCTATTACTTTTTCTCCTAATTGTCTGATTACAAATATTAAGTCCTGGGTGCTTCTTCCTTTTCTAAATCCATGTTGAGTATCTTCTAGTGTTGTTTCCAGTTTCTCTCGGAGTCTTTTTTCTAGTATTCTTGTCAATACTTTTCCTGGGATGCTAGTTAATGTTATTCCTCTATAGTTATCGCATTATTGTTTTAATCCTTTATTTACGAGGAATGGTTTTGATCTGTTTACGGTTGTTTTGATTATACACTATGCATGTTTACATAAGTTCCATATTGCATTGACGCACTTGGTATTGAATCCTACTTTGTTTAAAACTTCAAACATGTTTTAAGGAGACCGTATCAAAAGCCTTTACTAGGTCTATAAATACTAGATGGGTATAGCACCCATCTATCAGCGGTTTCTTAATACTTGTTGTATCACAAATACATTGTCCATGCATAACCATCTAGCTCTGGAGCCGTTTTGCTCTTCTATTTCTTGTAAGCCGCATTCTATTCCTTTCTTTAATGTACTAGCGTACAGCTTTGCCCATTGCGCTGATTTCACTTATTCCTCATTCTGGCATTTATTTTTGTCTCCCTTCTTGTATACTCAATTGACATAGTTCCAGTGCATTCTAGACATCTATTACATGGTACCGTTATGTCTTCGATCAATATATTTGGTCCATTTTTATCAGCTCAGCGGGAATGCTAGTACAACTTGTTTATTATTTAATTCTTTTAGCGCTCTTTTAACTTCCGAAATCCACGCAATCATCTGAGGTAAGGTCGAATTTCATATCTTTTGAAAAGAAATATGGTCTATTTTCTGTTGATAGTTCAGTGGAGTATTCTTCTCATCTTGCAATTTCCATTAAATTTATTCTGTTGTCTTCGATCGTTTTTTCTTCATGTTCTTATTACTTTCCATGTCTCTGATGCTCTTGCGCCACCCATAAGTCTCTCTACTTTTTCGCACTTTCTTCACTTCTACACTTCACTTTTTTATTCAGTTCCATGATCCATTCTCCTTAATGCAAATATCGTTATTCTATACAGCATTTATTTTGCCATTGTTTCCAAATAGTACCTGCGAAAACGCCAGATGGAAAACGTCAATCCCAGACCTCGACCAGCTACAGCATATCCCCACTCAAACCCAGCTGAACGACAAGTGCAACATCGGTAACTCTTCGGTGTACACGGCTTGCAAGTATCCCACACCGAAGACTTGTAAGGTAGGTATTAACAGCGACGTCTATTATCGTTCCTCATAACTAACGCTTAAATCGGCTTCGTTCTAGAACATGCACGTCTTCGAAATCACCACTATACTGACGTGCGAAGAAGGTTGTCAGTGTAGGGATGGTTTCGTCTTAGATTCGACATCTCATACTTGCGTTAGACCTGACGAGTGTCCATGCTACCTCAACGGACAGAGCTACGAAGAAGGAGACGTGACAGTCCAAGGAGGATCTAATAGATGGTAAGTACATATTGCGATACAAACGTATAAATGATGATGTGTAGCTGTGCATGTTAGGCAAAAAATTAATTCAATTTTGATGGATACATCGGAATAATCAAGTTCGAACATATATTGAACATATTTCTTACTGATATATCGTCTTTTTTATTTGAGCTCGTATTAGCTCGATACAATTAGCATCATAATCTTAGTTTTAGGTCTAATAGTAGACCCTATACTGTATATTGTATACTGTGCAGTTTTAAAAGTTTGGGGAATTAACGAAATTTGTAGTTCAGTGTATGCAATTCCATAGGTGCATGGGACTGTAAACTGGAAGATTGTAATAGTTTGTGTATTGAAAATGAAGTGCAAAAGAAAGTAGACTGCAAAACATGGAAAGTTCTATATAGCATTTAACATTTTTAGTGACCGTATTTTCTTTAAATTTGTTTCTAAAGGAAAATCTAAAAATCTTAAAAGGAAGAAATAGTATGTCAGAAAGAGTTCAAATTTCTTATAAAGCATGTTGCTTTTGTCCTTATGGTGTAATCGTAAACGTAGTTGGTTAGTGACTTAGATTTCAGGTCCCCTTCGTACACCACAAACACAACGAAAATAGGACACACCGTACAATTTACGTTATTGCTCAAATTTATCTTTTCCATCTTTTACAGCATCTGCAAGACTGGCGAATGGAAATGCAACGAAGATAATTACGCACCGCAAGCCTGTGGGAATGCCGGCGAAATTCGATTCATTCAAAGTGGAAAATGGTACATTTTGTTATATATTTTTTGTTTTCTTTATATGCCCTGTAGTAAATAATTCCTCGAACGGGTTCTGTGTCTCGTTTTAAGAAACACAAGTGCTGATTTTGAATTATTTATCTTTAGATAATAGTCTATTATTTTGACCTCCTTATTTGATAGTTTCGTTCCACGTAAATAAATAAAATACGTACGTGAAGTGAACCAGTTTCTTTTATTGATTATATTCATCTGATATTGTTCTTCAGTTTTTATTTTCAGGTAAATTTTTAACCCGTAGAAGCGCAAGTTATACCATACTATCTTGTAGGTTGTCTTCGTTCTTTGCTATCAGTACAACGTCATCTGCAAATACTGCCTCGGCTATTGGTATCCTCTGTAGATTCCTGTGTCCGATTTGGTGTTTTTTCATGTGCATTGGGTATTGTTTTACTACGTCGTCCGTGAATACAATGAATAGTACGGGACTTAATCCTCCGCCCTGTCTTAACCTATCTTGAATTACAAATCCTTCGGATCTCATGTTTTGTCTGTTGTTCTTATACAGCCTTTGATATTTCGATTTTTTTCCGACTTCTCTTTCCTCGAGACCTTTCCATGTTTCATATCTTATTAGCTGTTCATATATCTTTATAACTGTGCTATCAACGTTGTACCTCTATAGTTATTACAGTCTTTATGATTTCCTTTTCTGTAGACAGGTGTTATTAGTGCCACCGCAGTTTCCCTATGCACTGCCTTAGGTGCGAGCGCCCTCTCGGGACTAGCAATTCATGTGTTGCTCGAGAGAAGGGTGGGAAGCTGTATCCGATTCTTTTCGCTGTGTTTGACTTTGCAGACGAGTGTTTTATTCTTTTGGCACTAGTTAGCGCCAAGAATAATCACTTGAATTGTACGGTTAGATATGGTGATGTAGTAGAGAGGGAATGACAGTGTGTCGAGCATAAAACCGCTCGGGTATGCAGAAACATGTCCGTGTCGTAGCATTTTATCTCTTCACATTGCCTTTCTCGTGAATTATTTCACCAATACCAAGAGAAAAGCTGTGTTTAATAGCGTCTTTATCTTCTAGGCTTTCCTTTAAACAGAATCAGCTGAATTCGAATCACAAATTGGATTTAAACAGGGATGCGTATTAAGCCCATTGTTATTCTGTATAATAATAGATGATGCTATTAAAAAAGCCAAACAAAAAGGAAAAAATATGAAAGTAGAGAACTGGAAAATGAATGCAATTACCGCACAGGAACTAATCGATAGCAGACTCAGAAACGACATTATAACAAAACTTGACGATATACCAAGAAGAACTAACAAAAACGATCTTGCCTAATCTGCCGTTAAAGTCTCCAGTGATAAGTAATATTGCTTCGGCACCATCCGTCGTTGATATCCAAATTTAGGAGTAAAATATAGATCGTGGAGGTGGTAGTTATGAAAACGAGATGGATAAATTATAAGAAATCTGTTGTCTTTCGTATAACTACGATCTCCAGAATGCCGAAGTTTAGTCATGTCAATAGATAACCTATAACGTATCAAAATTCTGTATCTCCTAAAGCGAGCTTTAAGATGTTCTTTCACATTGTATGACTGTATATATTTTTCTCTTGGAGATTTACTCATTCCGTGGGGAATGCTGTGGATATCAGTTCACAAATCAGCCTCCATTTTAATATGAAAATCTACCGGCGTTTTCTCAATTTGCCGTTTTTCTCCTTTAATATTCGGAGAAGGTTTTCTCGGCCATAAAAGGATTTAGTAGTAACTCCTTAGCGGGCAATTACTTTAGACTTTATTTTATTTCTAAATTCGTAGGAAGTAACCTAAGTTTTCCTGCTTCCAGCGTTTGCAAAGACGGCAGTTGGAAATGTGTGAAAGCCCAATGCCATGTTTGGGGCGATTCGCATGTGAAGACCTTCGATGGACGCCGGTACGATTTCCAAGGTGAATGCACCTACCCCCTGGTTATGGCCGTAGCTAACGACGTTGTACTGGGCATAACGTTTACGGTATGCTCTTACTTATGGTTATAGAAAATTGAAAGCAGAAAGAACTTCCCATAATTCCTCCTCGTTGAATCTGATATCGGAGTATATCTTTCTCCTTTTCTTTGCAGAACGAACGTTGCGGTTATACCGGAGCCACTTGTTTGAAGTCCTTTACCATCGTAGCTAGAAACAGAAACGTGGAAGAAACGCTAACCTTGTCGAAGAAGGGTAAACTACCGGTGTCAAGCTTCAAGAATTTTGCCATTACCGACCACATTCTTTTTGTGAACATCGGAATTCTCAATACTGGAGTTACGGTATTTTGGGATAAGAAAACTTGGATTTACGTGAAGATAGATGAACAAGGAATGTATGTAAGTGAACGATGGCATATATAGCGTGAAGCTTTCTAAATTAGTTAGTCTTTGAAGCAATAGGAGACTAAAGCTAAGAATTTAGTATTGCTAACCTAAGACATTTCTAAACAGCTTAACATGTGAGCTGAGCTGCGAACTTTTGTTTTTTCACAGGTATATCAGTAAACTCCACTCAAACAAATTAATTAATTATGCGGAACGCAGCGTTTCGAGAGCACGTGGGCTCCATTGTCAACCGTGTTACTGACTGGTCGGTAACACGGTTGATAATGGGAGCCCACGTGCTCTCGAAACGCTGCGTTCCGCATAATTAATTAATTTGTGTGAGTGGAGTTTACTGCTATACCTGTGAATTGTACATCCACACAGTCCTTGCAATCGTCATTTTGTTTTTTCATTTCAGGTTACAGGTCTCTGCGGTAACTACAATAAATTTCCAGAAGACAATCTACCATTATATGACGTCCGTAGCAAT
The DNA here is from genome assembly GCA_023509865.1 of Trypoxylus dichotomus. NCBI lineage: Eukaryota > Metazoa > Arthropoda > Insecta > Coleoptera > Scarabaeidae > Trypoxylus > Trypoxylus dichotomus. The sequence continues at coordinate 58,155,609 of CM042078.1, forward strand.
GATAATCCGTTGCTTGAGTACGATAAGTGGAAGATTGGTCCAGAATGCGACACGACCAAACGGAACGTGGTGAGGGCAGATAACAATAACAATTCAATTTATTTAAATATAATATAATCCTTCCAACATACATACGAGACTTGCCATTTATGTATCCGGAATAGCAAGTAAAAATAAATATTTGCCAATGGTTTTATTCACAGGTATCGCAGTAAACTCCACTCCACGCAAATTAGTTAATTATTCGGAACGCAGCGTTTCGAGAGCACGTAGACTCTCATTATCAACCGTGTTACCGACTGAATGTAAAAACTGTATCGCACATGCAAATTATTTTCTACGCAGGCTCTAAAATTTCTTGAAACATACTTGTATACTTGTCACGCTAATGCCCAGAGATGCAACGATCTAACAGTACGTCTCATGACGATCTTGCTTTGTCACTTCGCGCACAGTATCGATGTTTTCTGGCACACTAATCGATTTTGGACGACCTTCTTTGAACTCGTCCCAGAATGAACAACAGCCCCGATTGAATTCACTGAACCAGCGATATACAATGCTTTTATATGGTGCTTCATCGCCAAAAGCTGAAGTGAATTGATCTGACTTGACTCTGTTGTCAACATAATCCACGTCTTCTCACAATTCTAGAAGTTAAATTCTAAATCGAATTTGCAATTGTTAAAAATCATCGGCAATATCCTTTTAGAATTTTTGATTAGAATTGCGACGAATGAAAGAAAGTACTTGAAAATCCTCTATAATTTTAGAACACTTGCGACGCGGACAGACGCAAATGGGCGGAATCCAGTTGCAAAGTGCTTATCGAACCCACATTCGCTCCTTGCCATGGAGCGGTACCCGTTGACAGTTACTACGAAGCCTGCGTGACAGATTCCTGTAAATGCGATTTGGGTGGCAATTGTGAGTACCTTTGCACGACGATATCGACGTACGCCCAATTGTGCAATAACTACGGCATATCGATAAACTGGCGCACCCAAGATTTATGCCGTAAGTATATCTTTTAAGTCGTTTTGTATTTTAGAAGGGAGTAGAGAGACTAATTGTTGTCGCTTGTTATACACTCTATATTACAATGACATTATAAGACTTTGATTTTCGTCCTATGAAACTTGTAAATTATTACAGTTGTTGGCTATTAAATTGATTTCATTTCAAATATTGATTTAAGTTATTCTAAATAAATAAGTGCATCACAACTTTAAACCTCTATTATTTAGTATTCGGTGTGATAATTATGCCAGTTTATTTTTAGTATTATTCTTTTGTTCGGGCCCACATCCGAACGACAGCTAGATAAGAATTATCTCCCATGTTTATAAACACAAAGATGACGTATCTAGTGTGTTCGGAAATGAAAATAAACATATATCTCCTCCCCGTCATGTCGTCAATTCATTCTATTTCGTCCTTTCTTTTCCTGGAGTGCTTTCCTTCGGCCTTTTGTGACTAGTATTCACATTTTGGTTAACTTTTCTAGCTTGTATTTCATTTTTTATTTGCGTTTCTTTTCTTCGTAATTGGCATAAATATGTTATTAGGAATTGGAGTAACATCTAAAATTTTCACATATGAAGTGGCTGCAGATGTTCTTAGCTCGTCGGTGATTCTGGTCTTAATTATGAAGACAAACGTCTTCTAACAAAAGTTATCATTCGTGAAATATAGCAGGTATTATCCTCATTGCGACTTAGTTTTGTCCTTTTCTGACGTATACTTTTCCAAACTTCTTCTGCTCCCTACTTGCACCGATCGCGTTGACATTGAAGATTTCCGTTACTCCAAATTTTTATTTGTTTATATCATTTCTCAAGATTCTCATAAAATATTCCAACAAATTCAGCATTAAATGACTAAATATTTTCAGATTGATTATGATTCGGGCTATTTGTTTCCGCGAAGGCAAATGTTATTCGTCTCAACTCGTCACTCCGTAAAATGAGTTGATCAATATCATGCTCTTTGTTGCTTCGGAAGAAGGGGGTTTCTTCTGATATGGTCAACCTCTGAGGTAACTTCAGTTAGCTCTCATGAGAGAAAAATTTTGTAGCCTTCACGGTCCCAGTTTAATGCCTATCACAATAGGGATAAACCAGGTTATCGAAATAGCATACCTCGAACATTGCACACTTTTTTATTTAATTTAAACCAAAAATTCAAATATTTTGAGATACTTAAGTAAGCTACGCACAAAACGAAGAGAATCGTATAAAGTAAATTACTAAGCAAGTTACAGAATATCTCAGTGTCACTAATACGAATTCTTTCCTGTATTTAGCGATCCAATGCTCCAAAAATACCGAATATACCTCGTGCATGACAACTTGTCCGCCAAAAACATGCGAATATATACAAAGAAACGCGACGTATGATTGCGAGGAAGAAATGCTATGCGTTGAAGGTTGCAGACCGAAGGTCTTACCACCGGGACAAGTGTATTCCGATCAAAACTACAATACCCCCGTTCCAGTGGAAGCTTGCACGCACAACCGATGCAAAGGTGGTTTCTACGAAGGCGATGTAACTCTTAAAGAAAGATGCCGCATCTGCGTCTGCATGTCCGGTGAAGAAAAATGCTTACCATTACCTTGCGATGAACGTAAGTGTAGCTGTATAATAGTAGTAATTGTACAGTAACTTATGCCAAATAAGAAAATTGTCAATCACTTCCATTCACATCAACGAAAATAAAGTGCTCCTCTTACCTTTTGCAGGGATTAACTGGCCCCGCTTAACGACTGGTAAGATTTAATTTATTTCTAGTAAGTTTATGCATCGAAAATAACAGGATTCCTATTCGAAACATTAGCTAAACCGTCGCAAGAAAGCGATTGTGAGGGTGTAGTATGCCCGGTGTTAAACTGTCCGGCGATAACCAGTGCAGTTAAAGTACCAGGGGAATGCTGTAAGAGTTGCCAGCATCAAACCGAATGCGTCGTTAAGTTGCAGTACGACAACAGATTTGTACTCAAGAAGGTACAGCGAAACGTTATTTTAATGTATTTCAAACATCATTTTTGGGGAATAGATAACATAGGGTGAACACGTGAACTTTATACGTTTACGTAACCCGAATCTGAAACTAGCATAAAAATTTCTCCATCACGTTAGGGTTGGGAAATATTTGCTTGAATAGCTTCCATAGATGCTTTAATGACGATTGCAAGGACTGTGTGGATGTACAATTCACAGGTATCGCAGTAAACTCCACTACTTACCGACTGACCAGTCGGTAACACGGTTGACAATGGGAGCCCACGTGCTCTCGAAACGCTGCGTTCCGCATAATTAATTAATTTGTGTGAGTGGAGTTTACTGGGATACCTGTGAGATGCTTTAATGTTTCATATCTTTGAGGTTATATCTTACATTAGAAATTTAAATGCAAAATAATTAATGTTTATATTTAATGTTATAATATTTGTTCCGGTTGGCCCATTTCTGCTTTATTTCTCATTTCTTTTTCCTATAGCCCGGCCAAATATGGGAGGACGGTCCGTGTCGCAAATGCGAATGCATCGGTGAAGAGGATTTCACCCACTGCACATCGTGTAGCACGAAAGTCTGCGCAGAAGTCAAGAAGAGGAACATTACCATTGACAATATCTACTACGAGTTCACCAACGGACCTTGCTGCCCGATTATGGAGGCGGTCGCCTGCGTATACGCCAATAAGTTGTACAGCATCGGCGAAGTATGGGAGATCGACGAATGTACATCTATTCAATGTTCCAAAGATCCCGAAAGCAATCTGCCAATGCTGCTGAAGTTCACGCAAATGTGCCACGAAGAATGTCCACTAGTAAGCTTCAATTTCTCTCTTTTCTTTTTTTTAATTTAGTTAATTCAAATATTAGTATGCCAAACAAGATACAGGGTGTATTTGAAATAAGATTCCGAAATATAATAATCAAGTACGTGTAATTGCAAGCGGATATCGATGAAATAACAATTTTTAAATGGTACACCGGGTATATTTTTCCATATATTGAACGAAATATTTACTTTTTTAAATATTTTGAAGTATATGCTAACAGTCCCGGAACGCCTAATTGCTGTCTTAAATCGGTCTCAACTTAAGAAGGAGTTTGAAGAACTTAAATATTCTACAGAAGTGTACTTCAATTATGCTTATGTCTATGGATATGGTTACTGCTATGTGTTGATCCTCTAGTTTTCTCTTTATCAGGTTAATTAGATCATATAAATAATATATATATATATATATATATTAATTTTATCCCGCGTTCGGCGTTGGTTCTTAGAAGAACCATGTATGTCCTGACGTTTCGAACGCATACATCTTCTTCTTGAGGTCGTGACTTCGACTCGCAAAAACATACGCTACAACTTCAGAATTCTTCAGCTAAGACCGTCAGATTATCTATTAAAGAAAAATATAATGCACCAGCAACAATACGCATAAATATATAAAATTACAATTTCCTTACGGAAAGATTTGAATCCACCACCTCTACGTTATCGGCGCATTGTACTACCATTACACCACGAGACCGAATGTGAGTTTATGCGACATCTAGTTATTAAAAGCAATTTCAACTCACATTCAATCTTGTGGTGTAATGGGAGCACAATGCACCGGTAACGCAGAGCTCGTGGGTTCAAATCCTAGCGGGACTGATATTTTTTCAGGAATTTAGAAACGTTAAAACCGTTTACACGGTTACTTGTATTATATATATTTCTTTTAAATCTTTTAAAATATCAACATTTTTCTAATACTTTTTCTTATACTTCTATTTCGGATATTTTCTCGTCAGTGTATGGTTCACGCCCTTATTTTAGTTATTGTTGATGTTATTGTTGTTGGAGGCAAAGTACAGTTAGGACTACCTCTTTATTTAATTTATTTAAAATATTTATTCCGTACAGTTTTCTTTCTGTGTATTAAATTTTACAGATATCTCCATTAGTTATTCATTACTCAAAAGAAGAGTCCCTTCAACAACATGTACAGTGCAGACGTAAACTCCACTGTCGTCTACTATATATATCGTTTTTCGTAAACATATTTTTGTATTTAATTATAATTTCTTCCAAATTTATTTCTAAAGACGTTTAATGTACTGTACTCACACGTTTTTATCATATTATTAAAACATGTATCATCCCGAAATTATAACACAGTATCTTTAAAATTTCTCATACGTCGGATGAATCGCACGGTTGGCAGCATTACTTGTAAATAATTTCATTCCATCAAGAGTGTGTTTACTGTGTGGCGTATCATATACATATGTAAACAAGCTGAATATGTGTGTATCCCTGGTAACGACATGATATAAATAATAATTGTGTTAGTCACACTTGTCGGAGTTGTCTCTCCAGAGAAAAATTTGTTAGTTTTCGATTTAATTATAATATTTGAAATTCTTCAAAGCTATTCAAAGTTAAAAAGTGTATCAGCTGATATTATCACAATATTTTGGAGTTCCTACTTGTGAGTACGATTATAAAATTAAAGACTTCAAATTATAATCAATTTTCAAAAATCACTGTTATTTTGCTGGCATTTTTTTTGTATTTAATTTATAATTTACAAATTTAGCTAGACAGGCTTTGATTTAGGTATTTGTTAAAAAGAAATATTGTTAAAAATCGATATATATATATATATATATATATGTATGTATATATATACATTTTAGTATGTGAATATATATTTTGACAATTTTACATTTGGCTATTTCAATTATTTAACACTATATTCGAATTTTAAAACAAAAAAAATTAAATAAAAGAACCCATTTCGAATAGTAACAGCTTGAGATTTTCCAGCACAATATATGTATATATTTGGATGATGCTCGATCGAGTAACTTTAGCAGCAACGTTCTGCAGATGCGCTCTGAATCTCCGGTCAAGAGTAGCGCCAAAATATGTTGGGTGTGGGTTGTCCTTCAGTGTTATGTCCTCTAACTCGCCATCTAGATCTAAGTGAGCTTGTTTGTTATTAAGGGAGAAGGCCGAAACTTTTGTTTTGCTCAGGCATTTTTTCTGAAGTTTGTTTAGGCGTGATCGCTTCAATTGGTCGACTCGACCGTTCATTATCTTCCAGGAATTCATGCCCTAAACGGACACATTTTGCTCACTTTTTTATAGCGAAATACGAAGGAGATGAATCACCGTAAACGCCGACTTAACGTTGTTTTAATAAAGAAAAAAAATTCAATATTCTCGAATTGAAGGACATAAAAAATACCAAAAGAGTTGATGAGTAAAAACGAATCTGTTAAAAAATCTACAAAAACCTTTAGAAAAGAGATTTTTCTTCTCAAGTTTTAACGTATTTAATTAGACTTTTGAGAAATTTTTAATGAATAAAAATGGTTGCACATTCTGTACTCAAACTTATAAATGTATGTATATATATGTACAAATGTTGCTTTGGACAGATTATATACTGGATTTTCTATTAAATACAGGGTTTCGTCTACAAGAAGTCGCAAAATACATGCTGCGGAAAATGCGTCCAAGATGGTTGCATCGTCGGAAACGTCGCGAAGCAAGTCGGTGATACGTGGGAGTCCGGTGACGGTTGTACGACTTATCGCTGCACGAGTAATAACGACGTCTACCAAGTACTGTCCCACACTACTATTTGTTCGCAGCTCGCGCAGAACTGCCCTGGAATGATCAAGAAAGGTAGCTGTTGTTCGTATTGCGATACGTCCGAGTTGTTCGTTTGGGAAAAGGAACCGAAAAATTGCAATATAGACATACCACACTCCGATTAGGTTCAAACAAAGGCGACGTCATTCCTTTTTTTTAAGATTTTTTAATGTTTCATTCGTACCATATTTGGCGCTAATCTTTTTCAACGTGTGCCATCGCTTTTTCTGTGTTGTTTTACTTTTCCAAATAAAGGCTTTTGAGAATTAAATTATTTATTATTTTGATATATTCCTGATTGTTATTTCTTCAGATAAAAATCGTTACACGATTGTCTCAAAAGAAACCATGACCTTTATATTTATATCGCAATTACGATAAATATTGAACGCAAGCGCTGCTTTAATACAGTCCCGGGCCTAACAAAGAAAACACGGTTTTTTGGTTCAAAATTAGCTTTATTCATCAACGTAATCTCCATCAAGAGCAACGCAATCATTCCAGCGCCGCTCTAACATTTCAATACCACTTTTGTAGAACGATTTATATTTTGCCTCAAAATAGGCCTCAGTTTCAGCGATAACCTCTTCATTCGTGAGAAATTTCTTACCGGCGAGCATTCTTTTGAGGTCTGCGAACAGCCAATAGCCGCTGGGAGCCAAATCTGGCGAATATGGTGGATGTGGGAGCAATTCGAAATTCAATTCATGTAGTTTTGCCATTGTTTTGATTGACTTGTGACACGGTGCGTTGTCTTGATGAAACAAAATTTTTTCTTTGCCATATGCGGTCGTTTCTTTGCAATTTCGGCCTTCAAACGCTCCAATAACGCTATATAATATTCACTGTTGATGGTATTTCCTTTCTCAAGATAGTCGATGAATATTACACCACGCACATCCCAAAATACCGAGGCCATAACCTTTCCAGCCGATTGTTGTGCTTTCGGGCGCTTTGGACGAGGTTCACCAGTTGCTGTCCACTCAGATGACGATCGTATTGATTCCGGAGTGAAGTGATGGATCCATGTTTCATCCATTGTCACATATCGACGCAAAAATTCCGGTTTGTTACGTTTAAACATGGCCAAACACTGCTCAGAATCATCAACACGTTCTTGTTTTTGGTCAACAGTGAGCAAACGCGGCACCCACTTTGAACAGAGCTTTCTCATAGTCAAATGCTCATGCAATATAAAGCCAATACGTTCTTTTGATATCTTTACGATGTCAGCTAACACACGCAACTTCACTTTTCGATCATTCAAAACGATTTTGTGGATTTTTTTGATGGTTTCTGGTGTTACCGCCTCATTTGGACGTCCACTGCGTTCTGTATCATCGGTGTCTCTACGACCACGTTTGAAGTCAGCAAACCAACGTTTTATTGTTGTTTCTGATGGAGCGGAGTCCCCATAACACTTTTCAAGCCATTGCTTCGCTTGTATTGGTATTTTTTCCCCATCAAGAAGCAGTGTAAAATTAAAACACGAAATTGTTTTTGATCCATTGTTTTGAAAATAACAAAAGTAGCGTGACTCTTAGCACAATAACTCACAAACTAACGAATAGAATATCATGAAATTTTAACAGCTGTCTTTTAAAGCTTAATACTAACTGAGAGAAAGGTGACTGCAATAAAACTAGCGTCATCTATGTGTTAGGCCCGGGACTTTTCAGCCCAAATGTTGTATACTGAATTGACTATGTGACTTTTTGAGACCGTATTTCAAAAATTTTCCTGTTAATATAAGGGCAACTTAAGTAAATAAAGGAACTTGCATATAAGACAGTTAATATGTATATATATTATAAGAAAATAAATAGAATGCCTCCATTAATTAACAACTGAAACGCAGACAACATTATATAGGATATTCCAAAAGTCAAAATTGTTTAAAAGACAGAATTATTTCTATCGTTTGTACTGTCATCAAGATGGCCCTGGGAAAGATAGTTTCTTGCCGACCAAATCATTAAGTCTGATGTAAGATTTGAATTCAATTTGAAAATTTCCGAAACGTCGGAATATCAAAATTCTACAAACGATGAAAGTAGTTCAAACAAGAACTTTTCTAACTATCTAATTACCAAATACATCTCCTTTAAGCAAGTAGCTTGTATATCTTTTGCCATTCTGTATCGAACATATTCAGATATTGTTATACTTATTTCCACGCGTTCTTTTTTCAAAATTACTAATTTTCTAAAGAGTAAATAAGGTTCTATGGATTACTTGTACAGTATAGACGACTATTCCAGTATACCTTACCGTTCAAGACACGATAGATAAAATCATTCTCGTACAATACCAATAAAATCCTTCTTATCGCACTCAAGGCCTTTACGCTACAGAAAAGTGCAATGTACCTTATACCTAGTTCATGCCTTATTGATGATATGTATATAAATAGTTTTAAAAAATATGCATAAAGTCATTTAATTCGTGATTCTAAAACGATCGGATATTTAACGCCGGTTACTTGTGGACTTACGTACGCAAAACCTGAATATCCGGTTGATAACCAGGTGGTTTGCAAGCCTTGTCCCTATGCAGAAGAGGGTCGGAAAGTTAGATATAAATTGATGAAAAGGTAACATTGCGTTAGTACTCGAACAGCTGTGAGGATCAATTATTTAAATGTAAGTGTTAAATATACACTTTGTCCATTGTATGTTTATCGATGTGTTATTAATTTTTCACTGAGCGAGTCAAATTAATACTATTTATATTTTGACAGATTACGAAGTAGTAATTCAAATGTCCCGCGAAAATATACTTTATAACCTTAAATTATTTTGACATACCGAACGTATGTAACTTCTTGGAATGTAATTTTTTACAGAATTTTCCTAATCTCATGAAATGCATCTCCCATTTACTATTTTACTTTGCTTTTTCTTTATAAAAGAATATTCATATGCGTTTAACAATATGAGTCAACAACATAGATAATTACCTACGATAAAATTAATAATCCAGAAAGTCCATGAAATAAAATAGAAAAATATGAAGAATGAAAAGATAAATTTTATTAGACTTAAATCCAAATATTTCGCGAAAATTCTTTTGCAGAGACGATAAAAAATTACAAAGATATTCAAGGTAAAAATTTCTTTATTATTCATTTTCCCTAATTTTATAATTTATTTCAAAGACAACCTGTATATAGAACAAGTGATAATGTTTAAGCATCCATTGTAAAAGTTGTAAAAGGCCAGATTATAAATATAAAAAATAAATTGCAAACAGGAAACTATAATAACTGCATTTGTCACAAATCCTGAAAGACATGCTCATGGTCATACAATAATAATATTATAAACAAACTGCATGCAGCATAAAAAGTTCAATATATAAAGTATATGGTATTTCCGGGTTTCTGATCGTGAATATTGTTGGTACCGAAAGGGACCGTTTCGACGAGATCTCATTCATCTTCTTCTGGACGCTATCGTTTGGCTATCAATGAATTTCAATTCAATATACCCGGTCAAAAAGTCGGGAATATTATTTCATATTCGGCGATCGCGAAAACATTAGCCCCTGCATTAACCAAACAGTTTAAATATTGATTCGTCAGTCTATAAAATGTTCTCAATGTTTTACCGTCCAATGCCGACGTTCACGGGCTCACTGTAGCCTTAGTTATTATACTGGATCGTTTTACCAAGAGGCATTTCGAACGGTGTTGTTCACTTGCTGTACCTCTGATCACAGTAACATTCAAACTAAACTGTTGTGAGTTTGGTAATCGTAGTAAACGTTCGAGCGGGGCAGGAACAAACCCTAAGAAAGGTAGAGTTTATTATAACAACAAAATCTTTACCTGCTTGGTTCCATCGATACAACTTTTCTAATAAATAGTTTAGAATAAAATGGGGATGATAGTTCCAGGCCATTACTTCTTTTCTTCGTAATACCTTCATTAATTGAATTGCAGATGTATTTCAAATAGATGTTTCTTAAGATTATCATTGTTGAATATAATAAAGCTTATTGAATTAAAGTATTGGAAAACTTTCTGCTTTGGTCTAACTTCTATGGGCGGTAGACATTTCGATAATAATATTTGCATCTCTTTTCATCATTATTAAAGTATTAAGTTTAAATAACCATGCAACGAAAAAAACGAATACATTAATCATATGGAGTTGCTTACTGCCGAATGACGTCAGATAAATCGCAGTTTAGAATATCTTAAAGAGCATTTTATCATTAGCAACAATACAGCAGCGTCATATGACTTCAATCAAGTGAATACTTCACTTCTGCATATAATTTTAAAGTAGCATTGAAAACCTTAACCCGACAGCATTACCAAGACAAACCAATAGAATTTTTAACAATACGAAATAAAAACAAACCTTCATCGGCGTTTTCTATTCATCATGTTTGGCTATAGGCGTCGAACCAGTTATAGATTCGCGAAAAAGGACGAAATTTAACGCAACAACGTTCATCTCGCAGACCGGATTTGCATAATTCCGCTGCAAACACATGAATTTACATGGAAATGCGGTCCTATGGCACAATACAGCGGCGGAACGGTTAAAAAAAATCGCAAATTACCGTATGAATCGCTACATTTGCAAACCTACACCACGCGGACGTAATCGAAGCTTTAACGTTTGCATCGGAGCGATTCTGATCGCATCGATTTTCCGTTCTTTTTTTGTGCGTGCTTCTGTTTTGTTTTGTTATCGGTCGCCGGGGGCGTGCGTTGCATAAATGGCCGGTGATTTTGCAGTCTGGTTTTTTTCATTAGTTGGGAATCTAATTGCAACCATGTCATTTCGGTTTAGTATAGTGTCATCAAAAAGTATTGTGTTGGTATGCCTGAAAAATTGACATTGAAACTGACGAAGTTCACGTCTATTTTGTTTCTTTTTCTTTTCGGTGGCGTATTTGTGTAATGTAAAATTAATAATAACAAATGCAGGTTTATTTCATTGTGTCAAAAAATAGACAATTTGTACCGAATATTTAGGTAATCTGAATGCAAATTGAAAGAGAGAATCACTAATACTACGCATTTATTATAAGGATTTTTTCGCGAATAACAATGTTATAGATAGTTACATAATTCTATAACATTTTCTTGACGAATAGTTTACATGGTTATACTTTAGTTCGTAATACATGACGTCATATATACGACAATTGTTATATATTTTGTAACTACTTCACGAAAGTGGTTATTCGTAGTTGTTAATCATCATCGGTTACTTGTTGGGGAAATGTGCGATCGAATAAGTCAAGTAAATAACAAAAAAAAATATATACAATAGAAAGTGATATATAACCATTTCTATTATTTCACTCCTTATTTTACGTATAAAGTAATTCACACGGAAGTTCAGTTGCCGAACTTATTTCTTTGCGTATACATTTGATTATTTATACTCAAATAATAATAAAAAAACATTTATATTAATATGAACACAACCTACTTCATGTGAAAATTAAAAATATTTGAAGACATCGTTTTCGTGACGAAGTTCGTGGTTATAGAAAATTACGTCATTGTACTGGTTATTTGTGGTCAGAAATAATATATATAGGAGATAGGAATCTATTATTATTTTGTAGTTGCTTAGCGCCACCTACCGTTTGTCTAAAAAGTATTTCAAACCGACAAATCTAAATCCCGATTTCAAATCATGTATATGTAATATATTCTGCAAGTTCTATTGTAACAAATATTCTTCTTGCTATCTGCTCCATATGTTGCGAATATAGCAAGAAGAATATCTGTTACATAATAAAGAATGCATGCCGAAATAAGTATGTGTATTGCCAAAATAGAACTGCTTGCTTGATATTCTTGGAAAGCAATGTATTCCTATCTCAACAACTAGAATTGCAAAATAAATAACAAATTTTCGAAATTTATTGCATTTTAATGCTAAGAAATAATAAAATATAATAATTAAAATATTCACAATTAAAACAGGTACAATCTTTCTATACCTGGCACTTATATACGAAAATTAAATAGAAGTAAACTATGTACGAAAAGTGGTATAGAAACGTTCAAGAAATGTAGCAATTTTTTTTAATGTATTTGTGTACAAAAACGTAAAACATTCAACAAAATTAAGCGTTAAAACTGCGACTAAATCATAAAAACGAAACGAATAACCGATAACCATGTGTAACAATACAAGCATAACTTCTAACGGAATGGTAATACCTGGGTAATACGTATTTAAGAATGCGCATGCGTATTTGTCTGTATAATTCGATTCTTGCGCTCTACCAAATATGTATGAACGAATGAAAAAAGAAAAAGATCAAAGTCACAAATATAAGATCGCTCCCCGTGTTTGTGGTTATAACTTCGTAACCATAGTTACTCGCGAAAAAATTCTTTATCTTTCTACTAATAGCTTGATCATTATTTTTCTAAAGGAATTCACTTGATTGTTCTTAACCGTATTTACATTGTAGATTTTCAAAATCTGTGTGATAACATTTTTATATACATATGTATGTACAGTAGTGGTCTGAATTAATGTCTCCCCCTATTACGGAAAGAACATCACCAAAACTACTTTCCCTGTGATACCGCGGACGGTTCGGCTTTTATCGGTTATTGCAGATATAAAGCTTATTTGCAGACTATATCTAAAAGCTTATTATCGCTTACTACCGGTTAAAATTATTTACCCACCCTAAGAAATAATCCATAGATAAAGGAAGTGCTATCTGAACAAGAAACTGTAGTGTTATATTCAATAAAATACTCTTAAAACGATGAAATTGATATTTATTCAATAATATTATTAGAGATACAAACATTAAATCTTTGTTTCGTAGAAATCCCTCCTCAAGCCATCATTCAACTTCAGGTCCGATTTCTGGTTTATTCGACGTTCTTCTGCTGGTATCATTACTTTCCGTCGTCCTGTTTGTTATTTAGTAATCAGTGAGCATCTTTACATTTTTTACATTTACAGTTTGGGGACTTAATTACAATTGTCTTCCAATATCTCTGTTATTTCGTCCAAGATTACGTGAAGCAACAATCATTGCGCAGATTTTAAATTCTAGGCAATTTTATTAACGACATTTACTGTTTACAAGAACAATAACTACTAAATCTAAATTTTATAATTTTTACTTCATGCCTCTCGAAACCTTCATTTATTACGGTAGTATAATTATATTACACTTATTGTAGGATCTTTTATGACCGTACTCTTAATTATAGAATGAAGCAGATTCAATTGTCCCGAAGAGTCTTTCGCGGAATTATTTAACTATAAACTGACATCATTCACAAGTGCAAATTAACAATTGTTCCTAATTAATGAAAGAACTATAAATGATTACACTTGACTCAGCGGAATTTCTATAATTCCATATGAACCTTTAAACAGAATATTTTGTTTTCTGCATCGTAATACTGCACTACAAAGAAAGACAAATGCAGGAGAAAATATTTAAAAAAATATTACATTTTATACAAACAATTCGCAATAATGGTAACTTAAAGCAGCGAAATTTCTATGGGTTCACCGAGTTAGACATCGTACAAAATCCGTTTCAGTGTAAAAAAGTTTAAACATCTTCAAGTTTATTTTTTGTTAAATATATACGAGGGCGACCTGAAATGTTTCCGGAATCCACAAGAAAAACACGGTATTGGTATGTATGGTCTTTTATTTTTATTTTTCGATCAATACACTTTTTCCAACTCCAGTCTCTTCAAGCCGTCGGAAAAGTAGGATGTTTCGATGTCTGCAAAATAGCCATCTGTAGCGGCGATGACCTCATCATTTGAGGCAAATCTTACTTCCCAGAGATTATTTTCAGGTTTGGGAATAGGAAAAAGTCGTTGGGGGTTAGGTCAGGCGAATATGGAGGATGAGAGACTAATTCGTAGCGCAACTCGTTCAATTTGGAGACGACGATGCGGGATGAATGACCCGCTGTATTGTCGTGGGTCGACAAATCGCTGTTGTATAGCCCCGTGATCGTCCTTCCCCTCTGCAGATAGTCGATGAGGATCACACCTTGGGAATCCCAAAAAATGGACACCATGGAATGGTCTTTGTTTTCTTCGGAGCCTATTCACCCGGAAAAGATCACTGTTCGGCTGTTCCTTGGTCTCCGGTATGTAGTGGTGTATCCAAGTCTCATCCACGCATGAAGAAATCCCTTGGATTGCGCTGGATGCTGACCAGATAATCCTCCGAAACGATCACTCGATTTCTTCTTTGCTTCGGTGTGAGCAAATGCCGAAAGCTTTTTCATACCCAAAATTTCGTGTAGGATATGGCTAACGCTTTCTATTGAGATGGCCTTTGTCTCTGCTCTTTCAGCTCCAATTTGTCGACTATTTCACTCGACTATTTTTTGTCGAATAAAAGAAGTAAAGACATTCGGATGTGGTATACAACTTTATTCGAAATAAAAGTATAAATCAATCAATTAATAAAAGTATTGATAAACATCAATATATTCATAAAAATTTGAGTTAATTTCGATCTTTAGGTTCCCTGTATTCATATTCAATACAGTCAAATATATCCTTCTCGGAAGATATGGGAACAGGCTCTCCATGAATACCTATATTAGCAAAAATTAGTTACTTGATTATTATTAGTTCGTAACTCAAATTATTTAATTTAATTGACGAAGATCTGTTTCTAATCGATACGAATTTGTTATTCATTAATTTGTTTCTATCAAATAACAACAAAAATTGAAAGTTTATTTACTTTTTTAAAAAGTTATTTACTTATTAAGTATTCGTAATGAGATCACACAACTAGAAACACATCTCCGTCCTTCATCTCCAAAAATATCTTAACCTGTCGAACCGAGAGGCCTCAACGAATGTTCGTTCAACGTGAATCCCATTTCGTTGGCGTGAGCTCGCATGGTCTTATTGAAGATATCCGAACCGGTAAAGTACAGCACGCAGCAATAGTACTGATCGTACGGCGTTAGGCGGATATCCAATCGTCTGGTGATAGCGTCACGATCCAATCGGCAAACACCCTGTATAAGATCCGATTCCGCCTAAATGAGCTAAAGTAGCCGTCATACCGTAGCACATACCATAAATTTGGTATCTCCCAGCGATAGAACGTCCGTAACGAGTTCGCATTTTTCGAGCGTCTTCACGATGGTCTTGAGGCGGTCTTTTTGTTTGTTGTACGTCTCGGACGTGTAGAGCGGATGCGTTATTAATGCGTCAATATCGCCGCTTTCCGGTTTACCTCTTCTGCAGACGCAAAAGAATAATGTTATACAAATGACGATTGTATGTAGGATCGATTTGTTAGGTAACATAGCAAATTTGTAGTGTCTGTTCGCTTGAGTGTAAAATATTATTAAGAAAAATTAATAATCAGCATCGGCACAGATGGCCAGTGAATATGTGGGCTAGAATAATGGTTCGATATTTTATTGGTCTTTTTGTTTTCGAAGAAAATTTAAATGGAATATTGTACGTAGATATTTTGGTAAACGAACTTCCAAACTTATTGCGAGAAATTCCTTTGAACGTAAGAAGATGGATGGAGCTCGGGCACGTTTTCATCGTGGGACGGGATAATTTTTAAATGTCAATTTCCAAAACCGATGAATATGCAGAAATTAACCTCAAAATTAGCCCTCGAAAAATCACCAGACTTAACTTCATTGGATTTCGGTTTATGATGACACGTAAAATAATTCTTTTATAGCACTTCCAGCAACACTAAATAATAAGAACGACCGTATCAGAGAAACTCTTAGAAGCATGTTTGAAGTATATTTAAAATTAGAATAGGTTTAAGTTTGGAATCGAGCGGCTGCCATTATTAACACTTGCTATAAGAAATTGCATGTTCTAATTCCAAGTGAATTAATACATAGAATATTTTCTTTAAAAAAGAATGCTACTTTGATATGCTTTTGTAATTTTGGGACATCCTATACTTTATGAAATAATTTGAAAACGTAATAACCGTGTACATATAAAAAAAGATCTCCTGTCATAAAAATTATTTTCAAATGTATAAGATAACCAAATAAATTTAATGTTAATATCGTAATTTATAAAATGAAATGTAAGTTTGTCCGTAATTATTTAAGACGCTGTCTAAAGATGTCTGTGTTGAAGAAAAGTATGTAAGCGTTGCTATTTTTGTTACGGATTTTTTAAATATTTGTATCACAAAAATTGAATAATTTTTTATTTGAAATATACGCGCGCTTTAAGTTATCCATCTAGTAACGTCATCCGGCTGTAAACAAATGACTACTGTGCTCATAACCGTATTTGTAGACTCTCGAATATTTTTGCTTATATTTAAATTTTTTAATCTAAAAACATTAAGCAAAATGTACTGCTAAAAAAATTAGATAGTTAACACGTATTTTATAACATTACGCTATTTCTAACCATGAAAAAACGAAATTTTTCACCAATCCGAAAGATGAAAATGATTATAGTGTATATTAATAAACAAAAAGGGAGAATTTCCTTTAGTTATCATACTAACGATTAAACCTGATGTATAAGGATCATACCAATGTAAGTAAATTATTTACGACATACTATGTGGGGACAAAATTTTATGAACGCTTAGGCCCAACTTGAGCAATAATTTACTGCTAGATATTTTCGAATAATATAAATAAAATTAGTTGATGAGCCATAATAGATAAATTATCCCATAAAAACTAAACGAGATTAAAATTTAAGAATATAACATTCATATAACCTGTAACTGCCACAAATGGTTATCTCGTAATCCTTATCGAGTTTTTCAATTTCGCTTTTCAAAATCTTTTCGATCTCTTCTATTTCCGCTCTAGGTATAGCCTTTTGGAAATCTTCGAAATACCTAGAAAGCCATATTTTTCAGTACAAGATCAATATTCGCCAAGCAGCAGTGGTGATAGCTTACTTCAATCCAACGGTTTGATGATGCGTTAGCTTATCCGTGTGCTTCCGTAAATCATCGATAGATTCTATACCCATTTCGGCTAGGTTTCGTGCTTTCGCAGGTCCTATACCGGACACTTGTGTTAATAGATTAATTATGCTTGCCTTTTCATCTTTATGAATCTAAAATGATATTTAGCTACTAATTAATACAAAATCATTGATATAAAACTCGTAGTACATTCTCTAGTTTCTGCAATTTTCCGGTTTGTAAAAATTCATCAATCTTCTTGGCAATTTTCTCTCCGACTCCATCTAGTTTTCGTGCGTCCTTACCTGAAGTTATTCGAGTTGGATGATTTGCGAGAACGTTGGCTGCCTTCCGATAGGCGTTATGTTTAAATATATTTCTATTCACGTTTTTTTCGTAATCGGCTAATTCTGAAAGAGGTTCTGTTTCATTTACTTGGGCCTATAGGAATCTTTAGCGGTTACCTATGAGAAAATCGCAAAAATCGTGGTTTGGATTATCTTCCGATGGCTTTTTCCTCTTGCTCATTGCGGAATGAAAATATTTAGAGGCAAATAGTAGGTAAACATGTATAACCTGTAAAGAACGGCGTACTTTAAGGTTATGTTTATAAACTGGGAAAGAGCTATAATGTTGCCGGGTATAGATGAATAAGCTTGGTTGCGATTAAAGTTGCATACATTAAGGTTAGCCAAGGTTGCTATATTATATTAATATTTTCTTATAAGAAGATTATAAAATAATACGTGGAATATTAATACACGTATTTCACTACATTAGATTATCGGAATCACCCGAATGTACGCGTGGCTTGAAATTGAAGATTTGAACCATATATTGTTTGGATGTAGTAATCAAACTGCATTCAATTTATCTCTTTACATGCATATCCAGTCAACCATTTTTAAATCTCGCGGACAATTTAGTTTGGTAGTTCTGGTAGTACACTATTTGCTATAAGTTATATAATATGTATGTACATAATAGAAACATTAATTCGTAGGGATATTTATCATTTAAAATATTCGTATTAATTTCAGGTCACCCTCGTATAATTTAAAATAGAGTGCATCAATATTTGCTTACTATAGATCGTCCCAACCTCCGTATTCAGTATGGGATAGAATAGCAACTTTTATCTCTTACTATCCTTGGTTGCTGTCATTAGCGCTATCTCTACAACCGGTTGCTATGTTGCAACTTATTTACATATGCTGTCGGCGTCGACAACAGTTGTATACTATCTGTCTATTAGCATCAACTGTCAATCGTCATCGTCCTTGTTTTGAAATATATCGTTAAATTGTTAATTTGCTTATATAGTTGTACAAATTGTTCTTTTCAGAACACTTCTATCTTTTTCAAGCGTGCACAGGGTAATATGGGTATTTTTATTTATTTTTATAAATGTTATAACAGAATATAAATGTAATTACAGTTTTCACTACATTAATGGAGCCTATAGGAAGAAAACGGCGCAGAGGAGACAAATTTAACCGTAAGGAGAAGTGTATGATTGCAAATGTTTTCAATTATTTCAATAAATCAATGAATGTGAGTGCTGCCGTCGAGAAGCAAGTAAAGCTTTGGGCATCTCAGACCGTGCAATATATCATGTAAAACAGGAGCAACAAAATGGTTTATTATCAAGTCCAAAAAACCTAAAAAAGGAAGGGCATACAAGTAAATGATCGACTGCATACATATGGCGAGAACACGCAAGCAGCTATTCGACGTAAAGTGCATGGATTTTTATACAGAATATGCCACCTACTTTAAATACAATTCTTACTACTGTCAATGCTGACGATGATCTCCCCTAACTTCAGTCGAACAACTTTTCATAGATTGTTACACGATATGGGCTTGAATTTAAAAAGTAGGATCTAAAAAGTATACTCATTGAACGAGATGAGATTATTAGATGGAGGCACAAATACTAAGTAGAGATCAAGAAATTTAGAGAAGAAGGTAAAATTTACCTCTTGCTATTTGACATGGCTGTAATTTTATATTTCAGGTCGAACTATTATATACACTGATGAGTCATGGGTGAATACAGGACATACGGTAAATAAAACTTGGACAGATACTGCTATTCAAAGTAGTCGACAAGCTCTTATTCAAGGACTAAGCACTGGTTTGAAATCACCAACCGGGCTAGGACCTCGCTTTGCATTAGTTCATGCAGGCAGTGATAATGGGTTTGTTCCTGGTGCTGAATATACATTTCTTTGCAAGAAAAACACTGCCGATGTTCATCATGAGATGGATTCAGAAGCATTATGAGGATTGGTTTATAAATAAATTACTTCCAAATATACCACAGAAGTCAGTCATTGTTCTTGATAATGCTTCCTACCACTGCAGAAAATTGGAGAAAATTCCAACAACAGCATGGAGGAAAAAACGAGATCATTGATTGGCTCAATGAAAAACAAATACAAATCAGTACCGATATGCTAAAAGGACTTACTGTATTGCGTGTCACAAATTAAACCGCAATATGATAAAAGTAGGATTGACTGAATTTGCAAAAGAAAAAGGTCATGAAGTTCTTCGATTACCACCTTACCATTGCGAGTTAAATCCCATTGAAATGGTATGGGCACAACTTAAAAACTACGTAAGAATGAATAATACCACATTTAAGGTAAAAGATATGGAGCAATTAATTCGACGAGCGTATAGCACTGTAACAACTAATAATTGGCAAAACTACATCAAACATGTAAACAATATTGAAAAGGAAATGTGGATAGTGGATAATTTGCAAGACGACATCGAAGAATTTATTATTCACGTAAGATATTCGTCATCATCTGAAGATCAAAGTGATTCTTCGACTGACTAGAAAATTAACGTAAGACATAGATATATGTGTGTAATTGCTATTCCTTTCTTAAATATTATTGTATTATACATATACGTATTTCTATGACTCCAGTTCTTTTTGTTACAAAAGTGGAAACTATTATTTGTATATATATAAGGATCATCTTCTTTTTTAATTTAATAAATTGCATAGCACCTCCCAATATCGAAGCAAATATTCACTGTACATTGCATAGATATCGTTCATATGTATATTTGTTTATAGATGTGTGTATAGTATTGTTAATAAATATTGAGATATAACTATTTTATCTGTAGTATTTTTCCTATAATTTTACGTGCAGCGAAGTCGCTATGCACTCTGTTAAAAGTTAGTTACTTTAATAAAATAATAAGCAAAATGTCATATGAATGTCAATAATTTTGCACCTTCAACGTCAATAAACGTTAATAAAGGTTATGAATTGTTCGGGTGAAATTGCAAATAATTAACCGGAAATAGTAATGTACAGCCGATCGGATGATTTGGCAACCATGAAACAAATTCCCATAAGACGTATACTGAATACGGAGGTTGGGACGGACTATAGTACAATTAGAATTGTGGCACTACTCCGACCACATTTTTCTTAGATACTATTGATAAAGTTTGCAGATAAATATATTTTTGATTTCCGTATTTTTAACACAAAATATAAAAACGAAACAAAATTGTTGTATATATATATATATATATATATATATATAGAGAGTTACGTCATTTTGTATCGAATTAACAATAAAAACCTTTCCATCTAATTTTTATACTGCATTTGGGTCATGTAGGATTCAATTCATTCTTTGATTAATGACTACTACCTACTACTGTTTTTGATACAACCAGAACAGCCGCAAAAAGTTATTTCTCGTTGAGTTTAATGTAAGTTATACCGTTAAAGCTGTCTTGATAATCTATCAGTGGTTTTTACGGATAAAAAATTGTTATATTTATCAACACTGATCTTACCTCAGAACGACAATAGATTAGGCACGTATTACGTATGAAGTTTTAATTAGTTTGCGGTTGCACCGGAAGCAATAAGATAAGTAAATATTTTTACGTCTGTATAAAATATGTATTTCCAATTTAATATAGCGGTTTTCCAAAAATTTTTTGATAATTGAATATTGATATGAATTAAAATATTCTTATAAATGTTTAACCGCAAAGAATTAGAAAAACAAAAAATGCTTACAATAACATTTTGATATACATATGTGTATGTTTATAAACCTTATCTAATATTTCTAATGCTTTTGTACTTATCGTAATACACTGTTGCGTGTGTTTGTGGAAGTACAATGCTTTAAATTTTAAGTTAAGTGCCTTGTTTGATTGGTAAATGTTAACATTGTTTTCTTAATTATTTAACAATTAATAAGTATTCATGTATGTAGACGCATACACAGCCATGTATATTATTTCATTCTAGATTATATTTCCTTATTTATCATAGAGTATAGTCGTAATGATCAGTTTCTTTTCTCATAAGCTGTATATACATTAGCAGCAAATTTTTATATTTTATTGACTGTTCAATATCTCGTTTGTTTTTCATACACTTCTTTTGTGATATATACTAATTTTAGGATGCTATTTTGCTGTCTTTGTAGTTTGTTTATTTGTTATTTTGTGCACCTTCCCTTGATATTATACACTATGTTCCAAGATTGATGTTACAATAGGTGCGATATACATTAGAGATCGGATTATATGCAAAGAAAAACTAGAATTTATATGCATCGATTTTTGAGAAAATATGCATGGACCTGGGGCATATATGCAAAAAAATTGCGACAATATGCAAAATTTTTACATAAAATAAATAAGAGTAGAAATTTAAACATTAACTTTATTGCACAACATCTTTTTATAACATAATTCTAAACCAATTTATAAGTTCTTTAAAATTGTGTAATACCAGAATACATATGTTTCGAAATAGAAAAGCTTCTTTCAACATCCAGCGATTTCTCAAGAGAATACAAAAAATATAAAACACATTGTTGCTGGGATAAATTTAAATATTTTAGATCTAAAACAAGAAAATCATTTCGGTTCCTTAGTTGAGAAATGATTGAGAAAGTACGTAATTTTAGCATCAGTATAGAATCGATTTGGATCATTCCCTCCAAGGATTTTGGCAAAACAAAGATTTGTGCAAAATTGATGCTACACACTTTGACGGATGGCCAAATATAAGTGCGTGTCAATTATTGCACCCCCTCCCCCAATTGCAGCCCCCAGAAATGATGCAAATTACGTGAAATCAATTGTTACGGGTGACGATACATGATGCTTTCAGTATGACCCAAAAACCAAACGTTAAGGTGCGTAATGGAATTTGAAATATTTTCCACGCGCAAAATGAAACACGGACAGTTTAAAAATCAATATAATGCTCATTGATTCTTTGACAGCAAAGGAATTGCCTACAGGGAATTCGCTTCAATTGGACTAAAAGTTACTGGAAAATCCCTAGTATTCGACCTGAGCTGCGATGCTCGTAATCCAGAGACCTGGTGTCTATTGCACGATAATGCACCGACTACCTACTATACAAGGTTTTGAAACCTGCTAATAGAAGGGAAAAAATATGACCGTGACGGAGTTGGGAAAAAGGAATTAAAGGTACTATGTGGAGGAGAGGGCTGAGCATAAAGGGTTTTTGGGATAAAGCCTCTTGGAGTTCGGGATGCGGTAGATGGCAAAATTACCTGTTTACAAACTACCATCAAAAAAATATACCAAGTTTAAGAAGTTCTAATAGACGCGAATTTTAAATATGTTTTATCCTCTTCTCGGCATTCGATATGCGAATAAGTTGTTAGATTCTGCGTAGTAGACATTACTATATTCGTTAAATAGCAATAAATATTGTCTAATTATGCTTCACAGGTATAGCTGTAAACTCCACTCACACAAATTAATTAATTATGCGGAACGCAGCGTTTCGAGAGCACGCGGGCTCTCATTGTCAACCGTGTTGCCGACTGAATGTAAAAACTGTATCACACACGCAAATTATTTACTACGCAGGCTCTAAAATTTCTAAAACATATGACTATTTACAATCTACTCGGTGGTCTAATGCCTTCTACGGGAAAGGATGGACCGAAAGCGAACCGTATCTTTAACAGGGCCTATGGTAATAAATCCATCAAACTCGAGTGTGCAATTGGGGGTGGTTCTCTGTTCAATAAGTTACCGTTCTTTTTCATACATATCGTTTCGTACGCGTCTAATTCTCTATACGAGTTTACGTTTTTAAGTAGTGTCAGATTTTTTAAATCAATCTTATGTCCGGATTTTACCATATGCTCTGCTACGCTTGATATATCTGGTTTGTCGAAACGATAGTGTCTAATATGTTCTTTGAACCTCGCATTTGGTTGAATTTTTGAAATTAAATAATGTAGATGACGTGAAAACCGCGGAATATAAAAGGTTAACAAAATTATGCATGTCACAAAACTGTTTTCAAATAGGCGGAAAATGGTTCGAACAGGTGGAAGGCACGGCGATGGCTAATCCTTTATCTCCTTTTATTGCGAACCATTTCATGAGCAAATTTGAAACGAACCTGAAAAAAGAAACCAAATATTTCCCGAGAATTTGGCTTAGATACGTAGATGATATTTTCGCTGTGTTTGATACCAACAAAGGAAACATACAAGATTTTCTAGCAGAACTGAACTCAAAATTTACCACGATCAAGTTTACTATTGAAGAAGAAGTGAACAATCGCCTTCCGTTTCTAGATACTCTAGTCATACGCAACAACAGTAAATTAGAAATAGACATCTACAGAAAAGAAACTAATTCCAACAGATTCATCACGTTTGATTCGCACCATTGCGAACAACAAAAAATGTCCGCGATTAGTTTTCTGGTCAATAGACTCGTCAGATTTCCGCTAAACAAGAGCAGGTACGACAAAGAATTAAAGTATATCAAAGATGTAGCGAGGTACAATGGTTTCTCTTCTACGGATGTCGACCGTATTTTAAGGAAGATCCAATACAAACAACACATCCGAAATTCCACGACCTTGACATCAACAAACACCGGTAATAAGAAATTTATAACTCTTCCTTTTCACCCAACAGTAAAAGGGTTAAGTAAAATTTTCCGACAACTAGATATGAACGTGTCTTTTGTGTCAAAAAACAACTTAAAGAATCTCTTAGGGAATCCCAAAGATAAACCGGAGATGGTAAAAAGGTCTGAAATATACCAAATCGCATGCAATGATTGTGAGAAAGTTTATATTGGACAAACAAAAAGGAGTATCGAAACGAGGTTCAAAGAACATATTAGACACGTTTCGACAAACCTGAACTATCAAGCGTAGCAGAGCATATGGTAAAATCCGGACATAAGATTGATTTAAGAAATCTGACACTACTTAAAAACGTGAACTCGTATAGAGAATTAGACGCGTACGAAACGATATGTATGAAAAAGAACGGAAACTTATTGAACAGAGAACCACCCCCAATTGCACACTCGAGTTTGATGGATTTATTACCATAGGCCCTGTTAAAGATACGGTTCGCTTTCGGTCCATCCTTTCCCGTAAAAGGCATTAGACCACCGAGTAGATTGTAAATAGTCATATGTTTTAGAAATTTTAGAGCCTGCGTAGAAAATAATTCGCATGTGTGATACAGTTTTTACTTTCAGTCGGTAACACGGTTGACAATGAGAGCCGACGTGCTTTCGAAACGCTGGGTTCCGCATAATTAATAAATTTGTGTGAGTGGAGTTTACTGCTATACCTGTGAATTGTACATCCACACAGTCCTTGCAATCGTCATTTAATAAATGCTTTCTATACAGACCAACAAGGATGCGGTAAACCGATCTGTTTTTTAACTAAATTGGAAAAACCACACATCCTGCATGAACTTCACCCGGATATCCCTACCGTTTAAGAAACAAAGATTTTCGATCGAATCTTAAATTTCACACCACTTTTATTGCACATCTTCTACCGGGAACATGTTGCAATAAATGGTTTTTCGCTAGTCCCAAAACTATTTAGACGGGGATAATCATGTATAAAGAAGTTGTTTTCATCTGTCTACTGTTAGCCAATAGTTATCGGTTTGCTTTGGCGAATGGATGTCCGAATAATGGTAAGTTATTTTCCCGTACATTTTTCGTATGATTAATATCGATTAATTCTTTCTCTTTCAGTATTCAACGCTGGGCAAAATAAGGTAAGTGAACGAGAGTAATTAGTTTTATTATCATTATTTACCGTTATTTTTAACGTGGATGTAGGATTCGGCCACATGTATCATCTGGGGAAACTACAATATCAAGACCTTCGACGATTTTGGGATAAAGTAAGTACACTTTGAACGTTAATATACGAATCTTTTTATTATTTGAACAAGGAAGAAATATAGAAAAGGTTTTGTCATCTACAATTGCCATCTTAATGCGTTTTAAAATGAAATTATTATAGCTATAGCAAGTAATCATTTAGAAGTATATACTGTTGGTAAATTTAATCGGATTATATAAAAGAACAAAATAAACTAGACAGGTGAATGTTTCTATGAAATTTATTAAGGAGAAAAACTTTATTCGTTAACTTAAAATGTTTCACTGATAAAATAATACAACCTAATAAAACACATACTGCTATAATTTTTTTTTCAAGGTAACCCCCGTTAGCTTTAATAATTGCCTAAAAGATGCGCGGCATCCCCAGAATTTCTGCTTATAGTGCCTATTCGCTCCGGATGTGGTCGCTCATTCTTGCTAACACGAGTTTGTTCGCTGCTGCACGGAATAATACTGGTGTTATTACTAAGAACCACGTCCTGAGACTCTTGAGCCATGAATTTCCGACTTGGACCATGGTTGCCAGGAATTTTCCTTTGCTATATTTTTAATTCAAACCCTATCTCCTTTCGCTCTTCATTGTATAACCGAGATACTCAAGTTGTGCGAGCTTTTATAGTAGTTATTAATTCGGCGTCTTTCTCCATTCTTCGGTAGACTTGTTTATTAGCGAAGCGTTCTGTTCGCGAAATTCTAAAGATCCTACGATAAAGACACGTTTCAAAGGCTACTAATTCTTCGGTAGTTGCTTCGGTCAAGGTCCATGATTCTACTCCGCATTGCAAGGCAGAAAAGACATAGCAGTGGAGGAGTCTCATTCTTGTAGTTGGTATAGGAGATCGGCTTTTAAAAACTGACGCCGTTTTGAAAAACACTTTGCCGAACTTCTTCAAACAATGAATCCACGTTAACATTCGTACGCCATCTCTTGCCGATTTCGGAAACATTTCAGGTTGCCCTCATAATATTACAAAAATTCATTTCGATATAACATTTTCATTTTGAAGTAATTTCCTTTTTTTTTTAATCCTATGTCCTTTATACCTTGCGGTGTCGGACTATTTATTTCTTATTTTTATCTTTCACAGGTTCCTGTTCTGAGCCAGTTGTTTGGCTTTAATCCATCCCATACTTCTCTTTTCCAATGTTCTATACACCTGCTCCTTCCAGGTGTTTCGGGATCTACCTATTCTGTTTTTGCCCTCTGTTTTGGCTTCAAATATCCTCTTTGTGATTCGATGTTCTTCCATTCTGTGTAGATGTCCAAGCCATCCCAGTTGTCTCTCTTCTATGACCACTTCTACTGGTTTGATACCCAGACTATTAGTGATTGTCGTGTTTCTGATTCTGTCTCTTCTAGTTACTCCTTCTATTCTTCTTAGGAATCTCATTTCCATGGCCGTAACTCTGCTTTTGATTCTATTCGTGGTTATCCATGACTCACTACCATATGTTAATGTTGGTCTGACCACTCTTTTATACACCTCTGTCTTTATTTTTTTTGTATTTCTTTTTTATCCAGAAACGATTTTCTCAATATGTTATATATTTTTGCGGATTTCCCTATCCTCTCATTTACCTCTTTCTCTATTCTCCCATTGTCTTCAATGATTGTTCCTAAGTAGTTGTAACTTTTAACTTGTTCCAATGCTTTCTCCCCGATTTTGATGCTATGTTTTCCTTCTTCTGCTGCTATTATCATTGTGTTTGTTTTCCTCGTGTTTACCTCCATGTTTATCTGTGTTAGTTCCTCTTGGTATATCTTCAAGTTTTGCTGTAATGTCTCTTCCGAGTGTTCTATCAGTACCATACCATCTGCAAACATTAGTTTCTGTACGTTAATTGCATTCAATTGATTCTGCATTGGAAGTTCTCACCTTATTCTTATTGCTTTTATACAATGCCTTAATCATCTCTATCATTCCTTTCTCTAAACCTCTCCTTTCCAAGCTCTGCCATACATCTTCTCTTCTTACTCTATCAAAAGCTTTTTTAAGATCTATAAAACATATATGTATTTCCTTTCCTTTCCCTATTAGTTTTTCTCCTAATTGTCTGATTAAAAATATTAAGTCCTGGGTGCTTCTTCCTTTTCTAAATCCATATTGAGTATCTTCTAGTGTTGTTTCCAGTTTCTCTCGGAGTCTTTTTTCTAGTATTCTTGTCAATACTTTTCCTGGGATGCTAGTTAATGTTATTCCTCTATAGTTTGAGCATTCCTTAGAGTCTCCCTTCTTGTATATGGACATAATTATTCCCATATTCCATTCCTTAGGTATTTCTTTTTTTATTATAATGTTGTTTAAGAGGTTAAGTGGTTCTTCGTTACCTTTGTCTCCCATATATTTTATCATTTCAGCTGTGATTCCATCCTCCCCGGCCACCTTTCCTAGTTTTAGTGCTTCTCTGACTTCTTCGTCGCTTATTGGTGTGATACGTTCATCGTCGTTTTTTGTTTTATGCTCTTTTTCTCTTATGTATCCGTCTTGTTTTATTTTTGTGAGTTCTTCAAAGTATTGTTTCCACCTTTCCATTATCCCTTTTTCCTCAGTTAGTATATTTCCTTTGTCATCCTTTATATTTTTCAATATCGGCGCCTTATTCTGTCTCAATTGTTTTATTATTCCGTAGAATAATTTTTTTCTCTATAGTTATCTCTCAGTTTTATTCCGAAATCTCTCCAAGAATACCCTTTGGCCTTCTTGATACTCTCTTCAGCTTCTTTTCTTGCCATTTTGTACATATTGTAATCCTCCTCTTTCCTGGTATGCATATATCTGATCCATTTATTTTTCTTATCTTTCACTTTGAGTTGTATTTCTGCTGTCCACCATTTGCTTCGTTTTGTGTACGTATTTGCTATTTTTGTTATTCCACAGCTTTCTTGTGCCGCCTTCAGTAGGATGTATTTGAATCTTATCCATTTGTCCTCTATCCCTATTTCGTTTTTAGTCTCTTGTTCAAATAGTTGATTTGACTTGTATTGGTACTTCTCTCGAATTTCTTCCTCTTTCAATTTGTAGCTTTTTATTTTGTCCTTAATTACTTTTTCCTTTTGCCTTCTTTCGTCCTTTTTGAATTTTTGCTAATCTTCATCTGTAGCAGGTAGTGGTCGCTACCTATTTCCGCATTTGTTTGGACTTTGACATCTATTACCTTCCTCCTGTTTTCAGCATTTATTAAGAAATAATCAATGATTGATTTTTCTTTCCTGAATGTCTTTATGTCTGAATTTTGTATTTGTTATAATCATGTCGTTTTCGATGCACGTATCTATTATTCTTCATTTCCTGTAGTTCAAATAAAGTAAACATTAATTCGTTTTTGGTTGCTGAGGTAAATGCGGTAAAACATAATATGATATTGAAGGTTTAGTCTTAATTGAGGATAAAGTATTATCGCATAGGAAGACTGGTCGCCACATCCATGCTTATTAGGAAACTGTTATCGACTTCCAAAATATTTGCTTAAAAACGTAACCTTATTCTTAGAGATTAATTTTATTTTCTCCTTTACTTCTGACAGCGTTTATAAACGAATTTATAATTCAACCTTTCATGATTAATTTTCGAAGATATGTCAAAGTTGGACAAAATGTATTAAAACGCAGTACACTATCACACGGATAATAAATTGAGGTTTGCAACGAATTTAAAACATTAACATTTTGTTTGACTTAATTGATTGTTATTTGGAATTTATCTATACCAAATCAAACATGAAATATAATGTAGTTGTAGTGGATTACACTACCCAACACAATTTTTGTTGCATTCTATATGAAACTTGTCTTTTATTAATTTGGGTGTGCTGAATCCGAAAATCATATTAGCTTTTGGTCTTTGGAGAATTACTAATACAGCTAAGTACTTACTTACGATAAGATATAAACAAAGTATAACATTTTAATAATTCATTTATTTATTTAAATACAATATTAAAAAAATACAAGAGTATTTGTAAAAACACAATCAAGTTTTCGTTTGCTGCACTTTCTGATGTATATTTTGGTTCGGCAGTCCCTTTCTACACTCCAATAGTAGTCGGCCATCATATGAGGATCCCGTTTTCTTTGGTACCGAGTCTTCATGGTTTTTAAATCTCCATGATATCTTTCGCCTTGTTCATCTCCTACAGCACCTAAATTTTCGGGAAATCTATCAAGATGGCTATGAAGGAAATGAAGCTTTATGCTCATGTCACAGCGTAGGCGGTGAAATTTTTGAAGCATAGATTTCCGTAGATCTTTGTAATTGTAGGCTTCTTTGTTTCTTCAAGGCCAGACTTGCATCTGTCATTAAAGTCATTAAATTTGAGCTCCATCAAATACCTCAGCTTTAATTTTTAGAAACTGTTGGCACATATCCTTGAAATAATTTCTTTGCAAATGCACAGCTTTAACATATTGCTTCATAAGTCGTAATGAGGCAAAAATAGGTTTCATATTTGGCATTGGCGTAGCTATATTAGTTAAAAACAAGTGTTAGATCTTAGTCGGCAGAAAAGAAAAATTATTTGTAGGCCAGTGTTATAACCGTTAAATTTGACTCTCATATAACACATGGGCTGAAATGTCCCGGGCCTAACAAAGAAAACACGGTTCTTTTGCTTCAGAATTAGCTTTATTCATCAACGTAATCTCCATCAAGAGCAACGCAATCATTCCAGCGCCGCTCTAACATTTCAATACCACTTTTGTAGAACGATTTATCTTTTGCCTCAAAATAGGCCTCAGTTTCAGCGATAACCTCTTCATTCGTGCGAAATTTCTTACCGGCGAGCATTTTTTTGAGGTCTGCGAACAGCCAGTAGTCGCTGGGAGCCAAATCTGGCGAATACGGTGGATGCGGGAGCAATTCGAAGTTCAATTTATGTAGTTTTTCCATTGTTTTGATTAACTTGTGACACGGTGCGTTGTCTTGATGAAACAACAGTTTTTTCTTTGCCATATGCGGTCGTTTCTTTGCAATTTCGGCCTTCAAACGCTCCAATAACGCTATATAATATTCACTGTTGATGGTATTTCCTTTCTCAAGATAGTCGATGAATATTACACCACGCACATCCCAAAACACCGAGGCCATAACCTTTTCCGCCGATTGTTGTGCTTTCGGGCGCTTTGGACGAGGTCCACTCAGATGACGATCGTCTTGATTCCGGATTCCATGTTTCACCCATTGTCACATATCGACGCAAAAATTCCGGTTTGTTACGCTTAAACATGGCCAAACACTGCTCAGAAACATCAACACGTTCTTGTTTTTGGTCAACAGTGAGCAAACGCGGCACCCACTTTGAACAGAGCTTTCTCATACTCAAATGCTAATGCAATATAAAGCCAATACGTTCTTTTGATATCTTTACGATGTCAGCTAACTCACGCAACTTCACTTTTCGATCATTCGAAACGATTTTGTGGATTTTTTTGATGTTTTCTGGAGTTACCGCCTCATTTGGACGTCCACTGCGTTCTGCATCATCGGTGTCTCTACGACCACTTTTGAAGTCAGCAAACCAACGTTTTATTGTTGTTTCTGATGGAGCGGAGTCCCCATAACACTTTTCAAGCCATTGCTTCGCTTGAATTTTTTATTTTTTCCCATCAAGAAGCAGTGTAAAATTAAAACACGAAATTGTTTTTGATCCATTGTTTTGAAAATAACAAAAGTAGCGTGACTCTTAGCACAATAACTCACAAATTAATGAATAGAATATCATGAAATTTTAACAGCTGTCTTTTGAAGGTTAGTACTAACTGAGAGAAAGGTGACTGCAGTAAAACTAGCGTCATCTATGTGTTAGTCCCGGGACTTTTCAGCCCATGTGTTAATTGATTGAAATGAATACTTATGATCTCACAATGACAATAGTTTTGAGTAACCTAATGAAATGTTGCTTAGGGGAAATGATTGCGTTAGACCAAATTGTCGGGGGTACCAACCCAACTAATCTATTTGAATCGGTTTCAATATGTAAACACTAGAAATATGCTGTTATTGAGTATATTGGAAGTAAATTCGTATATTTCAAGTACAAATGTCACTGACAAGATAAGCTATTGCTAACTAAAATAACTGTCAAAATAAACAACTTCCAAAGGAAATAACTTTTAAATTAAGTAATTGTGAAGTGTCAGTGTACTAACTCATAAAACTCTAACAGTGATCACTGGTACACTGAAACAGGTGATTATCTACACAACTCTTATAATACTGAATTCATTGTTCAGCATTAACGCTGAAGATGACAGCTTAGCTGTCGAAACGAACGCTAAGGTGTTTCAGACAAGGCTACGAGGGCGATCTGCAATATTTCCGCAATCGACAAGAAAAACACGGTACTGGTGTGGTTTTTTATTTTTCAAGCGGCGATCCAGTCTCTTCAGGCCGTCGGAAAAGTAGGATGTTTCGAGATCGCTGGTAGCGGCTTTTGGGCATCCACTAATGGAGTACATCCGTGGCCGTTTTCCTACTCAGCCAGAAGTGCTTTATCACTCCATGAAATTTCGATTTCATCAATTTTTGCGAAGCCGTCTGACTTGCTACACAAAACACACTCTTAAACAATAACTATTGACAGTAGACGTCTGAAATTTTGACAGTTGCCATAAAAAAGGTTGCCATTGCCGAGCAATGAATCCACTAAAACCATCGTGCGCCATCTCTAAATATAATAAATAAAATATTTCAGGTCTCCCTCGTATTATTATTATTACTAAAATACATCGTTTTACGTTATTTATTACACTATTTCTCTTATCTTCCAGTTTCAAGAGTGACTGCACGTTCACCTTAGTGAGCTTCAAAATAGATGTTAACGAATTTCGAATCGATGTTGGAGGTTTTAACACCGATTGTCGGAGGAAACCGGGAGGTTGTCATACCTTCGCGCAGATATTTTACAATAACGTGGTTTATAAGCTTGGTATGGATGGTAAGTAATTTATTTTATGTGAAAAACTATAATTTCCTGCTTTAAGTTATTAAGCTATACTTAACCTTAAGTTAAGTAAAAAGTGGTAAGGGTTATGAGCAGGTAATAGCAACAATTGCACCAGATTTCTGAAAATGTAAAAGGTAGGCTTCAGAAACATTATGTTCGGAAATTTAAACAGACACGCAGTTTTTCACTTTTGATCGTAAGTTTGGGTCCAAAGTTTGGATTCCAAAAATAACTCAATTTGCTGCTTACACATTTGGACGCAGAGGAGTGATCTAATAAACATTTTTTTTTGCTAATTAAAGAACTCTATTTAGTTTTATGGGTCTGCAGTCAAAATGAACAGAAGGAATTTAACAAAATTCTATAAGTACTTTAAACTTTGGAGTTTCTTCAATTCATTGCCAAAAGAACAATAATCTAGGAAAACTTATATGAGTGTGAAAAGCTGTGTCAATTCATCATTGAAGAACTTTTCTATTTCTACCGTTGATTACAGATTAAGAAACTATCTGATTACTATTTCTAGGTTCGCTCTCTGCGATCCTTGTACATTTAATACTTTATTTTGTAGACGAAATTTTAAATGCTTGCGTCTGAATTGTAACCAAACAATTTTTCAAACTTTGACAAGTATTGCAACCGACTTACCGAGTCAGATTGACAATGCGAGTCCATGTGTTCTTGAAATCCACGTTGGTTTCGAATAAATTATTAATCTGTGTGGTATAGAGTATACTGTAATACCTGAGGAATTATACGAAAGCGAATCAAATATGAACCGGACTTTTCTTGTTAACGCCCTGTAGGTGAAGGAGGTGAGTAAACCGGTTTCGATGACCGCCCTACAATCCCGATCTGTCACCATGTGATTAGCATATATTTCGGTCACTCAAAGAAGAACTGGGAGGTCACCACTTTGACGACGACGAAAGTGTGCAAACGTTCGTGCGCAATTGGTTACAGACGCGATCAAGTTCAAGCCATTTTCGATTTTTAGTACACAAGCAAAACTTTTGTTTGAGTTTATTTTCAAATTATTAAAATTTTTAAATGGACTCCTGACCTTTTTAAGTATTAACTATAACAGACTTTTATGTGAATATTTAGTGAAACAATTTGAGTGGACAATTCGACAGTTATCGAATATACATTCTGCAAACATTATATTCTGCTTAATATAGCAAAAATATAAGATTCTACGTTCAAAAAACAGAAAATATTCAATTTATGCACGAAAATGAAATACATACATACTTTATTAAATACACTATTAATTTCGTTATTTCGATGTAACTATGACTCTATATTCTAAAGATTGGAAT
Organism: Trypoxylus dichotomus; assembly: GCA_023509865.1. NCBI lineage: Eukaryota > Metazoa > Arthropoda > Insecta > Coleoptera > Scarabaeidae > Trypoxylus > Trypoxylus dichotomus. The sequence goes on from CM042078.1 coordinate 58,189,685, forward strand.
TATTTAACATCTAAAAGCAAAAGTTGCAAAACCGTATTCCATTACCCAAAGTAATACTAGCAATACTAGTTCTCGTGGTATTTTGGATATTGTTTTCTAGGTAACTTTTTCCGATACTTCAAGTTTAGTTTGAAAAATGTTTAAAAATGACTTTTGTTCCGATATCAAACCCCAAATTTAGTGTAACAGACAGAAATAACATTCGTTTAAAATCTTCAAGATCAGTTTTTTTCAGACAAACAGACTCTGATTTGTACTAAAAAGAAGGAATATTTTTTTTTCCATTCAGTATAAATAACGATTACTACAGACGAATATGTACCGTGTTTGACAAAATAATTTTATTCCAGCTCAAGAACAAGCGACATTTTCCACTGATCAAAAGTCTTATCCGATACCATCAGAGCTCGATGGTCTGAGAATACATCAACCTGGTTATAGAGTTTTCATCGAATTTACAAAGATAGGTCTGGTGTTAAAATGGGACGAAAAGGTAAGTAATAATTATTATATTCTTTTGCGCAATAGTGATCTATACTGTCATCATTGTCTTTCTCCTTCTGCTTAGAATATGATAGAAGTTACCGTCGATAATGATAGAAAATACGAGATGTACGGGCTTTGCGGTAACAGAGATAAATGCTCCAGTAATGACCAGATGTTAGTCAATGGTGTCCATACAACGAGTCTGGAAAGATTTCTGAAGGAATGGCAGGTTGATAGTAAGTGAATTAACTTTAAATGTTTTTCTGTAATATTTCAATTTGTGATAATATATATGATATAAGAAATAACCTATATATTGATATAAACAAGGGTTCTCTCTTAAGTTTTGCATATAGGTCTGGAATAAAGCAGTAGATAGCTTTCAAAGATTTTATTGTTTTTCGATGTGTTCTCTGCGAAGATTAATGCATTTTTGCATGCGCTCGAATGTGATATCTTCAAAACTTTGATCTCTCTCTTAAATTTTGATTTAAATTGGAATCTATACATTCTCTTCTAATTCGTCTGTTCATTTCGTCCCACAGAAGCTGTATCCGATTAAGCCTCTGGAGAGGCCAAGTCATTATCTTTAATATTGCTTCATTCTCTGCAACATCTAACTGTATATTTCTCTTACTAAGCAATTTTATGTGTTCATTGCCGCCCCTGGATGTTGCTCGAGGATGGTTGATTTTTGATAGCAAATGTACCAGTTTGTTCGAAGCGGCGAATAGTTAAATTTACTGTGGATTTTTTTACATTAACTTGCCCGGAAATATTCTCTGTGTCTCAACACTAAGTCATTTTCCGCAAAGCATTTTTACACAGGAATTAAATTATATTTTCATGCAAAGAAATAACAATATCGAGCTGCACATAACGGTATCTAGTGATAAACTAAACTCACTCTTAATTTTATTTATGCATACTTTATGGGGTAAATACCATCTCTCCAGGAACTCAAGTCAATTCTTGGAATTCGGGTTTCATTTATCGCGTCATAAAATTTCCACGCGCATATTACTTAAAATATCTATATCTGGTACTGTTTGTATTGTACCTAATTATTTCAGCATCTTGAAAACTAATATTCCAGTTTCGTTATTTATCAACTTATAATGGAAGGTAGGCAAATGTGTTTCACCCATTTAAATGAATCTTGGTGGGTTTATACACCAGTCTAATGTGAGAGCAACGGCAACTACCATAGTAGCTCAATCGCACGTTAAGGGGATGTCGGCCATCCTAACCTCAAGATTACCCTTCGCTGTTGCACTTATAAACTCAGAAACTATGAGAGATATCGAAAAAAAGTTAAGACAAGATTTTATGTGTTTTATATGCCTTAAACGATGGTGTTACTGTTTTTTCTTGATACCAAGTACCTCTTTACGAAAACAATCCCCCACACCCTCATTTTTCTATGTATTTCAGGATTGAATGAAATATAATACAGAGGCTATGTAGAATATGTATATATATATAATCACGACCGTTGGTCTTACACTAGATTGATCTATAAACCCACAAAGTTTCATTTGAAGCGGTGAGATACATTTGCCCATATTCCCTTGTTAGTTCTTTAATTAGTAAATTGTGTACTTATATAATCATTATATGAATAAAATATTTTGTTGTCCGTTCTAATATGAGCTGTGGTGTATTTCTTTAGCAAAATCTATTGCTGACTTGTAATGACACTACATTCTTATCAAAAGCTCCATCATTTAGTTTTTTTTTTTTGATTATGAGCTTATTGGGTTTAAAAGAGCGAGAATGTGTAAGGTAGTATGAATAACATACAAAGTTTCTAAAATTTTCCACCTTTATTTCCTAGAACAAGCTTGCCCATCAGCAATCGAAACACAATCACAATGTCGAGGTAACAAGGTTAGAATACAGAAGGCAAGGGATGGATGTCAAATCATTAAAAGCGCTCGTTTTAATGATGCCCACAGGGTACGCTAATATATACATATTTTGTGGAGTATTGGATATATTTTTCTCGTTATTTAATATTTTCAGATTATAAACCCAGACTTGTACATTGAGTCTTGCATATGGAACTACTGCTCGTGCCGATCTGTCAATACCATGGACTGCCTTTGTGGAACAATTGACGCATACGTGAAGGCCAGTAATAGCGCAGGTGGCCCTGTGATACCCTGGCGAGACGACAAAACTTGCAGATGTAAGTTGATTTTATTTTAATCTATCAGCTTTATCTTTTATCACCTGCACGCCATTAAAGAACTTTATAATTAAAACTTTTAATGCCTCTTTAAGTTTAATAACGGTTAGAAGATTGTGTTGATTTAGAAAAGATATCTTTTCGTATTCTCTTTTTATCAAATCGTTTCCAATTCATAACTTTATGTTCGATATTCTTCTGGAAAAGTATTTGTCACTCAGAATGCAGTAGCAACAGTTCTACTAGTCTATATCCACACAAAGTAGTTGTTAAAAGAGTAATTTTCAAACACCAACATTTCTATAACATATAGATTGTGGTTATGTAAAAATATATAATTGTTAACTGTTTAACGTTTAAACCCAAGTTTAACCTCAGAAACTTTTATTCCACTGTCGGTTAACTCTTAATTAAAGGTCATGTTATTGAACCTACTGAATTAGAATCAAATTCATGAAGTAGGTGTAGTTGTTTCTTTAATCACACTGGCCAATACACATTTTGCTGCCTTGGATTTTTTAAATGTAATTAAACAATTTTGGGGTATTTAATCCAAATATGCTGTCAGATTTGTTTGTGAAAGTTAGAAAGCATCTGTTCTACTAATAAATAACGGTGAAATTTATTACGTATGAGGAATAAATTTCAAAAACTAGAGCTGCTAGGAAGAAATGGCAGCTATTTTTGGAACCAGCACATCAGAAATATCATAAATTAGTTCGTATTTTTCAGGCACCACGACAAAAATTTTATTTTGTTGGGCGGTGTAATGGATTTATTGATTGAAAAGCCAGTTATCAATTAAGCTGCTCTTCCTAACCAGCTATAACTTAAACTAAGTACGAATATTGTACTAGATCATTAAAAGTGAACTGCATAAGAAGGAATGTAAGATAGAGAGGATAATAACCAACACATTAGAAATACCCTAAATCAGTTCGTATTTTACAGGCACCACGACAAAAAATTCATTTATTGTCGTTTCTCTCAACATTAATGATTCAATTAGTAATATTTTTGTTTTACTCATCGATCATGATTAAAATTTTTGATTAAAATTATAGGATGGGCTTGTATTTTCGTATCCGATTCTAAGTCTTCGCGCTTCTTTTGTTTTTTCTTTTGCATTTCTTTCTCTTTCTATAATAACTTCTTCTGCACCTTATATTTTTCTTTTACTTCTCCTTCCTCTACTTAGTTTTTATTCTCCCTCTTTCTTTTCTTGTTATTCTTCATATTCTTCTCCTCATCCACTTTCTCCTTATTATTTTGTTTCTCCTTCTTCCCCTTCGGATATTTATTCTTCTTCTTCCTTTTCTTCCTTCTTCCTATTATTTTTCTTCTTCCTTACCTTCGTAATCTCCTTCTTTTTAATTTTTTTTCTTCTTTCTACCATTTTATCCGATTTTTCTTTCTATTCTCCTTCTTTCTTCCTTTTATTCTTCCTCCTCTTCTTACGTTTGTTCTTCTTCCTCTTCTCTTTTTTATTCTTCTGTAACACTTTTCTTTTCTTCGTTCATTCTTCCTCTTGTTGATATCCCACTATTTCTTCTTACTTTTCTTCCCATTTTTTCCTTCTTCTGTCCTTTATATTTTCTTTCTTCTATTCCTCTTTCCGTTTCCTCTTTTATTCTCTCCGTTTTCTTTTTACTTTGTTTTCTCCTTTTCCATATTCTTCTTCTTATCGGGACTGGTGGCTCAGTGCTTTTAGGGCTTGACAATTAGTCTTGGCATCTCAGGTTACAACCTCGACACCGTTGTTCAGTGTGATGTTTTTTGAGGCTTTCCTTCTTTCAGCAGGTGCTGAAAAGGAATGCCTTAAGACGCATCACAAGCGCAGGCGTTTAATTTATGGACAGTTGATGCCCCCTGTAATTGGGGGAAAGTTGTTGCCGGATATTACTGTTATTATTCCTTTTCTGCTTGTTATCCATCTTATTCTTATTTTTCTCCACTTTTTACCATTTAAATTTTTAAATCACGCTCGCGTCTTAAACATTTCATGAAAGTTGTATTAATGGAATCTATATATCGACGACGAAGATCCCTGTAATAGAGGTGCTAATTGCCTGCTTAAATCGCCTACTAATCTTTATTATTACCTGCTAATCATTCAACAAAATTACGCTTTGAATTTTGGTGTTATCCACTTCTAAATCGTTGCTACTACAAAAATACCTTCGCATTTTCAACCATTCCAGTCGAATGCATCGGAGGCTTGCAATATTTCCCCTGCGGCCCTAAAGGGGGCGTACAGACCTGCACTGACGTGGCACCGCAGGACGGAGGCGACAAGAAATGCGAGGAGGGTTGCTACTGCGCTCCCAACACTTTCTTCTTCGGCGGGAAGTGCTATCTTAAGAAGAAATGTCCGTGCATGTTCGGCGGTAGGACCTATCAACCTGGCGAAGTTATGCAGCAGAAATGTCATACATGTACCTGTACTGATGGAGCTATCGTCTGTCCAAAGGTATTTATCTCGGTTCGAACGATTTCTCCATCAATCTTAATCGTTTCTTTGTTCTTTCTTGTCGATTTATTAAGAATCCGCCATGCAAGGTCACCGCAACAGCCACAGGAGATCCGCATTACACGACGTGGGACGGAAAACGTTTCGATTTTATGGGAAAATGCTCGTATTATCTCGTAAAGGGTAACGATTTTAGTATAGAAGCCGATCACTATGTTTGGCAAGGAGGCAAATTTATCGTAAGTTTTGAATGGAATATTTTTTCTGTTTACGGGTATTTTAAAACAAAATAATTTATTAAAGGCAAATATATAATAAATGAATTTGTACTACCGTATATGGGGCAATATCGATACTAAATTTTGGATGACGGTTTAGATTTTATCCCTCAGGTGTTATTAATCGCATATGAGAGCTGTGGATGTAAAACTTTGTGAATGCAAACATCGTCTTTGTGGCTATTGCCAAGAAAAAACAGCTTTCTACGTAATTATGTGTCATTAATATCTTTAGCTTTTATAAGAGATACGAAGTAGGCGCTATAAATTCTGGGCTCGATGTAGAAAAAAGAAACTTGGAACAATATAAGAAATTCTGTTTTTCAATGTAATCTACCCTAACTTCTATACCATTAATTAATAATTTACCATTGGAAAAATAATCTCAAGTTTTTCCGTCAAAATGTTCCATAACAGTTGCTTGCAAGTCACTGTTATCCTTAAAACAGCGTCCCCTAAAGTCCTCTTTTAAATTAGAAAACAAATAAAAATCACCAATAGCCATATCTAGACTATACGGTGGTGCTATACGTCTTTGTTCTCAAGAAGCACTAATTTTGAATTTAAATTACCATTATCCAAGTTTTACAGACTCAGAATCAGCAAAAACCGAATATTATTAATCTTTTGTATTAAGTAATTGCTAATTAATTCAAAATCAAGGTTTTATTACGACTTAAAAGGTAATAGAAATATTCACTTCATACAGGAAATTCTGCAAAGGAAGAAGTCGCATTAGTTTCTTCCTGCGAATTTGATAAGCGCAGATTTCAAAAATATCAGGTCTTCCTTCATCATAGTGGGCGGTTAACATACGTGAAATAGAACCCTTACCGACCCCCCCCCCCCCCTCTTAAAGAATAACAAAGGTGTAGGGACGATAGCAGAAAGTCTGTGGCCTTTTTTCATAATTGACTTTACCTTTCCTTATTTTTCGCATCTTTTATAAATATAAACCGTTTTGCTTTATTGAGTATGTGACAATCCGATTTACAAGAAAGGAAAGCAGACCCAATGCGAGAATTTTTAGAGCCATAGGTTTGGCACAAATAAGCTATAAACTATACAGGGAAAAACGACTAAGAGTTTATTTAGAACAAGGACAAGAGGTGGAATTGGTAGCCTTTAGGCCAGAGAGACAAGAAACGACAAGGAGAAGAGATGCTTCTAGTGACGATTGCAAGGACTGTGTGGATGTACAATTCACAGGTATAATAGTAAACTCCACTCACACAAATTTATTAATTAAGCGGAACGCAGCGTTTCGAGACCACGTGGGCTCTCATTGTCATTCAGTCGGTAACGCGGTTGACAATGAGAGCCCACGTGCTCTCGAAACGCTGCGTTCCGCATAATTAATAAATTTGTGTGAGTGGAGTTTACTGCTATGCCTGTGGATGCTTCTAGTGTTCATCGATCTGAAAATAGCCTTTGATGCGATAGATAGAAGAGGAAATGGAAATCCCTAACACCCTGCTGGATGCCATCAGAAGTACATACGACACAGTAAGATTCAGGATACAAATTGCAGGACAAAAATCAGAAGAATTCCAAATGAAAAGGGGAATAAAACAAGGTGACAGTCTAAGTCCACTCTTATGATAGACAGAGTAGTCAAACGAATAAAAGCACAAATCGAACAGCACAGCACAATAATAGGGTACAGAAGTCTAGAACCTATATGAGTGAGTATCTTGCTATATGCAGATGATATAGGTCTTGATTGCATACTCTAAAAATAAAATACAAAAGCTAATGAACATCTGGACGAAGGAAGTAGAAGACGTGAAGATGGAAGTAAATTTGAATAAAACTGCTTGTAGTGCCCTAAAGACTGTTCGATATGATTTCCATCGCTTCAAAGTCATGGCGTGTAGTCAGTAGAGTTCTCCACACATGTCTGGATGGCAATTACCTACTGCTTGAAAGATGGAGGAGGAGACCCCTTGCTTGATGCCCTTTCCAAATTCCAATACTTGCACCTGTCGAGGTTTTCGGGACGTCTACAAACTAGCAGGGGATGTTACGTCTCGACTTGCTTGTAAACAGGTGGAAGGCACGGCGATGGGTAATCCTCTATCGCCTTTTATTGCGAACCTTTTCATGAGCAAATTTGAAACAAACCTGAAAAAAGAAACCAAATATTTCCCGAGAATTTGGCTTAGGTACGTAGATGATATTTTCGCTGTGTTTGACACCAACAAAGGAAACATACAAGATTTTCTAGCAGAACTGAACTCAAAATTTACCACGATCAAGTTTACCATTGAAGAAGAAGTGAACAATCGCCTTCCGTTTCTAGATACTCTAGTCATACGCAATAATAATAAATTAGAAATAGACATCTACAGAAAAGAAACTAATTCCAACAGATTCATCACGTTTGATTCGCACCATTGCGAACAACAAAAAATGTCCGCGATTAGTTTTCTGGTCAATAGACTCGTCAGATTTCCGCTAAACAAGAGCAGGTATGACAAAGAATTAAAATATATCAAAGATGTAGCGAGGTACAATGGTTTCTCTTCTATGGATGTCGACCGTATTTTAAGGAAGGTCCAATACAAACAACACATCAGAAATTCCACGACTTTGACATCAACAAACACCGGTAACAAGAAATTTATAACTCTTCCTTTCCACCCAACAGTAAAAGGGTTAAGTAAAATTTTCCGACAACTAAACATGAACGTGTCTTTTGTGTCAAAAACAACTTAAAGAATCTCTTAGGGAATCCCAAAGATAAACCGGAGATGATAAAAAAGTCTGGAATATACCAAATCGCATGCAATGATTGTGAGAAAGTTTATATTGGACAAACAAAAGGAGTATCGAAACGAGGTTCAAAGAACATATTAGACACTATCGTTTCGACAAACCTGAACTATCAAGCGTAGCAGAGCATATGGTAAAATCCGGACATAAGATTGATTTAAAAAATCTGACACTACTTAAAAACGTGAACTCGTATAGAGAATTAGACGCGTACGAAACGGTATATATGAAAAGAACGGAAACTTATTGAACAGAGAACCACCCCAATTGCACACTCGAGTTTGATGGATTTATTACCATAGACCCTGTTAAATGATACGGTTCGCTTTCGGTCCATCCTTCCCCGTAAAAGGCATGAGGCCACCTAGTAGATTGTAAATAGTCATATGGTTAGAAATTTTAGAGCCTGCGTAGAAAATAATTTGCATGTGTGATACAGTTTTTACTTTTAGTCGGTAACACGGTTGACAATGGGAGCCCACGTGCTCCCGAAACGCTGCGTTCCGCATAATTAATTTATTTGTGTGAGTGGAGTTTACTGCTATACCTGTGACTTGCTTGTACTTGCTTTATTGCCTCTCTGCTGGGAATAATTACATTGTATCCCACAGCAAAGCTATATACGGGCCAAATTTTGTCGATCCTCATCGACAGCGGTCTGATTATCCAACTACATCACTACCTTATAGCAACATCTGTATACGCAAAATGGCATAACGTGGACCAACAACATTACGTGGGTGATAATCGCAGGTGCAGAAAACCGTCTTTTGCATCTGACGTAAAGGAGCAAATACCGAGTTTTGCAACTAGACTCTACATCGTTATTTTGTTAGATCAAGTATTGAATTTAGTATAACATGTTATGCACAACTCAAAACCTACCCAATTTATCGAGGTTTTTCCATTTTCACCAGCATCTGTAATTGTAATATAGAGTCTCGGGAAGTGGGGCAAGTTACAGTGCAGTGCGGAGAACAACGTGGAAGGGCCCGACAGCCGGGTCAAGGCGAATATTCAGTAACAGCAACCAGTCGAATAATACTGAACATGCGTGCTTTGATACGGGTACTCGATTCTCCGTGCTTCACCCCTCCACGTTATTCTCTGCACGGTACTGAAACACTGGGTGTTCTTAAAATCCATTAACAAACAGTAAGGAAAATTTTGCGAAGTTATATCGAATTACCTATATCGAATTACCCACATAAGAGGAGGATGCGTTCTACAAATAGTGGTATCGACTTTTTAGAAAAACTACAATTCCAACGCGCCATCTTGGATCCGTAGGTTAGTTATGAGAATGGAGGGAGAAGTAGTGGAATTCAAACCGAATTTGGAAGTTAACGTCAATAACGTTCCGGTGAAGCGGTTCCCGCATAGAATCGGCAACACTATTATCACTAAACCATCCAGTCGCCACGTTTTAGGTGAGTAATTCTAACACCTATCTGACTGCTACTTTTTACTTCGTTAGACTGACAATACACCATTTTATCTTTGTTCAGCCGAACTTCCCAACGCTGTGGAGGTCCAATGGGACGGCTACAGCACAGCCACAATCAGATTACCGGTAGAATTGGAAGGTCAGGTTATGGTAAGAATAGTCCACCAAAGCATTATTTTTCTAGCGCAGTCATACGGTTGTGTGGATTCTAGGGACTCCTGGGGACCTACACCGAGGACCAAAGTGATGATTTCATGACACCTCTCGGAGAAATCGCTACCAATCCGGTTACATTTGGTAATAGTTGGAAGACTGAATACTCGTGTCAAGACGAATCCCTAGTAGAAACACAGCATCCTTGTGATGCTAATCCGGCTTCCCGGCCGACAGCGGAGAAAATCTGCAGTGTCATCAAAGGAGATCTCTTTAAACGTAAAACCTTTTTACAATTTCTTCTGTTTTTATGACATTTTCCAGCACATCAATTATTTAATCTGACTGCGTTCGTAGCCCCAGTAACCACAACGTAATTGGCTCTAATATACAAAGTATTACAATATGTATTGTAAATGTTTTAAATGAATGTGCGAGGGATGTGCGGTTCCAAAGATACCTTTGCTCGGTCCTGCCGGATTTCTATAAGAAAAGTAGTCTGTATGTAATTCACAAATACACCTTACTAACCGAACATCCCTCGTATAACGTTTCCGCTCATATTAATCTACGAAGCTACGATTTTTCCTCTTGCTTCTTGCAGAATGCGAAATCGACGACAAAGACACCATGTACGAAAACTGCGTCTACGATACGTGCTTGTGCAAAGAAGATGTGAGTATCGATTCATGTTCTCCCTCCTTTCTTATAACACCTCCTTTCACCTTAGCCTAACAAATGTTCCTGCGATCAAATTGCGATGGCCGCCGACATGTGCGGTAGAAAGAAGATCGTCACCAATTGGCGCGACAAGATTTCCGAATGTCGGTTGCCGTGCCCTGCCGGTCAGGTGTATCAGGAATGCGGAAACGCATGCGCAAGAACTTGCGAGGATCTTTCGATGCGACCGGATTGCGCGGAGACCTGTATTGAAGGCTGTAACTGCGCACCTGGCACGACGATGGACGAAAACGGACAATGCGTACCCGTTTCTCAGTGCAAATGTCGCATCGACGGCATCGTTTATCCTCCTGGCTTCAAGTATTTGAAGAGCGACAAGGAATTGCTGTAAGTTGGGGTTATATTATCGTATGGACAGTCCCGATTGAATTGGAATTAGATGATTCTTCTTTAAGGTAATAAAGCTTGGTACTCCAGGTTCTATATGTCTGGAATCTAATGATACCGAATACTGCGAGGGCAGATTTTTATGCTGTAGCCCTGATGCCCTTACAGCAAATGTGCAGTGGCATCATATTTTTATTTTTCGACACAGTCTCCCTCTACACTTATGCACTTGGTCCATTGGTGCTCTAACATCTCAACAGCCTCCTAGGAAAGTTATTTTCCGAACTCTGCAAACGACCACTCTACAGCTTGCGTCACTTTATAATTACTGGGACATTTTGCCCCACGTAAGATTTCTTTTAATTTGGGGAAGAGCCTGTAATCACTAGGAGCCAGATCCGGCGAATATTCCGGGTGCTCCACTAATTCAAAGTTGGTGTATAGCAACCATAGCAATACCAGATCTATGGCTGAGTGGTGAAGTACCTAATATTCCAAAATTAGAGAAGGATTTAGCAATAGTCATTACACTTTTCACATGTTTTCAAATCTTTAGGTTCGAATTCCGTCCAGATTAGTTCTCTTACGTCAATTTTTAGTATTAAAATCGTATTCGGTATGATTGGAAAAAGAATTCGGTAAGCATCGAACCAAATCTAGGATGAGTGAAATTTTGACGAATTTTGAAAGGGGTACTCCTCCTCGAAGTCGCCTGAAATATGTCAAAATGCATATACAACTAAAGATTTTGATGACCAAATCTTTATATCCTAAAACCTCGTCACACTCCTCACATGTTTTCAAATCTTTGGCTGGGAACATTATCCTGATAAAACAGCACACCATACCTTAACTTTCCTCGGTGTAATGCTCTATCCCTTTAGCAAATAATCGGTCAGGATGATTGCTGGAGCATCCCATAACACGGATGGCAAACCTTTCAAGTTCATGTCTATTTTCGATGTACTTTCCTCACTAAGTATGTTTGCTTGATATTTGTACTGGTTTGTTCTTCTTATTACTCTAATTTACAAGTCATGATGGTCATCTTTGTCTTTACACACCACTTTCATATAACATATTTAGTCTTTGTCATGTTTATTGTTAGTCCCACATATTCGTATTCTTTTCTCAGTTTTCTAAACATGTAGTCTGTATCCTCTACATCACAAGCTATAATTACTTGATCGTCGGTAAAATAGCGATCTTCCATCTAAATTTCCTTTGTTGCTGTTTTTTTTTTCTTTTCACCAATTACTTAAAGCTTGATAAGTATAAATTTTAAATAATGTAGGGTATCCTCGTTTCAATCCCTTATTTATGGGGAACGGTTTTGATTATGCCCTATGCATCTTTACATAAGCTCGATACTCCATTGATGCACCTGGTATTGAGTCCTCCTTTGTTTAAAATGTTATATGTGTTGTTTGATTGTAGGGTTTAAAATAAAAACACGTGCTTCTACTAGAACACCATTACATAAACTGTTTATTCTTACCTAGATTTACATAGTTAAAGCTATTGTTGCTTATGCAACCAACATTTCATACAACATAAAACATTTTGTAACGGTACCGTATCAAAAGCCTTTTCTAGGTGTATGAATACTAGGTGGATGCTATGCGGTTTTCCAATACTTTTTGTATCACAAATATGTTGTCTAGGCATGACCATTCCGCTCTGATGCCGTTTAGCTCTTCTACTATTATAGCCTCCCCATTGCGCTGATTAGATTTATCCCTCTGTTATTCTGCCATTTACTTTTGTTTCTCCTCTTGTATATTGAAGTGATATATCTCTGGTTTCAATTTTCGGGAATTTCTTCTCCTTCTCTGTTAAACAGTACCGTTATGTATTCGATTAATATATCCGGTCCATCTGTTATCAGCTCAGTGGGAATGCCTCCTGGTCTTGCAGCTTTTTTTATTTAATCAAATCCTTTAGCGCTTTTGTAACTTACAATGTAATGTCAAATTTAATGTCTTTTAAAAAGAAATCTGGTCTATTTTCTGCTAATAATTCAGTGTAGTATTCTTCCTATCTTTCAGTTTCTATTAAATTTATTTTGTTATTTCTTCTGTGATTCTTTCCGGATGTATTTAATACTTTCCATGTCCCTGATACTCTTTTGCCACCCATAAGCTTGCACTTTCTTTCGTCTTTTGCTTTCTCTACTTGTCTTTTCAATTCTCTATTAAATTTCATGATCCAGTATGTTTAATGCAAAATCGTTATTTTATATAGCATATATTTTCCCATTATTTCCAAATAGTACCTGCGAAAACGCCAGATGGAAAAGGTCAATCCCAGAACCCAACCAGCAACAGCAGATCCCCACCCAAACCCAGCTGAACGACAAATGCGATATCGATAATTTTTCAGTGTACACGCCTTGCAAGTATCCTGCACCGAAGAGTTGTAAGGTAGGTATCAACAGCGACATCTATTGTCGTCCCTAATGACTAACGCTTGAATCGGCTTCGCTCTAGAACATGCACATCTTCGAAATCACCACCATACCGGTGTGCGAAGAAGGTTGTGAGTGTATGGATGGTTTCGTCTTAGATTCGGCAAGTCAAACTTGCGTTAGACCCGACGAATGTCCGTGTTACGTCAACGGACAGAGCTACGAAGAGGGAGGCGTGACTGTGCAGGAAGGCTGTAATAGATGGTAAGTAGAATTTGCGATACATAATAATTGATGATGTGTAGCTGTGCACGTTGGGCAAAAACTTAATCCAATTTTGGTGGATGCATCGGAATAACTTCTTCACGTTTGAACATCATGTTTCTTACTGATATAAATTTCAGTGTATGCAACTCCGAAGGTATATGGGATTGCAAACAGGAGGATTGTAATAGTCTGTGTATTGAAAATGAAGTCAAGAAAGTAGACTGCAATACATGGTAAGTTCTGCATAGCATCTAAAATTTTTAATGACCGTATTTTCTTTTAATTTGTTTGTCAAAGAAAATCTAAAGATCTTAAAAAGAAGAAATAATATACCAGAAAAAGTTCAAATTTATTACGAAGCCTGCTTCTTTTGTCTTTATGGCGTACCATTGTAAACATAATTGATTAGTGATTTAGATCACTTGCTAGATTTAATTTTCTAACTACTCACGTACTGCAGTAAACTCCAGACCACACAAATTAATGATTTTCACGCAAAATTAGTGTCTCAAGAGCACATGGACTCTAGTTGCCAACCGGGGTTACCGAGTGATAATGTTGACAATGAGAATCCAGGTACTTTGAAGCTTTTGCTTTCTGTGTAAACTATTAATGTGTGTAGTGTGGAGTTTACTGCGATACCTGCAAATTAGACAACCATGCATTGGTTCATGCAATCATTGTGATTTAAATACTATATAATAATATAAACTTACCCTCCAGCAAGCCATGACACTATTTCTTCCAAATATCTTGTTGGTAGTGTACTGTACTGGTTTATTAACGCAAAAATGTTTAAAATAAATCACAAAGTTTTCATTATCGAATGATACTTCACAAATGGTATAAAATTAGAAAATGAAGAATGGTCGTACTCTTTGCAACCATGTATAGCTGAATTTCGGGTAGAGTTTCCAAATTTTCCAGTAACATATTACAGTTTCTGGAAGGTTATTGAAAAATCAGAGGCAAAATTTAATGGTATCGAAACAGGCAGCTTCAATCATCTAAGAAATCTATTCGCAAGACAACAAGCACAACTTTCATATGGGACGTACCAGACATTCCTTAAAAAAGATCTACAAAAATTTCCATATAAATTTCATTGCACGCAGGAGCTTTTATACATTGATCAGGTAACCAGGCCCAATTATTGTCAATGATTTTTATGTACCTGAATAATGATGATGTTCTTGACAAATTCTCGTTCTCGGATGAAGCCTGGTGTCGCTTATCAGGATATCTAAACAAACATTGCGAATCTGGTCTAGTAAAAATCTATATGACATTCTTGAGGGATCCTTGCATTCTCAAAAAATTGGAATTTAGCTTGCTGTTTCTCGGTAGTCAGGTTACTGGTCCAATGTTCTTTAATGATACCATAAATGAGGAACATTATCGTAATAATTTATTAACCATGCGACAAGGGAAACGTTGGAATTGTGATATGAATTCTTATTTTGTATTATGGATTATTTCATATATCTTTACCACATAAGGTCTGATTTCTGAAGGATTTATTAAATGGAAATATCATGTCCCATTTGAAAAACTTGACTTTCTGCGACCATGAAGCGCTATCCCCATAAAACCAGCTGCTTCTAAATTATTCGCATGATTCGGAATAACCAGAACAGCCCATATATTAAATCTTTCTTTACACGTAAACGTCCTTAAAGCAAGTTTAAAGAAGAGAACCATTACTACTCGAATCAAAGATGAATTTTAATTTTTTTCTGAGTAAAATGTTTGCTTTCATAGCCGATGTAAGGGAGCCCGTTGGGAATGTAGCCAGCACGACTGCTCCCAGCAATGCCCTAAGGAGGGTGAAACCACAAAGGTCGACGATTGTAACGTGTGGTAAGCGTAGACTTTCGTCCTTCAATCCGAAGCCGGAGAATTAATGTCAGTCGTCATTTTCAGCACGTGTACTAATGGATTTTGGGCATGCACCAAGAACACTTGTACGGAGAAGTGCACGGAAAAGAACATCAAGGAAGATGGTTGTAGGATATGGTAATTTTTCTGTATTGCAAAAGAAATTCTTTGATGTCGAGTGTTACATCTATAGTGTACTATATTTTCGTTGTATTTTGAAGGGTACTGGTGGAGCATACGAAGGGTTATGTAATTAACAATCAACATTATAACAGCAAAAAAGGTATTGTTTGATCTGATATGAGAAAATTAGTGCTAGTTTTACCGATAACATTACAATTTCCTTTACCCAACGTAATTAAATTACTGAAAAAAATATCAGTCTTGAAGGGATTCGAACCCAACACCTTTACGTTTCCGACGTACTGTGCTAACAGTTACACCACAAGACCATTGTATTAATATTGAAATTAGTTTAACTTGTTTTACTGTCTACATGAAACCTAGTTTGAGAGTGAAAATGATATCGGTCACCATCAAAGTATAAAGAAAAACGTTATTGGTCTGTGTTCTTTTCTCTTTATTCTTCTTCTTTTAGTTCCTTGTATGCATGGCCTTGGTTTCTATTCAGCAGCTGAGGAAAATCAACTTTGTTTCCATCTCTTGGGTTGTCGGCCTTGTTGTATCTTTCCCCTTGGTCTTTCGCGATTGCATATGTATTATTCCACTTACACTTACATTCTGCATTCAGCATTCTCTGCTTATAGATTTATTTGTCTCTCCATCTCTTAGTATGACATTCGCTATTTTTCTAAGAATCTCCATTTCTACCGATCGAACTGCTCTTGTCTCCGTGGAGTATGTTAATACGGGACGTACCATGGCTCTGTATATTCGAACTTTACTTTCCTTACTTAGGGATTTGTTTCGCCAAACCATTGGGTTCAGAGACACCATTACTTGTGTTCAATGTCTGTTGTTGAATTTCCCTGATTTGTTACCTCAACAGCAAAATACCTAAGGCCCATCACTTGCTGAATGACGGATCGACCTACTTCTAATTTCAACTAACTGCCTGCTTACTTATTACCAAGGACTTAGTTTTATCTGTTAAGATGTTCATAGCGTATTTTTTGCTGGTAATACTGAATTATTGTGAAAGTGAGTTTTCATTGTCAGCTAAGAACACTGTATTATCGACATAGCATAATATGCTCGCGTTGTGTCTTCCGATGAAATAACCATCTTTTCCCCTTATGGATTCTATCATACGATCTATTATTATATCAAATAAAAAGGGGCTTAAGGGATCCCCTTGCCCTATGCCAATGTTTATGGTGATTGGTTCTGCAATTCCATCAGACATTTTGATTCTAGTTGAAGTATTAGAATCAATATTATTGATCAATTCTATTAGAGTACGTGGTACGTGATATTCATTTAAAATGTTTAAGCTTTGCTGAAGTCCACAAAGCAGATGAAGAACGAGTCAGTATATCGGATTGACTTTTCTTCCAATTGACTTACGATAAAAAGGACATCTGTTGTACTGCGATTCTTTCTAAACCCATATTGTTCGCCTGATATCCACATTATTTCGTCCAATAGTTTACTAATTACGGATGTAAACATTTTTATTTTTAACGATAGTATTCAAACAACGTAATTGTGGGATAGTTATCTGGTGATTTCTTCTCGCCTTCTTTGTGCAACGGAATCGTGTAATTATTTTTCGAGTGTTCAGATACGCTTATAAGGCTTCCACGACCAGAGTTCGTAATAAACAAACTACTTCCGCAATTGGACTGTGTCATGATGAGATAATATAGAAATGAAATAAGAGTAAGAGGAGAAAGGGATAAAAAGAAGAAGAATGAAAAAAAAAGGGAGGGGAGGGGGGGCTGAAAAAGAAAAGTGAAAAAAGTAAGAAAAGGAAAGAGAGACAGAATATGGGAAGGTTTTCGCCTCTAGCGTGGTTAACACGTCGAGTTACCGTAACCTGCCAAAGTGGTTTCGCCTCTAGCGTGGTTTACACGCCGAGTTACCGTGCCACTTTGGTTTCCCCTGTTTCTCCTAAAGAAGCCTCCTACGACGGAGGCGATACGTCGAGATCTTTCTCTTTTGTTCTTTTTTCTTTTTCTTTCTTTCTTCCTCTTAGCTCCGTATTTATTTGTTAATTTATTTATTTATTTATTTTTTGGGTAGTGAGTGGCCCAACGGACTTAAAAGCTCTTTTAGCTCGTCATAACCGCAGGAGTTTTAAGACAGAGGAAACTGTGTGAAAATGCCAAATGCAAGTCCCAGACCCTCTTACCACTGGACCTTCAAGTCGTTTAGTATCAGTAATAGTAATTACCTTAATAGCATCGGGCTAATAAATAATTTGTATACGTATAAAGATATGCTCGATAGCAAATACACAATACTGGGCATATAACATGCTTACCAAACATTTTTTAACTACGCCAATGAACTTTGCGCGAAAAATCATAAAAATCAGTTTTCATCTTTCTTTATATGGTATACTTAATCGACATAGGAATTACATCAAAAACTTAGAAGTTTCGACTGTACCTTGTAAATCAGTAACCGAAAAAGCTATCGTAACTTCCAGAAAAGTAGCTCAACAATACGGAAGTCGTACAACCAGCACTACACTACAAATATAACGAAAATAGTACACACTATACAATATACGTAATTGCTCAGATATATCTCTTCCATTTTTTACAGCGTCTGCGAATCTGGCAAATGGAAATGCAACGAGGATAACTGCGCACCGCAAACTTGTGGGAACGCCGGGGAAATTCGATCCATTCGAAATGGAAAATGGTACATTTTGTTATATTTTTTGTTTTCTTTATACGCCCTGTAGTCAACAATTTCTCCAATAGGTTCTGTGTCTCGTTTTAACAAACATAAGTGCTGATTTTGGATTATTTATTTTTAGATAATAGTCTATTATTTTATTTCCTTGTTTGATAGTTTTGTTGCACGTAAATAAATAAAATACGTACGTGAAGTGAACTCGTTTCTTTTATTGGTTACATTCATCCGATATTATGTGTCAGCTTTTCTTTTCAGATAAATTTTGAACCCGTTGAAGCCTTTTCTTGATCTTCAGGTTACGTTTCAGTTTTGGATCAAGCTTCGTGACCCACGGAAGAAAATAGAGCGAGATGTTCCTTGAAGTGACATCCATTTTCATAAAAGGATTTGCTATCTTACTTTAGATTTTCAGATATAATTTTGCGAAAACATAGAAAGGAGCTATTCCCGAGGATGAACACCGTGAAAAGTGTAAATGAAAAGAAAAGGGGAACAAGAAAGAAATTAGGATGAAGGAAAAGGCACTGTGCTTATATAAGCTGGGGGATTACATATAGAGCTTAAGAAACTTCTAAATCTCAGATTATGGAGCCATTCACCGATGTGGAGTTTGAACGTGAAATCTCTTCTTTAATTAAAGCTTCCAATATCCCGTTGCAAATCCAGCGTCTGCCTCATGGTTCTCCTAAGATACATAAACACGGAAGTTCGTCCTTGTCCTGTATTGAATACCATCGATTCACTCACATATAACCTAGCCACGGCACGTTTTCCAAACTCTTTAGACTTCACTGGACCCAATTTCTAAAATCACTGTTTAGCTTGCGGATCTGTTGGTTAGCTTTGAAGTTTCGTCCCTATACGCGGAAGTCCCTATTCCAGGTTCTCTCAGTATCATGCGACAGTCACCAAAAAAGGACAACAAATCTTTTGATTTACTCTGGTCAATAAATAAATTACTTGGAACTATAATACCTTTCATGAAAAATTCTTCACGCCATCGTGGAATTGCTGGCTTCAACAAATATTTTCCGTTCAGCAAAAATTCAAATTAAAAAATCGACAGCATGTGGATGACATCTTCACCATCCGATGTTATGGTGAAGATACTTTGGATAATTGCTGCCTCCAACAGTAGTTCCAAATATCTTCCTGAAGTCCGTGTCCGTCCGGCAAAAATTCAAATTTAAATCTCGACAGCCTGTGGACGACATCTTCCACCATCCGACCTTATGGTGGGAATACTTTGTATAGTTTCATCGATCCCAGATATGACTCGTCATGTTGGAAAGAGTCATGCCATTCATTTCTTCTATGTTCTTGTAACGCGTTTAAGTTACCCAGGTTATCAAAAAGGAAAATTCGAATATATAATAGGTTGTCAACAAACACCTCTACTCTTCCCGGGTAGATAAGCTCCAACATTCCAAACGTTTTGATTGCATGACATATTTCGCATTCATCCACAGTATTCTGAAGGTGACGGTAGAATTCTTCAAAAATAAAATATCAAGGTGATATTCAAAACCCCCTCAAAAATTGCCAATATTTCCCTTTAATCCAAGGACCAAATTCAAACAGTATCTCTTAAAGGTGTTCGTCAAATTACCTGCTCTTACGGTTTACTGTGGAGATAGGTAAAATAGGTCGCTTAATCGAAATCTGCGTTAAGGAGCACAATGGTTACATCAAATCCAGGTACACATCAACGTCTACGGTAGCCGATCACCATCTCGAAATGAGTCGCAACATTTTATTTGAACGCTCGAATTTCTATGGTAGAAAAATATCAAGGCGGCTGTGGAGATTCACAAACATATCGACGATATCAATACTGGAATCAACCAAGCAATCAGGTGCTACTCCCCAGCTTATATAAGCACGATATTCCGCGGTGAACGTTAGAAAATTTATGTTTCTAGCGTGATTGACATCTTAAGTTACCGTGGCTTTCGTTTAAAATGGTTTCGTCTGTAGCATGATCTTTACGACGGAGGTCTAACAACAAAATTTCACTTTTTCCTTGCATTTATTTCCTTTGTCTTCCTCTTTTTGTTTTCTATCCTTACTTTATTGTTTTCATCTTTTTTTCTCTTCTGTTAAGCTTTTCACTGCGAGACGCTTCAATTCCAAAAATAGTTCGGTTATTACAGACCTTGGCAGTGGAAATCTGCTTATTCCCTTCGTATAAAAACAGCCTAGATCACTCCAATTTACAATCTTTTATAGATTTATTTTGCCTTTCCATTATGCGTTATCAGATTTTGATAAATTAAAGCCAAAATTTTAGCTTTTTTCCAGTTTTTCCCACTTTTCTAGATGCCGTGTCCAATGATGTAGTCCCATACTTTTCGAGGTCTTCCTCTTGTCCTTCTATTCTGTACATTCGTTTCATATATTAATTTTAGTGGTGTAGTGTTCTTCATTCGTTGTAAATGTCTCCAGTCGTTTAGTTATCGATTTCAAAACTTTATAGAATAGTTTTTGGATTGCCTATCTCTTTACATCCTATCACCAAATTCTTTCCATTTATTAGCGTGTACTTTTAACATTATTTCTTTTATTCGTTTTCGTTGTCTTTGAGACATTACGTATTGTTAATCTTTCTTTAGTAGAAATGCTTTCCGGGTTTTGCCGTGTATTCACTATTTTTCTTGACGTTTCGCCGAGATGAATAGTCTCCTATATTTATGACTTCAAAGACTGCTTAATTTCTAAAAGTTAGCCTTTAGAAATCTTCTGAAGAAGCTGACTGGACGATCAGTGAAATGTCAAGTGAAACAGTGAATACACGATAAAACCCGGAAAATATTTCTACCATGGACTACGGTCGTGAAAGCCTACACTCAACTATTCTTCTTTCTTATTTACTAGATATTTTTTCCACAACTTCTTTCTCTGTTTAATTTCTTTTATTTCTTTTGTCCGCCTTCTGTTACATGCTTGACATATTTCACATATTCCACCAGCAGCTTCTACAATTATGTGTTTGCACTTATTCTTTCTGTATTCTCTTGAATATTTTTATTGTACCTGTATTTTCAGGTTTAGTTTATATGTCTTTATTTACGTGAACTCTATTTTCTTTATTCTAGTAGCATTCTTATATTTTCCTTCCAGTTCTTTCTTGACTCTCGATACAACAAAATTGTGGTCGCAAGGTATCTTTGCTCCTCTTCTGTTTTTAACACCTAAAATACTACCTCTGTTTTCCTTTTTTACCAGCACATAGTCAATAATCGACTTTTCCTCTTTATTATGGATTATGGTTTAGACAAAAGTTCAGGATTCTTCTCGCGTTACCATCTCTAGTTTCCTTCCCATATTCTCCTATAACTATCTGGTATCTATCGTCTTTCTTTCCTATTCTGCCGTTAAAGACTCCAGCGATAGATAATAATTCCTTTGGCATCGTCCGTTATTGATACCTAAATTTTAAAGGAGTAACATAGAAATCGTGAAGTCGGTAGTTATGAAAATGAGATTGATAGGATATAAGAAATCTGTGGTCTTCTGTATAACATTACTACGATCTTCAGAGTGCTGAAGTTTAGTCATGTCCAGCAACAGATAAGCTATAACGTAGCAAAGTTCTGCATTTCGTAAAACGAGCTTTAAGGTGTTCTTTCATATTCACTTCTTTATTTGTGCTGGTTCCTTGTATGACTATATGTAGTTATTTATTTCGTGGGGAATGCTTTGGATATCATTTCACTAATCAGCCTCCATTTTAAAATGAAAATCAGCCAACACTTTCTCATTTTGTCGTTTTTCTTTGTTAATATTTGGGGAAGGATTTCTACACCACAAAAGGATTTAGTAGCAACTCCTTCACGGGCTATCACTTTAGACTTTATGTTATTTCTAAATTCGTAGGAGGTAACCTAAGTTTTCCTGCTTACAGCGTTTGCAAAGACGGCGTCTGGAAATGCGTGAAAGCCCAATGCGATGTTTGGGGCGATTCACATCTGAAGACCTTCGATGGATTCCGATTCGATTTCCAAGGTGAATGCACGTACGCCCTAGTTGATGCCAAAGTTGACGGCGTTGAATTAAGCGTATTATTTACGGTATGCTATTACCTACGATTATAGAAAATTGAATAGAGAAGCAACTCCCTCCTGGTGTCGGAATATATTTTTCTCCTTTTCTTTGCAGAACGAACGTTGCAGTCATGCCGGGGCTACTTGTTTGAAGTCATTTACCATCGTAGCTAAAATCCGAGGCGTGGAAGAAACGCTAACCCTGTCCAAGAAGGGTAAATTACCGGCGTCAAACTTCAAGAATTTCGCTATTACCGACCACATTCTCTCCGTTAATATTGAAATTCTCAATACTGGTGTTGCGGTGTTTTGGGACAAGAAAACTTGGGTTTACGTGAAAGTAAATGATCGATGGAGGAAGAATGTAAGTGATCAATGCCGTATACAGCGTGAAGCTCTATAAATTAATCAGTCTTTGAAGTCATGAATATGGGAGACTAAAGTTAGGAATTTAGCATTGCTAACCTAAGATATTCCTAAACAGCTTAACTTAAAGTTTTGCTTTTCCCTTTCAGATTGCAGGTCTCTGCGGTAACTACAATAACTTGCCAGAAGACGATCTACATTTATATGATGCCCGTAGCAATGATGATCCTTTGTTGGCATTCATCGATATTTGGAGGGTTAATCAACAATGCGAGCCAACTAAGCCCAACGTGGTGAGTACGAAGAACAATAACAATTGTAAGATTTTTACATATCGTAATTGAGTAGTCTAATTTGAAATTATAGCGCGCTAGAAAAGAAATTTGTTTAAATATAACTTAATTCTTCCAACATACATACATACACTACCGCTCAAAAATGTTTAGGCACTCTCACTGACAGCAAGAATGTATAAAAACTCAGCAAACATGTTAATATTTATTTTTTATGTACAGATACACGTACACGAATAAAAATATATTAAATAAATGTGAAAATTAAAACGTTTCATTTAAATTTTACTTTCATCTATGTGACCTCCTCTTGATTTAATAATTGCAGCACACAATCGAGGCATTCTCGCAATAAGTTTTGCCAGAGTTTCTTGTGTTATTGAGGTCCAACTCGATTGCAATTTGTTCCACACGTCAGTAGCTGATGTCGGAGCCGATTTCCGTACTTCCCGATCTAGTTCTTCCCATAGTAACTCGATTGGATTCAAGTCGGGGCTCTGGGGAGGCCATTCCATAATTTTGAGAGTTCCTTCCTCTTCTAAATGACGTAAATAGTATTTACATAATTTAGAGGAATGTTTTGGGTCATTATCTTGCTGGAAGATAACATTTTGAGCCAAAAATCGAATTCCGGAAGGAATTGCGTGGTTCTCCAAAATTTCGCGGTAGCCTTCTTTTTTTAATATACCGTCAATTTTCACAATGTCCCCTACACTAGTGCCAGCAAAACAGACCCAAATGATGATAGAACCTCCACCATGCTTCACGGTAGCAGCAATACACTCTTCTCTGGCACGTTCACCCACAGATCTTCTTACGAATATGCGTCTTCGGGTTCCGAACAGCTCAAATTTGGACTCATCCGTCCATAGGACGTTGTTCCACTCTTCTATGGTCCAGTGTTGGTGTTCACGAGCCCATTTAAGTCGCTTTTGTTTGTTTTGTTTCCGTAGTAATGGCTTTTTCATCGCAATACGTCCATGGAGGCCGGCTTTCTGCAGGCGACGTTTGACTGTAGAAACACTGACTAGTTTTTGGCGACCAACATTTAATTCTGCGGTGATTTCCGGGGCTGTTTTGCGTCTATTTAACTTGCTGGTAACCACTATTCTGCGATCATCTGCAGATGTTGTCGCTTTTGGCCTTCCACTCCGTTTTTTATTAAGAAAACTGCCAGTTTCTCGATATTTTTTTACGTTATAGTCAACCATAGCGTGGTGTATTTTCATTTTTTTGGTAATTTGTCTATTACTTATGCCACTTTTATGGTAAGCTATTGTAAGCGCACGTGTTTCCGTACTAATTTCTCTTCGCGGAGGCATTTTAAAAAATTGTCACGCGATATTTCGCTCACGACGTGAATACAGTAAATACCACACTGCATCTGACCATAGGTTACAGATTTCACTATAATCTTCTAGGAAGGTAAATTAAGCATTATTACCTACAATCTAACAGATGACTAAATTTACCCAGTAAATTCAGAGGGATTGTTATTGTAATTGCACCGCAATAAACAGTTTATGGTAATCCGACCAAGTGCAGGTAAATTATAGCAAACCTTATGCGATATAATGGGTGTTTATCTTACTGAACTACATTTCAAATACGTATTTCATTTTATTATAATGTTTTTTTGGTAAACATAATACTATATGAATAATCCATGAAAACAGGGGTGCCTAAACGCTTTTGAGCGGTAGTGTTATCTCAAAAAAATGACTAGCGTAAAGTCGCAATCTCTCCAACATTTTTTGGTTAAATAAGAACTGTGGAAAATGTTCACTTATAAAGCATGTTGTGTCCAAATATTCTGATAAATGGATAGATAGATAGGTGGTACACATACTTCTTAAAGGTACTAATATTGTTATTGTTACTTTCAATTTCATACGGTAAAGTATTGTATAACAAGAAACCATTTACAAATGTACTTTTGGAAGTTTAGATTCTACGAAAGGGAGTAATATAAAAATTATTGTGACTTCTAGTGTTGTAAGCATGGATATCATGAACCGTTTTCCATCTTTCACTAAGGTAACTTGAAAGTAGATTATTTTCCATTTTAAGTATAAACAGTAGACTTTTGAATTAAGTATAATTAACATATCTCTAACTGGGGTATATCTAGTACATATATTTTAAATTTATTCCCATTGCCCTACTGAATTTTTTGAATATGCTGAATTTCATTCTTGTTTAGGTGAAAAAGTACTTTGGCACAAAATTCTATATATGAAGCAACTGTAGATTTGTAAATAAGCAATCTTGCAGATAGTGATAAATGTTTGCTAGTTATACTTATGTTACGTTCTCCTGGTTTGAAGAATAACGCCGCTGTAGCCTGCTCGTAATTTCCGAAATTACTTGACCAATACTTACTTGTAGAGTATGTTCGCTTATTTACTAGAGGAAAGGTTGTACAGTGAAACTCAATGCGCATGCGCAAAAAAATATATTTAAAAATAAAATGTGTACACGGTTTCCACTCTTGCCTATGTACATGTACGATGTACGTAAGATGTATATATTTGCAATAATTGCAGTTATTCGAGCTTTCTTATACATGTAATGTACATTAGCATTTGTATATGTATTTTCATTGGTAGCAACATAAAGTAATGCCTCAGCATGTACGTTGCAACGCTATGTCTTAATTCTGTTTAAGAGGTTAAACTCTTATATGCTTCCGCTGAAGCTTTGTCAGAGGCATGTACTAATGCCTCTATCTGTTTGCATGCACCACTACCTTTTTATAGGGGAGCCAACCCTATTTATTTCTTAAATTTATAAGCGCACCTCGGTGCTATGCTTATTTATATGTCCCTTTCCGGGAGCCTAATATACTTTCCTTGTTTTAAATTTGCCTAAGGGACTTGACCCTGTATTATTGGCATGTATTTGTACTTGACCAAATACGTTTGTTATATTCACATTTATAGGGGAACCCACCCTATCTCTTAGAGCTTGAACGCCTGGTCGAGGGCGACAGTAGCGATAATAGCCGATCTCAATACAAAAGTAATGTCACAGCTACCCAGGCGTTCTCGTTTGAAATATTACGCTATGTGCAATCTTTAGCTCTATACTACTGCGCCCCAAAGAAGGGAAAAATCCAGTAACCAGCAAATGTGCGAACTGTGCACTGACAAGTAAAACGGAGCGATGATGCCGACATTACATAAGAAAACTGGTCCGTGACACTCGTCCGCTACGACGAGCAACTAAATGAAAAATTTCTAAGTCCCGATACGACAAGGACCGAACAAACGTACAAAAGACAACGGGCGCTGCGGCCGCAACGGCCGTCAGCAAGAACCGGAGTGATCGTACTTGTAGAGGAGGTCTATACATGCGCGCCGACAATCTCACCAAAATAATTTCCGACACAAACTTAACTGAAGACTAAAAATATGTATAGACGACAATGGACACAGTAGCCTCGATGTACGATGATAGAAAATCGAGAATTTATACTTATTAAAAAAATCTATACATGTGGTCCGACGACGTTACCAAATGACTCCCGCCAGAAATAAATGTATAGACAACGTCCTCGACGATTGCCGCCAAAACTAGAAAAACTTAGAAATCTCTAATAATCTTACGACGACGTTACTGTACACGTTACGACGAGGCACGAAAGGTGACCGAGAGTGCACGATCGCTAATACCTCGACTGTCGCGCGGGAGACGACTGCCTATGCTTGTGTACCTTAAATTTCAAGAAAACTCCCATTACATATCCGACGACGTTGCAGTGAATGATTTCTAATTAGGCAGTTTTAGCTAGCGTAATGCGAATGGCTGACTTGCATACATATACAATGCGTAATGTACATACATATTAAAATAAAATTGGATATAAGAGAGCAAAATAAATAAATATAAGAATGAAAATAAATAAATATAAAAATGAAAATAAAATAATATTCTAGATGAAAATAATAATGCAACGAAGATAAAATACATAATAGTAAAAAATTTAGAAAATACAAAAAACAATGTTAAGTCCTTAACAACTTATAAACCCCACTTTTTTCGATATTTCATTCATAATATTTTTTACATGTTCTTTGAATAGCAAATGTTTATCTAAAGTGATTCCCAGGTATTTAATGTCTACTCTTTCTAAATCACTATTATGAATCTTTATCCTAATATTAGTTATATTGTTTAACTTATGCGTACTACCTATAATCATATATTTTGATTTAGTAACGTTAATATTTGGTTTATTTTCACACAGCCATTGGTATAGTATACAATAATTCTCATACCGCAATACTAGCACCGCTTATGTGCAATATATCATCTGCAAACATGCATATATTGCAGCCTTTCATTGTCAGCAATAAATTATTAACATATAAATTAAACAATAAGGGACCCAACACAGTCCCTTGTGGAACACCATTATTTGTACTTAAACTATCAGATATCCTATTATTATATTTCACTTTTTGTTTGTTAGTACTCTTTTATCAATAATTTCAAAAGCCCTACGGTCCTAAATCGAAAAACACGGCTTTCACAACACTGCCCTTATCCATTTCTTGCAACAGTTTCATATGAATGATCTCTTCTAAATCCTGATTGATTATGATGAATCACATTGTTTCAATCGTAAAAATCATGTAATTGGGGTTTTACGTACAGTTCCAGAACCTTACAGTACTGATAGGATTCAATTCCTCGCATACCTTGGTCCCTGCTACTTTAGGAATTGGAAAAACGCATGATGTTTTCCAGTTTTCGGGAAATATACGTGGCGCTAGTCCATCACCAGCTACGTATCCTGTATTTTTCAATGTGTTACTGATAGCTTTCATGTCATTTAAAGATATACTGCGAAATTTTGAAAATTTATTATAGTTTCTTTCATGTATGCATGTAGGATTGTAAAAGTCTTGCTTTAGGCTACAGGAATAGTTCTCTCATTCGATAAATTTTTTCAAATTGTTAAAATCATCGAAAACATTTATTTTTGAATTTCTGATTCCAATTGCGATGATTAAAGGAAGGTAGTTCAAAATCCTGTATAATTTTAGAACACTTGCGATGCGGACAGACGCAAATGGGCGGAAACCAGTTGCAAAGTGCTTATACAACCCACATTCGCTCCTTGCCATGGAACGGTACCCGTCGACAGTTACTACGAAGCCTGCGTGACAGATTCCTGTAAATGCGATTTGGGTGGCGATTGTGAGTGCCTTTGTACGGCGATATCGGCCTACGCCCAAATGTGCAACAATTACGGTATCCCTATAAACTGGCGCACCCAAGATTTATGCCGTAAGTATATCATTTAAGTCGTTTTGTATTTTGGAAGTAAGTAGAGACACTCATTGCTGTCGCTTGTTACACACTACATATTACAATGACGTTATAAGACTTTGATTTTGATCGTTCTATGAAGGTTCACTTTTTTTATGGAAATATTGAAAATTATTCTAGTTGTTGACTATTAAATTGAGTTCACTTTAAATATTTATTTTAGTTATTCTAAATAAATAAATGCGTAATAATTTTAAACTCCTCGTATTTAGCATTTAAACGAGTAAGTTTATAGATACGAGTAAGTACTATAGTAAGTACCATCTTTCATATCTACAAACTAGTACATCATACAGCGAAGATAACGTATTTAACGTGTTCGAAAATTAAAATAAACACATGTCTCCTGTGGCGTGAATTTCATTCTATTTTGCGCTTTCTTTTTCTGTGTGCTTTCCTCTAGCCTTTTGTGACTGGTATTCACGTTTCGGTTAACTTTTGCTTTCCTTTTTTTTGGTAATTAGCATTAATATTTTATTGGGAATTGAAGCAACATCTGAAACTTTCACACATGAAATGGTTGCTGATATTGATAGTGTTGCTTGCAGAATTCTGGCGGATGTTGAGGGTGTTTTTCCCCTTCTCTGTAGAATAAGTTCTTGAAACTCCTCAGTGGTGGTAGTATGAAATCTTCTTCTGTGAACTTATACCGGTTGAATGGAATTATTCCGGCAACCCTAAAACCCAGATATGGTGTTATGTATAGTTGCAAACTTTAAGTAGAGTTTCATTGACCAACCTTGGCCACGTTGTAGATTGTGTTCTTCTCATGTGCTGTAAAAATCGTATGAAGAATCCGACTGCAAATAGAACCTTTTTTAAGAGGCGGAAAGAGTCCTTTACAGAATTCATAGATTTTCAACAAAATATAACTGGTATTGCAATCTAGTATTAATAAAACTGAGTCAACAGTAGCAGTGTGGTTGAAAACTAATAGGTTCATACTTTTCTAGATGTTGAGACAAACGTTTTCTTTAGCAAAATTCATCATTTGTGAAATGTAGCAGCTGCTCACACATGGGCTGAAAAGTCCCGGGCCTAACAAAGAAAACACGGTTTTTTTGGTTCAAAATTAGCTTTATTCATCAACGTAATCTCCATCGAAAGCAACGCAATCATTTCACCGCCGCTCTAACGTTTCAATACCACTTTTGTAGAACGATTTATCTTTTGCCTCAGTTTCAGCGATAACCTCTTCATTCGTGCGAAATTTCTTACTGGCGAGCATTTTTTTGAGGTCTGCGAACAGCCAGTAGTCGCTGGGAGCCAAATCTGGCGAATACGGTGGATGTGGGAGCAATTCGAAGTTCAATTCATGTAGTTTTGCCATTGTTTTGATTGACTTGTGACACGGTGCGTTGTCTTGATGAAACAAAATTTTTTTCTTTACCATATGCGGTCGTTTCTTTGCAATTTCGGCCTTCAAACGCTCCAATAACGCTATACAATATTCACTGTTGCTGGTATTTCCTTTCTCAAGATAGTCGATGAATATTACACCACGCACATCCCAAAATACAGAGGCCATAACCTTTCCAGCCGATTGTTGTGCTTTCGGGCGCTTTGGACGAGGTTCACCAGTTGCTGTCCACTCAGATGACGATCGTTTCGATTCCGGAGTGAAGGGATGGAAACATGTTTCATCTATTCTTACATATCGACGCAAAAATTCCGGTTTGTTACGTTTAAACATGGCCAAACACTACTCAGAATCAGCAACACGTTCTTCTTTTTGGTCAACAGTGAGCAAACGCGGCACCCACTTTGAACAGAGCTTTCTCATAGTCAAATGCTCATGCAATATAAAGCCAATACGTTCTTTTGATATCTTTACGGTGTCAGCTAATTCACGCAGCTTCACTTTCCGATCATTCAAAACGATTTTGTAGATTTTTTGGATGTTTTCTGGTGTTACCGCCTCATTTGGACGTCCACTGCGTTCTCCATCATCGGTGTATCTACGACCACGTTTGAAGTCAGCAAACCAACATTTTATTGTTGTTTCTGATGGAGCGGAGTCCCCATAGCACTTTTCAAGCCATTGCTTCGCTTGAACGGTATTTTTTCCCATCAAGAAGCAGTGTAAAATTAAAACACGAAATTGTTTTTGATCCATTGTTTTGAAAATAACAAAAGTAGCGTGACTCTTAGCACGATAACTCACAAACTAATGAATAGAATATCATGAAATTTTAACAGCTGTCTTTTGAAGGTTAGTACTAACTGAGAGAAAGGTGACTGCAATAAAACTAGCGTCATCTATGTGTTAGACCCGGGACTTTTCAGCGCATGTGTTATTCTAATGGTAACTTATTTTTTCGTTTTTGAACGTATACATTTCGAGACTTCTTCTGCTACGTACTTACACCGATCTCATTGACGCTAAAGATTCTACCTCCTCTAAATTGGTACTTGTTCACGTTGTTTCGCAATATTTTCGTAAAAAATTCCTACAAATTCAGCATAAACATATTTACAGAGTGACTGCGGATTTCTTTGCCAAAGGTCCTTCAGTTAATCCTTGCAGCTTAATTTACAGTATCTGTTGGGAATACGATTTAAGTTGTTTGCTTCCCCGAAGGTAAATTCTATTCGTCTCAACTGGTCACTCCATAAAATAAGTTGATCAATTTCATGCTATTGTTGTTTGGGGAGAAGGCATCGATATAGTCAACTTCTAAGGTGACTGCAGTTCGAGTTTAATCATCGTTACTTCTTTGTCTGGAATAATTATGAAGTGTTGATTTCGAAATATTGCAATTTTTGGCTGCTCCACGAATTTTAACGTCTAAACGAATGAGTGCTATTGTATTATGCAATTCATTCACCTGTCAGCTTTGTCTTTGGTAGAACAATGTATGTATTTTTAGTTTACTGATATACACAAGTAAATACGTACCTAAAATTACTTATTTCTTTGATGTTTTATAGACATAGTGAATAGCTTCTATTGTTTTTTTCCTTTGCAATTGTGCATGGAAAATAGCCTCTCATAAGACAACAATTTTGGAACCTTCATGGTTCAAGTTAAATGCCAATGACAGCAGGAATAACCCAAGTTTTCGAAATGACGTCCCCTGAACACTGCACAATTTTTTGCTTCGATTCAAATCAATTCAATTAAAATATTTTGAGATATATCAGTGTCATTAATATTATAACGCATTCTTCCTATATTTAGCGATCCAATGCTCCAAAAATACCGAATATACCTCGTGTATGACGACTTGTCCGCCAAAAACATGCGAAACTATACAAAGAAACGCGACGTTTGATTGCGAGGAAGAAGTCCTGTGTACTGAAGGTTGTGGACCGAAGGTCCTACCACCTGGACAAGTGTATTCCGATCAAAACTACGATAGGCCCGTTTCAGTGGAAGCTTGTAACCAGAAACGATGCAAGGATGGTTTCTACGAAGGCGAGGTAACCTTTAAAGATAAATGCAACATCTGTGTCTGCATGGCCGGTGAAGAAAAATGCTTACGATTACCTTGCGAAGAAGGTAAGTGCAGTTTTTGATTTTCTTTCTTCTTAGTTGGTATTCGTATATACAAATCTGTCTTGTTTGAGTTGTTCGTTAACGAAATATGTATATAATTCTCCATTTGTGTCAATTTTAATTAATACTTCGTAACTTTATAAAAAAAACTTGATCAAATCTCGCCTATTAGCTTGCAATGATCTTTGAACGTATACTTCCTTTATTAATTGTTCACTTCTACTAAAATATAGAATTTCTTTTAAAAGGACGGCATATGAAAGATTTCAAAACATTTTGTATCCATAGCATGCTTATCTCTATTAATAGACAATTATGTGGTTTATTCCTTCGAGAGTTTACCACTGTATTCGAGATGACCCTAGTTTAGCATGTTTCTGAAATGATATTAAAACGCTGCTTGCGATTGACCTTCTAAATATCTGTTGAATGTCCAAATGTCCACCATATATTCTATGCAACTGCCTTGCACTTTGCACTGCTGCATCTATCAAAGAAAGCAAAGGAAGGAAATGCCACTTCTTTCTTGAACCAAATCTAGGATGAGCGAAATTTTGACAAATTTTCAGTCACCTGAAATATGTCGAAATGCGTATGCAGCTGAAGGTTTTGGTGACTAGATTGTACGGTAATTATCCACCACGGTGAAATACTTAATATTCTAAAATTATAGAAGGATTTTGCAATAGTCATTACAATTTTCACTTGTTTTGAAATCTTTAGAAACGAATTTCGTCCAGATTACTTCTCTTGTACCACTTTTGGTTTCAAAATCGTATTTTGTATGACTGAAAATATCATTTGGTGGGCCTTGGACCAAATTTAGGATGAGCGAAATTTTGACAAATTTTGAAAGAAGTCATGTCACAATTTCAGATTCTCCTACAACAACGGAGAGGATCATACCAACTTATACGGCGCCTCCACCCACTACACCAGGTAAAAATCTCTTAGAGATGGGAGTATAAATACATATCTAATGCATATCTTCATGCTAGGTTCAGGTAATTTGGTGACAGCTACTGCTACTAGCCCGTCAAAAAATGGTAAGGAACTTCAAGGAAAATCCTAATTGTTTACTGTAGGGTAATACAATGTCTTTCAGGTATCACAACACGGCCACCTCCTACGAAGCCTGACGAAGGTACGTAAATTAGTGATCACAAGTGTACAAACTAGCTTAGTCTCAATACATAAGTAATCAAATAAATCAAAGATATTGACATATACATTTGACACCTTTTTTAAAACCTTTTGGCTTTAATGACAGCTTTAAATTTTTCAATTTGGATCTTGCAAAAGTAACCTTATATCGCCTCGCTTAATTTTGCATTTCTTTGTCAATTTCTGCGGATATTTTGTTTTAAAACCACAACTCTTTTTGTCCGACACCGCAAGGTATAAAGGACATAGGATTAAAAAAAAAAACCACAACTCTTGAATTCGAAGATACGTGTGTGAGGTCTTTTTAGGAAACCCTTTATAGTCGAGTTTAAATCTTTTGAGGTTCCAATCCACGTCAAAACAGAAACATTACGCATTTAGAGCAAACTTCGCGTGAAAATGTATGGCCTCCCTTCTTTCTGTAGCGAGTTGAGTTTACTTGGTTCACTGTTCTCTTCATAAAATATAAAAAACGTATTACTTTCGCTGTTGTATGCGATGATGCAAATTGTTTGCCGAAAATGTATCAAAAATGGAGTCAGTTTTGCGCGGAAAACAGTGCTGAAATCTGTGAAGCCTTGAAAATGTTCAAAATAATAAAACTACACCTGCAACGGTGTTCCCCAACGCGTAAGAAATTGCCGTGGTGCTTGAGGGATGTCGGAACACTGTAGAATTCTCGTCATTTAAAAGATCTACGAAACAAGGCTAACTAATAGATTAACAATGAACGATCTGGAATATTCTTAAACATCCAATATTTCTATTAGACATTTTTTAGAACCTGGAGATTTATTTATTGGAAACTGCGATATCAGTTATATTAGCAAAAAAAAAAACAAAGTAGATACTCAGAGATTCCACCTTTTACCTTTCTTCTCTTTCTTCTTTCTCTTTCTTTCACCCCTCCCCCCTTCTGTCTCTCTTTCCCTCTCTTACTCTTATTTCATTTCTATATATCTCATCATGACACGGTCCAATTCCGGAAGTACTTCGTTTAAAATAAATACTTTTCCACTTTCTAATATAATTATGGACTATTATTATGTTTCAGGTTACGGGACAACAACGCCGTTTCAGCGTAAGTTAAAAACCAGTAATTTTTCTTTACTAACTCTGTAATTCTTATACACAGGATATTTAAGACAGACTTCCCATTTATTCCTCTTACAAATAGTGTATGGGAACGTGGGATATCTTGTCTTTCTTCATCATCCTGTGCAATAGCTGTACTAGAAGACATTCTAATAGTTGCTGTTAGGAATAATTGACTTTGAGAGATGGTAGAAAACAAAAACGACTTATTTTATTAATATTTTCTCTAAATATCATACTTTAGTGCAGCGGAAACGTTTCAAATTTCCCCTACTCTCACCGTCAATCTTATCAAAAAGACATTTTCCATCTCCTTCTCTAAGAATTTCTAAAAAAATTTCATAGTGGATAGCCGATTTATGGAATCTATAAATAAAACAATAAATATGCTTGATTTCACTTATCTTTGTCTTCAGCTTCTCAATCAAATTCATTAGAAAAGCATGAACAGCAATTATATCTTGGAGGATGTGGTCACTGATAACACACACGACAATAGATAATAAAGAGATCCCTGTATAGGATCTTCAACAACAAATGAGTAATCCTCAAATTTTGCAAAAGCCATCAATATGGTAATCTCATTATTTTCAACATTTTCTTTAAGCTATTTAAGCTATAAACCAAATCAAATTTTTTTCAAAGAAATTATTCTATAAAGTCTGAATAGTAATCTGACGTATTTTTAGTATGTTCTAGTTTGCAAAAATTTTATCGTTAGACTTTATCTTTCTATCAAAGACGTAGAGTCCTAAAATTAGACCTTATGGCTTCTAAAGATTGAAACATCTCTTTTTGCTATGGGAAGATAAAAAAATCTTGGAGAGGGTATACACTCAGCGAAATTTCTATAGTTCCATATGAACTTTTGAAGAGAACATTTGGTTTAGTATTAACTAAACTAAACTACAGAGAAACACAAATGCAAGAGAAAATAACAGTATGAAGACTCAGATGTTTCAAGTTATTTTGACTAGGGGATCTAACACTGACTACAAATTTAAGAGGGAATTATAAATTTTTTATGTATTTATGTCATTTATTAATTTTGAAATTTGGCTGTTTTAAGTTACAATTATAATTAAATAATTTTTTTTTAATCTTATTTATTATTATTATTACTAATTAATTCGCCGAAGATATTAGTAAAAGCAAATGTTCTGTTGAAAAGTTAATATGGAACTATAGACATTTCCCTGAGTGTAGATGAGATATGAAATTTTCGTGGAAACAAATTTGACCAACTTTGCAAGTTCATACGTTTTAATGTAAATGGATTTAATCTGAATTTAATCCACATGTATGTAGACAACATAGATGGATACCACTCAACCAACTGTTCGTTAAATTTTTTGGTTACATTGATGAAGTATATCTATACCCAGATATCTTCAAAAGACTAATCAATCCAGCTCAAAAAATAGCTTAAGAGTACAAAAGCACAAGCCATCTTAATTCTTCGTTATAATTAAGAAATATACAAAGAGATAAATCGAAACATCTTTGCTAATCCATAACTAATAGAATATTATAGAAAACTATTATTGAAAGCCTACAAACTTCTGCTCAAGCAATAGGGTATCTCCCAGAAGATATACGAGCCATTAATTTCTTTGTTTGAATTAAGCATGTATTTTTGTAGACGTGCATATGATATTCAAACGGATTCTTATCATTATTGATTGTTTCAATGTTCAATTTTGTTTGGAATTTATAAAGCTGATAAATAATATCGAAAAATTATTGCTTTGAATGTTGAGTGGTTTTACTCCTGGATAGTAAGAAAGATATGCTAAATATTATCTTTATTTTGAGTAAAACAAGAACCAAATGTAATAGGTACAAAAAATCACGTGTAACAAAACCTTAGTTCGCTACAACAGAATTTTCTTTTTCGTTCAATGACAACCTTATGATGATCACTAATATTTATATGTATATCCATGGATAAGAAGATCCATTGCACATTCTTTATTTAAATTATGTTATCTCACTTATCATTCATCTAAAATTTTAGCATTTACAGAGGACAGTACTCCCGAGCCAACCAGAGTTACAGGTAAGGATCATTTTCTATTAACACCCTCTATACATTAGGGAAATTTAGAAATTATAGTGTCATAGCTTTACTTCGACAAAGATTACTGAAACAAATTGCACTTTTCCTTTTCTTCGGTAATAAATTGTTGATCTTGAAAAGGATGTTATCCTTCACCGTGAATCCGTCGCCATGCTTAAAAGTAAATCCATGGTGTATGAAGCATGCTGTTTGATTCGGGTCTATTTGACCGAAAAGAAAATTGAAATTGAAAACTTCACTTATCACTATTGAGGCTTCTATAATCGTATTACGACTGGGTCAGTATGAATCAAAATTTATTACATTAGATTTATATCGTTTGAATTAAAAATAGATAAAGACAAAAGTATATCCTGCAAAATAATTATCATCGGCATGTTTACAAAATTTAGCAGCACTTCTTTTTACAAATTAAAAAGTAAAAAGATTTATTATATATTAATATCTTGCGTACAATTCGCTATAACTAAGTTTTTAAAAATAATTATTCGTCACTTTTAACAGGAAGTAGTAATTCGAATACGTAGGCTTCCACAGCCAGAGTCGATAATAAACGAACTGTTTTCGCAATTAGACTGTGTTATAGTGAATAATAAAATAAAAGAAATACGAGGGTTGTCTTTTAAGTTTTGCATTAGAACTGGAATAAAACAGATTGCTTGCGAAGACTTTATTGTTTCTAGATGTATTCTCCACGATTTGCATGCTCTCGAACCTAGTTTGGAAGCAGTTATTTCATTTGTTTGTTGGTACAGTCAAAATTGCGCTGTGACCACGCAGTTCGTTCTTAATTTTCGGACAGGTAAAGAAATTGTTGGAACCTAGGTGTGGACTGTACGGGGGATGGTCAACCAATTCGACGTTTTGTTGCGTTAAAAATTCAATTGCCTAGCGTGTGAACTTGCATTGCCTTGATGGAGGATGACCAGTCGTTCGGGGTTGGTCTCTCGAAGCTCAGCGATGAGTTGCGGGAAACAAATGGCTCTATACCAATCGGCAGTAATAGTTCTTAGATCTTGTAGAGGAATTGTTGCTACACGTTCTGGCTTCGAGACAAATGTCCCGACCATCATTTTGGAGATACTTTGAGAACGGATAACTTTTGTCGTATTTTCTTTACCTTGGAATACTTAAACAGACGACTGGTGTGTATTTTCTGGATCGTATCAGTAAATCCAAGATTCACCACCATTGACGCGCTTTAGGGTTTTTGGCGTTGAAGCGGTCTAGAGCTTTTTGACGCCAATTCGACCTAACTTCTTTCTGTTCCTTGGTCAACAGGTGCTTTATCCAAGGGGAAACCAATTGTTTTACAACACAATTCTTCATGCAAAATTTTTTAAAGTGGGGTCCTTGAAATCCCGAATGATGCCTCAATCTCGTGATATGTTACATGTCGATCTTCCTTGATGATCTTGCGCAAAGACTAATCCGTTCACGTTTGAATTCTCTATACCAACGAGAAAGTGTTGATGGATATGGCGTTTCATTGCCGAAAATAGAAAGAGAGAGAGATAATTGTTTTTGAAAATTATAAAAAAATATTATGCGAAAATATATCGCACTGGAGCGTTGGATTTGGGTTAACTAAATATTTACTATTAGTAGCGCCCTCTAGCAGGCAAAATTTAAAAGACATCCTTTGTGGAAGAAAAACGAAAACAATGGAAAGTGAAAAGAAAAATAAAGGAACAAGAAAAGGCAGTGTCTGGCAGAATTAATAACTTGTCCAAACTTCTCTTTTTACGAAATATGTTTAGAACCATGTTGATTCAAATGACAGCAATAACAGCATACTGTGTGCTAATAGAACAGCAGCGTTAAGAATTTTGGACAACATACAATCTTCTTTTTTAATATTTCTGACTCACCCTGTATAATAGTAATAACACTAGAGTAACCTACTCCAAATAAAGAAATTATAAATCTTATCCATTCACAAGAATATCTTCATCAACGAAAATAAAATGTTCTTTTCACTTTTCGCAGGGATTATCTGGCCCGAAGTTACGACTGGTAAGATTTAAGCTGTTCTAAATTAGTTTATGCATTGAAGATAACAAGAACTCTATTCGAAATCTTAGCTAGACCACCCGACGAAAATGACTGCAAAGAAGTCATATGTCCGGTACTGAACTGCCCGGCAATAACCAGTCAAGTCAAGGTCCCAGGGGAATGCTGCAAGAGTTGCCAGCATGAGACCAAATGCGTCGTTAAGTTGCAGTACAACAACAGATTGGTGCTGAAGAAGGTACAGGAAAATGTTATTTTACTTGTAAGCTTGTAAGGATAATATTACATAGGATTTTAGACGATTTTGCAACCTGAATCTGAAACCGTTTTCAAAATTTCTCCATCACACCGGATTGTGAAATATTTGCTTGAATAGTTTTTCATAGATATCTCAAATGTTAATACCTTTATGATTGTATTTTATTTTCGGGATTTAAATGCAAAATATTCAAGGAATGTAACATTTCCTAACATTTTTCGACAAGCTTGAACATGTCTGGGTATATTTGTTTACCCTAGTCTGTTTGCTCTAAAATAAAAAAAAATATATTGAAAAAATATTTAATTAATTCATTAAACATTGAACTTAATAAGTCCTCTGATATTTCGTCATAATTACGTCTTTCTCACTTATTTCTCGTTTCTTCTTCCTATAGCCCGGTCAAAAATGGACGGACGGTCCGTGTCGGGAATGCGAATGCCTCGGTGAAGAGGATTTCACCCACTGCACGTCGTGCAACACGAAGGTCTGCGCCAAAGTCAACAGGAGGAATATCACCATAGGCAATATCTATTACGAGTTCACCAAGGGACCCTGCTGTCCGGTTATGGAGGCTGCCGCCTGCATATACGACAATAAGTTGTACAGAATCGGCGAATTATGGGACATCGACGAATGTACGTCGGTTAAATGTTCCAAAGATCCCGAGAGCAATCTGCCGGTCTTACTGACCTTAACGCAAGTGTGCCATCAAGAATGTCCACTCGTAAGCTTCAATTTCTCTCTTTTCTTTTCTTAATTTAGTTAATTCGAATATTAGTATGCCAAAGAAGATATAGGGTGTCTTTGAAATATGATTCCGAAATATAATAATTAAGTAAGAATAATTACAAGCGATTATTTTATGTTTTAATTACAATTTTTAAATGGGATACCGTGTATATTTTTCCATATATTGAACGAAATATTTAGTTGCCTTTAGATCTTTGTGTCTCGGGACACTAAATGTCTGTCTTAAATTTGTTTGAACTTAAGGAGTTTGAGGAACTTAATTGTTTCACAGTACACTTCGATTATAGTCATGTCTACTGCTATATGGTTACTGCTACATGTTGAGCCTCGATTTTTCTCTTTATCAGGTTAATTAGATCATACTCTGCAGATGTTGTTCCTGAAACCTTTTGGAATGCATATTGTTGCTGGTGTATTATAACACATGGGCTGAGAAGTCCCGGGCCTAAGAAAGAAAACACGTTTTCTTTGGTTCAAAATTAGCTTTATTCATCAACGTAATCTCCATCAAGAGCAACGCAATCATCCCAGCGCCGCTCTAACATTTCAATGCCACTTTTGTAGAACGATTTATCTTTTGCCTCAAAATAGGCCTCAGTTTCAGCCATAACCTCTTCATTCGTGCGAAATTTCTTACCCGCGAGCATTTTTGTGAGGTCTGCGAACAGCCAGTAGTCGCTGGGAGCCAAATCTGGCGAATACGGTGGATGTGGGAGCAATTCGAGGTTCAATTCATGCAGTTTTGCCATTGTTTTGATTGACTTGTGACACGGTGCGTTGTCTTGATGAAACAAATTTTTTTTTCTTTGCCATATGCGGTCGTTTCTTTGCAATTTCGGCCTTCAAACGCTCCAATAACGCTATATAATATTCACTGTTGATGGTATTTCCTTTCTCAAGATAGTCAATGAATATTACACCACGCACATCCCAAAATACCGAGGCCATAACCTTTCCAGCCGATTGTTGTGCTTTCGGACGCTTTGGACGAGGGTCACCACTTGCTGTCCACTCAGATGACGATCGTTTCGATTCCGGAGTGAAGGGATGGATACATGTTTCATCCATTGTCACATATCGACGCAAAAATCCCGGTTTGTTACGTTTAAACATGGCCAAACACTGCTCAGAATCATCAACACGTTGTGGTTTTTGGTCAACAGTGAGCAAACGCGGCACCCACTTTGAACAGAGCTTTCTCATAATCAAATGCTCATGCAATATAAAGCCAATACGTTCTTTTGATATCTACGATGTCAGCTAACTCACGCAACTTCACTTTACACACATCATTCAAAACGATTTTGTGGATTTTTTTGATGTTTTCTGGTGTTACCGCCTCGTTTGGACGTCCACTGCGTTCTGCATCATCGGTGTCTCTACGACCACGTTTGAAGTCAGCAAACCAACGTTTTATTGTTGTTTCTGATGGAGCGCAGTCTCCATAACACTTTTCAAGCTATTGCTTCGCTTGAACGGTATTTTTTACCATCAAGAAGTAGTGTAAAGTTAAAACACGAAATTGTTTTTGATCCATTGTTTTGAAAATAACAAAAGTAGCGTGACTCTTAGCACAATAACTCACAAACTAATGCATAGAATATCATGAAATTTTAACAGCTGTCTTTTGTAGGTTAGTACTAACTGAGAGAAAGGTGACTGCAATAAAACTAGCGTCATCTATGTGTTAGGCCCGGGACTTTTCAGCCCATGTGTTATTGTTCTTTAATAGATAATCTGAAAATCTTGTCTGAATATATGACAAAATTGCGATTTCCTTGCAATTAACGAGCATATTTAAATTCCTGAGAAAATATCAGTCACGGTAGGATTTTAACCCACGACCTCTGTGTTACCAACGTATCGTACTACGACTACACCACGAGACCGAATGTGACATCTAGGTACTAAAATCGATTTGAACTCACATTCAATCCCGTGGTGTAATGGTAGCACAATGCGCAGGAAATACAGTGGTCGTGGGTTCAAATCCTATCGTGGATTGATATTTTGTCAGAAATTTTAGAGCTTTTATCCATTGCTATACTAACCGTCTAAAAACATTAGACAGTCCTCGTTTGTTACCTCTCAGATAAAATTTGGTGAAAATACCAAAACGAGGTATCTGTTACCTTATAAATTTATCTTGCTGGCGGTTATCTGTCACTTTATCAGAATGTGAATAAACCGGCCCTTACCAATGTAACGCATTTTTATCACATACACTGCTCGAAAATGACTTTCCTTAGAACAAACTTTCCTATTATTGCAATACTGCACTGCTGGCATTATAACGAAGGCAATCCTTCAACTATAGATGGTATTTGAGGGGCTTTAAAATTATTATCTGGTGAGCCTAATTACCACACGGCACCTTATATACAAACATTACTTTGGGCAGATTATATACTGTATTTTTTATTAAATACAGGGTTTCGTCTACAAGAAATCGCAAAACACATGCTGCGGAAAATGCGTCCAAGATAGTTGCATCGTCGGAAACGTCGTCAAACAAGCCGGCGACACGTGGGAGTCCGCCGACCGTTGTACGGTTTATCGCTGTACGGGCGATAACAACGTCTACCAAGTACTATCCCGTACAACTACCTGCCCGCCGCTTCCGCAGAGCTGCCCTGGAATGATCAAGAAAGGTCGCTGCTGTTCGTATTGCGATACGTCCGAGTTATTCGTCTGGGAGAAAGAACCGAAGAATTGCAATATAGATCTCGTACCGCAGGCCGTTTAGGTTCCAACAGAATCGATGTCATTCCATTTTTTTAATTTTTTCCATGTTTCATTCGTATGACATTTAGCACTTGTTTTCGAAGTGTGCTATAGCTTCTTCTGCATTGTTTAATTTTTCCAAATAAACGCTTTTGAAGATAAAATTATTTATTATTTTGATATACCCTTGCCTGTTATTTTTCAGCTAAAAATGGTTTCAGATTTGGCGGAAAAGGAACGACCCTATTTTAATGGTTCTTGTGATTTAGTTTGAATAAATTTGACCTTCACATTGTAGAGGTTTATCTTAAGATTCTTCTTCATTTGTACGAAT
Organism: Trypoxylus dichotomus; assembly: GCA_023509865.1. Lineage (NCBI taxonomy): Eukaryota > Metazoa > Arthropoda > Insecta > Coleoptera > Scarabaeidae > Trypoxylus > Trypoxylus dichotomus. The sequence goes on from CM042078.1 coordinate 58,231,894, forward strand.
CTACCAAGTTACAATCGAATCGGTGAGTACAATTTTGGAATTTTTTCTTGTAAGGTTTGGTAATTTTATCATAAATTTGACTTTTTTTCACGTAAACTTGCATGTATCTAAAATAAAAATTGTACCGTAATAGCATAAAATTTCCGGGACAAAGATGGCGTTGGAATAGAGAATATATGTCGGAACTTAAGCCATATTAACATACTCCTAACTACTCTCGGACGCAGGAATGTTTACACATAAAATGATGGTAAAGAATATATTATGTAACGTGTTGAAATGCTTACCGTTTTAAGAAGTTTCCACGAAATCACAAACTGGGCGGCATCTATCAAATATTAGAATCAGTAAATACGTTTCAACTGAGTACGACATGCGGAATAAATATTTTTTAATTATGAAAACAAGCGTTCCACATCGTGTGATGTTATATTTGCGAATTTAAAGTAATCTTTGTGACAACTTAACGGATCTTTCGACGCACCTTCACAAATTTGTCTTAGTATGAGAAAATCTGAATCCTTCTCCATAACACTTTAATATTTTTTTTATAGCAGTTCTTGCGAATATTTTCTAAATCACATTTTGCCTGACTACCTTGAAACATTTTCTGGCTTTTTTCGATAGCTTTGACGTGTCAACGATGGAATTGTAATGCTACCTTCTTTACATCATCACAAAGTTAGCAGTAGTAAAATGCAGCCTTTAACCATCTTCCCCAACGTGTAGTAATAGGCTCTGGTGGTTCAGGCACTTTGGGACACAGTTCGTGAAATCTGTTTGTACGTTTTGGGGACTTTATAAATACTGCCTTTGTATGAGCTGTTAACACATTTACTCGTGGATGGAGTTTACGTATTACATGTAACAGATTGTTACTCTCTTCTTAAAGAGATTTTGATAATCTTCTTCACAAAGCCTGGTTTTGTGACAAATCATGGTTTTATTTGGATGGATATATTAACACCCAGAACATGAAGAGGTGGACTATTGAGGAACCACATGATTTTTACGTTGAAATCTCACTTCATCCGCAGAAAATTGGTGTATCTTTTTAACGGTTCATTAACAAGAGAAAACTAACCACAATAAATTATTTATTATGCCATTTATCGAACAGCTTAATGAAGAAGAAACAACACAGGGTTACTTTCAACAAGACGGAGTTAGAGCACACACAGTAGGTGAAACAATGAATACGTTACAGCAATTTTGTCAAAATGGGACATGAGTAACCCCCTGTGATTTCTTTCTATCATCTTTCTTGCAGACCTTCACATTAGAAGTGCTGAAAAAAATAACGAAATTGACGATATGATTTAGAAGATGTGAGAAATGTCTCGAAGAAGGTAGAGGCCAGTATCAATAATTTCTATAAAATTTTACTTGCTTGTTACAAATAAACATATTTCATTCAGTTGAAAATTTGCGTTTCATTTTGACATGTGTAGTGTCATTCAAATAATAATATAATAAATAATAACGTGATTACATATTAGATGGATGCATGTGTAAGTTTTTTTTAAATTTCCAATCTCTTGAGAATTATGTTTCAAATGTTTTGTGAGTCCGTTTTCCATCGATTGGCGAATATCCTTTATAACTTCTTCTGAACCAACAGATCGTCCACAAGTCTGGGCGTGTTCCATGGAACAAAATACTAATACGCGACCTAAGGCTGTGGGTAGACAAGAAGCATGGTCAGGTGAGCTACTTTCTCACGCAGTTTCTAACAGGACATGGTTCCTACGAGGCATGCCTTCGCAGGTTTGGCATAAGCGAAACAGACGAATGCAACTACTGCAATGGGACTGACACGGTAGAACATACTTTCTTTGAATGTCCAACGTGGGTCCGGGAGAGACAGCAAGCAGAAAGGAATAGAGGACATGTAACACCAACTAGCATCGTAGCAAATATGCTCGAATTGCGAATGGAATAAGTCCTATAGCCTTCTCTTTGAAGTAATGTCGTAAGCAGTTCCGGGTGGAATATAGCTCAGCCTCCGGGGGGTTTTCTAGTGAGTATGCCACGCTAGGACGTCGGAGAGTACACTGAAATTCCATCAATTCACACTCCAGTTCGAATATAGGCTTCAATCATGTACGTTTCTTGCGTTCTATTCTAAACCACATTTGAATTTATTCAAACTCGGTGGTCAAAGTTGCTTTTAGCAATTCTAACACATTAATTCATAACAGTCAATGTCACTGTGAAAATAATTTTCAATGCCGTTGTCTTCGTCCTAGAAACTTTGATATCACGGTATTGTTTCGCATCTAAACACATTACCATTTTCATCCATTCTATCATATTACACCTTTGGTGTTCCTTACTATAATTATTCGTAGTTGATAAGAGATTCAGTATCAGTCAAGAATTAATTTCAGGTAGGGATAAATATTTTTTATAGGTTGAACAAATATACTTTCTTTTCGCCTTTTTTTCAATACCCTCCCGTACAATCTATTTTACAAGATATCTTCGCTTTGTTTGGAACTTCTTCGTATTAAATAAAAGCATCCCCCTATCAATTTCCATACCCTATCTCTAAGAATACCTAAAAGACGCAAATAATAAAATACCTCCTTCCCCCTTTCCCTTCATACCTCCGCTTCCTATCTTTGCTCAATCTCGATCACAAGCAACCTATGAAAATTCGCCATGAATAATCTAAAATAAATCTTTTCCGATTTTATAAATGTTAATGAGAACTCCTCCGGCATCGGTCCTCGGAATCAGCCGACCGGTTTCTTCTCCTTTATTCCTTTTTACGATTCTCCTCGTAGAATCTGGCAGCGGTCTTCTCCCCGAAGATGACGACGATGACGAACTTTCGATGTTTTTATTGGCCGGACGCGGGGAAATATTTAAATTTTCGAACGGAGAGAAGTGGGGATATTCCTCCTCCACCCCAAAAAAAGGGAGCGCTCGGATTACCGCTTTTGATTGAAATGAGAATCGACCCGTTCGGTCTCGAATCCGGAAAAGCGATAAAACCAGGGGATAACAATTCTTAAAATTTTGAAGGGGGAAGGGACTGAGGATACGAAAGTTACGGTGGATGGGAGATGCCGGGGAATGGAGAAGATTCGTTGTTGAAACGCGAACCGGATTTAATTTAAGGGGAAAAAAAACGGAAAAGATCGGCAAACCAAATTAACGGAATTATTGTAGGCAAATTGTCTTGGAAGAGGGGGACTTTTGGGGTAGGAAAGATATAAGATTTTTGACGTGAAATAGCAAGAGATTCAAATCATTATCCTCTTCAGTGGAGTGCTACGCAGGCTAGATTTTAAGCGTCTATAAATATAGATTTATCACTAAAGAAAGTCTAACGGATTGGATTCAGAGGAAAGATTCGGGTCAGATTTGCAGATGTTTCTGATCCTGTGCATTGTACAATTGTGGCTGAAAGTAACGCTCCAACACCAGAGCCGAACGGAGTCGACAGAAGTACTTGCAATATGTTAAATAAGTGAAAGCCATGTGAAGCTCTGGTTTGGGAATTCTTTTGCGAAGCTGCGACAAGTGCATCTTTGAAGACCTACAACATAATTATCTAAAAAACAAAGATAAAATAAATCAATAAATCTTTAACTTTTTACGTGAAATATTTTTTGATACAGGAAGGTATTTTTGCCAGCGTATAAGCTTCATTTAGATCTAAATTTTTTGGTACACGTCATCCTTTACATCTGTTTGTGAAGGCAACTTGAAACCAATCATCTTAGTTGTCACCCTCGTTACCACCGTCATCATTATTATTATTCCCGTTATGCTGTTGTTGTTCCGGTGTTATACGCAATACGTGTCACTTCTAGGCGTACGACAAACGAAAACACATACAGCCCTATACCGAAGTCAAACAAACGGCAACATCATATGTTGCCTCTAACAACAACGTCGAACACTCGAAGCCGTGTCGAGATGAGGTGCCTGACGCAAAAGGTGTCGTCTGCGTACATAGCGAAAGCACTTATTGTGTACGACCGTCACCATGTTGCAGTTTATTTGTTATTGTAGCCACGGTTCGTGTCGACGACAAAGGTGCACGTGCATATACGATTCTGCGGTCTCGGTTCGAATTTCAATTTGTAACATTCGCTGGTTCATCGTTATTATCATCCAGACGTGTATTATACATGCAGCTACCCGTACAAAAGAGTACGCGCTAGGTTCTATACGCGAATGCTCTCTTTGAACGGGTGGAATAACTTATAGCGTACACGTCGATACAATAAAAATAAAGACGACTGTCTTTTTGCGAACGCCTCAGCCGTGTAGCAGCGGAGGATATTGTTTCTATTTTCGAAATGGATGCAGTTGTAAATCATGAGCTCGATATTCGGGCCTCACTCGAGCGATTATCTGCTACAAACGCTTCAGAACCATCGCATAATATTCGCCAATCATAGGTAAACTAGACCAGTGACATGCTGACTCTGTAGAACGAATTCGTGATGTAGAATACGAGGGTGATCTGAATCGACAAGAAAAGCACGGTATCGGTATGGTTTTTTATTTTCCGACGTGGTCTCCTCGAAGACCAATACATTTTTTCAAACGGTGCCCCAGTCTCTTCAAGCCGTCGGAAAAATAGGAGGTTTCGAGGTCTGCAAAGTAGCCATTTGTAGCGGATATGACCTCCTCATTTGAGGCAAATCTCTTCCGTCCCAGTGAGTTTTTCAGGTTTGGGTCTCCGGTATGTAGTGGTGGATTCAAATTACATCCACGGTTACGAAACGCATGAAGAAATCCCTTGGATTGCGTTGGATCCTGGCTAGATACTCTTTTGAAACGGTCATCTGGTTTCGTTTTTGTTCCGGTGTGAGCCCATCGCGCCGAAAGCTTTTCATACCCGAAATTTCGTGTAGGATACGTCCAACGCATTCTTGTGAGATTCCTGTTGTCTCTGCTACCTCTTTCAGCTTCACTCGATGATTTTTGGGAAACCGCCGACACTCTTGAACAACAACTATTGATTCTTCTGAAATTTTGACAGTACATTATTGTTAATAAATCATATATTAAACGAATTACTTTCTTTATCTTGAATCGAATGAGACCGACCGCAGTTCGAAAGAACTATCCTTTCTCTAGATATTGAATATTTTCCGCTTTCTGAGCATATGACCCCACTGTGTGGCGTTAGTAACTTTCAGTATATTTAAAGGTTCCGTTGTTTTTCCGACATACCGTCTATGTCTGTGATTGTATAAGGGCATGTTCGGTCAATGTGAAGGAAAACTTTGTAAAGCTCAAAAACATTCAGTTGGTAACTTAGTTGATACGCCGTTTTCTCCAACATCAGGTGTTCCTCAAGGTTCAAATCTTGGACCACTTCTCTTCAATTTTTATATAAATGATTTACTATCTCTGTTTACGTGTCACGTCTTAGCATACGCAGATGACGTAAAGATATTTAATACTGTTGGTAGCATTTTCGATTGTAAACATTTACAAGACAATCTTCTTCGCATTAATACTTGGAGCAAGGTCAATTATCTCCCTCTGAACATCAACAAGTGTACTGTTTCCTACAATAACACTCACACTACTTTACACTATAACTACCAGATTAATGATGCAGCCATACCACGCAATATCAAAACTTTGGATCTTGGTGTTTTGTTTGATAATAGACTGTCATTTACGGAACATATTTCGTCCATGTGTTTATCTGCTTCCAAAACTCTCGGTTTTGTCATGCGTTCTTGCAGGCATTTCTCAGACTTAGGTGTAATGAAACGTTTATATTATGCCTACGTTCGTTCTAAGCTTGAATACGCCTCCATTGTTTGGTATCCCCGTTATTTACACCAAGAGCTTATGATCGAACGCGTTCAAAAGAAATTTCTAAAGTATCTCTCCTTTCGAATGGACAACGTGTATCCTGCAAGAGGTATCGAGTATTATAGCTTACTTGTTGAGCATGGTTTTCTATCTCTTGCTGACCGCCGCGGGCGTAACAGTGTGGAGTTTCTTTGCAGGATGCTGAAAAATACTATCGACTCGCCAGCCCTTCTAGCGCAAATAAACTTTACCGTACCTACTCATCATACTCGCTACTATAATATATTTCAAGTACCTAGAGCTAATACCAACATTTTGCTTAAGGCACCTCTCAGTTACATGGTGAGGAACGCAAACAAACGGGATCTGGAGCCATTTTTGTGAGTCTTTCTTTTTTTTTTTATTTCATTATTATATACATTTTCAGCATGTTATTATTGTAGGCAACACGATTTTAATTATTTTATTTTAAATAAGAATTGTATTGTTATTTGTCCTGTAATTGGCCCTTGGGCTGTTGAGCAATAAAGGATTATTATTATTGTTATTATTATTATAATGTGAGTTCAAATGTTTTTGGGAGGCTGCATTCCCAATAAATAATTAATTATTAAATTATTAATAATTATTATTAATTATTAATTTTAACGATGGTATGTATATATATATATTATATAAATATATGTGTTGTCCATATATTTTAGTCATCCTTCTTGTGTTTTGCTTCGAGATACAGCTAGAAATATTACAATTTTGCTAACTCCATACGATAACGGTCAACAAACAAAAGACGACAGCACCCAATCCTAATACTCATACTGCCTTTTTCATATTTTGTTTATTTAGACGATATTACTATCAATCTCTAAAATTTAAATGTTTTACCAACTTTTTAAAATGAAAAAGCAATTAATACTGATACAACTGCAGTTAGGATTATCAAGTTACAGTTAGTAGAGTTATTCAACTGTCGCGCTGATATATTTTCCTATCTTTTCTTGCATTAAATGCACCATTTCCTCTTTAGCTCTGCCGTCGCAAAACTCCATAGTTATTGCGTATAAAACGGACAACTTCGTAGATCCAACTAAACAAAAACCGGAAGCACCCTTTATAAATATCTACTTTATCCTACCTACTACGTATTATTCGCATGAACGTAAGTTCATTCTATCTACCGCGAACCGCGAGCTTAACGTATAATGGCCGAGAAAAGAGGAAGAGAGAGAAGGAGTATATCCATTTATTGTTCGTACGTCAAATACACGGTGCCGGGGAGTATGTTACCGATGTTTCCGCTATTAAGTCCGAATTTTACGCCCGCTATTCGGCGAAACAAACAAGTTACGTCGTACGGTAACGGAGAAAAAGTTGGACGCGTCGAAATTTTTAATTAAGCACGGGGAAAAATTAATTAATGCATCCCAACTTTGTTCCGCCTGTCCGGTCGTAAACGAGAAAGGAGGATCGTTGTTGGTCGCCGTTATTTGTTAGAGTTGTTATCGTTAGAACTACAATAATAGTTCATGTAAGTAATTATACCACTGTGAATAGGACATAGATAATACTAGATCTGAAACTTTCGTTTTTCTCTTATTTTTTTTATTAATTATGTAGAATTTTATCTCTTTTTATGGGAATAATAACAATGATAAGAACAAATTTCGTGTAACACATTAGATTTACGGGAAAAATAGTAGAATAACTAGAGCGAACGAAATGTGCTATATGCCATAGGCGTACAGTAGGAAACGCAGTAAATAATCAATAATTTCTAATTAGCTAGCGAATTCCAAACTTGATCCGTACTCAGAGCACTTATAGTCTTACTACGAGGCGAGGTCCAGAAGTTCGTGGAATGGAGGGGATGGAGTGGGGATAGGGGCGCTCGCTATGTGTCGTTCTGGTTGGCGACTTATCATTAGTATATAAGTTAAGTTGCAGCCCTATAGCGTCAGTCGTTTACGCATAGTTGCCTGCTAAACAAGTCAATCCGGAAGAAAACTGAAACTATGGAGGAAATTGAACACCGTGCTGTGATAAAGTTCCTTACAAAGCAAGGAAAGAACGCTCAAAACATATTGAATGAAATGGAAACCGTTTATGGGGAATAGTGCACTGTAAATCAATGATTAATAAGTGGCATGGCCTTTTTAAACATGGTCGGGAGTCGATTGAAGACGACCCCCGCTCAGAACGGCCAGTTGAGGCCACCACATCAGACATCGTCGAAAAAGTGCAAAAATTTCTACTGCAAGATGGCCGTTTGAAGGCAGAACAATTATCTGCATTAGTTGGAGTATCAGATACCAACATTTTGCGTATCCTACATGATCACCTGGGTATGACAAAAGTCAGTGCAAGATGGGTACCGAGAATGCTCACGCCGCTGCAGAAATAGCAGCGCGTCTGTGGGTCCAAACAATTTTTGGAGCTGTGTGGAGACAAACCTGCACAGATTTTGGAGCGGATTGTTACCAGAGATGAAACAGAGGTTCATCACTTTGAGCCTGAGCCCAAACAGGAGTCCATGCAATGGCATTAAAAAGGGGACACTACCGCTAAAGAAATTCAAAATGCCAGAATCGGCTGGAAAGTTGATGGCTACTGTTTTTTGGGATTGTGAGGGGATATTATTGATTGATTACAAAGAAAAAGGTAGGAGTATAACCGGAGAATATTACGCAGCAATATTAGAAAAATTAAAGGAGGCCATCAAGGAAAAACGTCGAGGAAAATTGACCATGGGTGTGTTGCTCCTGCAGGACAATGCGCCGGTTCACAAGAGCAAAGTTACAATGGCTGATCTGCACAAGCATGGCTTTCAATCAATAGTCCATCCACCCTACAATCCAGACCTGGCACCTATTGATTTTTATTTGTTCCCTAATTAAAAAAAAAGACTTACGTGGAAGAAAGTTTTCCGACCACAATGAGGTAAAGGAGGCAATTTTGGCCCATTTTGAGGCGAAAGGTAAAAAATATTTTTATGACGGTTTAGAAAAATTAATTCATAGATTTAATAAATGTATTCTGCTTAAGGATGATTATATTGAAAAAGAAAAATAGATTTATTGTTCTATTTTATTTAAAACCCTTTCATTCCACGAACTTCTGGACCTCCCTTCGTATTTTATTCCGGCGCCCTTGTCAAAATATGTACACTTCGTCTATTTTAAGTTTTCACTTGTCATTGATTTTTATCAGTATGAAACAAGTCGATACTTCTGGGTCAAATTAAATACCGTATAAACAGTAGCGTGCTAAACCAATTGCACTACGAGGCCATCGAATCCAAGTCGCCTTAAATCCCCCTAGATGTCACAGTTAAGTTGTTAACAAAGAGAAAGACATTTGAACATCTTTACATATAAAGAAAGGTTCTCGCATTCTCCAGCTTAATTAGGTTTTGCTGAATCGAAACATTTGACTAGCGCTAGTTTACAATTACAATCACATACTACATACAGATAGACTATTAAAATATTGATACAATAAAGTATAAATACATTATTACTCGATCAGGTTTTGTATTGGTCCTGCGTGCGGACCTGGCGGTCCGAAGATTTGGCCAACCCTACTGATATAGTGATAAACACTTCGTTTGCCAAAGGACCATATTTACACTATAACATAACAATTTTATATTCCTAAGTAAAATGTTATATCTCAATTAACAAGTTTCGTTCTCTTACCACTATATTCCTTGCAAAACACTGCGCAGAGCTTATTACCAACCGAATTAAAGTTTGCGGGAGAATCCATCCAATATTTGTCTTCAAAACTTGTAATTAAATCGTATCCATCTTCCGGTCGACTTCCATTCTAAGCGCGTGGAGTAGTAACAATAACAGTAACAGTAAAATACGAGTTCGTGCAAAGAGCCAACACGGTGCATATCGATCACCTTAACTGAGGACCATCACTATCTCGTATATTTGCTCGTCTACGTGTGTAGGTGGCGTTGCAGTCGGTCGGGAGAACGATCTTGACGCTTCGATTCAGAATCCAAACGCTTTGCCAAGTATATACACGGTAAAGCGTAGGAATTCTAAAGCAAATCGTTGGAATGAATACAGCGATTCTGTTTGCACAGACTGCAATTCCACGGTTCCGTAGCTGATGAACGATGATGGAGGGTGAGATGAAGGTGGAAGACGAACTGCTAAGAACCGTTGGTAGTGAATTGACGGGCTGGAGATTGCGGAGGAACGTAATTAAATTTAGCTTATATTTTGCTTGCGCTTGGTTATTATACGCGGCGACCTCTATCGTCTTAACAGCCGCATCCGAGACAACTTGAAATGGGCGACTTGATTATAGAACTGTGCAATTCGCTGGTGAATTTTTTAGCTTTTCATTGGGAAATTTTACATGCATTGATTTACGAGGGTGGATTCTTATGCTGTATCTTTGACCCCCCCCCCCCCCTACAGTTGCCTTTACTGTCCTATCCACTGTCAACTATATTCCACCTAGCGATAAACACGTCAACTTTTCCAAAGGTTTGAAAAATTAGCAGAATTACCCCCGTATTTAAGAAAGGAAACCGATCTAACATTGCTGATTATTGGCCTATAAGTATACTGCCCAATTTCGCTAAGGTATTTGAACATTTGCTTTACAAAGAAATATCTACCTGCATAAGTCCTTTCATATCTGAGCATCAGCACGGTTTTGTTGCAGGTAGGTCGACGATCACTAATTTAGCATGTATTGGCCAATATCTTAGTGAAGCGCTTGATAAGCGAAAGCAGGTGGATGTTATTTACGTAGATTTTTCTAAAGCTTTCGACTGCATTAACCACGAGTTGCTACTACAAAAAATGGATAAATTTGGTTTTGGTGTGGGTTTCCTGACGTTGATTGAGTCTTACCTTACTGGAAAGGAGTGTTATGTCTGCTACAATGGTTATTCCTCTACGCCGTTTTCTCCAACATCAGGTGTTCCTCAAGGTTCAAATCTTGGACCACTTCTCTTCAATTTTTATATAAATGATTTACTATCTCTGTTTACGTGTCACGTCTTAGCATACGCAGATGACGTAAAGATATTTAATACTGTTGGTAGCATTTTCGATTGTAAACATTTACAAGACAATCTTCTTCGCATTGATACTTGGAGCAAGGTCAATTATCTCCCTCTGAACATCAACAAGTGTACTGTGGTTTCCTACAATAACACTCACACTACTTTACACTATAACTACCAGATTAATGATGCAGCCATACCACGCAATATCAAAACTTTGGATCTTGGTGTTTTGTTTGATAATAGACTGTCATTTACGGAACATATTTCGTCCATGTGTTCATCTGCTTCCAAAACTCTCGGTTTTGTCATGCGTTCTTGCAGGCATTTCTCAGACTTAGGTGTAATGAAACGTTTATATTATGCCTACGTTCGTTCTAAGCTTGAATACGCCTCCATTGTTTGGTATCCCTGTTATTTACACCAAGAGCTTATGATCGAACGCGTTCAAAAGAAATTTCTAAAGTATCTCTCCTTTCGAATGGACAACGTGTATCCTGCAAGAGGTATCGAGTATTATAGCTTACTTGTTGAGCATGGTTTTCTATCTCTTGCTGACCGTCGCGAGCGTAACAGTGTGGAGTTTCTTTGCAGGATCCTGAAAAATACTATCGACTCCCCGGCCCTTCTAGCGCAAATAAACTTTACCGTACCTACTCATCATACTCGCTACTATAATATATTTCAAGTACCTAGAGCTAATACCAACATTTTGCTTAAGGCACCTCTCAGTCACATGGTGAGGAACGCAAACAAACGGGATCTGGAGTCATTTTTGTGAGTCTTTCTTTTTTTTTGTTTCATTATTATATACATTTTCAGCATGTTATTATTGTAGGCAACACGATTTTAATTATTTTATTTTAAATAAGAATTGTATTGTTATTTGTCCTGTAATTTGCCCTTGGGCTGTTGGGCAATAAAGGATTATTATTATTATTATTATTATTATTATTATTATTATTATTATTATTATTATTATTATTATTATTATTATTATTATTATTATTATATTTTTTATATTTCGATGTAGTCTCCCTCTATACTAATACACTTGGTCCATCGGTGCTCCAACATCACAACAGCCTAATGGAAACATTTTTGTCCGACTTCTGCAAACCATTTCTTTACAGCTTGCGTAACTTCATAATTACTAGAAAATTTATAATTTTTTTTATAATTAAAAAAGAAGAGTTCCTATGTTTGTGTTTAACTGTAATTTTTTCCAAGTTATTCTTAAAAAAAATTCTCATACGTCGATTAAATGACACGCCTGCCAGCTCTTATTCAACAATAATTTCCTTCCATCAACAGTATTTACTATGTAGTCAAAGTAAATAAGTTCACTATAGTGACAGTGCCCCCGAGGCAACCAGTGATTAAATAACAGAGTCCAAGTTGTTTCTCTAGAGAAAAACTTGTTATTTTTCACAATAGGTAAAGTTACCACATATCCCCAAAGCTATTTAAAGCAATGAAGTGGTGAAATACTTACTATTCTGAAAGTAGAGAAGGATTTAGCAATAGTCAGTACACTTTTCACGTGTTTTCAAAGCTTTAAAAACGAATTCCGTCCAGATTAGTTCCCTTGTGTCAATTTTTAATATTAAAATCGTATTCTGTATGTAACATCATTCGGTGAGCTTTGGACCAAATCTAGGATGAGCCACATTTTGACGAATTTTGATTTTTACGTTTTTCTTGCGAAAAATCGAATCAACATTGAGAAAAGCCGATTTTTTTTTAATTGTAGTGCTAACTCTCTTGGTACCAGTAAGGCGCTACAGGCCGTTACAATATACTAAGCTACGTGTCGCATTTATATACGTAAAAATCCTAGATTGTCTCTCTAATTTAAACCGAGATACACCTTTGTTCCATTCCCTAAACGAAGGCCGTATTTGGATATTTAGAAAAGCAATTTAAGCTTACGATCGCGACGGAATATCAACGGCGCGTCTAAGACACGTAAGTCTTCCTTAAACGACGTCGTTTGTTAACGTTATCCGCACTAATAAGGACCGTTACCCGTTACCGTCGTCCCCCATGTCCGCAACACTTACCAGCTAAACGGTGGAACGACGACCTCCGAGACCGAAGCGCGTGAAAGCGAGATAGGCGAAGGGAGAAGATCGCAGCTTGTTGTTCTACGTCCTAAATTAACAACACTGTAAATGTCGGGCTTGTTCTCAGTTGTGTCGCCTAATTACGTGTCCTCGGCGCTACTTTCTGTCCGCATGAAGTTTGGGCGGCTTCGGCCCTCGGGCGTTGGAGCCGGACGGCAAACCGCATCCCATCAAATATTAGCCCCATTATTCTTGCCTCATTAGGACTTCCGGTCGGGGGGAGGAAGTATGGCGATGAAAGTAAGGAAACGGAACTAGCTGCGTTTGAGATGGTGTTGGAAAAGCGACGAAGGACTTTGAAAAGATATTGTGTAATTGATGGTTTGAATTTGACATAGTTTAGTCGTGATAAATAGATGTTAGACGTATATTCACACGTTTTGTTCACATTTATTCAGCAGCTTTAAATAAAATAAAACAGTAAATCTATTTTTCCTTTTCAATATAATCATCCTTAAGCACAATACATTTATTAGATCTATGAATTAATTTTTCTAAACCATCATAAAAATATTTTTATCTTTCGCCTCAAAATGGGCCAAAATTGCCTCCTTTACCTCATTGTCGTCGGAAAACTTTCTTCCACGTAAGTCCTTCTTTAAATTGAGGAACAAATAAAAATCACTAGGTGCCAGGTCTGGACTGTAGGGTGGATGGACTATTGATCGAAAGCCATGCTTGTGCAAAGCAGCCATAGCAACTTTGCTCTTGTGAACCGGCGCATTGTCTTGCAAGAGCAACACACCCTTGGTCAATTTTCCTCGACGTTTTTCCTTGATGGCCTTCTTTAATTTTTCTAATATCGCTGGGTAATATTCCCCGGTTATGCTCCTACCTTTTTCTTTGTAATCAATCAATAATATCCCCTCACAATCCCAAAAAACAGTAGCCATCAACATTCTGAAACTTTGAATTTCTTTGCCGGTCGTGTCCGCTTTTTATGCCACTCCTGTTTGGACTCAGGCTCAAAGTGATGAACTCATGTTTCATCTCCGGTAACAATCTGCTCCAAAATCTGTGCAGGTTTGTCTCCACACAGCTCCAAAAATTGTTTGGACGCACAGACGCGCTGCTGTTTCTGCAGCGGCGTGAGCATTCTCGGTAACCATCTTGCACTGACTTTTGTCATACCCAGGTGGTCATGTAGGATACGCAAAAGTGGTGGTATCTGATACTCCAACTAATGCAGATAATTGTTTTTTCTCCAAAGGGGCATCTTGCAGCACAAATTTTTGCACTTTTTCGACGATGTCTGATGTGGTGGCCTCAACTGGCCGTCCTGAACTGGGGTCGACTTCAATCGACTCCCGACCATGTTTAAAAAGACCATGCCACTTATAAATCATTGATTTACTAGGGCACTGTTCCCCATAAACGGCTTCCATTTCATTCAATATTGTTTGAGCGTTCTTTCCTTGCTTTGTAAGGAACTTTATCATAGCACGGTGTTCAATTTCCTCCATAGTTTCAGTTTTCTTCCGGATTGACTTATTTAGCAGGCAACTATTCGTAGACGTCTGACGCTATAGGGCTGCAACTTAACTTATATACTAATGATGAGTCGCCAATCAGAATGACACCTAACGAGCGACCCTATCCCCACTCCATCCCCTCCATTCCACGAACTTCTGGACCTCCCCTCGTAGGTATTCGTATAAAGATATGAGAAAAGTTATGTACGGAGTTAGCAAATATTTTACTGTAGAAAAATCGGCAAAAAGTTTGCAGTATTCTTCTTCTTTCATTTTAGATCGTAGCCCGTTTCTCTTCGGTGCTTCCATCGAGGTAAAAATATCACTTTCTTTCCATCCTTTCAATGGTCCTCCGGAGTTTCTTCTTCCCATTGGTCTTTGACGTATTGCTATCCCGATCAATCTGGATTTCTTCGCTCTGCACATGATCATTGCACTGTCTTCTTCTTTATTATTCGTGTGCGTCTGACACTTGTTAATGACACAACAAAATGACGTAGTGTCAAATCTTTATAGCACAAATTGCATTGGTGCGCCATCTCTTGTCTAAAATCTGCATTTCATACTTGTACAGGTGGTGATAGAAGAGGGTATTCTGGACTTTACTAAACCACTGCTAATAGGTCATAAAGCTACTTCCGAGTAGGAAAAAATAAACCTGCATGAAGACGACAAACAATGTAGCTGTAATAATTGTTTAATTTCTACAATTTAACATTAACTTTATAACGGACAAAGAAGGGACAGCACAATTCCACGTTGGTCAAAACGACGTCCTTCGTCTTCAAACACTCGTCGCCTATTTTACTACATTAACCGAGCGTTCTTAAATTCAATAAGAACCTCGGCTGTACAAACCGAAAACTTGTAAAAGTTGCGCGAGAAACTTTTAATTACATCCCAAAGCGGGAAGAAGTGTCAGCGGACTCGCAGAAGGTGTAAGAGGGGATGTTTAAGGCAAATGAAAAACGAAGATCCGGCCTCTAAAACGTTTTCCGAGTAGGGTAAGTGAGAAAATCTCCCCGCTTTCGTCGGGATTGTTTGATAAGAAGTTGCTTATTACCGGGTTTTAGGTGCCGGACAAAAGTCTGTTAAGTTTGAAGTTCCTAGGCGAGATGAAAGTCTAAGTTTCAGTGTACTTCAGGAGCGAGTCTATTACTACTGAGAAATGGTCCGCGTTATACGTCTATCTAGTATTGTTTTATTCAAACTTCGTGAGAGTAGAGGAGGGATTTATGTAGCATAACCGACGGTATTCAGTGGTGCAGAGACGGGGAAGATTCGATTTGAGAAGTAATGAATTTGGCTGTAAAGAAATTACTATTTCTACTTGGGAAGTAGATTACGCTACACCTGAGATAAGCCAAGAGTAACAAATTTATTTTCCCACAATTACATTTCGCTTTCACTTCATATTTCTCGTCGACCCTGTCTAACTCGAATATTAACACTCATCATCTCAATAACGATACTTTAGTATGGGATTTACATTTCCTTAAAGAATTTAGCAAAAATGACGTTTTTCAAGCTTCATCTCAATACAGAGGGAAAATGACAGCTTCGTTCATGTTAAGAATGCAGTGGATACCACTCCTATCGGCGATTGTATTACACTAGCGAACTATAAACGTCAAAGTTTGGTTATCAAAATTTTGTATAGTAAATAGCAGAGTTTTCATATTTCAATGTGCAATACATTATAGTTATATGATCTGGTAAAATAATACTGCAATAATAAAGTAAAAGTGGTATCAATTGCAATACAATATAGTCCCTTAATAGCGAGTATGCTGGATTTAAAATACGAAGACGATAGAATTAAATCTGTAAAGTGTGGCAACTATTTGACGTGAAGACCAACTAAAAAGAATAAAAGACTGTTCTGCAATCCGTGGCAAACCATACAGCGAACAAGTAATACTTGATGTAGGTGTTTGTTTTATTCTATGTAATGTACTTTTTTTTTTCATGAGGGGGGGGGGCTTTAACCCCAAAGAGCAAACTCGGCCAGTACCTCGCCTATGGTGCACCCATGTGATTTTAGCTCACTCGACCAGGTTGTACTTCAGCAACAAAGTCCATAATCCAGTCGGGTGGTAATTTTCCTAACTTGGGTCCGTCAAGCTGAGCATCCCCAAAGTGAGACTGCAGGGCAGTCGACAAGAAGGTGCACAGGAGTTTCCTCTGCTCTCCCGCACTTTCTACATGAAGGAGAGTTTACTAGACCCATGCGATGCATGTGTTTATTCAGTGCGCAGTATCCTGTTAAGGTGAGTGCTCTCAGTTTGGAGCTGGTCATTAGGACTGCCTTACACAGTCTTCTCTCACCTGGATAAATCCCGAGAGATTTACAGTGTCTTAAACCGTCTACACCCTTCCAATAGGACCGGTGATTGGCGGCCAGTTCGGATCTAACGTAGGTCTTAATACTGCCACACGACGGTTCTGGACCTGAGAATGGTCGCCCACTGGCATCTTTTGCTAGCAAATCAGCTATTTCGTCCCCTTTGATCGCCGAGTGGCTTGGCACCCATCTCACCGTAACGCTGCAATGTTCCGCCAGTTGTTGCAGCCTTCTATGGCACCCCAACACCACTTCGGAGTCAAACTTGACAGCTTGTAGCGCCCTAAGAGCGGCTTGGTTGTCCGATACGATTTCCACCGCTTCCAGGTCATGTGCGTAGTTCAGAGAGTTCTCTGCACATGTCTGGATGGCAATTACTTCTGCTTGAAAGATGGAGCAGGACACCCCAGGAGACTGATAGCCTCGCCATCCGGTTCTCCCTCTTTCCAAATTCCAATACCTGTGCCATTTGAGGTTTTCAAGGCGTCCGCGAACCAGCGGGAAATCCCGCGTCTCGATTTCCTTGCACATGCCTTTATTGCTTCGCCGTTGGGAATTATTACGTTGTATCCCCTAGCAAAGCTATACACGGGCCGAATTTTGTCGGTCCTCATTGACAGCGGTGCTATCTGTTCGATGTAGTTGAAGATGCTGGTGTGCCAGAGAATACCTTGCACCCACTACATTTGACTCTGTAGGCTGCTAGGGTTGCTTCTGACCTCAGCACCAGCTGCAGTGGCGGAAGCCCAAGGATGATCTCCATCGCAGCCGTCGGCGTCGAGGCCATAATGTACTTTACTAGACCAACAAGCATTTATCTCCTTCTGGAGCAAGTATTCCGATTATACATTACCAAGTCGGATATCGTTAAGAAACTTTATGCCATCTGTTCGTAACTATGTTGAAAGGAGAATTAAATTAGAATTGAAAGTGAGAAAAAATTGTGGTTATGTGTGGACGAAATCATCGATCGGCAAACACATTATGTGGTGAATGTGATGGTACGTACAATGGAAGAATTTGAATCGTCATTCGAATTATCATACTTGCTTCCAAATAAGTTGCAAAATGTATTAGCGATGACATTTCAAAAGTGGTGTTGAGGGCATTGTAGAAATTTCAAGCTTTAAGAACGCAACTTTTAATATTTGTGAGTGACGGTGCCACTAAGATGTTTTCCTTAGACCGATCTCTCAAAGAAGAGAGTGGCAATCTGTTACATGTGACATGTAAAATCCATGCTTTAAACATTGTAGCACAATTGATCCTTAGTTGTTATCCACGAGTAAATGCTTTAATATCTCTTACGAAGGTAGTATTTAGGAAGCCCCCAATACGTACAAGAAGGTATCACGAGCTGTATCTCAAAGTGCCTGAACCACTACAGCCGATTACTACGCGTTGGGGAACGTGGTTAAAGGCTGCATTTTACTACTGCGAACACTTTGATGAGGCAAAGAAGGTAGTTTTAAAATTCGATCCGAGACAAGCCAAAGCTATCAAGAGAAGCCAGAAAATATTTCAAGATTCGCAACTACTATGGACTAGCAGAACGAATTGAAAAATTACAAAATGATTCGATGTCGTTTGCGGATCCTGTTCACATTGTGGATGATGTTCACTCACACCTACGTACGGCGGAAGGCGAAAAAATAAAAATGTAATACGAAAATTGTACCGTAACATGCTCAACACCTCAATTTACACGATTTTACTCTCTCATTTAAATTCGGTAAAGAAGCTTAAACCTACAAACCCTATGTTTACTTGCTATTTCACGTTAAAAATTACCTGGCTAGGAACGAATTCGACAAGTGAAAGCGTATCTGGGTCTGCGGCAGAGGTTGTGTTGCCTTTTCGGGCCTTCACAAACGTTAGAGCTTCGTTAGTGCAGATGAGGGTCTTTGAAGTTAGCGCTTAGAGGTCCCGTGTAATGTTTTCCGCATGGCGCAACATGTATATAAGTAAAAGTAAATTTGTTCGACTTAATTTAATTACCTACAGATGCAATACGGAAAGTGTATCTGCCGCTGACGTTCTGGAATCGTACGTTTCAAATGTGATTCGCGTTTAAAACTATGTACCGTACCTTTGAGTGGTTTACATTTTTAAATAAATGTATTAAAATTAATTCGGTAAATGTTTATCGAAATAAAACAAGCTAATATAGTAGAGAAATGATATGGCTGTCGTTTAAGAATCGAATTTTGATTGAAATATATAATTTTAAAACAGCAATATTGAAGGTCAACAGATTAATACTCTTTCGCCATCCTTCTGGGGCTTTCAGAATATCCTCAAATTTTTTAAAGATTTTCTGCAGCATCCGTAATTAGTCTTGTACAAAATATCCAGTTTCAACAATGAGGGGCCAAAATAGAGGGGTATAGATGTAATTTTCCAATGCAATTTGATTATTGGTTCCAATTCACACTTTTCATGGATGTCGTCTACATGCCCATACCAATAAATAATTTTTTTCAAATTGGGATCTCTTGAAAATTTTGTTTCTAGATAGTCCATGAATATCTCTGGTAACAATGAGCTAAGAGGGTCACCCATTATCATGCCATCGTTACAAGTATATACCTTGTTATCAAATTCAAAATAATTTTGTTCTAAATAGATTTTTAGATAAGTTAGTTTATTCGATCAAAGCAAAGGGAATTGGATATTGAAACCAGCGGCAGAATATGCGTTTCACACAAAACAAATATTTCAAATAGAGAAATTGCCTCACAATTAAATATCCCTGAGCGTTGTTGTGTCCGTAGGACAATTAGAAGAAAATGAGAGACCAATAAGTTTCAGAGCAGACGGCGAAGTAAAGTAAGAAGACCATGCTTAAGTTCTATGCACAAACGGAAAAGACTAAATTTAGCAAAAGCTCATGAAATTGGAATGTAAATGATTGGAGAAATGGGCGAATCGAAATTCGAATTATTAGGAAGCAAAGACCGCCTTGGAGAAAACAGCCTCTGGATAAAACATACTTGTTGCCTAATGCACAAACATCGCAAGATACCAGCTGTATTGGACCGAAAATAGAAGGAGGTAACAGAACTTGTTCTAAACGGATTTTAAGGAGAGATTTTTAAAGGATTTCAATTTATAATACTAATATGATTCCTTTTAAAAGTTTTTCAACCAAGTTAATAGTGCCATCTATTAGGATACTTAGTAACAAATTACTGACGTCGAAGGAAATTAGTTTCTAGTTATTTGTTAGTTCTATGTTCTCCATTTTTTTAAACTAGGTCTAGCGAATTTTTTGTTGTGAATTTAGCCAAAAATTCTCGTTAAATAAACTTTTACAATTTTTTATACAATTCTTAGCTAATATTTGGAATTTACATGTAGGATGTGATTTTAATGCTGTATTTTATAGGGTCTAAAAATTCCAATGTTTTGTGGATATAATCATTTTGTTTTGGCCCTATCACTGTAGAAAAATCCATCAGAAATTTGATAATTGTACTTCTTTTTAATTCGATTAAAACAATAAAATGGTGGAGTCAAACTATGATATTGTTTTGAATTTAATTTTGTCGAACAAATATCGTAGCTTTGCCAGCACCACAATAAAGAAACAGTTTCCTAACGCATGCAATTTCCCCCAGTTTATGTCAGATATGTTCTATGTCTTCTAATGCGCATCTAATCAGACTTAAAAGGGATTTGGATTTTAAATTTATTTCTTGTCGAAATAAAGTAGAAGAACCTTTCTATACCAAAATGTTCTGCTTGTGTAAATTATTTTTAAAGCTTAGCTAAGAATTTATACGATTACGTAAAAACGAAAAAAGTTTACATCAGTTTTAAAAAAAAGTTACTTTTCCTTGCTATTTTCTAGATAGGTGATCTTAATTTGATGACCGATAGTGTATAAGACACAAAAAAATTTATCTAAATTAATTCAACGAACGGACTCATCATCATTCGAATCAATACGTTCCCCTCTACTTTCGCCATTTCTCTTCCTTCGCTAATTTTGCATTACGTCCCCATTCGTCTGTCCCCGCGCTTTTCCCCTCTTCCCAGTCACCCCCTTGCCGACCGTTTTCTCCAATGTTCCGGCACCCCTCCGACGCTGTTATTGCTCCAACTATTTGTTTTGGATGTCGTCAGCGAAATCCCTCTATCACCGAATTGTTCGGCCTAATTGGGTACTCGCGATTAAATCACGATCTCGATCTCTCTCCGGCGACGAAAAGGCACATCCAGCGTAAATTAAAGGCGGTACGGTAATTTTGATGACTTATAACGCCCACGGTCACCAAGGCGACCATTTCTGCTAGTGCTTGCTGTAAATCTGTAAAGTTTTATAGGTTTTGTTGTATTTCTTATTATTTTGTTTTAATGTTATTTTTTTTTAGTACAGGTAATCAGCCCCTCGTTGTTTCTTGGTTCATTTATTTTATTGGGGGTACATTTTGTGGGATGGTTACCAACTTTTTCAAGCTAAGCGATTAAGGGAGTTGAACGTTAGTATATTTGTACTCAGTCATCACCGTATATACACGAAGGCCATATAATATTAAATAGTAACTGCTGTTCGAAGTTGGAGTTAGATCTTACAGTCCTTGCATACAATGAACGGAGAAAAATTATTAACATTTTTCTTAAATAAATTATGAGCAGATATTTTACTATTTAATAATAGATATGTCACGATTACCCAACATAACAACGCTGCTAAATAGAACTGCTTATGGTATTGGTGAAATTATTCGCGGGAACTCAAGACCGCAATTGGTTCAACACTTCGATGCGGCTACTTCTGTTAAAAATTGCGCCATCTGTAGGTATATTACCTTTCAAATACAAGTACTTAATGGCGACTTGATATTAGGCTTTTCAATTTTTATACAAATATAACAACTAAGCATCCAACATGCCTGAAGTTATCCCCAATTATACTGCAAGAATATTCTTCAAATTTGCTCACTGCGAGTTGAAACTTTTCAGACAACCCTCGTAATATCGCTTGTTCGAAAACACTAGAACTGCTGCGACTGTAAAGTTTTAATGGGCGGCTGTCATTTTGAGATGGTGATATAACCACGGAATCGTAAAACATGCTTTACAATAGTTTGCCTTCATAAAACAGTACATAGTAGTTGTTCTCAAATACAACGTAACGCTAATAATAACTTCCTAACAACTACTATTTGTTTATGTTTGAGGATTGAAGTTAGTTTCCCATTGCTAATATTTATTTTTCTGCTAATAACTACTTCGTACGTGCTTCCGAGTAATTTTCTTTTTTCGTCGTTTCATGTAAGCGGGATTTTAGTGAATATCTGCCTCGGGATTTGTTTTGTTAAAGATTGCTGGGTATCAGTTTGTTCGGCTAAAATAACAGGAAACTGTAATAGCTGACTGGGAGGAACGATATTAGATATGAGGCGTGCATTTACTAAGCAAACAACATTATGCCTTGGAGATGCATTAATAATTTAGTAGAGGGGATCCAAGATCTCGAGGCTTGTTTGCATTGAATAATAAGTCTATGCTGTTTTATTTCGGCGCATTTACAATTGCTGAATGAGAATTTTGCCGAGGTAATTTGAAAGTATTATAAATATTTTTCCGCCTACTTTAAACTGATTTTAAATTCGTAATTGTTTGAAATCACTTAAGAAATCTGTATTAATATTTAGTTAAAAAGAACACAACGTATTGTTAATAATAAGAAGAATGTGCTGTGAGACCCAGAATGAATCCCAAATATTTATTATACCAAGTATTATGGATACTTACATGGAAAAGTAAACAACAAACCCTTTGAAGATAATCATGACATCGACAAGCGCCTGAGAGATCATTTATATGTGCAGTTACCCTATGCGCTGTTTGTGCGCTCTCTCTCTGGTTTAGCACTTCATGAGTTGATCGGGAAAAATGTTGGGAAACTGTACCCGCTTGTTTCGTTGTGTTTGACCGGCAGCCAAGTGCGTTATTCTTGTGACACTAGATAACGGCTAGAATGCTTAACACATGGGCTGAAAAGTCCCGGGCCTAACAAAGAAAACACGTTTTTTTTTGGTTCAAAATTAGCTTTATTTATCAACGTAATCTCCATCAAGAGCAACGCAATCATTCCAGCACATTTCAATAACGATTTATCTTTTGCCTCAAAATAGGCCTCAGTTTCAGCGATAACCTCTTCATTCGTGTGAAATTTCTCACCGGCGAGCATTTTTTTGAGGTCTGCGAACAGCCAGTAGTCGCCGGGAGCCAAATCTGGCGAATACGGTGGATGTGGGAGCTATTCGAAGTTCAATTCATGTAGTTTTGCCATTGTTTTGATTGACTTGTGACACGGTGCGCTGTCTTGATGAAACAATTTTTTTTTTCTTTGCCATATGCGGTCGTTTCTTTGCAATTTCGCCCTTCAAACACTCCAATAACGCTATATAATATTCACTGTTGATGGTATTTCCTTTCTGAAGATAGTCGATGAATATTACACCACGCTCATCCCAAAATACCGAGGTCATAACATTTCCAGCCGATTGTTGTGCTTTCGGGCGCTTTCGACGAGGTTCACCAGCTGCTGTCCACTCAGATGACGATCGTTTTGATTCCGCAGTGAAGTGATGGATCCATGTTTCATCCATTGTCACATATCCACGCAAAAATTCCGGTTTGTTACGTTTAAACATGGCCAAACACTGCTCAGAATCATCAACACGTTCTTGTTTTTGGTCAACAATGAGCAAACGCGGCACCCACTTCGAACAGAGCTTTCTCATAATCAAATGCTCATGCAATATAAAGCCAATACGTTCTTTTGATATCTACGATGTCAGCTAACTCACGCAACTTCACTTTACACACATCATTCAAAACGATTTTGTGGATTTTTTTGATGTTTTCTGGTGTTACCACCTCATTTGGACGCCCATTGCGTTCTGCATCATCGGTCTCTCTACGACCACGTTTGAAGTCAGCAAACCAACGTTTTATTGTTGTTTCTGATGAGCGGGGTCAATTTCAAGATGCCATTTTAAAGAAAAAGAGAAGACAAACTACAATATATGAATTTTTCCGTCCTTAAAGTGAATATTCATTTCATTGTTTTGTATTACATACTACATCTATGTATCTATGTACATATATTATACTTTGTATGTATATATCTAAAGGAAATATTTTTTTTTTCTTCAGTTTAAAGTTTCTTATTTATTTTAAAAACATTTATATACATATACGACTTAAAGGTCCCAGTTTCTGTAATATATTGTTTTTTCGTTAAAACACGATTTTTGTTGTATCTACTACATATTTCTTTTATGCTTTGGTGTCCATTCAAGGGAGATTTCATTGTACTTACAATTCGGCTAAAGCAATGAAATGTTAATTTCCTTCCAGAAAATCTGAATATACTTACTCTATCATTGTGATAACGGTGACATCTGCGTCATGCCGTACGTATTTGCGAGAACGTTACTGTTCCCGAACGCGCAGATTTATGCCGCGCGTAAATTTAATAGCATCAGCATTCGGTAGCGTTGGCCCGAAAAGTGCCCGCCTGCCTGCTTATCTTTCCTCACGATATATTTTGAGCGAAAAGGCCGACACAAAAGGAACAATAGCTGGTCGCGTACACGTAGAAGTGTGTGTACGGTATATTGCAGCGTCCGAAATTTAAATAATTGTTTCGCATTTACAACGTTTCGCATACTACACACGGTCGGTATACGCACAAATACGGTTAGGGAGGTGGACTTTCCTATAGGGCATACATATGTACGCCGCTGTACGATTCAAGTTTACATAAAGCCACTCGTCGGCCCTACCGGTACGGTAATTTGAATTACTCGTCGGGAAATGAAAACCGTTTCGGGTTATATTAATCGTAAGTTGAAGGTATGAACGCTGTGTTATGAAAAGATGAAATATAATAATTGCTTATATGTTTGTACGGAAAGAGAATGTAATACAAATACTAACGGTTCCTATTCACGCACTGTATGTGTTTTGTAGCCTGGGCTAACCCACGAATATCATTCTAATGTTCGTAAAGATTTCTATTCATCTATAACCTACCAAATTACTCTGCCCAAGAAGGAGAATACACTATGTTAAACAATTAAAAATATAAAATAATAAACAAGTAGATTTAAAACGAAAATACAGAAAACCAAAGCAACAATAATATAGACTCTATCAAAAGGACGCTACTGATTACTACCGTCATGTTTTATAGAACCACCAACCTTTCTACACAAAAAAGCGCGGGTAATTCAAACACCTTTCAATCATTTATATAAAGCAACGGGTGGTAATAACACATGGGCTGAAAAGTGCCGGGCCTAACAAAGAAAACACGGTTTGTTTGGTTCAAAATTAGCTTTATTCATCAACGTAATCTCCATCAAGAGCAACGCAATCATTCCAGCGCCGCTCTAATATTTCAATACCACTTTGGTAGAACGATTTATCTTTTGCCTCAAAATAGGCCTCAGTTTCAGCGATAACCTCTTCATTCGTGCGAAATTTCTTACCGGCGAGCATTTTTTTGAGGTCTGCGAACAGCCAGTAGTCGCTGGGAGCCAAATCTGGCGAATACGGTGGATGTGGGAGCAATTCGAAGTTCAATTCATGTAGTTTTGCCATTGTTTTGATTGACTTGTGACACGGTGCGTTGTCTTGATGAAACAAAATTTTTTCTTTGCCATATGCGGTCGTTTCTTTGCAATTTCGGCCTTCAAACGCTCCAATAACGCTATATAATATTCACTGTTGATGGTATTTCCTTTCTCAAGATAGTCGGTGAATATTACACCACGCACATCCCAAAATACCGAGGCCATAACCTTTCCAGCCGATTGTTGTGCTTTCGGGCGCTTTGGACGAGGTTCACCAGTTGCTGTCCACTCAGATGACGATCGTTTTGATTCCGGAGTGAAGCAATGGATCCATGTTTCATCCGTTGTCACATATCGACACAAAAATTCCGGTTTGTTACGTTTAAATATGGCCAAACGCTGCTCAGAATCATCAACACGTTCTTGTTTTTGGTCAACAGTGAGCAAACGCGGCACCCACTTTGAACCGAGCTTTCTCATAGTCAAATGCTCATGCAATACAAAGCCAATACGTTCTTTTGATATCTTTACGATGTCAGCTAACTCACGCAACTTCACTTCGCACACATTATTCAAAACGATTTTGTGGATTTTTTTGATGTTTTCTGGTGTCACCGCCTCATCTGGACGTCCACTGCTTTCTGCATCATCGGTGTCTCTACGACCACGTTTGAAGTCAGCAAACCAACGCTTTATTGTTATTTCTGATGGAGCGGAGTCCCCATAACACTTTTCAAGCCATTGCTTCGCTTGAACGGTATTTTTTCCCATCAAGAAGCAGTATAAAATTAAAACACGAAATTGTTTTTAATCCATTGTTTTAAAAATAACAAAAGTAGCGTGACTCTTAGCACAATAACTCACAAACTAATGAATAGAATACAATGAAATTTTAACAGCTGTCTTTTGAAGGTTAGTACTAACTGAGAGAAAGGTGACTACAATAAATCTAGCGTCATCTATGTGTTAGGCCCGGGACTTTTCAGCTCGTGTGTTATATACAATACAATAAATTCTGCATATAAAAAGGTCTTAACAGGATTGATACTGGTGATGCGTCAAGGGTGTTTGGCTACCAACACGAAAGAAAGCGTGCTTCAACGCAATCTTAACATCGTTCTGCACGGTCAACAAAGAAATTCAAGATTGCACTCTCAGCTGGTAAGGTTACGCTTACCGTATTCTAGAGTTCTCAAGGAGTGCTCCTAGCCCAAAATAGAAAGGAGAACGTCACCGCTGAATTATACTGTAGAATTTTGCTGCTGTTTTGGGATGCAATTCGATGACATCCACTTAGGAGTTTGTTGAACATCCGTCTTACAATCCGGACCTAGCCCCGAGCGACTTTATTTAGTCCACTCAAAAAGCATCATGGCGGCAAACATTTCGAGGGTGACAACGATGTTCAAGAAAATGTACGCAAGTGGTTCAGATGGAAACCCACACACTTTTACGCAACAGGCGTTGAAGCATTGATTTGTTGAAAAATAAAACTTGTTTTCGGCTAATTATTTCCTTTTACTAACTGACTTTTCCTCGTTGAATTTAGTTGAATCTATGAACATTTATCATGCACCGATGAGGTATTCAATTTTTAAGGCAACCATTTAATCAATAAAGTTATTTGGTGATTCCTGAAATCTTATAACGAGCAGCTATGATTTGGGAGCCCCTTTATACTAAATTGAAAGTTGCACTCATTGTCGTATCTAAAACACAAATGAAATCATTGAGTCTTTCAAGCAATATATCACTGGATTATTTATTAATAAGGTTACAATCCCGAAACAAACGCTTCCAAATGAAGCTCCAATTCGTTAAAAAATGTTAGCATTTGATCCGGATCGTAACTGATAAGAGCTTCATCCAAACATTCGCTAATTTCTACTCATTTAACGCGAAACACTAAACGAAACGGAGAGACAGCCCCATCGTCCGAAAACAACCCGTCTTAATTTAAAAACGCCTGTTCCTCCGCCGAAACCATTACCATTCCTGCAAAATTAACGTCCACGCATATTTCATCCCCTAGCCGGTCTCCTTTTAGCATCTCTTGCTAGCATCACGCTCTCCATCTCGCCCAAAAAGGGAGCGAAACAAACTGTCGGCGGATAAAGCTTTAACGTTGTACAGTTATATAGATATACACGGGGCTGTCGTTGAAAAAAAAATTTAGGACCAACTGGCGTAAGGAAAGACCTTCCGAGAAGGAGGGCGAATTACGAGAGAGAACGAGACGGAAGCAGTCGAGGGAAAACATTAGAAATTTTGCCTTTTCCAACGTCGAGAAACAGACCGGATTTATTTCCTACATTTGCGGATATTAAAGACGGCGGGGAGTGGAAGGCGCGATGCTTGCCCGGAAGTAAAAGTTCGTGATTTGTTAAGCATCGGGTACATTTGTCATTTAGTTTTTGGAACGGTGATGTCATTGATTTTGGGTATCGATGTTAGTTCTAGCGTTAAGAAGAGATAAGGTTTCGGATGATGCGAGTACATCAAAGTCTCATGGTATGAAATCCATAACAATTTATTTCTTTTTTCTTTTCATAAAATTTAATAAAATTTATGAAGTGAAAAACTAATGATTATGCTACCTTTTGCACGGTCGAAATACCGCGGCCATTTAACTCCTCATTGGGCAGGCTAGACTTTAAATTATAACCAAAAAGACATGTTCTTAATAAAAATCACAGGCGAGTTCCTTAATTTAACCTAAATAAATTACTATACCATACAAAAAACTATACTAATTTCAGCATTATTCCATATAAAATACTATTTTATAAATAATCTTAATAAAAAATTTAAAACTTATATAAATCTCGTTTAATAAAAAAATAATTATAACAAACTACAGATAACATTTACAATCCTAATTATCTTTTATAACACAAAAATATTTTTAATCCTTTAGTTTAAAGCTTATCCGTTAAGATATTATATTTTTATTATATATTACTAAACAATTAATAATATACACAATAAAAAACTAAATTAAATTTGTTTCTTACGAAAGCAGATATTTAAAAAAACGACTAACGTTTTATTACTATGACTATATAGTCATAGTATAGAGAATTATGCAACATTTAAATTAATATAATTGTAGCTTCTTCTAATTCGAGAAAACTAAATTATTAACTTTAATAAACCGTGATACACAAGGTAGACAAATTTAATTCTTATTTTTTATAATTAAATACATTTATTCTTAATTCTATCATTATACTATTCACTATAATTAAATTACTGTATTCTAAAGTATACTTATATAAAAATTCTATTTTTTTTAACTAACCGACTATATTAATAATAATAATATTTAATGCCCAACAGATACAAATATCCAATTACAAGGCAATGTTAAATAATGTACACATGCAAATATAAATAACATAAAATTAAAGTATGTCAAATTAGAAAACTTAGTAACTAGTTGCTTTAATTTAAATTAAAAAAAAAGTAGTTTACCAGTGGTTAGGAAAAAGAGAGAACGGAAAAAGTATTCAACTAAGTGTAACGCACCGCGATCTACATACCGTCAAAAGGGACGGTAAAGTGCAGGTATGTATATCCAACTCGGCAAACTCCATAGAGTTGAAATTGCTACACAATCTGTGTATTGGGGACCTGATGGCGATGTTTGTTCTAGGTGCGAAACAGTAAAAAGTATTTGTTTGCCTAGATCCTGAACGTGGTACAATGAAGTTGATACTACTCAACAACTCAGGTACATCAAGACCATTATGAAGTAAAGTAAATAGGAATTTACACTCAGCCTGTTTTCGACGTAGTTCTAATGAATCAATATTAAATGCGTCTAGCAGAGCACTGTGGCTAAATCCTTGTATCGGGTAAGTATTAAATTTTTTAAAGTACAAGAACTTCAAACACCTTCTCTGAATCTGCTCTAGAAGATGTATCTGATAGATGTACATAGGTGACCAGACCAAGGACGCATACTCCAGTCGAGACCGAACAAAAGCGAAATAAAGAGGAAGAATGGCTGTTATAGAAGCAAATGGTCGTGTAACACGTATAATGAATCCTAACATACTCAACGCTGATGTACAAATACTGGATATGTGCTCCATAAAGGTCAGTCTTGAGTCAAAGACGACGTCCAAGTCTCCCATAGAGGTCTCTCTAGGTAAAGAAGATCCAGCCAAGTGGTAGGTATATATAATTGGAGTCGTCTTACGAGTGTAGGTGACAATTTTGCATTTGTTTACATTAACTGTTAGTTTGTTGTTGACACACCACGTGTGGAATATATCGAGTTGGCTTTGCAAATGATTGCAATCCTGAGAATTATTAATTGTTGAGTACAACTTCAAGTCATCTGCGTATAACAACTTTGGACAGTTCAGTTGATAGCACAAATCATTTATATATATGAGGAACAGAAGTGGACCCAAGTTACTCCCCTGAGGAACTCCAGAGCTCGGCGAGAAGCAATCAGACTGAAATCCCATGTATGTCACAAATTGCTTTCTATCAAGAAGATACGATTGGAATAAAGACAAAAGAGAAGAGAGAATTATGCAACATTTAAATTAATGTAATTATAGCTTCTTCTAATTCGAGAAAACTAAATTATTAACTTTAATAAACCCTGATACACAAGGTACAAAAATTTAATTCTTATTTTTTTTATAATTAAATACATTTATTCTTAATTCTATCATTATACTATTCACTATAATTAAATTATTATATTCTAAAGTATACTTATATAAAAACTCTATTTTTCTAAACGAACCAATAATTTATTTAATTTCAAATTAAACTTTTTAATGTAAATAAAATGCTTTCTAATCCTAGTTTAAAATAAAAACCTCATAACCTTATTATCTAAACTAAAATTTTAATTAAACTTACTAATTTCACCTAATAAATTCAAAATTAAACAAATCTTAATCTAATGTATTACTAACCGAACAAATTTAATTGCTTCTTATCCACCTTTTATTTGATCTCCCTGCACTTCTTCTTCCTAAACATGTATAAAATCTCGCTCTGATGATTATTCCAATAATGTGTGCAGCAATCTATACATCAATGTGTAGCATCAACTTCACGAAACTCAGAATAAGAAGAATGTAATACGTATCCGTGTAACGCATTAATTTCGTCTAACATAAAATTAGCAAGATTAAACAATCTTAATTTGAAATCGTTTCTGTAAAATTATTGCTAACATAATATACCTGACGAAAGTACCTTGTGAAAAAATTATGTCACATCTTGTTACCAGCAAACAATGGCAGAACTTCAACAATTGGTAGGGAATAATTTTATTTATATCATAGTAGATGAAAGTACGGATAGGTATGGCCGTTATATTGCCCATTTGTTAATAGGAATTTTTCATGAAGATATTGTAAGTAAATCATATTTAATTTATTGTAAAGAACAAAAAACAAATAATGTGGCAATTGCCCAATTCGTTCAAGAAGGTTTATCAAATCTCTTTTTACCTGGAAGTATACCTTGCGACAAAAATTTTACTAATGTTAAAATTTTGCATATTGTCGCAATTTTTTTGCATATCTGCCCCAGGTTTATGCATATTTACTCAAAAATCGATGCATATATTCCAGTTTTTCTTTGCATATAATCCGGTCTCTACTCATCTCAAGCGAAATTTACTGAGCGTATTAGTCAAATTCCTACTGACTGCGCCAAAGCGAGTTTAATCAACTCCTCTCCCGGAAATGACTATTTTCGCATCTACTATGAATTGCCCACAGATATTCTTGATATTTAATTAGCCTATCACCATGACGCACCATTATAACATATACATATTTAAAAGAGACGACTCCGGACAAAGACGGCGAAGTCAAACGAAGATCGTTATTGTCCTTTCGCAAAGTTATTAACATCGCGTGGCGTAAATACGGTCGCAACCAATCGGGACGCTTTCGCTTTCTTCTCCCGTTGAAACGGAACCGCCGCGCGAGACAGAGACGGCGAGAACTGTTAATAACTTCCCCGTCTGCGACAGGCGGAAAATCGCGCGGTGGAACGGGCTGATTGCTTTCCCCAGCCCAACACGTCGTTGGATAACCGACCTATCTTCGGCGAGATAAATACAAACGTTCTACCTTACCGGTTTCTCACCCTCTCCTTTCTCGAATACACAATAGGAAGGTAAGGCGGAGGTGAAAGGGAAGATTGCCGATGACGTGGAGCACGCTCGGAGTGCCGCCCAAATTAACCCCTTTTGCTTTGCTCTAAAACTTAATCGATAAGGTAATTTTATCTGGTTGCGATCTCGTTTGACCTATTCACTTGGCTATTGTTGTTATTTCCTTCTTCCGAATAAGAATCTTCGTTTGGGAATGTCTTTTCGTCATCTGTTTGATTTGATGGCACTATATTTCTGTCAGATAAACTTTCTTGCATACAGGGTGGCGCAGAAGAACTGGAAATTTTGAACGTTACAATTGTCAGCACTGTAGAGCCGGCAGTTGTTCGTAACGTCGCACAATTGTTGTGAACGCATTGCCATTTAGTAATCATGGATCGTTGGACTGGTGCGGAACGTGCAGTAGCTGTGAGAGCGTTTTATAAAAATGGTGATAGTGCGACTGCCGCGCAGAGAATATTTCGACAGCATTACCAGCTTGGACGTCATGGACGTGTCCCATCTGCGCATGCGATTACAACGTGGGTGCGTAATTTTGAAGAAACAGGGTCTGTCTTGAAAAAGAAAGCTCCAGGTGGCATTCGAACGGTACGTACCCCAGAGAGATGAGGCTGTTAGAGCTGCAATCGAGAGAAGTCCTCGCCTCTCCGTTCGACAGCATGCATCTACGCTAGGGATTAAGCGACGAAGCTTACAAAGAATATTGCACGAATTACATTTCCATCCCTATAAGTTTCAGATTGTGCAACGATTACATGAACGAGACCCAGCGTCACGTATGGAGTTTAATAGGCAGATATTGGCTAAAATTAACGAGGGCGTGAATTTCGTTGGTAACATATGGATATCAGACGAAGCCCATTTCCACCTGAACGGTTTCGTAAACAAACAGAATGTTCGTCATTGGGCCCAGAACAATCCTTGTGAGTTACACCAGCGACCGCAACATAGCGACAAGGTCACAATATGGTGTGCTGTATCATATCATGGTGTTATCGGCCCTTATTTTTTTGCACGCGAGGATGGTAGGGCAGCGACAGTAACATCCGCTCGATATGTTGAAATGCTTCAAACATTCTTTACACCAAGACTGTACGAGCTTAATCTTAACATGGAAAACATGTGGTTTCAACTGGACGGAGCCACGTCACACACTGCTCGACATTCGATGGCAGCAGTTCGTCAATTGTTTGGAAGACGCATTATTTCACGTAACGGTGACAGTGAATGGCTTGCGAGATCCCCAGATCTTAGTGTGTGCGACTTCTTCCTGTGGGGGTATCTTAAAGGCAAGGTGTACCGTACACGACCTGCAACAATCCATGAACTGAAGGAGAACATTCAACAAGAAATCACTGCCATTCCCCAAGATTTGCTACACCGCGCATTCCAGAGTTTTCATAACAGGCTGTTAGAGTGTGAACGCCGAATGGGAGGACATCTTTCCGATGTCATCTCTAAAAAGTAAAGAGACACTTTTGGACATTTTGATTGTAAAAACATAAATGGCATGCTGCATACATGCAGTTTCGTTAAGAAATTACTAGTTTTATGGATTTATTCGTGGAAATGACGTTAATTCAAAATTTCCCGTTCCCTTGCGCCACCCTGTACAATACTCGAAAATAAAGAGACTACCATAGATCCAATAAAGACAATACAAATAAATTACAACGTTCACGGCATACCGACTAAAATTGATGCCCCACAAATGATGCTGCAAGATA
Source organism: Trypoxylus dichotomus (assembly GCA_023509865.1). NCBI lineage: Eukaryota > Metazoa > Arthropoda > Insecta > Coleoptera > Scarabaeidae > Trypoxylus > Trypoxylus dichotomus. The sequence goes on from CM042078.1 coordinate 58,265,145, forward strand.
GAGAAATTGATATAGCATGTGTTGCTGAACACTTCCAAACCCGTGCCAAACTTGATCGCACTGCTGAAATATTTGTTCACGGGAGAGCCTTGCTGACATTGTAGCACTCTCAATTGAAAAAGAAATTGAGCGCTATAGAAATCATTCATAGTAAAATAATCATTATTTCATTATACAGATGGCCATCAGACAATATCAATGCAACTAAACGAAATAATGGAAATATTAGACACGGACTCATAAATACATTTTTTGTCCGGTGATTTCAGTCTTGACTATGAGTGATTCCTGATTCTCTCAATATTTGTTAGAACAGGACAACTCATCTCTCGATTTAGTCCGCCTAATAGATAAGTGCCTCACACCATTTATTTTGTCTTCCAAGGAAAATTCTTGAAACAAATATCAGGGGCTACCATGGGGTCGCCGCTTTCAGCGATAGTCGCAAACATCTTTATGAAATCCTTCGAGCCAGTCGCACTGGACAATTTGCACCTAAAACCGAAAGCTTTTACTTGGTTGCCATATTTATAATCGTCTTTATGGCCGACTATAAACATTTTTATTCCTGGAATACATCTAATAACACTACTACCGTTAAAAATGCGAACAAATTGTAGTGTTATTTTAAAGGTAAATAGTATTAATTTATTTTACAACAGACTACTTATCTATTTTAGATTTATATTTAGTAACGTTATAGCTATCCTTTTATTATATTCCCTTTATCGTATATCAAAGGCGCCCTGCAATATGTATACCGAAGTATGTACAACATGTTCCCTCCAATTAGTTCAATGTTTAGTTGGGGATCTTCACTAGAACGACTACATTGTATCGGATATGGTAGGATATAAACCAATATCATTAATTTGATCAAGACGTAAGCTGCTTACGTATGTTGTATATGTTGCTTAATGGATCCTGCTTAGGAATTTGTCGAATTAATCGGGTACAAATGGATTAGGTGGTATACTTCAGTGTATACATGGCGACAGTGATACGTACAGCTTCGCTCAAAAAAATTAAGCCTCAAATGTTTCATACTCGTACACGACAGCGATTCTCATCTAAAGCGTCTTTTAATGTCTTGAAGGCAGCGTTCTTCAGTTTTGTTGCGCTTCGTGAAAGAAATGTTAAGCTTAGGATTTTTTTAAGATTGGAAGACTATATATATATATATATATATATATATATATACATATACAGTAAAATCTTCCTTAAACGGACACCAGCGGAACCAACTGAAGATGTCCGCTCAGGAGAGGTGTCCGCATAAAAGAAATATGTAGTGGATACAACAAAAATCGTGTTTTAACAAAAAATGAATATATTAAAGAAACTGGGACATTTAAATTGTATATGTATATAAATGTTTTTAAAATAAATAAGAAACTTAAGAAAAAAAAGTTTAACTTTAAAGATATACATACATACAAAGTATAATATATGTATGTACATAGATACATAGATGTAGTATGTAATACAAAACAATTAAATGAATAGTCACTTTAAGGACGCAAAAATTCATATATTGTTGTTTGTCTTCTCTTTTTATTTAAAATGTCGTCTCTAAGTCGTATTTCTAATTTAGAAAGAAGCTCCAAAGACTCTGTATCTCCGTGATTTTCGACAAAACTTTTGAGCTGCTTGATCAGGGTAATAGCTATACCATAATTTGGGATAGCTTCTGTTGGCACTGGAACCTCATCGACATCAGAATCTTCCGGAAGTTCTTGTATTTCAATTGGATTTGCAATTTCTTGTTCTGAATCTGGATCTTCAACTATTTCTCTTGCTTTACATCGTATTAGCGGACCTAAAAAAAATAAAAAGTTTCTTGCGTTTTTATCACGACAAACCTATTGGTAATCTCACTTTTCTTGTCTACTTTAGAGTTTAATATGAAAAGAAAATCAACGCATTAATACAAGAAAACCATATGCATACCTGTTAAAGGAATCCCCTTATGCCGAGCTGCTGTAAACCAGTCATAACACAATTTGTCAATTTTAGTACCATCATCCGTCAAAAAGCTTCTTTCTTCATTCCAATTGCTGTTCGACATCCATTTGTTTAGAAGGATTTCTTTATGTTTAATTATATCTGCAGCTTGTATTTTTCCAATATTAAAACGCTTGGATAAGTTCCTTACACTTAATTTCTCTTTATTGTAAACTTCAACAATCTCAATTTTTTGTTTAAGCGTGAGAATTTTTCTATTTGGAGCCATTTCTACAGTGAATGTGTCGCTCACTGTGTCTTTTCCTCATAGATATCAGACTAATATTCAAAGCAGATTCAATCGAAAGCGTACACCCAAAGAATAAGAACGGTAAATCCCCGACCAACTTGGGGAAGTCCCTAATTCACGCGCAGGCAGAAATGTACGACATAGGCTGCGTTTGTACCGAAAGATTAAAGTCGGTAAATCTCCGGTTTACTCGGGGAAGTCCCAGCGAAATTGGCGCGCGGCGTGATTGAGAAATGCAATAGCAATACTCTCGACATAAAAATAAGATAAGGCGTTTCTTTTTATTTTATTTTTCGTCCGATTAAGAGAACATTTTCTCGTGTCGGCGTCCGTTCAAGAGAATGTCCGTCCAAGAAAGAGTTAATACAATGGAAATTATATGAGAGCCGGTCGGGACCATGAGAAACTGTTCGTTTAAGAGAGGTGTCCGTGTAAGAGGGGTGTCCGCGAAGGGGAATTTCACTGTATATACATATATTGGTAACGCTAGGTATATAGTAGTAGGCACTTATTATTTTAGCATGTCGTTACCAATAAAAGATGACACCCAAATACCTCATAGATTTCTCTCTGAGAAAATGGATCCAAAACTGATAATTATGGATAATTAGAAGAATGGGTGACAGTTTTGCAGTTGCCCGCCATAACAATTAACTTGTTGTTAATACGCCACAGATGGAATATACTAAATTAGCTCTGCAATTGACTCCAATTCCTAGAATTATTGATAATGACATCTAATTTTAAGTCATCTGGGTATAACAATTTGTGAGAACAATTGATAACGCAAATCATTTATAAACACAAAATTGGACCCACGTTGCCCCTTTGAGGAATTCTGAAGGTTGATATGAAATAGTTAGATTCAAAGCTCATATATGTCACATATTTTTTTCTATCATGAAGATACGATTTGACCAAAATCAAAAGTGAAGGCGAAAATCCAGTACTTCCAATTTATTAATAAATAGCCTGTGACCGATTCGATCTAAGGCCTTTGCGAGTCTGGTATACTCAACATCCCCACAATACCCAGCATTTACACTATCAGACTTTGATCCATCACTACATACCGGAGACCAAGGAACAGTCGAAGCAATGGACTCTTCCGTGCGAATCCACCCGACCATTTTTTTAGGATTCCCAAGGTGTGATCCTCATCGACTATCTGCAGAAGGGAAGGACGATCATTACCACAACGATTTATTGACCCGATTCGATGCAGTATTGAAGGAGAAACGGCCTTGTTGGCAGCGGAAAAAAATGCTTTTCCACCACGACAATCGCCCTCGTATAATATATATACGTATATATATATATATATATATATATATATATCGTATAATATTCGAAAGACAATTACATTGCGCAAATTTGCAAGTATTTAGTCTTAATTCTTGAACACGTTGTATACGTTAGCAGCGAAAAAAACATAACCATGGTGCCAATTTTAGTGGGATCATGAAAAAATAATTTGATTTTATTACTTACTCTCGTGTTTTATAATCAATGAGTTAATTTAAAAAAAATAATTAACTCTAACCATAAAAAAAGACATAAATGAAATGCATCAGAACCGCAGACAACGTTTACTTTTAATTTGCCAATAAATATACAGAAGATAACAATGAAACTGCCCATTATAATTAGCTAACAACATGGTAGACAGAGTAAACAACACGTCGCACCCGGAAAACGAATTAATATTCACCTATCGCACCGCACATATATTTCGTTCGGGCCAACTGACCGTCCACGGCGAGTTTGAATTCCATTATTTGACGAATATATATTAATTAAACCTAATTTAATGCATACAGCGCGTAAATTTAATGCTAGTACACGTCGAAGGTAATTGCGATGGGTATTGATGAGTTTTACCTAACATGAGTATCAGGATTTATGGTCGCCAAAATGTTCGGAACATTAGAAGGGAAAGATTAATGGTCAATCGGTAAGTTCGTGGATTATATTATTGAATAGGTGTTTCATTAATCTTAGGAAATAGACAAACTAATAAGTAAGCAATGATAGATGTTAATAGGAACTAACGGTGCCTCGAGAAGATACAAAACAAAATAAGAAAGGGATAGGATTTGGTAATAATGGACAATAGTGAAGAACGCAAGGTAGCTTGGGTAGTATATTTATATTAGGAGATAAATTGTCTGCTTAAACAGCAATAAAACGTCCTCTCTATTCTTGGAAAGGAACCTGTCACATGGTTTACTTTACTTAAAGAAATCACACTTGACTAATGAAGTATCAAAATGGCCCGCATAAACTCTAGAAAGTCTTTTCACTGAGTCGACTGTATTTTAATATAAAACGAAGTTGGTAACCAACATGGGAAATTCAACAGATTATGCAATAACAGAACAATATAATTTCATCAAAAAGTGTATTCACGAGACCGCCAACGATGTGTTAGGCCAAAGAGATAAGTCTGTAACTTAACGCAATCAACTAGCGAATCGATAACATTGTAGATTTTAAGATCATCAGCGTAAACTAAAGCTTCACATCGCAATTTATCTAGCAAATCATTCAGAAAAATGTTAAATAAGAGTGGTCCGAGATTAGAACCCTGCGGAACTCCAGATGACATTCTGAAGCGAGTGGACGAATAGCCATTATAAAGAACGTAACCACTCCTTCCAGAGAGGTAAGATGAAACTAATTTCACCAACGCAGGGCAGAAGCCAATAGCTTCCAATTTAGCACAAAGTAACTTGTGATTAATACAGTAAACTGCTTTAGCAAAGTCAGTATAGACGACATCGACCTGTCGTCGCTGGTCCAACACTCCGGATATATACCGGGTGATATTTGCCAAGTTCGTTACTGTGGATCTACCCGACATAAATCCATGTTGATGGATTGACAGAAATGATTTAACATTAAAAAGAATATTATTATATAAAATATGTTCAAAAACTTTTGCAAAGTTAGCTAAAATGTTTATAGGTCTGTAATTCGCAATGTTAGCCCGGTCACCTCCCTTAAACACTGGCACTATTTTACTAGTTTTCAAAATTGTCGGAAATGTGGAACTTTGAATAATTAAATTGTATAGTATACACAGTGGATACGCAAATATAGAGGCACATTCACGAACTAGAAAACTAGGTATGTTATCATCACCCGATGTCATATCATTAGAAAGCCTTGAAGCACTATTCAGCACCTCATCCTTGGTAATAAAGGATACACCGAAAGAGGGACAGTTACTATTTACAGTTTTTGATAAGAGAAAAGAAAATATCATATCAGAAGTGGCTGACGTCTCAAGATCGGATTTATTACAGTTGCCTAGTTAATATGTCACTGAGATAATAACATCCGATGATTGAGTTGCTGTCCGACGTTGTTTTCTTTTTGCACCCCTATAAAAAGTCTCATATATAATCAATAATAATAATATGTAATAATTTCTAAAAGACAGTTCTATTGTACAAAGGATGTCGCTGTTTGTAAACGATGAAATATCAGGCTAATTTACGCCATCGATAATTGAAGAACGGCGAAACCGAATCCACTATCGCGCAGAAATACTGTTTGTACGTACTTTGCTAAGTGCGTCTGCTGGCAATTCTACATTATTAAGCGGAGTGGAACTTTCAAAATAAAGTAGATACCTTCTACCTACGTTATACGTGGTTAAAGTTGATAATAGCATACCTCATCCGCTTGACATTCCCTTACCGACAACCCCGCTTCCGGTACCGCTCCAGAATACGCCGATTCTAATTAAATTTCCCACTCATTACTTCGCTCCGGCGCCAATTATTTAGTTTATAATTGGAAATGTCAAAAGTAAACCGCACTTACGGCCGTAGACGTTTTAGACGGCGGCGTTATCGAAAAGTTTGCAACGTTCCGAAATTAGTTACGTACCTTACATAATGCTTAGCGGGTCGCGCAAAAATTTATTTAATTTAAATTGAACCGAGGATGATGTAGTGGGCGACTACGAGTCGTCTAACGCGCGTAGGAGGATACTCCCCGCAAGCTCGATGGATCGGATGCCTCGCAGAAAAAAATTAAGGTCGAGGAATGTGAGAAGCTATTAGGCGGGATTTTATCCAATCAACGTCCTTCTTTATTAGGGTTTCCGAGCGCGGCTCTTGGTTTAGATTCCTTTTAATTCGGACGATGAGGAACAGCCGACGATGGTAGATTATTTCGGGCTTATTCCGGAGAAAGGAATGTAGTAAATACGAAAACAAAAAAGGAGAGGATACAGTACAGTAAGGCGCTAAAGTATTCGCTCTTCCACTCCTATTAATCTTTGAACCGATAGCATCTTCAACAAGCATCGACAACTTATGAGGTAGGCACCATAAATTCTCGGTCTGACGAGATTATAGAGGTTCAAGCATGTTTAAATTCCGTCACTGCATGCATACACATACGGCGGGGTCTACGCTGTAAATATCACAGTTTGAAAAGTAGTAATAATGTCTGGAGTAACGAAAATTGAGTACCAAGCTGGTCATCAAATTTTTAACAAAAGAAGGGAATATGCTTAATCACATAAAACAACGTTTAGACGGTGTTTACGGTGATTCATCTTCTTCGCATTTCACTGCAAAATAGTGCAAAATACTTCCCTTTGAGGGAAGAATCCCTGGAACAACTTGAGATTACTTTTACAAGGGTATCGAATTATTATTAATTAATCGTAGTAATAAATGAATAGAAGTTAAGAATTTATAACGCCTACCTCGTACTTCTGTAAGATAAACGTATTGCTCAAATCATAAATTTATTGAATGAAATTTTTCTTTTTTATACTAAATACATAACCCTACATAAGAATACGTCACGCGATTATATTTTTATCTACCTCTGGCGTGCCGCAGGATTCCAACTTAGGTCCACTATTGTTTTTATTTTTATTAATGATCTGTTGGTTAGCCTTACCGACTTTGCCTTATGCTGATGAGGTTAAATTCTACTAGATACTCCCTCAGAAAGATGACTTGATAGCTGCTTGGTGCACAATCAATAGATTCAAGCTAAATCTCACTAAATGTAGACACTCGTAAAATGAATCTCTTAAATTCAAAACAATACAGTAAAAGGGGAGATTGCACCTAGGATTGCATCATTTAAAAATTTTGGAGTTGTTTTTGATAGCCACATAAGTTTTGTTCAGCATATTGAAGAACTCTCTTTAGCTTGTTCTAAAAGGTCTGGCCTCGTGGTGCGGAGCACCCGGCAATTTGGTGACACAAATATGTTAAAGTCTTTGTTGTTCACTTTTATAGAGGGCTGTCTGGAATAACGCGTCCATTGGTCCCTTTATTATACCTGCCATCAACTTACATTGAAACGAATTCATCGTTGTTTTCTTACAAACACGATGGTTAATACCCTCCTAGAGAAATTGACTACATTTCTTTGCTAAATGAAATTTTTATGAAAATTAGCAAATGGATTTGTCGATTGCGATTGCGGTAATTTATTATCCAAGTTGTACTTCGGTGTACTTCGTTTTTCGTTTAGATTCTGTTCTAAGTTTGAACCATCTATTAATATAAATACTATACTATACTGATATTTTAATTGGAATCTAAATACGTTTTCAAATATTTCATTTTGCTCGGTGTGATTTGCACACGCCTCATTTACAGTTTCTCTTTACGTTACTTATTAGGTCTTTAGCTCTTAAGGTTATTTTCACATTGTATGTATGATTTTCTGCTTATATTTTTGCTCCGTAACTGATATTCTGTTATACAATAAACTCAATTATTATTATACAATACGTATAAGTTTAAATAACCTAGTTTTCCTTTTCTCTTAACATTTTTGAAGTTGCGAAATTTCGATGCAATTTATAAGCAACTTTCTATTCATAGTTACTCTTTACGCTAGTTATTCTTATGTCTTTAGTTTCTAAGTTTTCTTTCCACAATGTACTAGGGGAGGTCCAGAAGTTCGTGGAATGAAAGGGTTTTAAATAAAATAAAACAATAAATATATTTTTCTTCTTCAATATAATCATTAATTAGATCTATGAGTTAATTTTTCTAAATCAACACAGAAATATTTTTTATCTTTCGCCTCAAAATGGGCCAAAATTGCCTCCTTTACCTCATTGTCGTCGGAAAACTTTCTTCCACTTTTTTTAAATTGGGGAACAAATAAAAATCACTAGGTGCCAGGTCTGGACTGTAGGGTGGATGGACTATTGATTGAAAGCCATGCTTGTGCAGAGCAGTCATTGCAACTTTGCTCTTGTGAACCGGCGCATTCTCTTGCACGAGCAGCACACCCTTGGTCAATTTTCCTCGACGTTTTCCTTGATGGTCTCTTTTAATTTTTCTAATATCGCTGTGTAATATTCTTCGATTATGCTCCTACCTTCTTCTTTGTAATCAATCAATAATATCCCCTCACAATCCCAAAAAACAGTAGCCATCAACTTTCCAGCCGATTCTGACACGTTGAATTTCTTTGGCGGTGGTCCCCTTTTTATGCCATTGCATGGACTCCTGTTTGGACTCAGGCTCAAAGTAATGAACCCATGTTTCATCTCCGGTAACAATCCGCTCCAAAATCTGTGCAGGTTTGTCTCCACACAGCTCCAAAAATTGTTTGGACGCAAAGACGCACTGCTGTTTCTGCAGTGGCGCGAGCATTCTCGGTACCCATCTTGCACTGACCTTTGTCACACCCAGATGGTCATGTAGGATACGCAAAATGGTGGTATCTGATACTCCAACTAATGCAGATTATTGTTTTTTCTTCAAACAGGCATCTTGCGGTGGAAATTTTTGCACTTTTTCGACGATGCCTGATGTGGTGGCCTCAACTGGCCGTCCTGAGCGGGGGTCGTCTTCAATCGACTCCCGACCATGTTTAAAAAGACCATGCCACTTATAAATCATTGATTTACTAGGGCACTGTTCCACATAAACGGTTTCCATTTCATTCAATATGGTTTGAGTGTTCTTTCCTTGCTTTGTAAGGAATTTTATCGCAACACGATGTTCAATTTTGGTTACCAGGCAACTATTCGTAAACGACTGACGCTATAGGGCTGCAACTTAACTTATATACTAATGATGACTCGCCAATCAGAATGACACCTAGCGAGCGCCCCTATCCCTACTCTCATCCCCTCCATTCCACGAACTTCTGGGGCTCCCCTCGTATGTATAGCTTTCTATTAGTTTTTGTCCTGTAATTGGTATCTTGTTGGACAATAAATTCTATTGTTAGTATTATTATCATGACAAAGATTTTATAAAAATTGATTGAATATATTTCTTAAAACCACTTACATCCAAATGTGTACGTAATTCTAGACATGCCGTTGTTGAATTAAATATAAACGCTTTTTTAAAAATTTGTACGTTCATGTTAAGTTAGCGTTTCTACTGAACAATTACTGGTTCAATTTATAAAATGAAAGGAAGAATTCGTTTCAGTATCGTACGTCTCAAGCAATTGAGTGTATCGCTAAGTGCGCAATTACAATAGTTCCACATAAGCTTCTGTATAGAATATTCGGTTTTCTTAACATCTTCAGCAACTTATGTACCGAAGTTAATGTTGAACTACAAAGAAACACCGACGCTAGAAAAATTAACATTAAAAAACTTATTATATTTTATACAGAAAATATTGGCAATAATGGTAACTTAAAACAGCGAAATTTCTTCGGAAAAAAGTCCATTAACTAGAAAATTATAAATAAAATAAATACATGAAAATGCAAGAAAAAAAGACATTACACTATCCATACAACATGTAACAAAAAAAAACTCTCAAAAGCATTAGCATTTCGATCGGAGCTCAGTATAATCGTCTTTCTTCTTGCACAATTCTGCAGTTACAATATAATGAAATCCTGTTGTCGAAAATGCGGAAACAGAAAGGTAAATGGTGTTTATTGCTTAAACAACACAAGGGCATGTCATTTCCCCTGTTCGTCCTACATCCACAATACCAACGATCCTAGACGGCCTACTCAACCATCCTCCCAGGACCCTCCGGTCTCGTACGCCCTCGAAAACCCGCATAATGAAGGCTGAAATATCAGCGCGACGATTATGGCTACTGAGGCGCAATTGTCATTAGGGTGCCCGCCTACTACCGCTATGCCGTAGCGGTTCTCGACATTCTACCCCGTAGCTTACCCTGGCGCCACCGTACCGACCCGTTACGCACGTTATGTAGGTGAATACCTAAGCGACCCCTAACGGCGACGCTAGTAATTATAATTACTATCAATTATTAAAATTTATCTTAGCGTTAGCAGTCTAAACAAACGTGCCTGCGTATCTACGACTTTGCTTATTAGTTTTGACTGTTTGCGCTGTAATGTCGGGTTAAATTAGTATACGCAGCGTTTGAGCTTTTTTAGTCGTATCTACTTGTATTCGGGTGATTAAATTCAAAATGTCGACGTTATTTTGCTATCTAATCTACAACACTGACCCGTCGAATAAAGAATATTCCTGTAGCTTTAAGGTTAGTATTAATTTGACGTAATTGCGAATTGCATATAGCAAGTTCTAATATGGTATAATTTTATGAGGTACGAGGGCAACCTAAAATATTTCCGGAATATGCGAGAGATGGCGCACAAAGGTCGAAGTCGATTCATTGCTTCAAGACTGCACCGAATCGGGTCAATAAATCGCTATAGTATTGCCCCGTCTTGTCTAGTTTATTTTGTTATTTTATGTATATAGTGCGATTAAACCTAATACCGGTAGTGCAATACACATCGCTTTAGAAATAAGTAGTCAGAATACGTGAATCTGCTGACGTTTCACCTACTGTTATGGCCGGTATCGTCTGAGCTACTAAGCTGGCCACAGTAGCAGCGTTAACAACTAAATCCTAAACAACAATTGCGAAAGTTCGAATACCCGCTTAAATATGTAGTCAAAATGAAAACAACCAAAAAACATTTAATGATTCTTGAACACGTATTTGTATTAATTTTTGATGTATTGTAATAGTGTGTAGTTCTATTACAATTCCAGTCCTTTATTTCTACGAATGTTAATTTTTACTGTTTCTAATACTATACCATCGATTAAATTTACTCTCTAGCAAACCATGAAATGTTTCTTCTTTAAACTTATGTTGGTAGAATACCTTTAAAAACGTGTAAATTGACTTATTCTGTGGCGTTAGTGACAGCTCTAGTGTCAATAAAGCAATACAGTACACATGACAAATGTATTGTATTTATCACTGTCTAATCACTACTTACTATCATTATACACTAGGGTGACAGAATAAAATAGACACCTATTAATTAAAAAAATGATTCTATTCTCGTTATATATACAAAATATTTTAAAATTTTTAAATTAGACTATTTTGTCGATCCACCTTTACTTGCGTGAAGTGCTGCGAGTCGTCGTGGCATAGAATCTATTAAATGATTAATGGTGTCTTCTGGAATATTTAACCTGTAACAGCTGTCACGAGTTCTTCCTTATTGCTGGGCTTTCGGGGTCGTTTCGCCATATTTGTCTGGATTATGTGCCAAACATTCTCTATCGGATTCATGTCTGGTGATTGGCCGATTGGTCTGGCCATGGTAAAATCCGAATCCCCTGTTCCTCTTCCCATGTGGTTGTTGTTCTTGCTTTGCGGCAGGGTGCTCCATCCTCCATAAAAGTGGCGTCTTCTTCAGATAAAATGGCGTTGTCGAATATCGGTAGTAGTCCTTCTGTTAATATTGGGATATATTTTGCCGCGTTTATATTTCCGTCGCAGATTACTAATTGCGATCTTCCACCATACCATATCGCGCCTCACACCACGATGTTCACACCGTCTGATGCAAAAATTTGTCGTCCAGTTGCTATGACGAACGTCTCCATATCCACGCACGACCACTATCACTGTATTGGCAGTATCTGCTTTCGTCTGAAAAAATGACAGACCGCCAAAACTCTTCGGGCTTCGTTCGCATTTCGATTGCCCAAGCCTTTCGGCGCCGTTTTTGAAACGCCGTAAGGAGAGGTTTTTTCTTTGCCACCCTTTTATACATCCCCACACCGTGGAGGTATTGCAGAACGGTGCGCTGACTTTTCTGTGAAGTTGCCGCAAGCTTAGCTGTACTTTTTCGCGGTTCTCTCAACACTTCGCGCACAAACACCCTTTTACTTCTTTTAGAAAGTCCGGCACGACCTGGTCTCGGCTCCACTGTTGTTTTTTCCTTGCGTTTAAATTGTGTAATCACACGGTTAACTGTGGACAACGGAATATTTAAAAATTTACTCATTTCACGTTGCGAAGCGCCGCGTTCACTCTGGCCAACGATGCGACCCCAGGTGAAGTCGCTAATATCACTCGAACCTTGTAAGCGAGGCATAGTTGTAACGATACTAAACTATGACGAATTCCTTCTGATACATCTACCCGTACCCTAATGAGAAGAGAAAGTTCTTAATTCGTTCTTAGAATTTAGCTGTTTACATATTTATACCGCTTTACCTAGTGTCTATTTTATTCTGTCACCCTAGTGTATTTTGAAGAAATATCATGACTTGCTAGAGGGTAAATTTATATGATCATATAGTACAAGAACTGCATTTGCATATTTACGGAAACAAAACAAAGTTTTCATCGCCGCACCAAGATCCTGATTATATACTCAAACTATAGGAATTCCTTAATTTTTCGCTAAAGAAAAAATTCTTTACTACTGGTAGCATTTAGTAACTCTAACCGTTATTAACATTATAACCAATAATCGGTGTCACATTACAATCTATCAATTAATGTAATATCAACATAGAAACCAAAAGGAATCGACAGCGTCTACGGCAATAACAAACAAACGTCTACTCATTCACGCGGTTTAGTAATTTCATTCTAATCTTTAATTTTCTAAATCTCCGCTAGACTTGAGGGAAATGGCATCCACATCCAATAACAATGACTTCTGGCTATTTTATAAATAACTAACTGCATCTTCGTAGTGTAGCATTTCATTAGAACAAAGTGATAAGAATTCATTTCACTTTAAATCCAAAGTACTTCTTGGAACTCTGCATTTCCTCTCATTTAGGACACAAGAAATGGCTGATATGTAATGAGTGCTGCCGATCAATGAATCCCCTTCAACCTTCGTGCGCCATCTCTTGGCGATTCCGGAAACATTTCGGGTCATCCTCGTATTTTCTAGCTATACAAAGTCGTAGAGCTTAATATGCGATTCTGTCTGTTTTAAACAGATGACTGGCTCGCGGGCCTATACAAAATACAGCTATAGTCTAAAACAGATCGAATAGCTTTGTAAAATATCAAGTATACTGCTGGATCAGTTCCCTACCATTCCACACTTTCTAGTGGTATAGCCAATGTGTTTATTCCAAAGAAGTTTTTGATCCAAAAGACCTAAACCTTATCAGCTCTTAAGTAACAACTTAGTAGCATTAGTGATTCATCAAAGAGCTTAGTACGGTATAGAGTTAAATATTGACGTGATCTGTAATAACTAATATGATTTTCGGATTCAGCACACTCATTTAGTAAAATACCAGTCTCATATAGAAGTCAGGAAAAATTACGTTGAGCACTGTTATTAATCGACACCGTAGCAGAGTAAAAGGTATTAGCTGAGAGCTAATGCTGATTTTATGATCTGCATTAAAGCCAGCTTCACGCCGTACTAATTTAAATTGGATTTCCGTGTTGTACTTGGCTAATTATTTGCCGGGTGCATGCAACATATTTACCACCTTCGAAAATCAACGTACTCCGTACGAAATACAACCTATCATTTCGAGCAGCGAATAATACACCCTCAAGAAGAACCTCTCAGGACTTTCTAACGAAGGACACGAGATCCACAATCGCAGCTCTTAGTAATAACGCTCCTGGTATCTAGCCGAAGCCGAGCCGGGGGGTTAGTACGCATTAGAGCGGGATCAGGATGCGATATCCTCGGTCTTTGTGCACTCTAATTGTCCGATATCGATTCGGAACCGTTGCCATTGTGCCCGACCTAGTTATCTCGCGGATATCTGGCGCGCGTCCGTCCCGCACGGAATTGAAGCTGTGCATTCGCCGTAAAACTATCTCTCGACGCTGTGCAAGCTGCGAGCCGGAAAAAAAAAGTATCGACTCGCCGAGTTTTATCTCGCACATAGGCGTATCGTGCACGGGATATAGATATATGTGGATCGCGTTTAATTATTGTTTTTATGAACGGTTTCGTATGGCGTGTATTTTTATGGGACTATAAATGTCGAATTCTGTTCTAAAGTCAATGTAATGATTCATTTTTTTGTCGAAAAATAATGGTTTTACTATATATGGAACGAATGTGGGATGATATCGATATTATCTAGTTCTTTGTGAAAAGGATAGATTATTTAGAAAAATAAATAATGCTATTGCAACTCGTGCACTAACACGAAGGTTATTTTGACTGAAAATACGCAGATTTTATTGGGAAAAAAGAAAGAAAGAAAAAAAAGAGAAAGGTGGGACGTTTCGCCTCCGTTGTAAGAGGCTTCTTCAGGAGAAACAGGGAAACCAAAGCAGTACGGTAACTCGACGTATAATCCACGCTAGAGGCGAAACCACGAAGAAGGTCACGGTAACTCGACATGTTAACTACGTTAGAGGTGAAGACCTTCTGTCAGAAGGTTTACTTGTTTCTCCTGAAGAAGCCTCCTACGACGGAGGCGAAACGTCGAGATCCGACCTTTCCCCTTTTTTCTGTCTCTCTTCTCTAAGAGTAAGAAAACTCTTTTTTATCTCTTTTTTATTTCTTTCTGCTCTTACTCTTATTTAATCTCTATATATCTCATCATGACACGATCCAATTCCGGAAGTAGTTCCGTTTATTCCTGACTCTGGCCTTGGAAGCCTACGTATTCATTTCATGGCACCATGTAAAGATATTCTTTTCCCAACGCTTAAGCGGGTTCCCATGAGTGAACAACAAACAACATCTCAAAAGTCAGGAAGCACCTTCTAAACAGCTTAACGGAACAGGACTCCCATAAATGTTACTAGGTATTGGAAAATTCGTTGGGGACACTGTGTGCATTCCAAAGGAATATACTTTGAAGGAAATAATATTAAATCGCATACTTTGGAACTAACTCTTTAATTTAAGACATTCCTCGCATGTCAGGTTATCCATTTGAGGTCGAAATACTTCACAAAATGTTAACACCATCAGAATCTGGTTACTGTATTTCTCTAAAGCAGACGACTATTTGTAAAGCAAGAGATGATACCAACGAATAAAGGAAAAACATGCATACACGACGATCATCTCCACTTTTATCCTGACCACATACACAGTTATAGTAGTTTCACCGCGGACCAAGTGCAATAGCAAAATTAAGCGTATGAACAGAAGCTTAAATTTAAATCGGTCGCCGTGCACATAATTGTCGACGTGGTGCTAGACGCGACCGCAGGGATTAATACACCGTTGCGGTGTTAGGTAACACGCCCGAGACTCTTTTGGCGAATATGAAATTCCAACTTCCTGAACGACCATACCGCGATGACGTGCAGTGCGATGGAAGCCAACTTACGTCGACCACCGCTTTTGTTACCACGTTAGTGGGAGATTTATTATTCCCTGCAAATTTAATCTGCGCTCGGTCCGGTATTCAAGTATTTCGGTGCTACTGGGATTTGCATGTGCTTGTGATAGAACGTATCTTGCGCGGCGCCCTCTATATTTCATATAATTACAAGATGATTATATAGATTGTACGCGATTCTAGGCGTCTTTGGAAAAGGGAATTATATACGTACATACATATATACGTAATTATATTTTTAATTACCGCGTTGACATATCCATATTCCCGACTTCTTGGAAATCGTCTCTTATTAAGCCTATTCCCAAGTTAGCTCCTGTAGGTGAGATGAAGGATTTGCGCCCTATTAGTATTTTACTTGTCCTCTCAAAAATATTTGAACGTCGCGTTAATGACAAACCGCGTGAATTCGACCAAGGCATAGTTTTACTACGGTATTGTCACACTACAGGCCACCGACAGCGTAGACATCACAGTCGTAATTCTCATAGACTTTAGTAGAGCGTTTGATACGGTTCATTATGACATCTTGTTGCGGACTTTTTTATCGGTTGCAATCCATCTGCAGCAGCACTTGTACAGTCATACTTGCGAGGCAGGATACAGCAAGTTGTACTAGATAATCGCATTTCCGAATAGATCAGTATATCCTGCGGTTTGCCTCAGGGAGCCATCTTAAGCCTCCTTTTGTTTTTGTTTTTTTTTTAATCCTATGTCCTTTATACCTTGCGGTGTCGGACTATTTATTTCTTATTTTTATCTTCCACAGGTTCCTGTTCTGAGCCAGTTGTTTGGCTTCAATCCATCCCATACTTCTCTTTTCCAATGTTCTATACATCTGCTCCTTCCAGGTGTTTCGGGCTCTACCTATTCTGTTTTTGCCCTCTGTTTTGGCTTCAAATATCCTCTTTGTGATTCGATCTTCTTCCATTCTGTGTAGATGTCGAAGCCATTCCAGTTGTCTCTCTTCTGTGACCACTTCTACTGGTTTGATACCCAGACTATTAGTGATTGGCGTGTTTCTGATTCTGTCTCTTCTAGTTACTCCTTCTATTCTTCTTAGGAATCTCATTTCCATGGCCGTAACTCTGCTTTTGATTCTATTCGTGGTTATTCATGACTAACTACCATATGTTAATGTTGGTCTGACCACTCTTTTATACACCTCTGTCTTTATTTTTTTGGTATTTCTTTTTTATCCAGAAACAAATTTCTCAATATGTTATATATTTTTGAGGATTTCCCCATCCTCTCATTTACCTTTTTCTCTATTCTCCCATTGTCTTCAATGATTGTTTCTAAGTAGTTGGAACTTTTAACTTGTTCCAATGATTTCTCCCCGATTTTGATGCTATGTTTTCTTTCTTCTGCTGCTATTTTCATTGTGTTTGTTTTCCTCGTGTTTATCTCCATGTTTATCTTTGTTAATTCCTCTTGGTATATCTTCAAGTTTTGCTGTAATGCCTCTTCCGAGTGTGCTATCAGTACCATATCATCTGCAAACATTAGTTCCTGTACGTTAATTGCTTTCATTTTCCAATTTCCTACTTTGATATTTTTTCCTTTTTGTTTAGCTTTTTAACAGCGTCGTCTATTAATTTAGGGAATAACAATGGGCTCAATACGCATCCCTGTTTTAATCCAATTTGCGATTCGAATTCAGCTGATTCTGTTTTGAAAGTTCTCACCTTATTCTTATTGCTTTTATACAATACCTTAATCATCTTTATTATTCCTTTCTCTAAACCTCTCCTTTCCAGGCTCTGGCATACATCTTCTCTTCTTACCCTATCAAAAGCTTTTTTAAGATCTATAAAACATATATGTATTTCCTTTCCCTATTAGTTTTTCTCCTAATTGTCTGATTACAAATATTAAGTCCTGGGTGCTTCTTCCTTTTCTAAATCCATGTTGAATATCTTCTAGTGTTGTTTCCAGTTTCTCTCGGAGACTTTTTTCTAGTATTCTTGTCAATATTTTTCCTGGGATGCTAGTTAATGTTACTCCTCTATAGTTTGAGCATTCCTTAGATTCTCCCTTCTTGTATATAGGAATAATTATTCCCATATTCCATTCCTTAGGTATTTCTTTTTTTATTATAATGTTGTTTAAGAGGTCAAGTAGTTCTTCATTACCTTTGTCTCCCATATACTTTATCATTTCAGCTGTGATTCCATCCTCCTCGGCCGCCTTGCCTAGTTTTAGTTTGCTAACTGCTTCTCTGACTTCTTCGTCGCTTATTGGTGTGATACGTTCATCATCGTTTTTTGTTTTATGCTCTTTTTCTCTTATGTATCCGTCTTGTTTTACTTTTGTGAGTTCCTCAAAGTACTGTTTCCATCTTTCCATTATCTCTTTTTCCTCAGTCATCCTTTATATTTTTCAATATCGGCGCCTTCTTCTGTCTCAATTGTTTTATTGTTCCGTAGAATAATTTTTGGTTTTCTTTATAGTTATCTCTCAGTTTTATTCCGAACTCTCTCCAAGAATTTTCTTTGGCCTTCTCGATACTCTCTTTAGCTTCTTTTCTTGCCGTTTTGTACATATTGTAATCCTCCTCTTTCCTGGTATGCATATATCTGATCCATTTATTTTTCTTATCTTTCACTTTGAGTTGTATTTCTGCTGTCCACCGTCTGCTTCTTTTTGTGTACGTATTTGCTATTTTTGTTATTCCACAGCTTTCTTGTGCCGATTTCAGTATGATGTTTTTGAATCTTATCCATTTGTCCTCTATCCCTATTTCGTTTTTAGTCTCTTGTTAAAATAGTTGATTTGACTTGTATTGGTACTTCTCTCGAATTTCTTCCTCTTTCTCTTTCTTTTTCTCCTTTTGTTTTCCATCTATATTAGTAACTTTCCCAACGTCTTAAAGTACTGTAAATATCATTTGTGACTTAATTAAGATGTTTATCTTAAATAAGTCACCGATACACAGAATGTGTAGCACCGTTAATGAAGCTCATACTGATGTTGATATTGATTTTTCCCCTTTGGTAAAATTAATTAATCTCTAATTTTAAGTTTAGTTCAAATTAACTTTTAGTTAATTTTGTTATTGTATTTTTAGTTTATAATTGTCCTGAATTAGACTCGTCTGTTGGGCAATAAAGATATTGTTATTATTAAATTCCCTAGTCAATAGTATAATAAATCGATGAATATTAAATGCAGGCGTGATACTTGCTAATAATATATGTTTTATTATGCCTAGCAGGCCTATTTATCCGCCTATTTCTATTTATCCACCAAGAATAAATCCTTTTACTTTATATTTGGAGAAAGCAGGTATTTGCAATAAATCCCAACAAAGAAAAAATACACGTGACTCCATTATCTTACCCCACAAGCACCACGGTTACCTTCTTCTCTTGCTGTACCTTCTTCTGGACATGTGTGGTGAATTTTGTACAAATTAATCTAGGGCGCGTTACATCTAAAGTGCAGTTTAAGGTCACGTTATTAAAGTTATCTCCCTTTATCTTTAGCGTTTCCACAAATAAAACTATCCCCATTCTAGCTCACATTTTGATGATTCCTTACCCCCTTTCATCCCCTAAATGAAATCTACTTCAACGGAATTACAACGACGTCTTCCCAGTTCCCCCAAGAACTTTAATATACGATGATCTTCTCGTCGTTTGCACGGAAGCAAATTGTTGTCCTCGTTCCTAAGACGCTTACATTATTAAATTATCGGTAAACTAGCGATTCAAGCCCCGAAACTAGTTCGTAATTCAATAGATAAACCGTCATCGGCCAAGTTTTGGCGTGTACAAGTCCAACTTGGCAATTTAATAAACACCCAACCGTACACCTCCGCCAGACAACTTTCACATTAGCAATTAATAAGGCCCTTCGTAAATTCGCGATAAGGGATGAGGGCGTAATCGCGAAGATTTAACTCGTCCGATCGCAAGTGTCTGCGCCTTTAATGGACGTTAAAATATTCAGTAACCGCTACGCGAAATGTGGATTATCACCCGTGGCTTTAGCAGCAATCATGTACGACACTGTGCTTCAACAGTGGAGATGTGAGTGAATATTCTAATGATTTGGAAATATTTTTTCAAATACCGTAAAGAAATAATATCATGACCATTAATTTTTGGAGAAAAATGTAGAATAGTTGATGTTCACAGTGTCTATTGACTTTAAACACTCTTCGAAGCTCCGCAAAAACTTTCTACAGCAGAAAGAAGAAAAGGAATTCATTAAAAGTATAGAAGTAGGCCGTAGTACATTAGTGGAGTCTAAAGAGTCATGAACACAACAAGAAAATATAAAGAAATTATGCTGCAATTTGCAAGTCCAACTAAGATAGTCAGAACGGTATAAAAAGAAACTGGTACATCCACTGTTCTTCTGTATTGGTTGCAAACAAGTTGCAAGTCGCACGGGACCAATTTGTAAAAGAAGACAAGCAGGTAGCTGACGTAATAAGACTGATCTGATCAAAATTGTGTATAAAACAGATATGCTATAGATGTATAGTCTAAATGATTCCAAAAGTAATGAGTGGTATAATGCTTTCACTGTAAGAGTATTTTAGAAATTATAACAACATCAAGTTACATATCCAAGTACTTTTGAAGAAGCAATGTATTTATGTCTTCAGTTTGTCGATACGAATTAAATTCATGTTTCCTGAAAGTTTCAATCAAATTTACCAACACTTATTGGGATTTCATTTATCTATGGCGACCACTAATGGCACATGGCTTTCCTATTAACAAAAATGCGTTGTTTCCATTTTAATTAAATCCTAATGCAGATTTAAGAAGGCAGTCTTAAACTCCGAAGATGATCTTTCGCAAAAACCTAGATTTCCTAAAGACGTCCAAAAATAAACAGGATTTTCTTTCCTTTTACCTTGTTCGTTCGAAGTTTTCCCTCAACATGTTTTACTACAATCGTAAACCAGAATTAAACACGCTCAGTTAGCCGAAAGGGCGACCTAATTCCTTTATATCCTCCTCCACCCCGGCTTCCCCTTCGTACCGTTCAATTTTCACCTGAATAGCCACGAAAGGCATAAAACACGCCACATTCGACGTTCTAATTCAAAATTTATACAGGAATTTAGATTAGTTTAGTTCCGGTCAACCGCTGTTGTCACCCTCGGTTCGTATTTTTTTCTGTCGCATCTATTAACTTTTCTGTTGAGGTTTTGGAGGTCTTAAAGAGGTTAAATATATTATATTATTATTATATAAATTTGGTTTTTTTAGAGATTCTAGGTGGAGAAGAGAGGCCGGGAATATGTTCTTTTAAATTTCAGGAATTGGTTGGTGTATTTATTCATTTTATTTTATTGAAAATGAATCCACAGCTGCTCCTGATGGTATCCCAGCTTATATTTTAAACACAGTTCAAACACGAATTAGGTACGCCAATTTCGTACTTGATTAACACTCCTGTCGACACTGGTACTTTTTCTGCGTCTCTGCAAATTGTCTCTATTAAACCTATATTTAGAAGTTACCCCTAGTAATCCCTTAAGCTAAAGGGATCGTCCGTTATAATTCAATCACTCCTACTATCCATCGTGCACATACACACACACCCCTCATATAGATATGCAGATGTCATGAACCACGTTTTGTGCGATATGTCTACATTAACACATTAACTTGTTTTGGCTGATCATTACGTGACTTTGTAGATGCGATGTATAGAACTCTAATGTATACTGCTCCCAATAAAGCGATAACTTGAATCAAGGTAATAATAAAAAAAATATTTAAACAACTAAGTAACTCAAGAAGTAAATAAGTAAACGCGTTTATTCTACGACAACAATAATATTTGATTCGTATTATCACAAGTTAATACATTTTCCGTGTTCCTTTCTATGTAAACGACTCAAATACGATATTAAAGGGGAGCATAAAAGGGGCATCTGCAAATACCCTACATCTTTCATCGTATAATAAATACGGAAAAATGAGAAATTTCCTTCACTTTCCCTTATCTCGGCGCTACGTCGTCGTCGACGGCAAACATTTCAAGACTCCTTTGTACACATAACTCGGTTCCTCGGGGGGAAGGCAACCCCACGCAAAGCGCAAAATGTGTCTGTATGGGTGGAGTAGCAAAAGAAAACGTTCTTCGTCCCCACGGCGCAACGAAAAGGTCATGTTTGCTAAATATTAGTAAGTTTTGTTATGAGAATGTTAGCAAAAAATAACGGAATTTTCTTTGGGAATGACGATACAAAAGGATATTTGGCTTAATGTAGAAATTTCTAAACGATAGATTGTACAAAGAACAGTCGCAATGTTTTTTTACGAGGACTAAATAATTATATCATATATTCGTTTTTGATATTGAGGCGGACGAAATCTACATTTGTTAAAATAAATTTTACTTCCGCCATTTTCCTCACTCTTCAGTAAATTGCTTTCTGCTAAAAATGAAGTCATAATTAACCGAACTCTGGGTGGAAAGACGTCATGAAGTAATTCCCTATCTGATAGAACTAGGTAAGTGGAACATATAACCTTCCAAAAATCTTTTTTCAACTAAAGTGCTCCCTATTGGATCATGACCTTATTGATGTTGATATTCAATTCAAATTGAAAAGACTATAATTCCTATAATAACCAAGCGTTCTAGCAGACACATTTGAGTACTTGCTAATACTCTTAGGGTCGGTTTATTCACATTCTGATAAAGTTGCAGGTAGCACAATCTAACGGTTAAACACAAGCATGTGTTTATGGTATATACCAAAATGAGATATCTACCTGATAAATTTATTTTGCTGGCGGTTATCTGCCATTTTATCAGAATGTGAATAAACCGGCCCTAGCTCTAAAAATATGATTAACTTATGTATTAGAACTATAAACAATCATAAGTCTTAACACCAAGCGAAAAAACTGATAATAACTTCCTGTTGTATCTGGCGTCCCTGATAGTGGTATTCTTGCTCCTATACTGTACATTATCTACACAATCTAATATGGTAAAATGCTTAAGATACCGTAAATATGATCTTTATGCAGATGAAACGCAAATTTAAGAAATAGAAATGTTACAAAAATATTAAAACCCATGTGCAAATGGTGGTTTTGCTATGTAGATTATTAAGGGATAGTCCCTAATACCGAGCATTGTTAGGGAAAAGATATGTTTTGATAAGTGCTGTAACGTTCCTGAAACAGTGTATTTGGGGGCGTGCCTTGTAAAAGACCTTTTCCAAAATTTCGCTCGGACTATAGCTGTGAATCTGCATTGGCACACATTGTAGATGATTTGCTACGCAGTATTGATGACAACCAAGTTACTGCTTTAATTTTATTAGATTACTCAAAACCCTTTGATACCATTAATCATTTTCTTTTACTTGCGTAGTAGTAAGTCGGTTTCAGTGTTAATTCTATATAGAACTCAAATAGTTTCGTATGATGGTGCGTTATCTTGCCCACTTCCTAGTATATCTGGTGTTCCTCAGGGTGGTATTCTTGGTCCTTATTGTACATTATCTGCACATCTAATATTGTAAAATGCTTAAGATAGCGTAAATATCTTTATTCCGAGGATGCGCAAATTTATTACAGATAACACTTGCATATGTTCTTCCCCAATTAATTCTAATAAATGCGAAATCGATAGAATTCGGTATCAGCTATGTTTTTAAAAAATACTATTTCGTTTCAAAGAAAATAATATAAAAGATTATCCATTTCACCCGCAACCCTGTACATGGGACACATATTTCGCAATCCTTCGAATATGTCTAGCGTTATCTGATATTGAAATCTGCCTCGCGAGATTACCCTCTATCCTCGCTAGAGCATTCGCAATTCTATAAGATCGGAACTACTGTTGCGCCTTTCATGAAAGCACAAGGAAGCTAACCGTTCCGCTCTGTCGCAATGTTTAACTGTACGTGGCATACTAAGTACTTCTTTATTATGTAAGTTACCGTGCTTATTCCATTTAGAAGACCTCGGCTGCCTTCATCTGCATTCCTTTGGGCGAATGAATTCCGTCTCTGCTTCGTTCTGTACTTTTTTTGCGCAGGCGAAATTCTATTCGTTTCGTCTACGAACCGGACGTGTTTCGGAACGTTACGTTGGATCTATTTTTAACGTAGCAGAAGGTTTGGACAGATTTAAGGAGCGCTCTAAATACGAGCTTAGAGTATTCGGAATATGCGGATGCCAGATTGTTGCTCTTTTTGAATTAAATTTCATAAAATGTAACGGATGTAGAAGGAAATATTTGGGTAAAGATATAAATATGATAATTACATTTCATTGAGAAGATAAAAGTATTGCACTCGTATGAAACAGAATTATAGATTGATCCTGTAGAATTAACATACAGGGTGTTCCATTTAAAAAAATCGAGAGGTCATCAGATCATAAAAGCACTCAATCTCAGATAACCCACATAACAAATTTTATTCGGCAAACGAGAGAAGAGGAAATATAATTTTGTTGCTCATGGCGTAACCGAGACACTGCAAGTACTGCATTCTTAACGTGAACGAAGTATAAATGATATAAACTTCAATGCACCAAGTAGTCCTTAAATACGATAGACAGAAAATTTTTAGAGGTTTAGCGAGGAGACCTGGAAAACCCTAAATAAACAATTGCGAGCTGAAGCATTAAAAAAAATTCAAACACCTTTTGCATTCAAGGTGAAAAGTCATACAAGTTTAATGACTGCTGTTATAATTTTCCTTTTTTCCTCTCCAAGCTTTAGAACCTCGTTAAGTTTAATACACATCGTTGCCTATGCGGCCGTGGAAAGATGCCATTAAACGCGCGCGGGAAGATCGGCGAAATTTCGCTTCGCCTTTCCGAAGAAAAAAAAAAAGCCCCGAACACCGTAAAGCGCCGGAAAGTGCGAAAGAAATCTCGTTTTCTCGCGACGGCCTACCTAATCTCGTCGAAATGATCTACGGAAACTCCTCCTCGAAAGGCTTTCCTATTAAAGGAGGAAGAATTCCTAATTATACGACTTTCGCAGATCCTCCGGCCGCGTTGCCGATAAGCCACGCGTCGATAAGAGGACGACGAGGCCGTCCTAAAGTGCGTCTATCATCGACGAACGCTAGATATTGAAAATGTGACGAGAAACACATTTCCGTTGCAAATTGGATGGGAACGGTTATATCGGATACGTAACTTTGAATTTCCTTGATGGATTTGAATAAATTATGAACGAATTGAGATTGAAAATGTCTTCATTGACAAGATGCGGCGTGTAGCGGGGAAGCTGAAGGAATATTATCTAGATCTAATTGTGTAAGAGATAATATGGGAAAATGCTGGAGAAATTACAAACGAAAATGGATGTATGTTATTTTAATGGAATGAAACACGTAATTTTCAAAGGAAGTTAATTTTTTATTTAAAACATTGGTCATCGTCTTCTACACATTTCACCAGTAATTTATGGATACCATGCCGGAAAAACTGCTTGCCTTTTGCGGCAAACCATTCCTCTAGACATTTTCAAACTTCTTCGAAATCGCGAAGAAGTGTCTTTCATTGGTTTTGTCGTCTAACAAAATCACTTTGCCATGTCTTCTGCCCCAATTCACAACTTTTGTCAGACGATGTGGGAAAGAGCAGGTTATCTTTGGAGCAGGAAACTGAAGAAATTAAAACAGCTATTGAAGAGAAAATCAAGTCTGCTTCTGCACAACGTGATGAAAACATTAGAAAGATGTTTTCTTATTCCTATTTTTTAAACTAAAAATTAATTATTTGCACTATTAGAAGTTGCTACCATTTTCACATTTATTGCTAATTTCATTTTGGCAAAATATTGGGGTTCTTGCATTCATCTAACTAGGAGGGACAAGTAACGAAAGTTAGGGGAATTAATATATATATAAGTAAATTAGTGTCATGTTCTAATCTATTGATATCATCGCTTGCACCAATTAAACTTGTTAGTGAAGTGGATAATACTTATTTGGCAAAATCCATCGCCTTCATCAATGCACTTTGGAGTTCACAAAAGAGACTCCTAAAAACGCTATGACTATAATCACAGAAATCGAATCTCAAAATCTCACATTTCCATCATCCTCCATAATACTAAATATAGCATCATTTTCTATAACATTCATTATACGAAGGGAAGTCCAGAAGTTCGTAGAATGAAAGGGTTTTAAATAAAATTAAACAATAAATTTATTTTTCCTTTTCAATATAATCACCCTTAAGCACAATACATTTATTAGATCTATGAATTAATATTTCTAAACCATCATAAAAATATTTTTTTATATCTTTCGCCTCAAAATGGGCCAAAATTGCCTCCTTTACGTCATTGTTGTCGGAAAACTTTCTTCCACGTAAGCCTTTTTTTAAATTGGGGAACAAATAAAAATCACTAGGTGCCAGGTCTGGACTATGGGGTGGATGGACTATTAATTGAAGGCCATGCTTGTGCAGAGCAGCCATTGCAACTTTGCTCTTGTGAACCGGCGCATTGTCTTGCAAGAGCAACACATCATTCGTCAATTTTCCTCGACGTTTTTCCTTGATGGCCCCCTCTAATTTTTCTAATATCGCTGCGTAATATTCTCCGGTTATGCTCCTACCTTTTTCTTTGTAATCAATCAATAATATCCCCTCACAATCCCAAAAAACAGTAGCCATCAACTTTCCAGCCGATTCTGACACTTTGAATTTCTTTGGCGGTGGTGTCCCCTTTTTATGCCATTTCATGGAGTCCTGTTTGGACTAAGGCTCAAAATGATGAACCCATGTTTCATCTGCGGTAACAACCCGCGCCAAAATCTGTGCAGGTTTGTCTCCACACAGCTCCAAAAATTGTTTGGACGTACAGACGCGCTGCTGTTTCTGCAGCGGCGTGAGCATTCACGGTACCCATCTTGCACTGACTTTTGTCATACCCAGGTGGTCATGTAGGATACGCAAAAGTGGTGGTATCTCCAACTAATGCAGATAATTCTTTTTTTTTTTTTAAACGGGCATCTTGCAGTAGAAATTTTTGCACTTTTTCGACGATGTCTGATGTGGTGGCCTCAACTGGCCGTCCTGAGCGGGGGTCGTCTTCAATCGACTCCCGACCATGTTTAAAAAGACCATGCCACTTATAAATCATTGATTTACTAGGGCACTGTTCCCCATAAACGGTTTCCATTTCATTCAATATAGTTTGAGCGTTCTTTCCTTGCTTTGTAAGGAACTTTATCACAGCACGGTATTCAATTTCCTCCATAGTTTCAGTTTTCTTCCGGATTGACTTGTTTAGCAGGCAACCATTCGTAAACGACTGACGCTATAGGGCTGCAACTTAACTTATGTACTAATGATGAGTGGCCAATCATAATGACACCTAGCGAGCGCCCCTATCCCCACTCAATCCCCTCCATTCCACGAAGTTCTGGACCTCCCCTCGTACGTTTAGCCAAATTATGTGAAATGAGGCCAGAAAGAAACGAAACATTCAGATTTGGGCTTCCAACTTTGTATGTATAGCGAAATTAGATTCACGGTTAAAAATCAACTTGTGCAGGGGCGTTTTCTTACAGAATTTGGTTTTATAATTGACTAAACCCGCTTAGTTAGCGACAATATCAATGGCGGGCATGATGCAAAGAGACTCTTTGCCAACTATGCCAATAACTGGAATTGATAGAACGTTAATAAAATGATTTGATATTATACTGCAGACTATGTCGTGAGGTTGGAAAACGAATGTGCCCCACAGATGCTCGACACGACTCCTTGGACTTGTCCAACATTGTTGTAAAACGTTCCTTCCATAGCCAGTTTCAGATTCTGAAAGAGGAAATAGTCATATGATGATAAGTCTGGCAAATACGGAAGATCTTTTAACACACAGACTTCCTTTTTCGCCAAAAATTAGTGAACAGCGACAGCCGTGTGGCGGTAGATTATCGTGCCACGAAAATCAACTTGCTGGCGCTTGATATTCGGAGCTCGCTCGAACTATTCTCTTCCTAGACGCTCCATAACCCCCACATAATATTCGCCAGTGACATGCTGATTCTGTGGAATGAATTCCAGATGTAGAATGCCTTTGGAGTCGTAAAAATAAATCAACATTGGTTTCTCTCTGTGGCTTCTGCAAATGCAATTTTGCTGACTTTGGAAGGTCCCGGAACTTCCACGCAGTACACGCAGACATTTTAGTAGTTCTTAGTACTAAAAACTACTATAGCCGATTAAGCAGGGCCGCCATTGAAATATACAAAAACCCTAACAACATCAAAAGACACGACTGGCTAAAACTGAACAGAATATGGACAACGGCACTGCGCGCGTCCGGTCACGCTATTGACGCTTGCCGCAACGGTTCAGCGGAAGACAGTGAAGGAGCATATTTAAGGCAGTAACAACGTACACGAAGCCAGCAGCTTTGAAAATGCGAACCACAATTGTTCGCGAAACGTCAGGGACAAAGCTAACCCGGCAACCGTTACGACTATGAAAAACGGCCGTGAAAGTCTTAGTTACTACTTTGACATTTTGTTTGAGGATCGTACTTGAAGCACCAAGTCTCATCACCAGTTACAATCGATTCTAAAAGTATGCGATTTCGTCTGGATACTTTGATAGGATCCTTGCAATGTTCGACGCGAGCAATTTTTTGATCCTCAGTTAAGGCATGGGAAACAAATCGGGTCCCGGATTTTCTGTTTGTTCAAATCTCGCATCAAAATTTTTTTAGATTCGCAACGTATGCCGAATTCACATTCGATAATTTTACGCACTTTTTCGACGAGGTCATCACCATAAACTTTTCTCATCAATTCAAATGTTTCTGTAAAACTTTTACCAAGCTTGAAACAAAATTTAATATTAACTCGTTTTTCCATCAGATATTCGTAATGGATCGATAAAATGTAGTGTCACTTTAAGCACTATAACTTAACCACTTCATCGTTTTGTAGAGGGAATACACAGCTTTCAGGTTACATATTGTTTCAACTTTCTGTAAATGTAAGAAGTCCCATTATTTTTCCGACATACTGCGCAGGACGTATTTAATTCAACTGCGTTATTCAGCCAAAGTGAAGACATGAAAGACGAACTAGAAATTACACACAAGGAATTTACGTTAAAAAATATCACGTACTATTTAAATTCAACATCATTCTAATCCAAATCTCACAAGAGCAACCCCCTTTAAACCCTGTAACATACATTAACTAGACTCTCTATATTCTTTTCAAACGATAACATTAACTTCCCTACATACGTATATACATACATACCGTAATATTATACAGGCAGTAACGTCGCAATATTGTGAAAATTTAAATGCAATGTATAGGTACGTAAAACTGTTATAAATATTCATGGATTCGATTGTAGAGACGTAGAAGTGCTCCATTTATTCCGTCGAGATCGTCGCTATTTCGGAGGCGATACTGGCCGGTGACCCACTGTTTTTAATTAAAAAGGCATTTTTGTATGTGCGCGTTCTACGAAGCACGTATTTTCGATTCACGATCCTTTTTTTTTTTCTTTCTAATTTTACTCCGTATTGTACGATATAGAAGCGGTAGCGCAGTAATAATAGTAATGGTAGTAGGTAGGTGGTAAATGACGCTAATACCTTAAAAATATTTTCGCTTTTTTTACTTCCGGAGGAAATTATTTGCGATTTTAGAGGCGGAATTCATTTTTAACTAACCGAAATTAATTTTTTTAAGCATTATGTCGGTTTTCGTTTACCTCTTAATTTGAATTTAAGTATAAAAACTGGAAATTAAATGGATTCTATTGAATTTAAAATTACACTGAAAATTCCATACGGTGTAAAAGATTTTTCTTCGATAGTTACCAATTTTCCTGACGGACGATATACCTTTGAATTTTGGAATTGAATGTGAATAGTCCGTGTTGATCTTAGACTTTGAAGGAGCTTACCTGAAAAAAAAGAAATATATTTTAGAATATCTTAATTAAATTCATGAATGGTAACACTGGCTAACAAATAATTTTCTCAGGTATAGCAGTAAACTCCACTCACACAAATTAATTAATTATGCGGAACGCAGCGTTTCGAGAGCACGTGGGCTCCCATTGTCAACCGTGTTACCGACTGACAATGGGAGCCCACGTGCTCCCGAAACGCTGCGTTCCGCATAATTAATTAATTTGTCTGAGTGGAGTTTACTGCTATACCTGTGAATTGTACATCCACACAGACCTTGCAATCGTCATTAAATAATTTTCTTCCTCTCCTGACTAAGATTTCACACTTGTTTCTAACTAATCTCGGTACGCTAAGGTCAAATGTGGAACCCACTTTCCCAATCACGCCACCTCCTTTTTTTTTTTCTACAGCATTCCTTGTTTGACGATTTTAAAATTATCCTATTCACGAACAAGATTTACATGAACCAGAACTTTTCACTCAAACCCAGTTGAATGATTTAGTAACAGGGCCGATTAGATAAAAAGAACTTACTCCAGCAAACTACGACGATAACCTTTTATCGTCACAGGGAAAGTGATCTTGTGCAATATTTTAAACAAGAGTGTCAATTTGTTTATTGTAACAAGGTGTAAGGTTTGGTACCTAAAATGGACGTTATATAATATGATCCAAGCATCCTACTACACAATGTTTTCGATTCAATCCCTATTAGATATTCCATTACATTTAAGGAAAAATATGACGACATTATGAAGGTTATAACACTGCTAAAACATAAAGACCATAACTGGGTTATCTGTGTGGATTTTAAGATGGTTAACTTTTCATTTGCCTTTCAAGGAGGATATACAAAATTTCCGTGCTTTTTTTGCATCTGGGATAGTCAAGTTAGAAGCCAACAGTGGATTCAGAAACATTTGCCTTCCAGAGCTTCCTTTGATTTTAGACTAGAAGAATATTGCATGTAATTCTTTACGATCGATAGAGAAAAGTAAATTATCTACCTCCTCACATCAAATTGGGTGTTATGAAGCAATATGTTGAAGCTCTAGATTTTCAAGGGGGCTGTTTTAAATACATCTGTCGAAACTTTCTACGACCTCAAATTGGAACTTTAATGACAGATTCAAATTTAGTTAACTGGATTTCATTCACTATGATCGCAAACAATTTTTTTGGAAACGAAGAAGCTTCTAATTACAAAGATCTAGTGAAATCAACGCTTTAAAATTTAAAATTTAGGTGATGAAGAAGGCGAGAGATTTCATCAGGATTTAAAAACCGTAGAAAATCGATGCCATGGAGGAACTGCCTGTTCAATGAAATGTGTTGTAATTTTAAACGGACTGCATTTTAATATTTAAGAAATAATGTTTAACAACTAATATTTTACAACTACCAACCACGTACCACCCTCCTAATTACTATATTATGGCCATACTACCAGTCAGGTAGCGAACTCAATGCCCTTTATCCAGCACACAATTTAAATATATATACAATGACTAACTGCAGTACTTTGTGAAACGATACTATAAATACAAAACGTCTGAACACTACCAAATCCTGATTGTTGCTTGTGTTGTTACAAGTTTATATCTTAGTTCTTAAGTAACAACTTAGCCGTATTAATGATTCTTCAAGGAGCATAGTAGGACGTCGAATTACATTTTGACGTGATACGCAAAAACTAATACAATTCCCAAATTCAGCACACCCGAATTAACAGAAACCAAATCTCATATAGAAGCCGGCAAAAATTGTGTTGGACGGTGTAATAACACAAGTGTAACCCCAATACCCTCCCACCTTATCTTTAATATTCTCGCACTGCAAAACTCGCTGGTTTATTTTCTGGATTAGTTGATCGGTCTTCACAAGACCAATATATCATCATTTTCAGGGTAGATGATGGAATGGAAGCTACGCTAAAAATATTCAATTTTTTGGACTCAACGTCTGAAGATGGATGAGTACCGATATTTTGGTTCTTTCAGCGGTATTTATCAAAATATGGAGTTCAACTTAAAGAAATCGTTTAAATGAATATCATCGAACAACTCAAACGGTTTTAAATATTTCTTTAATGCCACTGGAAAATCTCATTGCTTTTTCCTTTGCGTCTATAACATTCTTTGATTTTGAATGCAGATATTGTAGTAGAATTAAAGGATATAAAGACTTCTTACGTAACATAATCGAAAATATATTTTTGCAAACTGTTTGATTATCACTTTATTTTATTTGATATAAAAAATATTTAAAAACTTAAAAGGTAAAGAATAATCTCCTAAAATTTTCCACTACACTAGCACTAATACCTTTTAAAGTATGTATATATTTCAATATGCCTTTTCGCCTGTAAACATAATATCTGGTTGTTTTCTTTTTTTTTTTGAAAGATGGCACTGTAATAACAGTTATGACAATTAAACTAGTCACATTACAAATTAGACAAAGACATTTCTAAATTCACAATTTAATAATGTTTCTATCCTTCATAACATCTCTAACAATATCTTCATATGCTTGAATATACCATTATTATAAAATTATATACCTGAGTACACATATTCATCTACGCCCGTGTTCGTATAAAATATTTAGGTCTAATATAGTAGGCCTTTCCGAACGTAAGCCTTGCACGACCGCAGCGGTCGTTAGTCAGGTCCAATTACCCTTTAATTATGCCACCTCTAAAAGGTACGACGACGTACAATTAGGAATAATACGATGCAATTCGTTTTCATTTGAATCGAATTATTCGTGAATATGGAAGGATCGGCTCCCATGGAAGTCCCTAAGTACGAAGTACGTAGTTACGTCTGCTTCGAATTTAACGAAGTAACTTCTACAATTGTCGTATTCGAAAGAATTGGAAGAGATTCGATTTCTTGCAGAAATTTATTGTATTGTCTTACGATTTGAATTCTGCTTCGTCGCGTTTTACCATTTTTCCTTTTTATTTTTCTTCTTTTTATTAGAGATTAAATCTTATCCCTTTTTGTACTGACTGAAATTTTAAGTTCCATTATATTTATCGTTCTAAAATTAAAAAATTAAAGAAGAATTCATAGTCATTATTCCTTTGACATATTGTTAAGTCTTCAGAAACGAATTCCGTCCAAATTAGTTCTCTTGTGCCAATTTTAGTTTTAAAATCGTATTCAGTATGATTGGAAATATCATTTGGTGTGCTTTTAACCTTCAAGGTGAGCGAAATTTTGACGAATTTTCAAAGCGGTACCCCTTACGTTTTTGCCGAAAAATCGAAGTCATCTGAAATGTCTGCATATGCAACTGAAGATTTAGATGACTAGATTGTAAGAAAATTATCCATAATTTTAGAAAGAAGGATTCAGCAATAGTCATTACACTTTACTGGTATTCGATTCTCCATGCCGCGCGCTTCTTCCCTCCACGTTGTTCTCCGCTCGCCACTGAAACTTAACTCTGACTAGTCATAACACCCTTGACGCTAAAGTAAGGTTAGTGCGATGCTGCGTCTTTTCCGCTCTCCTTTATGCTGCAGAATCTTGGTCACTCAACGATGCCACAATCAAAGAACTCAACGCTTTTGGGATGTGGATATACAGGAGAATCCTGAAAATCACTCGAGCGGCAAAGAATTATAAATCTCAAAGTTTTGAGAACAATGAAAAGAGACATGGAACCGATGAACACAATTAACACATGGGCTGAAAAGTCCCGGGCGTAACACATAGATGACGTTAGTTTTATTACGGTCACCTTTCTCTCAGTTAGTACTAACCTTCAAAAGACAGCTGTTAAAATTTCATGATATTCTATTCATTAGTTTGTGAGTTATTGTGCTAAGTGTCACGCTACTTTTGTTATTTTCAAAACAATGGATCAGAAACACTGCTTCCTGATGGGAAAAAATACCGTTCTACCGAAGTAATGGCTTGAAAAGTGTTATGGGGACTCCGCTCCATCAGAAACAACAATAAAACGTTGGTTTGCTGACTGGACAGCAACTGGTGAACCTCGTCCAAAGCGCCCGAAAGCACAAGAATCGGCTGGAAAGGTTATGGCCTCGGTATTTTGGGATGTGCGTGGTGTAATATTCATCGACTATCTTGAGAAAGGAAATACCATCAACAGTGAATATTATATAGCGTTATTGGAGCGTTTGAAGGCCGAAATTGCAAAGAAACGACCGCATATGGCAAAGAAAAAAATTTTGTTTCATCAAGACAACGCACCGTGTCACAAGTCAATCAAAACAATGGCAAAACTACATGAATTGAACTTCGAATTGCTCCCACATCCACCGTATTCGCCAGATTTGGCTTCCAGCGACTACTGGCTGTTCGCAGACCTCAAAAAAATGCTCGCCGGTAAGAAATTTCGCACGAATGAAGAGGTTATCGCTGAAACTGAGGCAAAAGATAAATCGTTCTACAAAAGTGGTATTGAAATGTTAGAGCGGCGCTGGAATGATTGCGTTGCTCTTGATGGAGATTACGTTGATGAATAAAGCTAATTTTGAACCAAAAAAACCGTGTTTTCTTTGTTAGGTCCGGTACTTTTCAGCCCATGTGTTAAAACCCACAAACTAGAATAGCTAGATCACATCGTGCGAAACAAGTGAAAATACGGTTTGCTACAGACAATTTTATAAGGAAAAATCTAAGGACGAGGATCAGAAAAGCTCAGGATATCGTGGCTGAAGAATATCAGGGCGTGGTTCAACGAAACATTTTCACACCTTTTCCGGATTACGGCAGACAAGGTCCGGATTGCTATGATGATCGCCAACATTAGCAACGGATTAGCTCCCTAGAAAGAAGAAGAAGAAGGGACTCCTCATGCCGTAGATCCTCAAATGGTTTGCCAACCAGCTGTATATTTTAATAACGATATATTTTAGAATAAAAAATACGACCAATAATTTTTTTTTTGTTTAATCATAATTCCCTAGATAGTTTCATAAAAAGAAATCTTATTTTAAAAGAAGGCATCGATCTAAAAGAAACATATTTAAACTGAAAGCAACTTGCAAGAGGATTAAATAAGGAAAGAAATGCGTATTTTCTCCGAATCCTTCTCGCATAAATCTGTATAAACGCCATCTACGTTTTTCTCCCCCTAACGCAACGCCACGTCAGCCGTTCCCATGTCACCGACGCGTTCACGAGAAATCGGTAAAAAACATCCGCTTTGCGAATTAAAATGTCCGAACGCTGAATACATGCTTTCTGCCTGGGAAATGTTCCTTTTTGACATGCACGGGCGCACCGAAAAAAAAAACTCCCAGGTTACAAGAACCTATATTATACTCGCCCCGTATATTCGCCCCCTTCCGCGTTACTTTTCAATATCGTTTCTGCTACTAAGAACGAAATCGAAGGGATTTGAAACGAAGTTTGTGTCCGGGTCGTACATTTCTGCCACGTGTATATTTCCGGGGAGTTTTCGAATGTTAAGTATACGCTGGATGCTAAGACGAATTTGAATTTGATGGATAGATAATATGTTATACATTTTTGTTTATCATGTAGCAAGCTTTCTTCTTTAGTTTTAATACAGGAGCTTCGGAAAATAAAAGGAGTAAAAAGAAAAAAAATGAGAGACAAAATGCAGTTTTCCGATCGTGAGTTAATCCAAATACTACAATACAATATGTGCCAATGCAGATTCACGGCTACACACTGAGTGAAATTTTGAAAAAGATTTCTACAGGACACGCCTCCAAATACGCTGATTCAGGAACGTTACAGCACTTATAAAAAAATGACGTATCTATTCCCTAATAATGCTTTATAATTTGTAAAAGCTCAGTATTAGAGACTGTCCTTTGATAAGCCACGTACCAAAATCTTAATCCTAGTTCAGTTTTTGCTGATAAAAACCAGTAACCTTATTCATAGTCAGAAAGTTAGTAGGGTGTTAGAACGCTATTAGTTAGTAGCCATATTCTACAGCGCTAGTAGGCAACTAAAGTTAATAAGGTTTTAGTAGCTACTAAATGCATCTATGAATACGAATTTTCTTAGTAGCATCTTAGTAGCCACTAAGTCTGACTATCAATAGAGCTGCAGAAGTTCTATGACCGTGGGATAATTAACTTGATGGAAAGGTGGCAAAAGGTCATTGGTCAAAATGTAAAATATATTATTGAATAAAGTTTAATAATTATATGAAAGAACCACGCTTCATTTGATAAAAAGTCGGCAATTACTTTGTTACCAACCCAAACATATAAAATTGAGAATGCGGTTGGCAGTGTTAAGTGAAGAAATAAGAAATTCTACCGCACATGTCAATACAAAGCTGGCACAGGATGTGGACATTAGGATATTTTGAAGGATTTTTTTTACAGAAGGCTAAGGGGCACACCCTGGAACTTTTAAAATCGAAATAGGCGAAATCTCTTTTATTTGATTGTAATTTATTTAAAAATCTTACAAACCCTATCACAAAGTTATTTATTCTTTTCCATAATACTCCTGAAACCTACACAATTCTGCATATTTCAGGATGTTATCAAATGTCCAATATCCCACAATCAGAAGTGTATATATATATATTCCCGTTTCGAAAGGAAAACACGAAGCCATCGTAGATAGGACAAACATATTTATTTACGAGCCCATTTACGATGGGGATAATTTGGCGAAATTAAACAGACGATCAAAAGTTTTTCCATAACCGAAGGCGAAAGCGACTCAGGGATAACTTCGTTCGACGGAACGAGGATGCGAAGGCAATAACACGCAATATACGCGGCAAACATCGCCTTACGTATGCGCGAAGCGAGAAGAAGAAAAACGAAGACCGCAGTAACTTCGTACGAATCGAATTAATTTCGTATGCAAATGTTGTTTCTTCTTCGGCAATTTTCGAACTCCTTCCGAAGCGTTGGAAAATAACGATTACGTTTACGATAGGCGGGATATCGGGGGATGAGGGAAAGGTAGACGATACGTCTTAAATCGCCCGGTCGGCAAATATTTACGTTAACCGCGGATACAACGGTGGAACATGGGCGATGATATTCCGTCGATAAATCCCTCCGCGCAAGCTGTTACGCGTGCATTACATCTTAAGTGTGTATTACGTATGCGCATAAATATATCCACTAGGGTATGTAGAACGATGTACAGTCCCTGTCCATTTTATTAGGGTCACCTTACAAATTTTCTATTGTGTGTTTCCAACGTGATGGTTTACAAATACAAATATAAAATTCAGGAATAGGGATGGGTAAAAGCAAGATTGAAAGACACAGTAATTCGTGGTATATTATTTGGATCGGTTACTATTGTACAAAGAATATTTATCTGTTTGTATAGCAACGTCTCTTCCGTGTTTACGTGTTAAAGTTATTGCTTGTATGCGCCTTATATTTTTTCCTTACGGGTAAAAAAAAGGAAGACTAAAGGAGACTGATATTTTTCGCAAGGACATTTTTATTGTTGCTATTCATTAATGCAAACGTTGTCTCAAAACATCTTACGAATAGTAGTCGCTCTTGGAATTTACTGCAAATACATCGCGTATAACTTCTTCTAAATTGCTACCGCAATATTGTTTTACTATAAATAGCTTGTCGTCCGGCTTGTTACGCGTCCAATTGGTTTATTGGAATTATTGCTGGTGAACTGCTTGGTAGGCTTCGTACATTAAACGCAGAGTCTGTTTAATACATAAATTAAATAACTCATAAGAAAGGAGTACAATTCTGTATGTTTATGGAATAATAATAATTCATTGTTACCACCAGACTGTATAAGTATATATGCACATGCTTGAATGTGTTTACTTTTGTTAGAGATATTATACTCTAAATTTTATTTAATGTTTGATACGATTTCCGTAAATGTTTGCTATACGCTTGCATACATATGTTTGTTTGTATTAAGAACCCACTAATACTTTTTGTTTAGGAGCTGGAAGACCCAGTAGGGTCTGTGGCGATTAATAGTCGGTCAACATCTGTCTCTCAACACTCAACAACCCAGGTCTTCCTTACATCCCTTCGTATAATATTTGTTTGCTATTCCTACTCTTTAGGCAGTCCGTAGACTTTGCTTTGTTTCTGTGTGCTTATATGTACGTCCGTAAACCATACATTTCCTGCTCCTCTGCCACAGCCCCCATGCTATAGGGAGAAAACCTTAAACTACCGATCGTCCGAAAAGGATGATTATATATTGGCCGTCTAATACGTGCGGAGTATCCCGATCCCGAGCGTGCGCTGAATCCGACACAGTCAATATAATATATATTATAAATGCATTTTAAGCGATTTCTTTTCTGTTAAAGTATTTTTGTTAGCATACGCAGTGAAATTCCCCTTCGCGGACACCCCTCCTACACGGACACCTCCCTTAAATGAACAGTTTCTCATGGTCCCGACCGGCTCTCATATAGTTTCCATTGTATTAACTCTATCTTGGACGGACAATCTCTTGAATAGACGCGGACACGAGAAAATGTTCTCTTCACCGGACAAAAAATAAAATAAAGAGAAATAGCCGCTTCTTTAGGACATTCTACATTCAGTGCTTGGCTCAATAAATTTAGAATCCGCCACAATATAAGTTTTAAAGCGATTTCGGGAGAAGGAGCTTCGGTTAATGCTGAAGATATTTCATCGTTTTTAAAAAAATGTCCTTCTTTGATTAAGGGATATTCACCGAGAGACATCTATAATGTCGATGAGACAGGCCTGTATTTTGGGGCTCTACCCGATAAAACGCTCATATTAAAGAAGGAAAAATCTGTTGGGCGTAATTATCCCAAAGAAAGGTTTACAGTTTTGCATTGTGCAAATATGGCGGGTCAAAAAGAAAAACTGCTAGTCATTGGTAGGACAGCTAAATCCAAAGCCTTTAAAAACATTAATATAAATAACCTGCCTGTAACTTGGAAATACAATAAGAAAGCTTGGATAACAGGACAAATTATGAAAGAGTGGCTGCAAGACCTAGATTGGAAAATGACTAAAAAAAAGAAACGTTTTGTTATTTTTAGACAACGCGGGATCTCATCCGAAAGACGTTCGCTTAAATAATATAAAAATATTATTTTTACCCCCTAATTGTACATCAGCTTGTCAACCACTTGACCAGGGGATTATAAAGAATTTTAAAACTTATTACCGAAGTCTAATACTCAAATATCTGCTAGTAAACATTGAAACTGCTGGTACAGCTTTTGAGTTAATAAAGAAAATTACACCACTGGATGCAGTTTATTTGGCAAAAACCGCTTGGGACCAAGTAACCAAAGAGACAGTTCAAAATTGCTTCCGCAAAGCAGGATTTAATCATGTAAATATGCAAAGTGAAGACCAGTTAACTGAGGCTGATACATCTGACCTAGAAGATGACTTGCTTCTTAGTGTACTTTCAGATATCCTCAAAAATAAGAATTTATCGAAATTGACGGATAATGAAGACCTTAATGATTTTTTGAACGTAGTTGAAGATTTGTATGTTGAAGATCCAGATTCAGAACGAGAAATTGCAAATCCAGTTGAAATACAAGAACTTTCGGAAGATTCTGATGTCGATGAGGTTCCACTGCCAACACAAGCTATCCCAAATTATAGTAAAGCTATTACCCTGACCAAGCAGCTCAAAAGTTTTGTCGAAAATCACGGAGATACAGAGTCTTTGCAGCTTCTTTCTAAATTAGAAATACGATTTCAAGACGCCATTTTAAAGAAAAAGAGAAGATAAACAACAATATATGAATTTTTGCGTCCTTGCAGTGACTATTCATTTCATTGTTTTGTATTACGTACTACATCTATGTATCTATGTACATATATATTATGCTTTGTATGTATATATCTAAAGGAAATAAACTTTTTTTTCTTAAGTTTAAAGTTTCTTATTTATTTTAAAAACATTTATATACATATACGATTTAAATGTCCCATTTTCTTTAATATATTCATTTTTCGTTAAAACGCGATTTTTGTTGTATCTACTACATATTTCTTTTATGCGGACACCCCTCCTGAACGGACATCTTCAGTTGGTCCCGTTGGTGTCCGTCCAAGGGAGATTTCACTGTATGTATATACAGGTTGAAGTAAATTTCTGAGGCAATATATACCAAAATGTACAATACAAGGACATTAACAAATAACACATTAAAAATATTGAACTGAATATAAAAATATAAAACATTCTCGATTATTTAGAATTTGTAACAGGGCTTATAATACTTCATCTTTTATAAAATTGCTGACCGCGATCCAAATTTAATAACCGTTATAAAACTAATCCGCTTCTATTTGTGAAAAAAGACCGTTGTTATGAGAAAAGGCGTTGAAACAAACACATAAACTGAAAAATTTATTGTTAAATCAAAACTATCAAAAACGCATCAGATTTTGACCCTAGTGATTAAAAACTTCTCATAACAAACCAGGACAGTAGTTCTTTTGATGTTATAATTGCAAACTTTCATTCTGGTTACATATAAGCGCGATGAATATCCTTAAATTAAAACTTCTATACTTGCGAACCCACAACTTACTCCCACAACTATATCTAAGTCCGCACGTCATCTCGCCATGCACCGCGCTTGCGACAAATCTCTTTCGTCCCGGGATACGTGCAATTAACACGCCAACTACAAAGACAGTTGCCTTAACGAAATTATCTAATCTACACATATATAAATGCAGTCATAATGAAAGAGCGAGTCAAGCGAGTATTATTCGCGCGACACCACCGCTACGGTTAAACTTCGACAGGGTATCCTCGCAAACACAAACGCGCGACGAGACGCTCGGAAGCTAGACACCGCATTCCGAGAACTAATTACTTATTCACGAGGAAGACGCTGTCTCTCAGAGGCTACGACGCGAACGATAGGGACTATATGGTAACGGCGACCGAAATTTGCCGTTTGATATTACTCAAACTGGATTGTTAAAGCAAGAGACAGAAAGAAGGTACCTTGTTAATTGGGGAGTTGCTCTAAAGTTTAATGTAGAATTAGATGAGGTTCGCGCGAGAACGTGGTATAGGGGTTTCAAGTTTAGTTAGGTTCAGTTTTTCTTTATTTACAAAGTCAATTTTCCTGACGATGATGGTTTATTTCTAATATTTGGCATCTATTAAGAACGCCATTGATCCTACACCGTCTAACAAAATAAATTTCTTGTCGTGGTGTCTGTAAAACACGAACTGATTTAGGGTATTTCACGGGAGTCGATAGCCCGTACGTGACTGCCTGTACTTGAAAGTGCTAAATATTGAAAACCGTCATTATTCGTCCGACGACGTTACACCTAATGGCTCCAAAATTAAACACTTTTAGTACGAATATAGGGAACGGCTGAATGCATACATATACAATGCGTAATGTACATACATATTAAAATAAAATTCGACATATTTTACGTAGAGAGAAAAATAAATAAATGATAAAATGAAAATAAAGTAATACTAATGCTAACGCATACATAAAATAAAATACATTTTCTCAGAAAGTTAAAAAGCACAAAAAAAATGTTAGTAAGTCCTTGACACATATAAATATAAAATTTACTAATCTCTAAAACAAGAGCCTTCCTCTATATAACTGTTTATAAGTGTTTGTTTCGAAGTACACCCAGTACATACATACGAAAAGTCAAACGTTACTCCGGAAACTATAAACATTCCCCAGTAACAAAAGGAAAGAACAGATACTACGTGCAATTCCCAAGGAAAATACGCCCTCGTTTTATTGATAACCAACGATGATAAAGGCACAAGGGACTTGCAAGGATTCCACTTCCTTTTCATCCACCATCCTCCCACCATCGTTTACCTAAATATTTGTCGCAGTCTAACGTCTCCGGCTTGTAAATATTTGCGTTAGACTTCTTTATTTTTGCTTTATGCGCGCCTTCATCCCGACATTCCGGTTCGTCGTTCGTTATTTCGATCAAAGAAGGGGGTAATTTCTCGCAATTTATTAGCCACCGAACGCATTGATTCTCCTTTTGCGAAGAGACAACGGAGGATTATGGAGGGAAGGATATGGAGGGAGGAGGAGGTTGAGCAAACGGGGAGGGAGTAGGAAACATCTTTTG
The DNA here is from genome assembly GCA_023509865.1 of Trypoxylus dichotomus. Classification (NCBI taxonomy): domain Eukaryota; kingdom Metazoa; phylum Arthropoda; class Insecta; order Coleoptera; family Scarabaeidae; genus Trypoxylus; species Trypoxylus dichotomus. Next base: position 58,306,939 of record CM042078.1, read on the forward strand.
ATGAAATAAGTGGACCGGGCGAGGCTGACCAAAATATGTTCCATCTCATTCTTTCTCATTCTGGAACGGCTTGTTTCCTGAGAAGATAAAGCTTCTCGGACACTTTTGCTTTGATGTGCTGTGTAGAGAGCATCAGAGATTTGCGGAGCTTCTGCAGTTCTCAAAATGTATTGCTTAGGGTTTATCCAGGATGCATTTGTAGAAATAATTATGCAAACAATATATAGAAGAAATTTGAACTACTTGTATTGAGACAAAGCTTGCAAATCCCGGCTGGTTCCTATGATTCACCTGATTTCAGTAATGCTATATCAGTGCTATTTACTTCAAATACTAATTGGAATCTATTTGAATTAAGTTTTTGTGATGCTACAAAAGGCAAGTTTTATTAAAATTGACAAAGATATGTATATATCTGCATGAAAAGGAAAGATTGGGAATCCGTCAACAATAGTATAATATGCAGAGCCCGGATTATATGCAATGTGCATATATTTTATTTTTTGCATATCTTTAATTATAGTATATATGTAGACGTATTGCACTAATTGAAGTTAATTAGCGCTAATTAGTGATTGCATATTTAGACATTTCTATGCATATTTTTACAAAAGTTAGTAAAAATTCCTAGTAATTAATTTATTTGGAAATAATCAACCATACATATTCTCATACATCACATATTTTATGCTGCCGTATGTTGAGACATAAATTCTTTAATATTCCGCTAGTTATTTAATAGCAATCCCTCTGTACCTTTATCAGATGTAAACAAAATTAAGACTGTAAAAGAGCGCAAGCCTCGAATATTATCGTAAAAGTAGCGCCATGATCTTGTACCTCTCCACACTACAAAACAAGCAGCACGCCAATCTATTTCATATATTGAAGAAGCTGTAGGTAAAACTTCAAATTTGTATATGAGGGATCTGAAAATGTGGTGTAAGTTTTAGCGGTGCTGGTTCTCGTTATAGAACAACTTTTGTCCTGTTTTGTGCCGTTTCGCTGTGTTGAATTCGAAAATCAGTTTTTGCGTATCACGTCAAACTTTAACTCTATGCCATGCTCTTTTCTTTAAAGAATCCACTAATGCGGCTAAGTTATTACATAAGGATTAAGAAGATATACATTGCAATATTTGTAGGAGGGGGTGCAAGCATGTTTACACCAACGAACGTACTAAATATCTAGGGCGCGAAAGCAGCACAAAACATGTTATTATACAAAACATGTTATTATACAAAACTGCAAAAGACTAAAACTTTAAGCTCAGTTGCCCCCTAAATTTTAATTGTGGGAGTGCCCTTGTTATGTACGTATATGATACGACGCTATGTAGTAGTATCTATTCAAGACTATAAAAAGTTTTTCAGTTTTATTAAACTTATTTATTATACATTCGGAATTTTTGACCTGCGCTATTGTTATAAGCAGAGACAGGGTTATATGCAAAGTGCATATATTTTATTTTTTCCATATCTTTAATTCTAGCCCATACGTAGACGTATTACACTAATTTAAGTTAAATAGCGCTAATTGGTGATTGCATATATTGCATATTTAGGTATTTCTATGCATATTTTTACAAAAGTTGCACAGATTGGATATTTAGGCTTTTTCTTATCCTTTCTATTAATAAACATTCCTAGTAATTCCTAATGTAGATCGACAACGGACAATTCTCAGAACGATAAATCTTTTATATTGGTTTCTCTTATACTTCTTTCCAAGAACTGCACGTGTTTAATTTCGCTTAGCAGAAGGGATGTGGTAAATAAGTTTTATTATTATTAATTCCCAAATAAACTATTCATTCATCGAATATCTTTGAGCGAAACGGCATGTAATTGTGTTACGCTTTTAGGAACAAAATTTCTTTATGGATTAAGCCGTATCCTGAACTGGTAAAGGATGGCGAAAAAATATTTTGTAAACTGGTAAGTTTAATTTTACTAAAAGCTTTACAATTGTTTTTAAATTCTTTAACTTTTGATATAAAATAACGATTGTTGTTATAGGTGTCTTGTAACAGAAAATACCTGATTGATCAACACGCTAAAACTCCATCACATATATTGGAAAATGTGAAAAACTAAAGCGATCCGCATGTGTGCAGCTATCTATATATCAATGTGTAGCATCAACTTCACGAAACTCAGAACAAGAAGAATATAATACGGATCTGTATAACGCATTAATTTCGTCTAACATACCATTAGCAAGATTAAATGTTAATTTGAAATCATTCCTGCAAAAATATTGCAAACATAATATACCTGGCGAAAGTACCTTACAAAAAAATTATGTCACATCTTGCTACCAGCAAACAATGGCAGAACTTCAAGAATTCGTAGGGAATAATTTTATTTATATCATGGTAGATGAAAGTACGGATAAGTGTGGCCGTTATATTGCCCATTTATTAACAGAAATTCTTCATGAAGATATTGTAGGTAAATCATATTTAATTTATTGTAGAGGACTTCAAAAAAACAAATAATGTGACAATTGTCCAATTCGTTCAAGAAGGTTTACCAAATTTCTTTTTACCTGGAAGTATACCTTGTGAAAAAATTTTACTATTGCACCGTACATTATAAAAGCCGCGCAAAATTTAAATTTTTTTTATAGTAACATTATTCATACCACTTGTTTAGTTCATGGGTTCAATCGTGTATCCGAAGACATTAGGAATCAACTTCCTTTGATTAATGATTTAATTAGCAATATCAAAAAGTATCTTAAAAGGCACCTTTACGAATCCAATTTTATAAGGAGCGACTTTCCGGTGTTAAGTTACCTTCTGAACCGGTTATTACGAGATGGAGTACATGGTTAGGCGCTGCAATTTTTTACGCCGATAATTTTGAAGGAATAAAAAATGTAATTCATGAAATCACTGTTGACTGCATTGCTCTAGATAACTGTAAAGAGATAGTAGCATCAACGGAATTGCTACAAAACCTTTTGTATATTAAGTCAAATTAAACCATTGTTTCAAGTTCCATTCGTAAACTAGAAACGCTAGGGATGTCGCTCTCGATATCAGTCGAAATAGTAGGCGAATTTGATATGCTATGTAAGAAGGTTAAGGGTCCAATAGGTAATTCTATATACGATAAATTTAAGAAGTGGTAAATAAAAATGCGGGGTATTTGAAATTGAAGAAAGTTAAGAAAATTTTGGAAGGTGAAACAGTAAACGATTTCGACTTTAATTTTAGTTTAGAATGTATTGCAAAGTTAAAAAAAAGCACGAATTACATCTGTGGATGTTACAAGAAGCTTATTTATTTCGAAATATATGTATTCTGATAGAAGACAAAACTGTCTTTTATACAATTTTCAAAAACATTTAATTATAAATTGGTTTAGAAATATTTATTTATTTTAGGTAAACATTTTGGATATTGTCGCAATATTTTTGCATATATGCCACAGGTTTATGCATATTTTCTCAAAAATCGATGCATATATATGCGCATATATTCCAGTTTCTCTTTGCATCTAATCCTGCCTCTAATAATACGTATTTGATTCCATGTATATCTACAAAGTTCCTCTATTTAATTGTCAGACTGTGCAGATATTAAACTTACGTTATAAGAACAAATCCGTTGAATCAACTACATACATAAATAGACATCTACGTCTAATCAATCGCCGCAATTCTTTTTTTTATGCTATTTTTCTATTTCGCTCCACTACGAACCATTCTTTTTATTCCCATCATATCCGACCCTTCTATCTTCTATATCCCTTATCTTTCCTTTTTTTCCGGCTATTTTCTATCTGTTTCCGTCCCTGCCATAGCTCTAGGACATCGTGAGTCTGCGATTCGTTTAAAAATCATGGGAGATCGTTATGGACGTGACCGGAATGCCGAGCTTTATATTTCACCGGCACCCATAACGTCCAATTATGCTTAATTGATGTACGCCGATCAATAGCCTGGAATGAATTCTAATTTCATCCGATTAAAATTGTCTCGTCTTCGACGCTCCGTTCTTCTTGTTCTACTCCTGCTGCTTACGCTTCAATACCGCCTTCCATGCCTCTTGCCGTCCTTGTTGCGTAAACGAAAGCGGGAACATTTCGCCTTTTTTTTCTGGAACGTATTGGAGAGGGATTTGAATTAAACGAAATCGTCAAATAGTAGGCAAGACATCGTAGTAAAGAATGCTGGCGGATTCTAATAAAAACTCAATGTAAGGTAACGGGTGGTAATAAGGTCCTCCTAACAATTGATTTAAAAAAAAAAAAAAGCGGTGCGATCTCGGCAGCATTTAATTTTACTAAATAAGAACCATGCATGTTTCACATAATAAAATAAAATGTTTATCCCAATAATACAACAGTAAATACTTTGACTTTGAGCCTTATTACCTGTTATTCTTAGAAATAAGGTTCGTATAACAGTAGTAAACTTGAAGCATTAAAAAGATGCACACCTAAAACTTATTTAGTACGTAATCTCTTACTAATTGTATGGCATACAATTTGGACAAAGAAACTCTTCATCAGCATCATCCCACAAGGCCCACAAATTCTTCATGGGCCCAAGATTCACACTCGGGGCATTTTCGCATGTCTGCCACCTACTCTGTGTAGCAGGTTACATACTTCCATTTCACCTCGACTGTGTAAGGTTTGGATGTGGAAGGTTTAGGCTTTTGTTTTTGGCTAATTGATGAACGCGGTTGTGAAGATTTATCATAGAACTATAGCGATTGGTCCCCTCTAAAGACACCTTAAGTTTTACATATGGAGGTGTTTTTGCTCTTATGTAACTAAATCTGGTACTGGTAAGACTTCAGAAAAACTATCTTCTGCTGTATTTACCTTTTGGCGTAATGTTTCTAATGTGAGGTAGTCATCTGCATCATAATCTGAGTCAACTTCTTTATTCAGGTGCATCAAGCCGGTAAGTTGGCAAGCGAGGTACAAAGGCTTCAACTCGCGGAATATCTTTATCGAAAGGACGAATGCCAGTACTCCTAAATCCACTGGCGATATTTGATATCGCCATTGCTTTTTCTCATGTTGGAAAAAACACGTCAGAAAATCGTTCGCTATTTAAGTCACGAGAACGATCTTTGCCCCAATACTTACTTCTTTATCCATGGGCCGCAACTCATGGGTGGTGTTAGAAGGAAGCCAGTATGAATTCCATTTTCTTCAGCTTTTTCGAGACTATTGAAATGTTTAAATGACATTTTGCCCCATCAAAAATTAAAATTATGAGTGGTGCGGACATACACTAGGGTGACAAAATAAAATAGACACCTACTAATTAAAAAAAAGATTCTATTCTTGTTATATATACAAAATATTTTAAAATTTTTAAATTAGACTAATATTTTGTCGATCCACCTTTACTTGCGTGAAGTGCTGCGAATCTATTAAATAATTAACGGTATCTTCTGGAATATTTAACCACTATTCTGTAACAGCTGCTACGAGTTCTTCCTTATTGCTGGGTTTTCGGGGTCGTTCCGCCATATTTGTCTAGATTATGTGCTAAACATTCTCTATCGGATTCATGTTTGGTGATTGGCCTGGCCATGGTAAAATCCGAATCCCCTGTTCCTCTTTCCATGTGGTTGTTGTTCTTGCTTTGTGGCAGGGTGCTCCATCCTCCATAAAAGTGGCGTCTTCTTTAGATAAAATGGCGTTGTCGAGTATCGGTAGTAGTCTTTCTGTTAATATTTAGATATATTTTGCCGCATTTATATTTCCGTCGCAGATTACTAATTGCGATCCTCCACCATACCATATCGCGCCCCACACCATGATGTTCACACCGCCGTATTTCACCGTCCGATGCAAAAAATTGTCGGCCAGTTGCTGTGACAAACGTCTCCATACCCACGTGCGACCGCCATCATTGAATTGGCAGTATCTGCTTTCGTCAGAAAAAATGACAGACCGCCAAAACTCTTCGGGCTTCGTTCGCATTTCGATTACCCAAGCCATTCGGCGCCGTTTTTGGAACGCCGTAAGGAGAGGTTTTTTCTTTGAAGAAATCTTTTATCCGCTAGTCGGATCAACTTCTTTTCTAAATCAGGGGGTTTCTCTTTATTCAGTATTGATTTTCTTGCCATTTTTCGATCTGAATTGTCTGTCTTCAAATTGTTTCTCAAAAGTCTTCTTGGTATACTACACCTCTGTTCAGCATACACTGGAGATTTACCTTTTTTCAGTAAATTTAGTGCCTCTATCAACATATTTTGTGTACAATACCCTCATATTTCCATGTTTCCCTTGCCTATAGTCTGGAAAGAAATTTTGTGAATTCTCTGTGCAGATATTAAGGCCCGAGCCTTATTATCTGTCGTGTTAGTTCAACTTTTTTATGCTTTTAATTAACTGAAAAAACGGCAAATTACTTACGAATGTAACGGATTTTTAGAACACCCACTTCTTGAAAATAACTTTTCTCAGAATAAATTTTCTGCTGAGATTATAACGAGTACAATCCTTCAACTACAGATGGCACTTGATGGGTTTTAAAATCAGTTTTAATTAAATAAAATCATCCGAATCTTATTGCCACCCGGCACCAATCACCGAAAAGACGACGCATTGGTTCTCCATATAACCTGAACCAACTCTTGTCGTTGAAATCACACAAACCCCAGTTTCGGAACGAAACAAAATCGTAACGCATCGATATTTGAACTATCGGCAGCGTTTTAATTCCAATGCTCGCTTCCCAAAACTAAATTACGTCACTTAATCAGATTCCCGATGGCAAATGGCGTAAACAACATTTCGAACGCTGCCGCGCCATCTATCGGGCAAAATACTGCGCCGTTTCACATAATTACTCAGGGTAGTTAGACTGGCAAGCGTCCCCTTCCCTCGATTCTAACGCGAACAGACGAGTGAAAAGGGGACGGAATGTTGGAAAACGAGTACGCAATAATGAATTCACTTTAATATAATATCCAATGGAAGGGGACAACCGATTCTGACGAAGAGGCGAACTGCCGGCAGCTCGACGTGCGATAAAATCGGAAAACAATTAATTTTCTGTTCGAGGTTTCGGGAGGAATTTTAAATGTTCCCATGGAATGATTGAGGATGAACGTTGGTGAAGTTGAATTGGTTTTAAAAAAAAGGGAAGAGAAAACGAATCGGGAATGACAATACCTATGATGTCTTTATTTTCTGCAGCTTTGGTGTCATCAACATATTTACAGTCGCGTGCAAAATAATAGTAGTACTCTAGAACGGAAATCAAATCGGTATACAAAGTGAACCTTTAGAACCTTTAGAATCTTTGCTATGTAATCACAGATGCCCCATGGGTTAATGTAATATATTAATTTGAAATAACATACACAACTGGAAATCCCCAGTAGAACTGATGCGGTACTATCAGTCATAAGTTATCTATATTTAAATTAACTATAGCAGCTGCAAAAAGGCATTTGTGTTAACGTGTTTTACTTAAAAGATTTATTACTATCATTTTAACAACTACAATTTCCATTTTCACTATTTTTCAATTTGATGTATTAGCAAAAGGGGCCTCAGAAGGTATTGTATTGAAAACCAACAAAATCTAATTAAAAAGATATGCAGCGAAGGAAACTCTTATAAATTCGTACAAAATACTCTTTGGCTATTCTACCAAAAATGATTACGAATGCCTTAGAATGGGAAAATAAAAATAAAATTAGGGGAAGAAAAAAGCTAAACGTCAGAACAGCATAAACCCTTTATTACTTCTACGAGTATAGTAAGGAAATTAGGATTTAATATTAGCGCTTGAATTGTTAGAATGAGATTAATAGAAGCCAATTTGCACGCTAGAATACCTATAAAAGTTCTACTTCTTAATAAAACGCGTATTGCAAGGTGTCATCAAGATTGGCGTCAGTTAAATGGCACAATATCTTATGGTCCGACGCAACCAAGATAGAATTATTCTGTAATAAAAATCGACCTGTACAGGCCAAATTTCTCCCTCAATATACCAAGAAGACCGTAAAACATGATGCCAACAATCCATTAATGATATGGAAGTGCTTTTCCTGGTCTGGGAAGGGCCAATTTATAGAATAAACGAAATCATGGCTCCAGAAGTGTATCTCACCATTCTGAGAGATATAATGTTACTTCATGTAGAGGTTGAGATGCCAATTTGTTGATGATGCATGATAATGATCCGAAGCATACGGCCCGAAGAGTTTAGAATTGGTTAGATGAGCATAATTTAATGTAATGCGGTGTCCTGGGTAAAAGCTCGATCTTAACACGATTGAAGATCTGTGGATAGACGTTAGGAAACGTACACAAGCTGCTAAGCCGTTGAATAACCGAGAATTGTGAGATGTGGTTCACAGGAACTGGAGATCCATTCCAATGGAGAGGTGACAACGCCTAGAATCTATCCTCATCTAATTTTGGAATATTAAGTATCTCACAATGATGAATAATTTTCCTACAATCTAGTCATCAAAATCTTCAGTTGCATATGCATTTTGACATATTTCAGATGACTTCGATTTTTCGCAAAAAACGTAAGGAGTACGTACCCCTTTGAAAATTCGTCAAAATTTCGCTCATCCTGGATTTGGTTCATGGCTCATCGAATGATATATTCAATCATACCAAATACGATTTTTTTTTCTTTTAATACTATGTCCTTTATACCTTGCGGTGTCGGACTATTTTATCTTATCTTTATTTTTATCTTCCACAGGTTCCTGTTCTGAGCCAGTTGTTTGGCTTCAATACATTCCATACTTCTCTTTTCCAATGTTCTATGCACCTGCTCCTTCCAGGTGCTTCGGGGTCTACCAATTCTGTTTTTGCCCTCTGTTTTGGCTTCAAATATCCCCTTTGTGATTCGATCTTCTTCCATTCTGTGTAGATGTCCAAGCCATCCCAGTTGTCTCTCTTCTATGACCACTTCTACTGGTTTGATACCCAGACTATTAGTGATTGTAGTCTTTCTGATTCTGTCTCTTCTAGCTGCTCCTTCCATTCTTCTTAGGAATCTCATTTCCATGGCCGTAACTCTGCTTTTGATTCTATTCGTGGTTATCCATGACTCACTACCATATGTTAATGTTGGTCTGACCACTCTTTTGTACACCTTTGTCTTTATTTTTTTTGGTATTTCTCTTTTATCCAGAAACGAATTTCTCAATATGTTATATATTTTTGCGGATTTCCCTATCCTCTCATTTACCTCTTTCTCTATTCTCCCATTGTCTTCAATGATTGTTCCTAAGTAGTTGGAACTTTTAACTTGTTCCAATGCTTTTTCCCCGATTTTGATGCTATGTTTTCGTTCTTCTGCTGCTATTATCATTGTGTTTGTTTTCCTCGTGTTTATCTTCATGTTTATCTTTGTTAGTTCTTCTTGGTATATCTTCAAGTTTTGCTCTAATATCTCTTCCGAGTGTGCTATCAGTACCATATCATCTGCAAACATTAGTTCCTGTGCGTTAATTGCATTCATTTTCCAGTTTCCTTTACTTTCATATTTTTTCCTTTTTGTTTAGTTTTTTTAACAGCGTCGTCTATTAATATACAGAATAACAATGGGCTCAATACGCATCCCTGTTTTAATCCAATTTGCGATTCGAATTCAGCTGATTCTGTATTGGAAGTTCTCACCTTATTCTTATTGCTTTTATACAATGCCTTAATCATCTCTATCATTCCTTTCTCTAAATCTCTCCTTTCCAAGCTCTGCCATACATGTTCTCTTCTTACCGTAACAAAAACTTTTTTAAGATCTATAAAACATATATGTATTTCCTTTCCTTTCCTTTCCCTATTAGTTTTTCTCCTAATTGTCTGATTACAAATATTAAGTCCTGGGTGCTTCTTCCTTTTCTAAATCCATGTTGAGTATCTTCTAGTGTTGTTTCCAGTTTCTCGCGGAGTCTTTTTTCTAGTATTCTTGTCAATACTTTTCCTAGCATACTAGTTAATGTTATTCCTCTATAGTTTGAGCATTCCTTAGAGTCTCCCTTTTTGTATATGGGCATAATTATTCCCATATTCCATTCCTTAGGTATTTCTTTTTTTATTATAATGTTGTTTAAGAGGTCAAGTAGTTTCATCATTCACCCTTGTATTCGTTTCTTTTTAAATAAATTTACACATGAATAAAGTTTCTATCGAGCGAATGTCGACCTCCGACCCCTATTAATGTTTCGTTTTTTTTTTCGTAATTAAAAGCGCACAGAAAAAAAAGCAAAATAATACGACAAGAACAAAAAAGAAACGATTTGAACAAGTATGACGTTCATTACTTTCTCGTCCGGTCCGTCCGGCTTTATTTGAATAATCGCCGCAGCTTTATTATCCACGCGACGACCAAATTAGCGTAATTTCTCTTAACATCGTTCATCTGGGCCGCGGCGACGAATCGCAGCTCACGCGGCCACAGCTTACGGAACTACTACGACCGCCGAGACAGCGTCCGCAGCTCGCCGGAGGTTCGTTCCGAAATAACGAACCGGGACTGCAGTCGTAAATTAACGTCGCGATTAGTTATCGTTAATTTATTTCGCAGTCATTACCACTTTAAAAGATCTAGACCGTCATAAAATAGATAACCGCAGACCGCCGCTCATACATAAATTCCGAGGATGAAATTTCGCGCAAAAACAATTCGCCAACTTTATAAACATAAATTCTCTAATTCGGTTCCCGTTTTTTTTTTGACGCAAGATAGGAAAGTGCGCGTCTTCTACGGTTGGGTTAGGTTTGTCGGAGCGAAAGGGATGCAATTTATATAGGATACGGTTTACGATGTAAAAAGGATTGTGTGGATTTGGATGAAAATAGTTGCGTGTAAATGTGAACTTCTAACACGCATTGATTCTACGGTCCTATCGACGCTGCTTAATCTTTTATGCGTATAATATTACATTTGTCCACTGCAATACAACTTGTAGCAGATCTGCCGTAAATAAGGGATTCCAGCAAGTAATTGCATCAGTTATATTTTCTAATCCGATCGATCATCGCAATCCTGGAAGCTGTATAGCAATATTGTGCTTCTGGGTTCTCGCGCGAGAAAAAAAAAACTCTGCGATGATCACTTGTAGCATTTTTTCCCATAAAAGAATTTTACATTGTTTTGAGAAGTACCGCTGCTAGTTTCAGTTTCGTTCGACAGTTCATTAGTTTCTTCTGTTTCTTCTCCCCCACCAAGTTCAATTTCTGAGTCTGTTTCATGTTCACTTTCTTCATAACTGTCCTCATTTATACTGTTTTGGTCACTAATGTCTTCACCTTATACCTCTTTATATCATGCTAATAAAGTGCTCTCATGATCAGGATCGCCTCACCGAACCGTTTTGGATGTGATAGGATTTTTACTCGTTATTTTGTGCAAAAAGCGCAACTCAAATACTAGCGTTAGCACCGTAGACCGGTCCCTGTGACCGCTTCATAACTTTGGCCGTGTTTTTATTGCGTACCGAAACAAGTATCGACTTCAACTTTTTGCGGCATACTGGCAATGCACTCATTTGAAGGTAACGAGAAAACGGATCCGTGGTATTAAAGTGAGGATAAGATAAACAAAAATAGAAATCCTCTGCGGTCACTGACCTGCACTACGGTGGCTAAGAGTTAAAGTATCGCTATATAATGTAAAGTAAATACATGGATAATAAATAATATACGTTTCATAGTTGCCGCATCCTGTACAAAGATACTTGATTTAGTGTAACACCATGGTGTCATTCGATCATGCTACGATATTAACACATGGGTTAGAAATTTCGAAAAGTCGGGTTCAGTTTAAAAAAAAGAAAACAACCAACGAACTCAACAAACCCCAGAAAACTTTGAAGCCGTTCGGGCGTCAGTTGCAAGAAATCGAAAATCGTCTGCTGAATGCTCCACAATGATTTGAAGTTTTACCCTTACGAAATCCATTAGACGCCCGCTAGCAATTCTGTATGTTAATGGTTGAAAGAACTGAGACTTGCTTCCATCTGAACGGATATGTCAATAAACAGAATTGCAAGTATTGGGCAACTGACAATCCTCATTAACTGCAAGAAACATGTTCCCTGTTCAATGTGAGGTGTGACCTCTTCGAGGGTGATCGTGACGATATGTTTAGATGCTCGAAACGTTTCTTGCTAAGCACGACCTTGATAACCTTTAATTCTAGCTAGATGGAGCCAAGGCATCACCGGCTGCCATGCGACAGATTTTTGATAACCTTTTAATTGTAGTGACATTTATTGGCCTCAAACGTCACAAGATTTGTTAGTGTACGATTTTTTCCTGCGGATCCACCTATACAAATCTCAGTATTTGCTTCCAGGAATGCATACGTTTAAAGGCATATCGTCTTATACGCATTGTTTTTAAAAATTGATGAGACACTTAATGATATACAATTTATATTTTTTCTATTACAAAAAATCTGGTAACTTTATTAGCTTTACATCTGTAGGAATTCATTCAAAATTTTCCATTTCCCTTTACCATCCTGGATGAAAATTAAATAAGCACAAATCAGATCTAACGAGTTACTCTTTGTTTTAGGATAAATGGCTCTTTGAGCAACAGTCAAGATAATATTATTGTTTTTTAAAAAGTGTGAAGGGCTTCAGCCAAATCTTATTGTCATATGTTAAATTTCAACTGTATCTAGTTAATGGCTCGATAATAAACATTTGTGAGATTGCAACACTTACTAGATGTGATGTGGAAATTTGTAAATTCTACATACAAAAATTTTAGAGAAAAAAAATAATATTCCCGATTGAAAAAACCAACAGACTGCCCTAATACGAAATAATAAGGAAAAAAGGAGACCTGAAATTTACACTGAGTACTGCTGTCAGACGGTGGCTAGCAGTTTCCTGAACCGGTCCACACCTGTTTTACGTATATACATTCCTACACCATGGTTATTCCACAAGGTGGTGAGCAAAAGTCTGTCTTGCAAAACGCTTAGTGGCAAACCATGCCTTGGTGGGTCTTCAGCAACACCCAATCTTCTGGGTGTGAACATCTTCAGCTGCTGAATATATGTAATTTACACCCAGTTCGGTAATGATTAGTTAATTCTATTCAAAACCAAACTAATTCATTTATTGTAACTTTCATGTATTTTGCATGCTGTAATAAATAATAACATTCACTATCTTTATTGCTTTTATCCTTCTTTCCCTGTTGTTTTCTATAACGAGAACCATAGAAAAAGGACTTTTAGAACTTCACAATAATGTAATACAGTTTCAAACCAATTATTAAAATCGATTAAAGTCGAACTTTTATTCTATCTACTTCCGTTCAAGAATTAGCTGACAAAAACCAAAAATCTGTGAATTCTCGAAGGGGTGTTTCACTCCCTTAGAGTAAAAACAAAAAATTTTTATTTTCGAGTCTCAACATACTTTACTTACCTACCGAGATCCATTAAATTCTGAATTTAACACCATGTAACCTTTCCTTGTTAGTACAGTGGCAATGCGGATAAAATACTTGCTATGGCTAGTAAAAAAAAAAAACAAGAAATTACACGTTGATTTGGGAAACCTGATCCCACCATACGCGGCAAATACCACATGATTTTTCATCGACATGATAATAAACAGAAATCGAATGTACGTATCTAGAACCTCAATTTCAACGCCAACATATGCATACACATGCAGCCCATCCGCTTGCTAGTGTGTCAATTAAATTAAAAATTGATTTACTCGCCCAACTAGCAGTGCGGACCTACGTATAACAGGCGAGTAACAAGAGAACGGTTGCCAATTTAATGACACGTAACCGTGCCGTGAATTAAAATATTATTTAAAATATATTCTCCGGCGGAAAATTTAATGGCAATGCATTTACAAATAATGTTTTTTTAATCAGCTAAAAACGTCGACAGCATCGTCATTAAAACAGACATTCGCCCTGCACATTATTGGTAATGGATTGCGCGTTATTTATATATCGCTATAGCACGTTTGCTTGTCAATAATATACGCTGGAAATAATGACGACAATTTATCAAAACGAAATTAACATATTTCCGATTTACTATACTTATTCCCTCCAGGTGAATAAATATATTTGCGTTGGCTGTTTTTAATTTAATTTATTTATTCGTGTAGCGATGTTACATCATATAACATTATTAATAGTTGGAAATATAAAAGTATATACAAGTAGGTGTAGATGGATGTGTATTTGTACGTATACCGCTGTGTGAAATAAATTGTTATATAAAATTTAACAACTTCTGCATAATTGGCTAGCAAAAATATTCGAATTGAATACGATATACATACATGTAAAATATCAATAGATTCATTTGTAACGTTTAAATTATGTATGTATTTTAGATAATAAAAGGAAACAAATAATTTAATTAATTCCTAATTTTGAAACTTCAAATACGTTAACCGTTTATTATTTTTTAATTATTTATTTTTACACGAACGTAAATTTGAAATTATAAAGTTTTCCATTGCTTATATGCATTGTATTAAATTTAGGCACGGTATTTACCCAGCCTATTTGTTTAGATTGGGATTTGTGGAATCAGTCACTGTGGCTATGAAACGGCTGATCTGAATGACATTTTTCTTAGTTGCGCTTCGCACAGAAGTACTATTCACTCATTTATTAACCTTTGAATCTCACTAAAGTTCCCATTGCCTACTTCTGCGCATGTGCACTCTTCCTAATATTTTCAATATGTATTTCCACTTCAAATGCAAGCTTTTAGGCTCAACTCATGCTATACTGATAAGGCACACGTTCGTGCAGTTGATGAGGGTTGTCAGTTGCCCAATACTTGGTTTTTCTGGCATGGTATCCGTAATTTACCTGAAAGATGGGTGAAATGTGTAGAAGTCAATGACCAATATTTTGGATAAAAGAATTATTTTTTCTTTTAAGCAAAAAGGAACCGAAAAAGCTTATGCGTACACCTGGTATAGGATATCGTATTTGAAACAAAGAAAATTTAATCCGGTGTGATATGAATTTAAAAGTATTCTTCGTGAAAATTTCGAAGTGGTAGTTTCATTGCTCGAGAATGGCGATCGGACTTTTCATATGTAATTTTTTTCTTTTCTCCTTTTCTTTTGCTCCCTTTAGACGAATGGTAGCTGAAAACGATTCCGATCCTCTCATCGCAAACTTTACCAATATAATTACGTTTTCGTATGCGGATTCGGTTCTTCTCCGAGGAGTCTCTTCGGGAGTTTGTTCATTTTTTCGCCTCCGCTCCTCCCTAAAGGATGCGCCGAGTTTGTTCCGCATAAAGAAAAACCAATTCCCAAAGTGTTAGCGCACTTTTTTCCGACGAAACTCGGACCGCTGAGGGTCTCACGCTTCCGCTGCATAATAAAGTCCGGGCTTAGCCGGACGAGAACCTTAAACTTTTGCTTATTTATCCGACGCCGCCGGATGTAAACGGATCTCATTATTAACCGGGGCGAGCTGGTGTCGAGGTGGGGCGGGAAATCGTAAAAGTTCTGCGGATTCGTGTATCAGGTGAAGTGAATTCCGGTTGGGGAATTTCCTTTTCTTCCCTTTTTCTGAGAAGCTAAGCGTATGCAAATTATAAAGATGGCTGTGGACTGTTTCCAGTTTTATTAGACTGTTCTTTTCGGATATATGTGGATACAGGGATGGTGTTTCGTAAATGACAGTGCAGTTGGTGGAAATCAGTGTCGCTATTACCGACAGATTACCTCTTTATGTCTGCGTAAAATGGTTAACAATATTAACATTTTTATATGTCTCCATTGCCCGGTAGCGAGAACAATAAGGGGTTCTCTTATCGGTGCGTCATAAGAACCCTTGTGAGGGTTTTAAACAGGGGAAAGAATGACGTCCTAGCTCAAACCGTTCCGACGCTACAGCACGTCAAAGTTAGATTTTTTTTGTCCTTTCGAGATATATTTCTTCGCTTTTTCTCGAAAGTCGCGGAACTGCAATCGCCCAAATCTCGTTAACGGTTAAAGATATTGAAGTGTGCTAAAAAAATTCTTGTTCAGCGCGTGAAAATCTACCCGATAGAATGGTATCTCAGTTGTGCGTTGTCGCAGCACTACCGCTCTGTGTTCATTTTAAAGATATCAACGCGTACTTTCGCACGGCGTAAGCCAGAATCCTCTATCTCTAACCGTTTAGGAGCCACAGCGCTTCAAAATTTGAGAGTTATGCATGTTTATAAATTTTCAAACCTTAAACGCGAATTTCTTCCAAATGATTGCAGATAGCAAGGTGAACTATTGTTTATTGTAATCTACAAGAAAAAGCGCGTCTTTTGATATATCACTCGACCCCATTAGAAGCTCATTTAAGAAGTTGAGTTTTGCACCCTCCCAACCTTCTAACGTCCATATCTCTTAAACGGTTAAAGCTAGTGGGATGAAATTTCTCAGGCGTAATACACGCATATATGGCCACGTTCCGGTAGGGTCAAAACCCCGAAATTCGACCTTCGATTTGTCGGGTCGAAAAAATTTCATCGTTTTGGTCAGAAAAAACTGCGACGTTTCTGCTGCGCGTTAACGGGAAGAGTTAGACGTTCGCTTGTCGGCGCGTCGTAAGGACCCCTACGAGGGTTCTGAACAGGCGAAGGTACGACATTCTAGTTCAACCCGTTCCTATGCTATAGCACGTCAAATTTGGAAAATTTGTTTACCTCTTTTTCAACTTTGACGGGCCGTAGCTCTTAAACGCTTAGAGACAGTACGCTGGGAGCAGCCGAAATCGATTCCGCGGATATTTTTCAATCGGAAATGATCTGTTTCGTTCGTGACAACGGCATCGTTAATGCGCGACACGAGCAAACGTGGAAGGATGTCGTTTTTCGAAAATCGCGAAACTTCATATATCTCGTTAACGCTTGGAGATATCGAAGTTTGCTAGAACATTTTTTGTTCAGGGCGTCAATATCTACCCGATAGGATGGTAAAAGCGGTCATTTTCGAACGTCGATATTTTGCCGAAATTCCGCGATCGTGAATTCGTATCTCGGTTATGCGTTGTCAAACAGAAATCCTCTATCTCTAACCGTTTAGGAGCTACAGCGCTTCAAAGTTTGAGAGTTAAGCATTTCTAGAAATTTTCAAACCTTAATTACACGAGATTTTGGTAACCAAACCTTGACGCTTCCGATGTTGTCATTTGACAGTTCCATCGGTTGAATTCCGCCAGTGCAATGCAGCTACTACATTCTTAACGTGAATGAAATATAGCTGGTTTACAAGTGAAGGTGACAATTACAGACCATAGAAGTACGCGAAAATGGAATGTATCCGTTGCGTCAATGTCTAACCGAATTGAAGTTTTTGTTCTAAATCTAACGAAGTCTATGTGTCCTCCAGACGCTGGTGTGGTGATTCGTTAACTTCTTCGAGAGTTAACTTATTATTATTATAACAAGAATACTTAGTATTTACCAAGGCAAAGCGTGGTTGGCTATTATTTCGACAGCAAGATGCCAATAACATTCGCACGCTATTGCTCGACGAGTAGACGTGACGAGATTGCAGCCTGCCGAAGATAGCTAATTCCATCGCGGCTATCGACGTACGTGTCCGCTTTGCGAAAACGACCGCGTCGGCGAAATTAACTTTGCACGTGCCGAACGAAGGGCGTTACACGATTTCCTTTCGTACACCTGTGTGCAACCAAGGGGCGCGGAGGAGACGAAAACGGACGCGTTCTCGCGTATCAATGTACGAAATTCGCCTGGATTATTTACGATCGAAGACCAGACCACCTTGCCGTACACACACACACATGTCAGATTCACTTACCTGTTGCGGTTAGCGATGTAAAGCGCGCGGTGTTGGTTACCCGTAATGCAGTATTAATACGTCTCTATGCGAGCACGAATGATGCAACGGAACG
Source organism: Trypoxylus dichotomus (assembly GCA_023509865.1). Classification (NCBI taxonomy): domain Eukaryota; kingdom Metazoa; phylum Arthropoda; class Insecta; order Coleoptera; family Scarabaeidae; genus Trypoxylus; species Trypoxylus dichotomus. The sequence continues at coordinate 58,324,812 of CM042078.1, forward strand.
AGGCGACATTTCGCGCTATAGCGTTAGCCGGTGTTGCGAGCAAAATTAGCGATGACATGCATTATGGATCGGGAACAACGCGTTAGCGAATTGTAATTGGGTGTAGCGTGTATCGAAACAAGGACTTACCAGGGAGAATTTCCAACAATTTATGACTGACGCTGGAAATGTGGAAATTGTATTGAAAGTTGCACTGAAGAAATTATACAAAATATGTAATAATAAATTGTGCTTATGTTTCTGCTGTTCAATTTAACGGCAACTAGTACGTTGTAATACTAGGTATTCCCAGTAAATACATTGCTGCACAATAAAGATAGAAAAAAAGGTTCCCATTTGCAACCAATTTATTTAAAGAATATTCTAATTCTGCCTGTGCTATATCCGTAGATGTCGGTCTCTCTGAATGACGGCGAACATCGCATATATATATACGAGGGCAACCTGAAATGTTTCATTGGTCGGTATGGGCAACTTTTTTATGGCAACTGTCAAAATTTCAGACGTCTACTATCAAGAGTGCGTTTTGTATAGTAAATCAGGCGGTTTCGTAAAAATTGATAAAATCGTATTTCGTGCAGTGTTAAACACTTCTGGATGGCTGGGAGACCGACCACGGAAATTCGAAATACTTTGCTAGAGGTTCATGGTGCATGTATTCCATCATCTTCGACCATCAGCTTCTGGGTGGCGAATTCAAACATGGCCGCACAAGCATAAGTGACGAACTACACAGTGGACCCCCTGAAATGGTCGAAAAGATTCATGATGTCGTGTTAGTCGATCGCCGATTGAAGCTGAGAGAGATAGCAGAGAGAAACTGAATAAGTTGCGCTACGAATTAGTCTCTCATCTTCCATATTCACCGGACCTATCCCCCAGCGACTTTTTCCTATTCCCAAGCCTGAAAACATCACTGGGAAGAAAAATATTTGCCCCGAATGAGGAGGTTGTCGCTGCTGGGAGACTACATTGAAAAATAAAGATAAAAAACCACACCAATACCGTATTTTTCTTGTCGATTCCGGAAACATTTCAGACCGCCCTCGTACTTATATATTTATACGATTAATTTATTATCTATATATACTCAAAAACTTTTACAATAATGGCTTATAGCGATAACTTATTGCATACATCCTGATGTGTTCATGCTACTTCAGAAGTATTCATTCCTTTACCACGAGTAGCTTGCTGTAGAGTACTCTTATGTTAATCTTCGAAGAGTTATTAGGTAACCTTCTTTTCTCAATAGCCGCTAGATTAACGTTGGTCGTCGGAACTAACTTTGAGGCGGCAAGGTAAGGCAACGGAGGGCGGCGGAAACATCGGTGGTTTTAGATTATAGTGCGAAAGTTAAGAAACGCGAATTTAACGCCAAAAGTTGGGCGCAACTTCTGCGATTCCGGCAGTTCTGAACCGGAGGGGTTAGAATGGAAAGAAGAAAAAAGTTCCAAGCACCGACCGACCGACCGGTTTTATAGGGGGTGAATACATTAAGTCGCGCCTTTGCTTTATGATGTTAAACCAAGTTGTTGATTACGCTTCTAATTCACATAAATTTAATTATGAGTTCGAGCTAACTTTTCCGCTTCTCGATACGCTCTCGTGGATTTCGCGGCCGTTAGAGGGCGCTACCGCGCCGAATAGTGACGGTATGTGGATCGAGAGTACGAGAACCAGGTTTCTCGACTATTACACCGGTGATTACTGGAGTTTTATAAAGTCGTCATGTTTATTATATATATGTATATTATTATAGAAAAAAAGTAAATTGTATGCCATTAGGTGTTCCGCAAAGGAATTGAACATATCCATAAGGCAATAGCCTCTTTAACAGGAATGCATACTCCTGGAAGAGAGTGCTAAAATTTTGCCTAGCACGTTAAAACATTTCCATGGGTATCACGGTAATTTTTACGAGGGTTGTCTTTTAAGTTTTACATATAGATTTGGAATAAAACAGTAGATATCTTTTAAAGACTTTATTGTTTTTCAAAGTATTCTCGACGAAGGTTAACGCAGTTTTGCATGCGTTCGAACTAATTCTAGAAACAACTTTTCCACTCGCTAGTTGATACAGTCAAAATTGCGTATTTGAAGGCATTGACTGCTCTCTCTGAAGACTGGATCCGTTGACCTCGCAGTCCGTTCTTGATCTTTGGAAAGGTAAAGAAATCGTTGGAACTTTGTTCCGAACTGTACGGAGGATGGTCTAACAATTCGACGTCTTGTTCTACTTTCTCACTTTTTAGGCACTTTGCCTGTCACTATACCCATCTTTTACTTGGTCTGCCTACACATCTTCTTCCTAAACATTTATAAAATCTCGCTCTGGCTGGCAAATTCGCCACTTCATTCGTCCTATGTCTTCCTTCTACTTACTTTTGTTTTCCTTTATTCTTTCACTTATGTCGAAGATGTTTAGTTCTGTTCTTATATCTACATTTCTTAGTCCATCAGACCTTGTGCAAGCTTTCAATCTTTTTAAATATTAAATAAATATCTTGTGTCTGTATCTTGTTTTCTTATTTCTTCGTTATTGTCCATGTTTGACTACAGTATAAAAGGGTTGGTACTTCTATCGACTTTATTATTCTTAATGTTATTTGTATAGCCTTTCTTATTTTGTTCTTTTAACATTCTGCTGATTATCCTCTTCTCTCTTTTATTCTTTTCTATTATATATTATGTTTTCACCATTTTTCACTTTTTATTCTTTTTCTTTTTTTTTGGTTTTTTTTTGTTCTTTTTTTCTATTTATTCTCCATTTCATTTTATACTCTTATACTTCATTATGACTGTCCAATTCCGGAAAGAGTTCATTTATTACTAAAATATAATACTAGCTCCTTGTATCATCATATGTTTGCAACGAACTGATAGAAAGTACTGTCACTTTAGGCACTACAACTTAACTACCACTTGATCGATTATAATCCTTGCGGACTTGTTTTGTAGAGACGATATACAGCTTTCAGATTTGTGTAATTTTAAACTAAATTAACACATGGGCTGAAAAGTCCCGGGCCTAACACATAGATGACGCTAGTTTTATTGCAGTCACCTTTCTCTCAGTTAGTACTAACCTTCAAAAGGCAGCTGTTAAAATTTCATGATATTCTATTTATTAGTTTGTGAGTTATTGTGCTAAGAGTCACGCTACTTTTGTTATTTTCAAAACAATGGATATAAAACAATTTCGTGTTTTAATTTTACACTGCTTCTTGATGGGAAAAGCGAAGCAATGGCTTGAAAAGTGCTATGGGGACTCCGCTCCATCAGAAACAACAATAAAACGTTGGTGTGCTGACTTCAAACGTGGTCGTAGAGACACCGATGGTGCGGAACGCAGTGGGCGTCCAAATGAGGCGGTAACACCAGAAAACATCGAAAAAAATCCACGAAATCGTTTTGAATGATCGAAAAGTGAAGTTACGTGAGTTAGCTGACATCGTAAAGATATCAAAAGAACGTATTGGCTTTATATTGCATGAGCATTTGACTATGAGAAAGCTCTGTTCAAAGTGGGTGCCGCGTTTGCTCACTGTTGATCAAAAGCAAGAACGTGTTCATGATTCTGAGCAGTGTTTGGCCATGTTTAAACGTAACAAACCGGAATTTTTGCGTCGATATGTGACAATGGATGAAATATAGATCCATCACTTCACTCCGGAATCAAAACGATCGTCATCTGAGTGGACAGCAACTGGTGAACCTCGTCCAAAGCGCCCGAAAGCACAACAATCGGCTGGAAAGGTTATGGCCTCGGTATTTTGGGATGTATGTTGTGTAATATTCATCGACTATCTTGAGAAAGGAAATACCATCAACAGTGAATATTATATAGCGTTATTGGAGCGTTTGAAAGCCGAAATTGCAAAGAAACGACCGCATATGGCAAAGAAAAAAATGTTGTTTCATTAAGACAACGCATCGTGTCACAAGTCAATCAAAACAATGGCAAAACTACATGAATTGAACTTCGAATTGCCCCCACATCCACCGTATTCGCCAGATGTGGCTCCCAACGACTACTGGCTGTTCGCAGACCTCAAAAAAATGCTCGCCGGTAAGAAATTTCGCAGGAATTAGGAGGTTATCGATGAAACTGAGGCAAAAGATAAATCGTTCTACAAAAGTGGTAATGAAATGAAATAAGAGCGGCGCTGGAATGATTGCGTTGCTCTTGATGGAGATTACGTTGATGAATAAAGCTAATTTTGAACCAAAAAAACCGTGTTTTCTTTGTTAGACCGGGGAGTTTTCAACCCATGTGTTGTATAACAAAAAATATTTTAGTTCATTTCTTAAAGTTACTGAGGTATTCTTTACCAGCAGTTCAACCTCTTTTGTAAATAAATTAAAATTTAGTTTTATATTTAGATATTTTAATAAGAAAGAGTTGTTATATACTGACAAAAAAAAATATTTCTTTCACAATTGGGCATTAATTTAAAAAATAAAGCAAATCCTTAGATTTTAACATAATACTGATGAATCAGAGAAAGAGACAACTACCCTTTTTATTTTCTATCTCACCTTATTGATAAATCAACTTCAGGAGTGGTCCATGCCTGTTTCATTTCAGTTTCTTAACTTAAAGTTTATTTATTGGGTTGCACTTTTGAAAGAGAATGTCACTACTGACAGTGGAAATATTATTTTTTCTCAGTAGTAAATCTCCAACAAGAAAAGAGAAAACAAAAAAAAAATAAAAAAATCGATTGCCAAAGAAGAATAATATAATACATCGTAATATCGATAATACCCTGAATTTTCGACAAGATTAATATTGTAATAGTACCTGTACATAACACCGCCATCATTAATTTTCGGGAATTAATATTGACAACACGTCAGTAACAATGGAACAACGACCGTGAACCGACGAAAACCTGACCCACAACAAAAGGGAGTCGATCCCGTTGATAGGTCGATTCGTAACGAGGTCCGACGAATTTTGCGTTCCATAAAATTCCCCGTGAAAGAGCGGGAAATGGTAGCTGGTGGTAGGGGATGAGGAAAAAGGAAATCGAGACCGTAACGAAAATAATACGCTTCCATTCGTCCATTCCGGAAATCTACAATAGAATACGCGAAACAAAAAAGGGATGAAAAACGATCCGATTCGTTTGTTTCTTGTTCCGTTTTAGCGATTTGTTCTAATTTATATGGCTAGGTGAGAGAAGTGCGGCAATTGCATTTATGTTTGTGTAGGATCATGAATATCGTTAATGCGTTATAGATAGGGGCGTTCAAGGTTTCGAAGTATTAGGTCTTATGACGTGCAGTGAGGAGTAATGAGGTATCATTTGAAGAATTTACTTATTAACCAAATTGTGGATAAGTATGTAATTCGTTTTTTTTTTCTTTCTTAACCATGCTAAATTCGGAAGAATCATTAAAGTGCTTTATTCAAAGTATGCTCCGTCGCTTGTTATACATTTTTCCCTTCTTTTGGGCAATTTGTGAATACCATGCCAGTAAAAATTTCTCCTTTTGCTCCAAACTATTCATCATCACCAATTTTTCACATTTTCGTACAAATTAAAGCGCTGCGCAGCAAGGACGTCAACAATCGATGCAAGCAAGTGGTAATTGGAAGGAGCCAAGGTTTCCCAGATCATTGCTTCCAACGTGTTACGAACCGGTTTTGCCATATGTAATAGATAATTGCCATAAAGAAGAATTACTTTGCGTTGCGTCTTTCGGTCAAATGGTTCAAATCGGTCAATTGTTGTTGGTAACGTTTAGTATTAACCGTGTCTCCTAACGGACCACACCCCACTGGTCGCACTAAACACAAAACATTATCTTTCTGCCAAAGCGATTCGATATGGATGGTCCGCCTGGGTCTATCCGTGATTTTCTGTGCTTCGGATTTTCAAACTAAATCCACTTTTCATCCTCAGTAACTATACGATGCAAAAACGATTTCCTTTTGCACCGAGCGATTAAAATGTCACATGTGTTGTTGCCCTTTTCATTCAATTCATGTGATATCTCTGCGAGTCTGTCAGAGAATTCATTTCTTCACTTCAAAACTGTTGGTAGCTCAAGGGCGTCGTTTGATTCATTTGTTACAAGAACAGAAAAGGTGCAAAAGAATCTAGAAACTCTTTAAATTGTAAATTATTTCACTTGACTTGTAAATTGTATCTGGGACATTAAAATATTTGTTCACTTAATACCGGTCTTGAATTGTTCACCTGATGTTGATACAATCTCTCCAATATATTCAATTGGAAATCTACTAATGCATTATCCATGTCTCCAAACATTTAGTCATTTATAAAGTATAATTCAAGCAAGATATATTACACCAACGTTAGATTAGTTGTTAAACTTCCTTACCTTAAAATACAGATTCTGTGTAATAAGTTGATTTTGAAGAGGTGATTTTGGTCAGGAGATTAACGACATCTAGGAAAAGACTATATTTAATAGGAGCAAATAATCTACCACCTCGTTATATATAATATACCAAATTCTATATTTCTGGTGGAGGCGCCGGTAATTCAAAAACTTTCATAAAGAACGTAAAAAAAAAGCAGAAATATACATTTTACCTCAACGCCGTCGATGTATCCTTTCCAAGGCGATATCTCTCCCTTATCGTAGCTTTGACGTGCGCCATACCCACCTAGCACAATGCATACGGGTTTCCAATTCCCATTTTTCCGATTTCCAATCTCCGCCCTGTGTAAACTTCTTCTTTACGCCGACTATTCGACACGCAGACAGCAGACACCTTACCCATCGACCAACCGAAAACCGGTCCTCCTCTCGTTTCTTCCAGGGTTCAAAGTTCATCGAGGAAAGCCGGGCAAGACCTTCCCTCCCTCGTCCCTTCTCCCTCTACTTATTTCGTTTCTTATGATCCCTCGTCTAACGAATACAAACCGTCCAACATTTGTCACGGTCAACCGTTGTGTACGCGGATCTACCGACAAGGACGTCTACGCAGCGTCCTCTCTAAAGAGGGCTTAGGAGGTTCGAGTGTCGGTCGGTCGGAGTCTCGTAAACGTTTTAGGCGTTAGGGGAAAAAAAGGTAAATTGATGTCCGTCGGCCGTCACAGACGTGCGTCTTGATTGAAGGACGTCACCGCTGCGGTCCCGTGTATTTGTACGGAATAAGCTTGAGTAGGTATGCGATAGGACGGCTGCCGTCCTAATTGAAATAGGCTCTCAATAATATTAGACGGTAAACCTCACAAAATGATGCCGTTGTGCAATGATGGCAGTGTAGCGGAATACGAAGACATGCTTTTTGTAGTATCTACACATACATATATGATAAATTGTAGCTTTTCTTATAATTCCCAACGTTAAAACTTTTAATTAGGGGCGAGTGTCTTAACTACTAGGTCACGGAGGCTCGTAGGAATAATAAGAAGTACGTAGGTTCAAATTCAACTGAGACCAAATTTTTCATTAATAATCATTTGCATTTCGTTAAAAATTAAAAGAAAAATTACACCGCCCGACAAAATAAATTTTTTGTCGTGATGCCTTTAAAACAAGAAATGATTTAGGGTATTTCCGATGTGCTGGTTCGAAAAATAACCAGCATTTCTTCCTAGCAGTTCTAGTTTTTGAAATACGCCACCATATTTATTAGTGTAACAGATGCTCTCTATCTTTCACAAGCTCGAATGTAACGTGAGCATCAAGATGCATTACCTTCACGGCCACTTAGATCGTTTTCCAGGGGGAAAGATTTCACAAAGGCATCAGCATTATGGAGGAAACATCCCAAAGGAAGATCGAATTCCCATATGATTGCCGATTACTGCTGGCAGCGAGACTGTTCAGGTAAACCTCGCGCAAGCAAATCGTATGGAAGGACATTTTTAACTGATATTTAAAAGCTGAATATGCTTATTTCTCGGCTAAATAAATACTTCTTTCAATTAACAGTTATCAAATAGTAATATTTAATAAAACATTATATCTAATTTTGGCAATTTTTTCCCAAATAGGGCAGAAAAAGTGAATTTCGAAAACTACACCTGAACAAATCTAGCACCATTTTTAGATTAGGCATCTCGAAATTGCTTAATTACACTTAAACAATTCGAGGCACTAAAATGTGCGTTGGCCAGTATTATAATTTAACTTTATAAAAGCCAATGAAAAGCTATAATTTTTCTTGTAATTTCTAAGGTTAAAATTTTTAATGAAGAATTTTGATCTCGATAGGACTTCAACCTACGTATACATATCGATACGACAGGCAACGCAAAGTCACCAAGAAACGTAGTATGCCCAACAGATTTTCCATTTCAGTTATAGGAGAAACCTAGATAACAAAAAGGACATATATATGCATGTACAAGGGATTAACAATTCAAGCCAAACATACCAATAATTATAATATTATAGTTGCTATAGTATAGTTACTAATAATGAAAGTTGGTGCTGCATCTTTTTAGTAGCAAAACTAAAGAAATTTATTATAAGCAGTTGGACTGGAACACAAAATTATTGATATCACCACACAAGGATTTCAGTTCAGTAAAAAAAGAAATTCTACTCAGACCTGTTTTCTATAGTTCAAGTGAGTTGACATATTCATTTTCATAGTTTCTTATAATGGCATTCCTGATTTTAAACTAGATGTCAAACCGATCCAGCAAAAAATCATTAAAAAGTGTCCTTAATATAAATTGATGACAACAAAAGCTCCAACACTGAATCTTGGGACAATCCCGTAGAAACTGAGTAACACATTCAGATACAATATTACAGCAAGTGACACATCGTTGCCTATTAGTTAGGTAAGACTGAATCATACTTTGCCTTGGATAAAAAAAACCCGTAACAACTTATCTTCCAATATACTGGAGGAAACACAGCTGCAACATGCCCATTAGAATAAAAAATGGTCCATCGGTGCTCCAACAGCCTCCTCGAAAATTTTTTGTCGAATTTCTGCAAACCACCTCTCTAAAGCTTGCATCACTTGATAATTAGTGGAAACTTTTGCCCCCGTAAGATTTCCTTTAATTTGAGGAACAGCTTATAATCACTAAGGGCTAGATCCGGCGAATATGGTGGGTACTCCACTAATTCAAAGCTAGCTTGGTATATAGCAGCCATAGCAGTACCAGATGAATGGCTGGGAGCATTTTCCTGATGCAATAGTACACCATGTCTTAATTTTCCTCGGCGTTTCTCTGTAATAGCGTCACGCAATTTAGAAATCAATCATACGCAGTAGGCCCCTGTAATGCTCTATCCCTTTGGCAAATAGTCAGTCAGGATAATTCATTGAGCATCGCAGAACATAGATAGCAGGCAATAGAGACTTACAGATCTACACCCGATTTTTTTTCAATCAATGGTTAACATTCGGGGCACCTATTTTACACTCATCTTTTTCATATCTAATTCTTTAGTCAGTATGTTGTACACCACATGGTATGACAAGCCAGTATTTTCCACAATGTTCCTGATGCGTATTCATCGGTTTTGCAATACGATATCGTGTACCTTTTTAATGTTTTTGTTTGTTGTTACCGTTATGGGGGATTCCATGTTGATTTTCGCAGCATGTTCTTCCGTATTTAAAATCTCGATACCAGCGTTTGACTATATCATAAGAAACTGGAGATTCACCAATAGTTGCCATATTGCCATTATGAATTTGAGTTGGCGTCCTACCATCTTTGTGGAGGTATTTTATTACGGTTCTTTGTTCTACAGGATCCATTTTTATGAAAAATCACGACACACAATTCAAGAATTAGTCACAACACAATAACACTTTGGAGTACAAACTTGATACTATATAGATTTGATCTACAAATGTCGGTTAACTAAATGTCAAAAACATTCATCAAGCAACCAATTACAATAGGTTTAGAATTTAAAATGAGATCTTACGATGAAATCACACAGGTAATATAATATAAAAGCAACGGATGAACAAAACTGGGACCTAATTCGCAGCACCAGTCACCAGACCACAGGTCGCACTGCAACCGAAGCCACGAACCAACTCACCTTGAAAAGTTGATAGTAACTACCTAATACCATACTGACTTTTGTTAAATGAGCAAAAATATCAAAATATTTGGTAATACTTGAGTTTAACATTGTTTCAAATATCTTATCGACTATGGCATTTATATGTTCTCATTTATTAGTTAATTAAATATATTTCTGAACATACTACACGCATGACCAAAATTATTTCATATCTTTATCCAAAAAAAAAAAGAAAAAACCAAAACGACCCTTTTACAACATGCTTGTATACATTAACTTCTATACTAACTCCATCAACAATGTATCTCTAAATATAACACAATTACAGACGTATGTATGTAAGCAACGTATTCCGAGAGAATAAACAGTCCAAGCAAACGCGGCACAGACGTCCTTCGTATAGTAATTCGATATTTGCCGTTAGTAGTTTCTCGAACTTCAACCCGTGATACGCGGCAGTTGCCAAGGGGTTGATGCTGAGATTTCGCAGATTGACGAACTTATCCCCATACGACGCCGCCGTCACATACAGCCCGTTATAGTATCTAGCGCCGTGTATTGTTCACGGTTGGTAATATTGTGTATTTCAGTAACTACGACGATATGATATAGATAATGCGAGACACAGCGCGACACGTGTTAGCTCTGTGTCGCAGTTTGTCGAATGCGGTTCTTAGTTTTGAGCGAAGTCGTTAATTGACGTACATAGCAGACCGAGGTCTAGCTTTTGTATTGTCTCCAATTCTATGGTTGCTTGATGCCCGAGAGTATCTGTTAGACGTTCGATTGTAAAACGTGAAATATCTGAGTGTAGTTAGTAACTACAAGACATCTTTATTATCAACTTATAATTAATGCCTCTAATTAATAGTCAAAAAACATTCTATTAATTAATTTAATGATAAAATTACAATTTTCTTGCAATTTCCAACGTATTAAATTTTCGAAAAAATATCGGTCTCGGAGGACTTGAACCCAACATCTCTATATGGTCAAGTCCCTCCGAGACTTATATATACAAGGTGGCGCAGGGGAACGGGAAATTTTGAAATAACGTCATTTCCACGAATAAATCCATAAAACTAGTAATTCGTTAACGAAACTGCATGTATGCAGCATGCCATTTATGTTTTTACAATGAAAATGTTCAAAAGTGTCTCTTTACTTTTTAGAGATGACATCGGAAAGGTGTCCTCCCATTAGGCGTTCAAACTCTAACAGCCTGTTATGAAAACTCTGGAATGCGCGGTGTAGCAAATCTTGGGGAATGGCAGTGATTTCGTGTTGAATGTTCTCCTTCAGTTCATGGATTGTTGCAGGTCGTGTACGGTACACCTTGCCCCACAGGAAGAAGTCGCACACACTAAGATCAGGGGATCTCGCAGGCCATTCAATGTCACCGTTACGTGAAATAACGCGTCTTCCAAACAATTGACGAACTGCTGCCATCGAATGTCGAGCAGTGTGTGACGTGGCTCCGTCCTGCTGAAACCACATGTTTTCCATGTTAAGATTAAGCTCGTACAGACTCAGTGTAAAGAATGTTTGAAGGATTTCAACATATCGAGCGTATGTTACTGCCGCTGCACTACCATCCTCACGCGCAAAAAAATAAGGGCCGATAACACCATGACATGATACAGCACAGCATATTGTGACCTTGTCGCTGTGTAGTGGTCGCTGGTGTAACTCACAAGGATTGTCCTGGGCCCAATAATGAAAATTCTGTTTGTTTACGAAGCCGTTCAGGTGGAAATGGGCTTCGTCCGATATCCATATGTTACCAACGAAATTCGCGTCCTCGTTAATTTTAGCCAATATCCGGCTACTAAACTCGATACGTGACGCTGGGTCTCGTTCATGTAATTGATGCACAATCTGTAACTTATAGGGATGGAAATGTAATTCGTGCAGTATTCTTTGTAGGCTTCGTCACTTAATCCCTAGCATAGATGCATGCTGTCGAACGGAGCGGCGAGGTCTTCTCTCGATTGCAGCTCTAACAGCCTCAATGTTCTCTGGGGTACGTACCGTTCGAATGCCACCTGGAGCTTTTTTTTCAAGACAGATCCTGTTTCTTCAAAATTACGCATCCACGTTGTAATCGCATGCGCAGATGGGACACGTCCATGACGTCCAAGCTGGTAATGCTGTCGAAATATTCTCTGCGCGGCAATCGCAATGGTGATCATTTTTATAAAACGCTCTCACAGCTACTGCACGTTCCGCACCAGTCCAACGATCCATGATTTCTAAAGGGCAATGCGTTCACAACAATTGTGCGACATTACGAACAACTGCCGGCTCTACAGTGCTGACAACTGTAACGTTTAAAATTTCCCGTTCCCCTGCGCCACCCTGTATTTAGTATAAACTTGTACTTTGCATTTTTGAGTATTGGCCATGAATAATATTAGTGGCAGTTTGCAGGTTTACTCAACCACTAAAAATAATAATACAAAAAAGTTTCTAATTTATAAAATAAAGAAAGCGTAATTCTACATTTTTCAAAGTAAAAAATATAAATCTATACATCACAAAATAAATTAACTATGTATTTGCAATGTAAAGTCTTCTATTCGTAGATGCAGTGATTTAGAGTGCTAGGTTACTCTATTTAGAAAAAGCTTTATTTTTCTATAAGAACAAGAGAGATTTCCCTAGAAGGTAAAATTAGAAATACGTTAATGTAGTAAGTTTTAAAAATGAGTAACATATAATTGGAAAATGTTGAATTAGACGCAGTTGTCATTTGAAAAAGAAAGGGATGTGAAACTAGAGACGTAATCAAACACAGTTTCCCAAATCTCACAAAGGACGAAGAAGTAGCAGAAGTATCTAGGCTTCGGAAGATGTGTCATTCATTTTAGTCATATGTACTTAACGAAAGATGCGGTACCAAGTCTATATCTTCCGGGCCATATTGGTTCAGGTAATGTTTCATTTTACACTTTCGACATTTTAAAAGAAGTACATAATTTAAAGGCAATACTTTAACTGTATATATTGAAAAAGTAAATTACCAAAGAAAGTTTTCAACGATTACAAGGTGTGGTCGTGTATTTCACAGGTCTCGCAGTAAATTCCAAACCACAGAAATTAATTATTACTATTAAATTTATAAATTAATAATAATTAGTCTGGGGTAGAGTTTACTGCGGTACAGTATTTAATTTAGTAATAATAATTGTTTACTTTCAATTCCTTTTTACTTATATTCCTGAAGTTGTACATATCGCATTCTATTTCACAGAGTCCTTCAGTGAAGGTGGCCATAGGGGAAACATTTTAATAAGTTTCGAACTATCAACTGAAATCGAAGAGCAAACTGAACATGATCCAGGAAGAGACATGATCTATTCTTAAATAATAGATTGCTTAAAACGAAAAAAGCCAACACATTTTAATATCTTTATTTTAGAATAGGCTTTGTCAGATCAAACTTTTTTTAATAAACCTCCCTGTATGAGATTAATTTATATTTGTATTCTAACCAATCAATTGTTTGGATGATTATATTTTTTTTTGGTATAATCACTCTCATTATACAACTTGCACGGTACTATTTAGAAAGTGATAATAGTTGAAAACGTTTCTTTTAATCCATTCAATCTCATAAATTAACAAAGTTGTTTTGCTTCTTTTATGCATTGACATTAGTATTATAGGTAGACTCATTCTACAACTATTTCAATGTAGAAGGTATAAGCTACAACAATATTGCCATCAATTAAATTGAAGCAACCCGTCCTTTTCATGCTAGTTGGGTAAAGTCTGTACAGATGGCACTTATAAGGAAACAAAGTTTTGCGTGAGGATAGCCTTCTTTTTGTGTTACCTTTTCTATGGTGGTGATAATGAAATAGAACAATCCCCGACTACCAACGGCTCCACGTGTAGCGCCATCTACGCGGCTTGGAAGAAACTAACAATAATAGCAGCGCAGATGGCGCTTAACGAGGTACTGTTAGTAGCCGGGGATTGCCCTACCTCATTGCCTCTGAGTACCACCGATAATTTTCATAGCCAACGCATCGTATATCGCTACATATTTTTAATTTATAACGTCACAAGTATTGCAGTAAATAATGAAATCATTAACCTCCCATTACACAACGAATCCAATCCTCCATATTGGCATTTAGAACGGAACCGTAAGCAAGCGCCCTGCAACCAATCAGGAATATCCACTGTCGATCCTTTACGTTTATTACGAAGTGGATTTGAGCGCTTTGTAAAAGCGACCCATGTACATCAGGGACAAATAATTCTGGAAACGCCCATTAACAATTCCACTGCAAACACTCCGAAGTTATATCTCCGTAGTTACATAGTTGATAGTAGCAGCAATTCAACTGAATACACTCTATAGGATATTGCGACTTTAATCAAGTCGATGTGCATAGCTCTCTGTATATAACGCAATGCTGATAAACGTATATTCGGGGTAGTTTTGATTATGTGGAAACGGCCAGAATTTTAATAAACAGTTGCGTTTCAACGTGTGCAATTTCAAAAGGTTTGCATGCGTTATTACGTAATAAATGAAAAATTTTGGAAAGAAATATGTGTGTATTGGCAAAAAAAATAAGAGAATCTTTCGACATGCTACATGTTTGAAGCACGTAAATACAGTATAATATATAACATATTTTATTATTTTTGGAAGTTACAAGTTTTAAAAATGTCGAGGAAAACAAATATTAAAGATTATAATTAAACAATTGTTGTAAGCTACATATATTTTTAAATTCATTATAGTTATTTATGAACTTATTAAAACGGTTATATTTATACTCATGTACCCTTAATGTACCTCTAAATGTTTCTAAAAGGTATATCCTGTGTAACATATATTTTATTAATATTAAATTTCTCATTCAAAAATATAATGCTACATTTACGCCCTTATTAAAATAAAGCATATACAAAAGAAATGACGAAAGTTTGTACTTACATCATTGCTTCATCGATAAAGTGCAGACAAACACTATATCTAAAAGTCTAAAGCGTGCGTATACACAATCGTAGCTATTTAAGATATATAGTATCAATAAACTAGGCGAAATGAGATAGAATACGCCCGAGTAATGCTTAGCTTGAAAATGTTTCCTACAGTACATACAACCCTAATAATTATAACAGAGAATACGGCTTCGTTTACATTTGGCTTCTGCTCGTTTACTGTTTATTCGGGCTTCCTTAACTTTCAACATTTTGTTTTATTTAATTCAACTATTTCTTTTGCTATAAGTTCTTGTCAGAGCTATAGTGACGTAAATGGTTTAGTTTGTGGTAAATTTAGAAATCTCGAAAGAAATTGATATCATTAATATAATATAAAGAACAAAGTACCAAAGTATTCCCTTGAGGTACACCACATTTTAAGTCGGCAATGTTCGAGCGTGTCAATGCACAATTTGCCCTGAGTCGCAAGAATTATTTGCAATTACTTAAATAAGTGGAGAAGCAAGCAAGAGAAATTCCTCCCACTCCATAACGTTATAACTTTTGTAGAAGAGTGCTGTGATCCACACAGTTAAACAATTTTAGTAAATAAATAAATTCTTGACGTGATATTGTTGAGGATGGATTCTCATAATAACTAGAGTTGTTGTTTGGGCTGTTTCCAGCTGTTCGTTGAACTTGTACAGTTCGACGTTTCGGCAGTCTGTCTACTGCCGTCTTCAGGCAAACAGCAGCCCTTCTCAGGGCGCCTCTGAAGACGTCAGTAGACACACTGCCGAAACGTCGGACTATACAAATTCAACGAACGATGGAAATAGCCCAAATAACAATTCCAGTTATTAAATAAATAAAGAACTGAATATCATAAAAACTGCATATTCTATATTTTTAGAAATTTTTGAATTTTTGGTAATACTTCTTGTATATAAAATTAATGGCAATCTTTACATTACCAGAAAATATACCAGTTTCAAAAAAACAACTGTTGATGAAAGTTTGATTAAGTTAAAAATTTCACAGTACTGGTAAGATTTGAACCTACAGTTCCTGTTCGCTATACAAGCGCATTTTTTATTTACATCCCCGAGATCGTATGGACAAATCGGTATTTAACAAGGCATTTAAAGTACGTAGGTTCAAATCTTGCCGGAACTGTGAAATTTTTAATTCAACAAACGAATTCAAAATTAAAATTTTACCTTAGTAGTACCAAGTAAATTAAATTATCGTTTTAAAACAAACGGATGTTAACATAATTTAAACAGGTACAATTATTGGAAAACAACACCTAACTAAATATAGAACCATACCATCATCTTCAGAATATTTTTTACTCGCTAATCACCTTAATACAGTGACAGTACCAGTAAGTATACAACGGTATAACCTGAATGAAAGATTACCTCAATAACACAGGATGCAACTAAAACCCTATATTCATCGCTTGCAACTATGATAACAAGGAACCTCAAAGAACACGTCAAGTAACTCATACCTCTTCCGAGAAGCAACAATATTACTTGCCATACGACGCTTTCAAAACGTCGAATATCGAATACCCTATCTAAATATACATACATCTTTGAACTGTAGAGCATATTCTTGTCCGTCTGGAGGGGTATCTCGACGTGACCAATCTCCACCACGTATCTTCGTAATGAAATAATTAAAACCCGGATGATATGCAAGGTGAGATCGTATAATTAATTAGCGCACGGCTTTAACGTTAGATGGAGCGCTGCACTGACGGGAAATTCGGGCTTGCTGGGATAATAGGATGTTCGGTAATCTGGGAGAATATTCGGGGGTGTACAGCAGTGTGGTTGGAAAGACTGTTTGTGTCAATATTAAATTTATCGCTAAAATTAAATACTCGTATTATACATGAAATCGACAAAGTTATAGTCAAATGTATACAGCTTGTTAAAAAGAATATGCCACGAACTTTGAAACGGAATAATATGATCTAAAATATGAGGAAAATTTTTGGTGAATGTAGACCCACAAGTGAATTTTTCAGTCGCAATAACTTCTATTTTCTTACCGTACTCAACAGATATTCTTGTCGCACACTCAGTTAGCAGTAAATATTCAGTAGTTAGTGGACAATTTTACGAATTGTCGCTATATTCGTTTATGCTAGCTGAATTGACCGATATACCTTTTTAGGTACGGTAGTGGTAGTGGAAACGCTAAAAGGACGTTATATGTTTATGATGGCACTCATACTAGTCGCCAGATCCATCCAGTTCATGTTTTTTTAAGATTACACCAAACACTGTGTGATACCGGTCATTTGAAGACTAAAACTGAAATAAAAAGAAGATTTCTAGTAAAATATAAAAGGAAGTAAGTTGTTGCAGTAACTATTAACTACAGCACAATTTCAAGTACAACATTTCTTTGATATTTCTACTCCACCTAATATACCGCCACGCCCATTTATTAAGATCGTTTACCCAGTTGATTAGAGATGATTGATTAAGAGTCATGTGACATCGTTGCACGGCCAGCCCGGCCGGACCCATAACTCGGTTAATTAATATTTGTACAGAGCTTCTCTGGCCGAGAAATTCTCCACTTTAACGGAAATCCTCGTCGGCCTTACGTGGCTCGGATAGTGTAGATTAGCTTATCGGGATTGACGCATTGCCCAGCTATCGCGTTATGTCCCGGTCCGGGGAATCTTGTCCACTTCCTCGTTTTCTTCGAAGAGTTTAGTTTAGCTTTGGAAAAACGTCACATTTACTTAATACTGGCTGTTCGCAGACTTCAAAAAAATGCTCGCCGGTAAGAAATTTCGCACGAATGAAGAGGTTATCGCTGAAACTGAGGCCTATTTTGAGGCAAAAGATAAATCGTTCTACAAAAGTGGTATTGAAATGTTAGAGCGGCGCTGGAATGATTGCGTTGCTCTTGATGGAGATTACGTTGATGAATAAAGCTAATTTTGAACGAAAAAATACGTGTTTTCTTTGTTAGGCCCGGGACTTTTCAGCCCATGTGTTAAATCGGGGAACAACCGGTGCCGACGCTGAAAACATTTACGTAAACATTCTTTTGATCGATTCTATCACGCACGTAAATCGGGAAATAACCGGAGCAGCCTAAACTGTTTACATTATCGAATTGTACGTGGTGCAGGCTTGTTTACCCACTCCTACAGTAAAAGGGAACTTGAGATGATATACTGCAAATACAAGTTCAGAAAGTGCTGCAAAACCACAAAGAAAAGTTACTAGAAAGAAATGCTCAAATCCAAATTACGAAGGCGGACCCCATGCCTCATACTTCACCTACTTCTAATTGGTTGTTTGACTGATGTTTTTGATATTTAGTTAACTGACATTAGTAGATTATATCTACATAGTATCAAGTCTGTATCTCAAAGTGTGTGGCTAATTCTTGAAGTATGTGTTGTGATTGTTCATAAAAATGGATCATGTACAACAGAGAGCCGTAACAAAATACCTCCAGAAAAGGGGTATCATGCCGACTCAAATTCATAAAGAATTGATGGTAACTGTTGGTGAGTCTGCAACTGTTGGTGAGTCTGCAACTGCGCTGGTGTCGGGATTTTAAATGCGGAAGAACATTCTGTCAGAACCAACATGCCGGTGGTTCTCTCATAACAACAGACAAACACATTAAAAAGGTAGACGGTATCGTATTGCAAGAGACCGAGGAGTACGCATACGGTGCACAACATGCTGACTAAAGAATTGAATATGAAGAAGATGAATGCAAGATGGGTGCCTCGAGTGTTAACTATGATCAAAAAAGGTAGGTGTTGACTTGTAAGCGTCTTTTGGAAAGGTATCAAGCAAACAAAGAGAACTTTCTTAGTCGGAATGGATTAATCATGTTGCTCCACTATGATCTCGAGACCAAAGTGCAAAGTAGAGACTGGACATATCGCAATTGTTTTCCTTCACGCATATTTAAGGTCGTACCGTCTGCTGAAAAGGTTTTGCTACTTGTGTTCTGCAAAAGGGGCAGAGCATTACAGGGGCCTACTATGCACAATTAATTTCTAAATTACGAGAGGCTATTAAAGAGAAATGCTGAGAAAAGTTAAGACACAGTATACTCTTCCATCAGGAGAATGCTCCCAGCCATACATCTGGTATTGCTATGGCTGCTCATCCTAGATTTGGTTTAAGGCTCAGCGAATGATATACCCAATTATGCAGAATAGGATTCTAATACCAAAAATTTACACAAGAGAACTAATTCGGACGGAATTCGTTTCTAAGCTTTCTAATGAGTATTGCTAAATCCTCGTCTAATTTTAGAATATTAGGTATTTCACCATGATGGATAATTTTCCTACAATCTAGTCATCAAAATCTTCAGTTGCATACGGATTTTGACATATTTCAGATGACTTCGATTTTTCCCAAAAAATGTAAGGGATACCCCTTGAAAATCCGTCAAAATTTCAGGACTCACCAAATGATATTTTCAATCATACAGAATCCGATTTTAATACTAAGAATTAACACGAGAGACCTATTCTGGACGGAATTCGTTTCTAAAGATTTCAAAACATGTGTAAAGTGCCATGACTATTGCTAAATCCTTGTCTAATTTTAGAATATTAAGTATTTCACCATGATGGATAATTTTCCTGTAATCTAGTCATCAAAATCTTCAGTTGCACATGCATTTTGACATATTTCAGATGTCCGAGCTTCCATTATTAGATGTAGAACTTCTTACCACTGGACTACTAACACGTTAATCAAGCAATTAAACTTATTCCATTACTTTAAAATATTCGATATATCCTCTATATTGTACTTTCCAAATCAGCAATTTTGTTCAAAGATGAAATAAAAAAGAACTACTCAAAAGATTGATTTCTTTTAACAGCTAACAAAACACAATTGACCTTGCTTCATAACTAATCCAAAAGGTTTTGGTACAACTCCTTCCGTTGTCTATTCGATCCTCTCTTGGTCCTTTTCTGGATCTTTAGCTTCCACAAACGCTTTTAAATCATGCAAACGTTTTTACTATTTTAAGCACAGTTTAAGACCAGATGGCATATTGGTATTCCCCAGGTACTAGTCTATTGATATTTTTCATTTCATTTTCCACAAGCTCCTCGATACATTTAAGCCGATCTTCATCAAAAAGAGAAAACCTAATCCAATAAAACTTTAGTATACTCCCATACATGCAATAAAATGATGGCAAACTTTACCGAAACTTAGTTAAGCGCTTCAAAATTGAAACGGACAGCGAAATACAAACGGCAACAGACAGGCGAAGATCACTAGGTCAAACGACGAAGTAGTCCTCCTTAAATCCATATTAGAGCCGACCCTAACAGCGCGTCTTTTCGTCTTACACGAGTTCTCGTCAGCATCCATATACCGATCGCATTTATTTTTGGGCCGCTTCTCTTTTCCGGTACATATCGTTGCCTTCGTCTTTTCAACCGTCTCCGTTCTTTTCGCTCCCGTTGTTTCCATACGCTGTCGCCGTCGGTGTCGTTGGATCTGGTTTGTTGTTCCTTGTTGTTATTGTTATGGCGCTTCACATATATATATACATAGAAGACGTTTATGATGCCATTCTTTGACCCTAGACCGAGTGTCTCTTTTAATGGTATCGTTACTATGTTTTTGTCTTATAACATGGTAGTAGAAAGTTATACTGCCTCAAAGAGATAACGAATATCTGGCCTATCAAGAATTTTATTGTTTCTTTCAGATTGGTTCCCGGATTGGTGATATCGCGATGGATTCTTTTTGTTTCCCTCAAATATGCTTTGTACCAGACAAGGACATATATATTTAACGTGTTATTCTGGCAAATTTAATCAATTTCATCATTTTCCAGTTTCGTACTTTCATCTTATTTCCTTTTTCTTTGGCTTTTTTAATAGAGTCGTCTATTAGTATGGAGAATGGACTTAATACGTATCCGTATTCAGCTGATTCTGAGTTGGAGGTTCTCACTTTATTCTTGTTGTATCTCAGTCACCTCTATCATTCCCCTCTCTAGCCCTCTCCTTTCCATAAATATATCAAGGTATAATCATCATTCCTTTACTTCTCAACCTTATCTGCATTTTTCCCACTTTTCAGAGACTGAGACAAACAGAGAGAGAGAGATAGAATTACATCTAAAGAAGGATAGTAAGATTTATAATCAAAATTATTCCAGGCAGATATCGCACGAAAGTAATAAAGATAAGACCTGACGATTCCTAGACCAAAGGTGGCGATATCTACTTTAGAAAATCTATTGCGGTTGGGATGTACGTTTTATCCTGCAGCTCGTATATTAGCATTTGCTAGACATTTTCCTATTAGATGCACGTTGTACCTAGAATAAATGTGAATGCCCTGGAAGGTTAGGACACAGTGAACGTTATATTCCTTCTTTTAATTCCTAGTTATATAAAATTTCATGCGAATATCTTGTTTAGATATTTTTAACTATATAAAAAAAGGCCATCACAATTTCACATTACGCCTTCTCCATTAAATCATTAAAATTCCGCAATCTCACAGGAAAGGGATATGTAATAACATAATATTAAAAAAGTGTGTAGCGCAATCAATAAAAAACTTGTATTTGAAGGCGAAATACATATTAGGAATATTGGGTATACATGTAGAGGTTAACGAATTTTATAACCGAGATATATATGTATATAGCTATCAACCCCCAAAGCTCATTACCACCAATGTTGATCTTAGAACTGGCGGCAAAATTTGATATAAATTTTGATCTCTCCATGTTAATATTTAGACCAACTCTTCCACACATCCTGTAAGTTGTTTAACATCAGCTCCATTTCCCCAAGGTCATTCCAAACAAGGACCACATCATCCACGAAGTGCATATTATTTAAGCCTTTTTGTTCCCAATTCAACTGTTTAAATGCAGTCTCCAGAACTGTCATGAGAAATTTAGGGGACATTGCATCTCTTTGCCTGACCACACTTCCAATGAATATGCGGTCAGGATTTTCATGCAACTTTACCGTCATTGGAGCATTTTTGTAGATGCTATAAATAAGTTTGGCGTATCGGTAATCCACTCTGCACTCTTGAAGCGCGCGCAAAACTACCATCAACTCAATTGTATCGAAAACCTATCCACCAACAGTCTATTATCTTCTCGATGAGTGGGTCATTTGCACCAAATCTTCGGTGGAAACCCGTCCACTACATTAGCTGCTAAAAATCAATTTTATTTCCTAGCCAAGTGGTTACTATTCTTGTGAATACTTTATATAGACGACCCAAAAGGCTTATTGGCTGATAATTCTCTAATTGAGCCTATGTCACCCTCTTTATGAAGCAGAATCACGACGGAATTATGCCATCTATTGGAAATCGTGTTATTGAAGAGGCAACGGTTAAAAGGATCTCTTAAT
Source organism: Trypoxylus dichotomus (assembly GCA_023509865.1). NCBI lineage: Eukaryota > Metazoa > Arthropoda > Insecta > Coleoptera > Scarabaeidae > Trypoxylus > Trypoxylus dichotomus. The sequence continues at coordinate 58,347,175 of CM042078.1, forward strand.
TTTTCAAACAAACGTTAGACACCTATTTCTATTTTATCTGAAACTATATTGGTGATTTGTTATTGTTTGTTTCCGCAAAGCTAGTCCTATCTCCTCTATGCTAGCATCAGGTATTTACTCTGATTCTTGGTTGACAATGCCCTTTTCATATGTGAGAGTAGCTGGTTCGCAATTTTCATCAAACTCATGCTCATCTGCTAGAATTCCTCTACAATGTTAAGTATTTTCTTTCTGTCTGTCATAAGTTTTCTTTGTAGTTCTCTATAGTACATTCAATTTTATCTTTTTCGTATTATCAAAATTTATACGACTTTTTTCTGAGTGTTATAATATGGATATAACTAAAAGGTTTTAAAAGACCCTGGTATTTTCTTTTGAACCCCACATCGAAGCCTGCTCACTTCGAACCCTTGGGGGTTCTATTTTTGATTATGCCCTTAACTAATGTTTATCACTTAATTTTATACTACCCTTCGAAATATTTCGAAAAATGAACAACAAGTAATTCTATAGAATATTCACCACAAACAAGTTTCTATTATATTCAGTTCAGAGAGTAGTTCGGTTTGTCCCAAGCATGAATTTCCATAAATCACATATTTCCAAAGTTCGCTAACGTTTCTCCTTCCAAGGAGCAGCATCGAACCTTTCTGCTGACGACTTCGGCGTGAAATTCGCGTCCCAAAAGCGAACCGTCGCGATTCATAGATCTCATACACGTGTATTTGGTCTGGCGAACAAGCAACTTCCGCAAGCATACATGCATATACAGAAACGCATACGTCGCCAAAGTTTCGACGTAATACCGGCGAAACCCTGGCTACAACAGGCCGTGTATAGAAGCGTATATGTAGAGTGTTTGTAGTGTTACACGTGCAACTTTAACCACGATCGATCTTCGTTCCAATTAGTAGCATTAACTTTATTGACGAACTCGTAGCGGGAAAGATCTCCGGATCAAAACCGCTCTGTGAGAGGCTCATGATGTCTTGTTTATGTGTACATACATGCGTGCGTGTATAGTAGTAGAGATCAATCCAGTAGTAGCGTTAAATACGACGGAATTGGATGAGAACTATGACATTGACGACGTTACTATTATCAGAAACTGGATCCAAGGCAACCATAATAAAAATTTTAAAGAAGGCTTTGTGATGTCCTTACATTAAAAAGAAACAGCTGGATTTAGATTATATTTGTTTGACTAAATGAAAACGGTAATTTGAAATACAAACTCCACCATGTTGATAACATTGCCAATGAACTGAGGAACTGCTATTAGCTGGCTTTTGGTAGCGTTATCCACATGACGCGGCCCAGAAAAGGTTCCGTGAGTTCAAAATTAAAACGTCACCATACTGACGAATTTTCAACATGGTTTCTGTCTGAAAACCAAGTGTTTTCATTTTATGCAATTCTCGAACCAGAACCAATTTGTATTAAATCAGTAAAAATATTTTGCTTTGCGCCCCTACGTACCATAAGTTTTTCCCCCTTTTTTTTGCTAAAAGGAAACTGGTAACTTTCAAGGGAAATTATTTTTTATTCAAAATATTGGCCATGGACTTCAACAGCCTTCTTCTTTTGATTAAATAAGAAAGGAGATGCGTGCCGCAAATGTTCAACTTGTATGCGTTTATAGTTTAAATGTCAAACGAACAAAATGACGTATGTGTCAAATTAATACGCTGCGTACTTTTCGCTGGCGCCATCTCTCAGATAAATCGGAAAAAACTTATGCATACACCTGGTATACTTTTCAGTTAGCCAATGGTTCTAAATATTTGTTTTATATTTTTAATTGAAACAACACGTAGCTCGATTCAAATATTGTTCCAATTAAATGTTGTTGTAGGTGTAACTGATTCTATTGAAATGAGTTTGAGGTTAAATTATTATTAAATTCATATCAACGCATATTTCTGTCTGTATGCTTTCGGCGAGATTCTAAGACTAAGCTGACGGAAATCGATTACACGAAGGGTTAAGTACCGTTGTAACATTCATATGATCTGTCAAGCTTTATATAGATAAAAGGATTTCTAACACATTCTACACCAACAAGGGACGATCCCAAACACACAAGCACAGGGAATTTTGATATAATTTAAATTCACTAGTTAAAAAATAGAAAATATAAAACTACCAGGTAACGCGTAACTAATTTCTTTCTACGTACGTCACTAACTTATTTCCAAGTATTCCTATAGACGATACCATTAACTTGGTTGAAAAGCTTTCGATAACTAATTTTAATACATTCAAATTTCAAACAATTTATTTATTGGTGTAGGTATGCAAACAACATTTTAACCTGCTACACGGGAACAGACAATTCCGGACGGCACACGAAGGTTGAAGTGGATTTATTACTCGGCAAAGGCAACCTTTCTTATGGCAACTGTCAAAATTTCTGGCGTCTACTGTCAATATTTGTTGTTTAAGAATGTATTTTGTGTAGCAAGTCGGGCAGATAAAACACTTCTGGATGGCTGAGAAAACAGCCACGAAAATTCGCAATATTTTGCTAGCGGTTCGTGGCGTACGCATTGTATTCTTACAAGTAAGAATCTGTTATTAATTTATTTATTTATTGCTAGGATTTCGAGTGTATTATTTAGGAAATCTAACCGGCGGAGCTACTGTGCGACACGCACAAGTTTCTTTGGAAAAGTATCTACATATTCTATTACGAGTACGGAATTATATGAGGAATATCCACATTACCGGGACCAAGGATTATTAAAATCAATATCATCCAATTGGCAAAGCAAGGGTGGAATAAAGTTCAGAAAAAAGGTTGAGATGTTTGACCTCACTTATATTGTCGTCTATAAAATGTGGGACAATAATATGATTCTTGAATATTCGTCTCCAAACATTTAATTTGCGGGGATATTAGTTTTGAGCGTTATAGACATGTTAAATGTCAAAAAGTGTTTCATCGAACATCTTGGGGTAATATTGACTTCCTTCTTCTTAATACCAAGCATTAAACAAATGTGTATTGCGAAGATATTTTATAACTTGAACCACATTTTTTCAGTTGTTTAATTTCCAGAGCTTTGGAAAGCAAATTTAGCAAGACCCATAAGTTACGATAGAATATTTCAGATACAGATGTCCTAGCAATTATACTCAGTATTACACGGATGGCTTCATCTTCAAATAAATAGATGTATGTAAATACCCTGATATATCAATACTTTCGAACAAGAAACAGTTTCCATCTTCCGTTGTCAAAGCTACACCAGTTATTGGTTCATTATGAACATTTGACTATCCATTTGGACGTATACAATCCAAACCCCAGCCTTTATTAAATTTATGTTTTCTATGTGTTTCGCGATCACTCTTGCTTGACTGATTTTTATTTTTAAAGATTTTGCAATGATTTGGAAGTCCATCGACCAATGTTTGCATATCTTTATCGCATCTTTTGCATGTAGTGCGATACTCAAGCTTGCCAACGACAGTTCTTTTAACAAAATATTGTCAAATATTATTTTCTGTTCTGCCTCTATTTGTCATTTTAATACGTTGAGCAGACACCCTCATTCATTCAAAATGATAGATTAATCACGTGTAAAACGGCGCGGCATTCGACTTTTATACGCTCCTGCGCAATTATTGACTTGTACGAATCTCTTGTTGCTTCTTTTGCCAATTTTAGATTCTTGCGAAATATGTTATCAGTGTTTCTCTTATAAAAACTAAAATGGGGCATGTCTATGTTTAAAATAACTCGAAAGTTAAAAGGTAATTGGAATGTTCATGTCCACTAAATAGAAATGCATGGCTGCTTCCCTCCGTTCACGATTTGACCAATATTTCAACCTGTAACGCGTTAAGTTATTAACACATCGAATAGAATATGAAGTATGCAAATAAACAAATTATGTCAACAAGACTAAAAGCTGTTTAAAAACCGCAAGGTCGTCAATAAAAGTATATACTTATAAATGCGTATGGCTATTGTATAACGTTAAATTTATGCTGTATATAGGTATGTATATTGGCAAGAAAAAATTATTTGCTTAGTAAGTTTTACAATGCACTTAATTAATTTGTGTATTGTGTCGATAATGTGACAATAAAATTAATGTATAGAATAATTACACAATTAAACAATTTCTTAGTTTTTATAAATAATTTACATCAAAATATCAAGTTCACTACCGAGGAAGAAGTAAATAAGAGTTCAAATTTCCTAGATCTAACAATTTCGAGAGAAAACAAAAGTTATATATTCTCAATTTATAAACCATCACACACAGATTCACATTCAGACTTCATTTAATCCCATGATCTACAAATTAACTTCATTACAGTGGATATAATGCCAAAATAATACATGAAATACTAAAGAAAAAGAATTATAAAAGTACAATTGAACAAATTTATTTAAATATAAACGAAAAAACGGATAACTACAACGTCTTTACTTATATAGGCCCAATTAGCGAAAAAAATAGGCAAAGTACAAATTAAATCAAATTTAAAAATAACCTACAAAACCAACAACTCATAAGGGAGTTCATTAAAAAAAGAAGAAACCGCATCGGTGCTGCATTTATGCGTAGTATTATCACCGGAAGAATTATCTCTCCTAATTTTTAATTTCTTTCTCTATATATTGAATTATTAATATTTACTTATCTTATTCGATATATAATTATTATATTTTTTTATATATATTTCTAATGCATTATACGAATTACATTACATTACTTCTTGCACTTAATAAATTATTATTATTATGTAATTACAGCATGTACACATATTATCCTTAATTTGTTTTTTTTTTAATCGTATGTTCTTTATACCTTGCCTTGTCGGACTATTTATTTTCTTATTTTTATCTTCCACAGGCTCCTGTTCTGAGCCAGTTGTTTGGCTTCAATCCATCCCATACTTCTCTTTTCCAATGTTCTATACACCTGCTCCTTCCAGGTGTTTCGGGGTCTACCTATTCTGTTTTTGCCCTCTGTTTTGGCTTCAAATATCCTCTTTGTGATTCGATCTTCTTCCATTCTGTGTAGATGTCGAAGCCATTCCGGTTGTCTCTCTTCTATGACCACTTCTACTGGTTTGATACCCAGACTATTAGTGATTGTCGTGTTTCTGATTCTGTCTCTTCTGGTTGCTCCTTCTATTCTTCTTACAAATCTCATTTCCATAGTAGTAACTCTGCTTTTGATTCTATTCATATGTTAATGTTGGTCTGACCACTCTTTTATACACCTCTGTCTTTATTTTTTTTGGTATTTCTTTTTTATCCAGAAACGAATTTCTCAATGTTATATATTTTTGCGGATTTCCCTATCCCCTCATTTACCTCTTTCTCTATTCTCCCATTGTCTCCAATGATTGTTCCTAAGTAGTTGTAACTTTTAACTTGTTCCAATGCTTTTTCCCCGATTTTGATGCTATGTTTTCTTTCTTCTGCTGCTATTATCATTGTGTTTGTTTTCCTCGTGTTTATCTTTGTTAGTTCTTCTTGGTATATCTTCATTATCCTTAATTAGTAATAGAAAATCTGAAGAAGCTACAGTGATAGCTAAACATGTCATATTACATTGTGTTAAATATATTGCAAATATTTGTTAAATTATCTTTCGTCCATCTTCAATCTAGATTTCCAACAAGTATCGGCCGATGCAATTGAAATTAAAGTTGTAATATGTTTTATATTGCCTCTTTGCACCATTTTACTTTGGTCTTCGCATCTATATCATAAATAGAGCTTTATAATATTTTTGGTACTGCTATACTCAAAATATAAAATAAAAATAAAATTAGAAAGGCGAAATACGAATACTAAATAGAAACGCTAGAAGGACAATTGCATATGAGACCAGTTCATTCATATCGCATACAGCAACAAAAATTATTGAATCCGTCTTCACTAAATTTGCGTCTATACGAGACACTACAACATTCCCTACACGTAACCTAGACACCTTATATCGTGCATCGAAACGATAACGCGTCCTTTGCTTCACGACATACCTTCGACTTCTCGAAAGTCGTCGTCAAGCGACGACCTCATCCGCCGACTTCGGCTATTCGCAGTCCCCTCCCCCACCTTCCAACAAACCATCCACCTCATTCACCGGTCCCTTTTGCCCGTCAAACAATGAGCTCGCGAACCCAGAAGCGAATTGTGCAGTATCGACTGACTGACTGCCTGTGCTCTACGTTCTATAGACGCTTATATGTATATATATAGATATATTCCCGGCTTCCCGTTTTCATATTTGCGACTCGTTAATTACTTCGCTGTACGGGTTGTTTATTAAAGACACGCTTCGCTGGCCGCGAAAGAACCATCACCACCACTACACCCACCCGTCTACGGTTGCGGTGGCGGGTAATGACGTAACGGAGGCATAACGGCAGCGGAGAGAAGAAGGAGTCGAAAAAGGAAAGGTATGTAGTTGTGAGTTATGCGCTTGTGGTTGTAGTCTCGCGTGGATTGTATAGGTGATGTTATAGGTCACAGGGTTAGAGCAGGATCTCGTAGAAACGGACGGAATCTGTAATGAAAAAAACTTGGCGCGGTCTCTAGGATTCCTCGATAGTATGTGGTATTGGATTCAGTAAAACTCGTTGCGTATCCACTGTGTATCCTATACAATTTAATTATTGAAAGTTCCACGTTTCCGACAATTTGGAAAACTAGTAAAATAGTGCCAGTGTTTAAGAGAGGTAACTGGGCTAACATTGCGAATTACACACCTATAAACATTTTAGCTAACTTTGCAAAAGTATTTGAACATATTTTATATAATAATATTTTTTTTAATGTTAAACCATTTCTGTCAATCCATCAACATGGATTTATGTCGGGTAGATCCACAGTAACGAACTTGGCAAATATCACCCAGTATATATCCGGAGTGTTGGACCAGCGAGGACAGGTCGATGTCGTCTATACTGACTTTGCTAAAGCATTTGACCGTATTAATCACAAGTTACTTTGTGCTAAATTGGAAGCTATTGGCTTCTGCCCTGCGTTGGTGAAATTAATTTCATCTTACCTCTCTGGAAGGAGTGGTTACGTTTTTTATAATGGCTATTCCTCCACTCGCTTCAGAATACTATCTGGAGTTCCGCAGGGTTCTAATCTCGGACCACTCTTATTTAACATTTTTCTGAATGATTTGCTAGATAAATTGCGATGTGAGGCTTTAGCTTACGCTGATGATCTTAAAATCTACAATGTTATCGATTCGGTAGTTGATTGCGTTAAGTTGCAGACTTACCTTACCCTTATTAATGATTGGTGTACTCTGAATGGCATATCTCTAAATATTGGTAAATGTTTAGTGATCTCTTATACCAGACGTTCTAATCCGATCATTTTTAATTACTCTGTTGATTCTACATTTATTGCAAGAACTGAAAAAGTGAGGGATTTGGAAGTACTTTTTGATACGACACTAAGCTTTTCTGATCACATATCTGCTATATGTCTTTCTGCATCTAAATCTTTGGGTTTTCTAATAAGAACTTGTCGCGCCTTCCGTAACATCTCAGTGGTAAGGACTCGGTACTATACTCTTGTTCGATCTAAATTGGAATATGCCAACTTAATTTGGTATCCTTACTACACGTATCAGGTGATTTCAATTGAACGTGTACAAAAGCAGTTCCTCAAATACCTTAGCTGTAAGGCTAACGGTACTTACCCTGATCATGGTTCAGATTACGTAACGTTGCTGCAGCAGCATAATTTTGATTCATTAGAAGATCGTCGCCATAAAAACAGCGCAAGATTTTTATTTAACCTGTTATCTAATGAAATAGATTCACTATCATTATTTAGCTTAGGTCGATTTCCGAGTACCACCACGTTACACACGATCGCTTGATTTTCTCGTGGCATGTAGACACAATACAAATATCTTGGCCAAATCGCCTATATTCCATATGGTCACCAATTTCAACAGAATATACTCGTAGAATATTTGTTTATGGTAGGATTATGTTAATTGTTATGAAATGTATTGTACATGTGTGTTGATTTGTAATAGTATTACGCATGAGGTATATACATAATCAATGTAATTGCACCAATTGTTTGTATGTTGTCCTGTAAGTGATAGTAATCGTTGGACAAATAAAGATTATTATTATTTCAACTAACAACCACATCTTTTTTGTTAGATGTTCACATTTTTGCAGTATGCCCGTTCCAGTTCTGTAAATTTACACCAAAAATAGGATGCAATAAGTCTGCCTCCCATTGTTAGTGCAAAATTTCCCATTTCTTTTTTTTTTCTAGTGTAGCCCATTTGGTATTTTTTATGAGTTAAATAAAAATCGAATGTGAAGATAATTAAATGAGTAAATTTTCTAAGCATTTGTAGACGTGGCACGTGTAGATGCTTTAACATTGCGTATAGCTATACACAAGTAACATGTAAAAGAGATAAAGTCTGGATAAAATTACAGCAAAACAATAGCGCCAGGTAGAAAAAAAAGTTAACAAAAAAATAACAATCGAAAACGCCCAGTCTACAGTCTATAAATAGTAGAAGCTAGTAATCAGTCGACTATTATATTTCGGTTCGGCAGAAGCTTTTCCATCGCAATTTGCGAAACAGACAAAACCGGAGCGACATCTACGGTGGCGGCGCAGCCAGCCGGAGCTCCGGCGCCCCCTCCCCGAACGATCCCATCCGAACTGACGGATTGCGTCAGAACGCTGGAACGAGACGCGTATAGCTCCGTCCTCGTCCTGCCGTTCCTAGGCTCTCGCCAACTAGGTAAGCGAACGTCGCCATGGCAACCGAAATGGAGTGATTGCTAAAATGACGTCATTCGTATTGTAACCACAACCCGATGACGTCGTTCGTCGGCCGCACAAATACGAGCTCGCGCCGCCTGCCAACGTCGGTCGTATTACATCTCCGCCACTGAACTGCCTGCATGCATGCATGTACAGATGGGTATGCGTAATGTAAACGATCCGCAGGCCCGAAATTCGAAAATAATTATCTCTCCGCGTTGTCGAGAGTCGCTCTCTCCCGATAATTACTGCGAGCGAAAATTGAATGAGAACGAGCGAGCTCAAAAGGACCGTGACGGTGCTATGCGTATATTCGCGTAGATTAGGGAGATTTTAGGGATACATTGCGATGTTCGCAAATTAGATTTGACGATCTCATTACCTCTTTTCGTGCATTCCATTGATAAGCGTAATTTGAATTTGTCTTTCAAAATGAATTACGTGATCTAACAAACATTTACATATGTAAATGGGTGTTAAAAATGCTCCTTTTCTACCTATGGTTTGAATTTTGAAGCGTAAAGTTTGAAATGCGATTTCTCAGTTGATATAAACTACATCTATGAGTGAGTTACAGTACAACCTCCTAATAAGTGGGTGTCCTCGGGGAATCCTAAAATGCCTTGCATGTAGAGTTGTCCGTTATTTGGAGGTTGGCGTAATGAAGGCAAAGATTTCGTTTTGTTTAATAAATATGTATTTATAATGAACTAAAGCATATTACATAAATAATTTAAAAAAAAAACATTAAGATCTCGTAAAGGTATAAAGGTCATAAACCAATATGTTTAGCTCTTTGAATGTTGGAATGCAAGGTTCACGCGATGACACATCCACCATATATCAAATCATACTCCTCTACATCACAAAGAAAATCATGAGAGTATCTGACGAGCTCCAACAGCATATTGCAATTGCGATTCTACATATACCGAGGAAGACCGCAGAAGCGAGTCCTGCGCAAAAGGACTTTCTACAAAAAGTATTCATCTTATATTTGTAACCTATCAAAACTTATTTTTGAAAAACGAAATTTGGGGCGAATTTCAAGGCCAAATTTCACCTATTAAATGCGCAGCTTCGCAGCAACAAAAGACACCATTCACCAATACTCGATGGAATCTACAAACTGAAAATGTTTCATTAAAATCCGCGATTAACACTTCACTATATTGTGGTGGAAAATCTTAGGCTCTTTAATTGTTATAAATTTTGTTTTTTTTTTTATTAAATAATAATTTTTTTCTAATTAAAATAACCCAATGTAAGGTTGAAAAAATAAATATATTAACTAATTAATAAATATACAATACCGCTTTTTGATAAAAAATATGTTTTTTTTTACAGAAAACCTAAGGCAATCCCTGTTTAGCTAATCTTTAAATATTCTAATTAGTATGCGAAACAAAATGAAAGCAATAGATACGAATAATTTTGAGGAATTTAAGAAGATTCGACGTCTTTAATCTGTGAAATCGTACTCGAACACACGTAATTTCTCGCCTTTCAGATGTACTGGTCTTCAGCTTCCAATATATGTGTCCGGAACTTCCAGATTTTATTTGTAGCATCAGCTGATACACTTTATAACTGAATACAATCGAAGATCTTTGTAAATTAAAGTGTTATATGAGAAAATAACTTATTACTCTCAGGAGAGACGATGTCAACATCTGTGACATTGGCGCGATGTTTTTCTATATCCATAGTAACATATTTGTTTGTCTATATAGTAGACCACACAGTAGACACATACTTGATATGGGTGAAATTATATAGGTAAATGCTGCCAGTCGTGCCATCCTTCAATGTGTTTGAAATGTGTGAGTACAGTATATTAAACGTCTTTTAAGAATGAAATTTGGAAATATTTATTTATATAAAAATATGTTTACAAAAAGCGATATATATATATATATATAATGAACTATAGTAAAGTTTACGTTGAATATCTGTGCTAAAATTCCATAAAGAGGAAGCACTAAATGTGCTTTGCCTCCAACTTATAACATCAACCATAATAAAAAAAAATAATAGCGTGCACCAAACAGTGACGAGAAAATACACATGTGTCGAGTGGATAAATTTTCCGGGTAACAATAATGTTAGCTACAACTTTAGCAAAGCGAATTTCCTCTCTTTATATAGCGATATGCTTGCAGTCGACTGGAGTTTCTTGGATGAATACAGTGATGTGGATGTCGCTGTTGAGGCATTTTATAATACATTATACTCCATTATAGATCGTTCAGTTGACAAAACTAAACGTCCTACCTCCACGTCTCCTCCATGGTTTAGTGCTAAAATAAAACAACGTCTTAAATTAAAAGAATTTTACTTCAAGAAGTGGAATAGAACAAAAGCGATATATTATTATAATGAATTCAAACGAATGAGATCTCTCACAAAGAATGAAATTAGAGACGCATACAATGCTTACTTATAGATGCTGAAATTAATATCAACAGAGATCCTAAGTTGTTCTGGCGCTTCATTAACAACAAGAAAGCTTCTTCCAGAATTCCGGGAAGTATGCAGTATGACGGCAGAGAATTTACCCAGCCAAACGAAATCGTGGATGCCTTTTCCAGTGTCTTTGCGAGTGTGTATAAACCTAGTGTTCATAATGTATCTTTCAACTCTTTTCTCAATTATAATAATTTTTGTGTTCATGCCTTCTCTGAATTGGATGTGGAGAACAGTATCAAGAGACTTAAATCTAATATGACAACTGGAGATGATGGAATACCGAGCTTCTTTGTACGTGATTGTGCTCCTGTTCTGTCCTATCCACTGTCAACTATATTCCACCTAGCGATAAGCACGTCAACTTTTCCAAAGGTTTGGAAAATTAGCAGAATTACCCCCGTATTTAAGAAAGGAAACCGATCTAACATTGCTGATTATAGGCCTATAAGTATACTGTCCAATTTCGCTAAGGTACTTGAACATTTGCTTTACAAAGAAATATATACCTGCATAACTCCTTTCATATCTGAGCATCAGCACGGTTTTGTTGCAGGTAGGTCGACGATCACTAATTTAGCATCTATTGGCCAATATCTTAGTGAAGCGCTTGATAAGCGAAAGCAGGTGGATGTTATTTACATAGATTTTTCTAAAGCTTTCGACTGCATTAACCACGAGATGCTACTACAAGAAATGGATAAATTTGGTTTTGGTGTGGGTTTCCTGACGTTGATTGAGTCTTACCTTACTGGAAAGGAGTGTTATGTCTGCTACAATGGTTATTCCTCTACGCCGTTTTCTCCAACATCAGGTGTTCCTCAAGGTTCAAATCTTGGACCACTTCTCTTCAATTTTTATATAAATGATTTACTATCGCTGTTTACGTGTCACGTCTTAGCATACGCAGATGACGTAAAGATATTTAATACTGTTGGTAGCATTTTCGATTGTAAACATTTACAAGACAATCTTCTTCGCATTAATACTAGGAGCAAGGTCAATTATTTCCCTCTGAACATCAGCAAGTGTACCGTGCTTTCCTACAATAACACTCACACTACTTTACACTATAACTACCAGATTAATGATGCAGCCATACCACGCAATATCAAAACTTTGGATCTTGGTGTTTTGTTTGATAATAGACTGTCATTTACGGAACATATTTCGTCCATGTGTTCATCTGCTTCCAAAACTCTCGGTTTTGTCATGCGTTCTTACAGGCATTTCTCAGACTTAGGTGTAATGAAACGTTTATATTATGCATACTTTCTTTCTAAGCTTTAATACGCCTCCGTTGTTTGGTATCCCTGTTATTTACACCAAGAGCTTATGATCGAACGCGTTCAAAAGAAATTTCTAAAGTATCTCTCCTTTCGAATGGACAACGTGTATCCTGCAAGAGGTATCGAGTATTATAGCTAACTTGTTGAGCATGGTTTTCTATCTCTTGCTGACCGCCGCGAGCGTAACAGTGTGGAGTTTCTTTGCAGGATCCTGAAAAATACTATCGACTCGCCAGCCCTTCTAGCGCAAATAAACTTTACCGTACCTACTCATCATACTCGCTACTATAATATATTTCAAGTACCTAGAGCTAATACCAACATTTTGCTTAAGGCACCTCTCAGTCACATGGTGAGGAACGCAAACAAACGGGATTTGGAGCCATTTTTGTGAGTCTTTCTTTTTTTTTTTGTTTCATTATTATATACATTTTCAGCATGTTATTATTGTAGGCGACACGATTTTAATTATTTTATTTTAAATAAGAATTGTATTATAATTTGTCCTGTAATTGGCCCTTGGGCTGTTGGGCAATAAAGGATTATTATTATTATTATTATCTGGAATAGGCAAACTGGTAAAATTTAGAAAAAATCATTGATTAACATATATATATAATTAATAGACAATGCTTCATTAAGTTCATTTGATGTTAAACAGTTAGTAATAATTATTGAGATTGCAATATTACTATACCTCAGTTCGTATAATGTAGGCACTGATTCGTATTTGAAAATATGGCCGTTGCGAAGAAGGGAACAAAATTGCTTGAGCGTGTATAATTTAGATAAGTGAAATTGAAAAATACAAATTTAATATTATAAAATTTAGTTTTTACTAATTTCCTTGAATTAGCGGCATAAGTGAAAGATATGATAAATAAAAATAAAATATTCTACAGCATTTCTTTATTACATATTATATTGCTATATTATTACATTTTACAATTAATGTTCACATACGTCAACTACAAAAATAATTACAATGAAAAAGCTCTCAACCACAAATTTAAGTCAAACAATCTACTAATACTTTAATTTGTAAACATCAATTGAAACAAGGTAATCAATTTAAAAAAAAAAAGAAGAAATTAAGTAAGGGACGGTGTGTAAAAACAGCGCCCACATTTATTTTTCATTACGTAATTGGAAAAATCGTCGAAATAACATTATTTTAAATAACTGACAATACAGAATGTTATACTACGGATTAAGCATTATTTTCCATTTTAAATTACGCAATAATTTTAATTATGATATAGGAGAAGCACTTGATTTCGAGCAAATTTCAATTAAAAATGTAATTGTATATTTCTACACTTTAAAAAACTTAACCGTCATCATCTGTAGAAGATTCCTCGAAGCCGATATCTGATGTAACTCTTTAGAGTACCAACTCAATGTATTATTTAAGTAACCTGTGTCGGAATAGAAACTTTAATATCCTTTTTGAAATAATTTTATATATTGCAATGAATTTATACTTTACGTAGCAAGAAAGCATTTATGTACATATTCTTCTTACTTATTTTAATAATGTATAAGCTAATTTTTTCTTTTTAATTTATATATTTGTAAATATAAACATACTGTTAGGTAATTTTAGATAGCAACATGTACATACATACATATTACGTTCGAAGAACAGTTCTTTTTAACCGGAAGTTATTAATAATAATAATTTATTACAACACCTTCCATCCGCTTAAAATTATTGCCTATTAAGCGCAATCCGGGTTTCGTTCTTAGTGTCATAAAGTTTCTACCCGTATATTACTTAAAATATCTATATTTGCTATTGTCTATACTGTACTTAATTGTTTCACTATTTAGAAAAGTAATATTTCAGTTTTGTTATTTATTAACTTAGTTGTTTAATTAGTAAATTGCGTATGTGCTAAATTATTACGTCAATGAAAGTGTCTATTATATTATCAGCGGTGGTGCAAATACAGCTGTTATTAAATAATTCCTTCAATCAAACAATTTAAGTATTTACTTTGGTTGTATTAATTATTTAATTTTGTTCATTGAACATCTGTCAGTTATACTATTAAAAAAGAAATTTTAACCTCGAGATGCAGCTAACTTCACCCTTTCCACTTCTTATTTTAACTATTTCATTATTTACATTCAACACAAAGTAAAGATTATTCTAGCAATTATAAATGCATAAAATAACAATGCCCTCCTAGTGGTTAAATAATGCAATAAATTTTTCTTAATCAACGTAATTATTTATACATTTTCTTATTTCACCAAAAAAATAAATAAACAAGTACATTCTATAATACAGAAAAAACAAATTTCAATTAAAAATGTAATTGTATATTTCTACACTTTAAAAAACTTAACCGTCATCAGCTGTTACGTTCTCCTGGTTTGAAGAACAGCGCCGCTGTAGCCTGCTCGTAAATTCCTGAATTACTTGACCAATACTTACTTGTAGAGTATGTTCGCTTATTTACTAGATGAAAGGTTGTACAGTGAAACTCAATGCGCATGCGCAAAAAAATATATTTAGAAATAAAATGGTTACACGGTTTCCACTCTTGCCTATGTACATGTACGATGTACGTAAGATATATATATATTTGCAATAATTGCAGTTATTCGAGCTCTCTTATACATGTAATGTACATTAGCATTTGTACATGTATTTTCATTGGTAGCAACATAAAGTAATGCCTGAGCATGTACGTTGCAAAGCCATATCTTAATTCTGTTTAAAAGGTTAAACTCTTATATGCTTCCGCTGAAGCTTTGTTAGTGGCATGTACTAATGCCTCTATCTGTTTGCATGCACCACTACCTTTTTATAGGGGAGCCAACCCTATTTATTTCTTAAATTTATAAGCGCACCTCGGTGCTATGCTTATTTATATGTCCCTTTCCGAGAGCCTAATATACTTTCCTTGTTTTAAATTTGCCTAAGGGACTTGGCCCTGTATTATTGGCATGTATTTGTACTTGAACCAAATACGTTCGTTATTTTCACATTTATAGGGGAACCCACCCTATCTCTTAGAGCTTGAACGCCTGGTCGAGGGCGACAGTAGCGATAATAGCCGATCTCAATACAAAAGTAATGTCACAGCTACCCAGGCGTTCTCGTTTGAAATATTACGCTATGTGCAATCTTTAGCTCTCTACTACTACGCCCCAAAGAAGAGAAAAATCCAGTAACCAGCGAATGTGCGAACTGCGCATCGACAAGTAAAACGGAGCGATGACGCCGACACTACATAAGAAAACTGGTCCGTGAAACTCGTCCGCTACGACGAGCAACTAAATGAAAAAATTTCTAAGTCCCGATACGACAAGGACCGAACAAACGTACAAAAGACAACGGGCGCTGCGCCCGCAGCGACCGTCAGCAAGAAGCGGAGTGATCGTACTTGTAGAAGATGTCTATACATGCGCGCCGACAATCTCACCAAAATAATTTCCGACACAAACTTAACCGAAGACTAAAAATATGTATAGACGACAATGGACACAGTAGCCTCGACGTACGATGATAGAAAATCGAGAATTTATACTTATTAAAAAAATCTATACATGCGATTCGACGACGTTACCAAATGACTCCCGCCAGAAATAAATGTATAGACAACGTCCTCGACGATTCCCGCCAAAACTAGAAAATCTTAGAAATCTCTAATAAACATACGACGACGTTACTGTACACGTTACGACGAGGTACGAAAGGTGACCGAGAGTACCCGATCGCTAATACGTCGACCGTCGCGCGGGAGACGACTGCCTATGCTTGTGTACCTTAAATTTTAAGAAAACTCCCATTACTTATCCGACGACGTTGCAGTGAATGATTTCTAATTAGGCAGTTTTAGCTAGCGTAATGTGAATGGCTGGCTTGCATACATATACAATGCGTAATGCACATACATATTAAAATAAAATTGGATATAAGAGAGCAAAATAAATAAATATAAAAATGAAAAAAATAAGATAATAATGCTAACCCATACGGTTGCAAAGAAAATAAAATCATATAAAATACATTTCCTTAGAAACTTAAAATTCACTTATAAAAATACAGAACAATGTTAAGTCCTTAACATCATCTGTAGAAGATTCCTCGAAGCCGATATCTGTTTCTTCTGCTGCAATAACGTTGACGATAATTGGTTCAATAATGCTATCCATTGTCGTATCAAGATTCCACACTCGTTGGTCTTCTTACACTACAAGCTGAATACATTCACACCATGATTGCGGCGTTACATTTCTAATTGCACAACCGGCAAAAATTTTCACGTCTTTAAATTATATTGTTTCTTGCCACTTCCGCTTTTACTTTGCGCCCAAATTATTTCAACGGGATTTAATTCGCAGTGGTAGAGTGGAGGACAATTATACCCAGGTCGCGACCGTATTTAAGATATTTGTCCTTATAATTTATAGTATTTATAGACTTATATATACAAATCCTATGTATATAAATACATGTACATACAGCGTCAACAGCTACAAGAAAGCGAAAACCAATTCGTAAGAATCCTTCCATCGGCGCGAACATCGAATCCACCGCCTCAGCGACGTACAAAAGACACGCTACGTACATTAAAATGTGTGCAGCATCCGGTCCAAGAACGCAATTTCGAAATGGAAGAGCGCCGCTTTATCATCTCCTCTAAATTGTGTTTTCTTGGTCGTCTCAGACCGCCGCCGCACCAACTCTGCAAATAAAGCGAAATTCTTCTACGGTTCTCTATCTCCGTCCGTCTCGTCGTATACACTTCGCGCGGTGGAAATATTTTCGTCCATTCTTGACAGACCACTTCGCCCGCGTGATAGACGAGAGCATAGCGTAAACCGTAAATCGTAGCGAAGGTGGCGTGGAGACGGACTGAGGGGACGTGAGGAGTACTTCTAGGTGGCTTACTCGATTAGCGGACAAGCCAAGGAGCTCCGACGTTGTTTTACAACCTCCGAGGCGCTGTGCTGATTATTCAGATTGTTCTCCAACTCGTTGGGGTGATCGTTCTCCGTACGCTGCTGCAGCAAAATACTTCTAAATACCACTCCTTTGCTTGTAGTATTTTAAAGTTGATGAATATGTGATACATGGGGAAATTGGTGTCTTCTTTTTTATTGCTATTTGAGCCATTCAGATCAAGTAGATAGCCAAAGAACGTATATAAGTGAAGCAATTATACAATACCTTGTACACCTAAAATCTACCAAATATCTACTGTTTATTTGATAAAGCAATCCATCATTGTCATTTAATTCAGAAGTATCGGAGTAACTTCTACACCACACAAATTAATGTATGCGGAATGCAGCCTTCCGACAACACATGGAGCAAGTTACAGAGTGGATTGTAAAAAATGTGTCGGTATGCAGGCCCTAAAAGTCTTGAATATTTGAATTACTGAACTAACAGACGTCTATTCACTCTTCCCAAGCGTACAAATTCCAGGAATTATGGAGTATTTGTTTGAGTTTTAAATAAATGATTTACAAAATTGTGCACATCTCAAAATTACTTTCAAGTAGGCGAAAAATGATTCAAACAGGTGGATTCCAATCGCCGTGCATTGGGAAATCCATTATGTCCGTTCATTGCGAATTTATTCGTGAACAAATCTGAAGTCTGTACGAAAAAAGAAATCAAATATTTCCCCCAATATGTTTCGCTGTTACTGTAGCTTAATCAGATGTTCTCTTACTACTAACCAACACGTTATTTATACTGTCATCCGAAATTCCACTTTTACAATAATTAAGGATAACGTGTGTACATATTGTAATTACATCATGTTCTCATTGGTCCCTTAAATTCAGGTACTAGCTTTCCATAAACAAATTCAACAATAGCGAATTACTAAGGTCTACTTGATCGTTTAGTAATACAGCTGAATACATCTCTAGGAACTCGGCTAAGTTTAATTTGAAAACTTTAGTTTCGGAATGTAAGATTTCGAAGTTATTATTGAATGTGTGGTCATTCTCCAGTAAAAGAAGTGCGTAACTGGGGTCTTTATTCTTATGTCCATTGTTCACGAAATGCTACTGTATTCTTTAATCAAACTCCTAGATTACAGCTGCTGAAATCCATGTTAATATACTGGCAACTGTGATGTCTTTCTCCACGATTTCCAATGATTCTTCAGCATCCATTAAAGACTTTTAGCAGAAGTACTTCTATAAATAAATTTTGAATGATGCGTTGTTCTATAGCTTGACAATGCAATGAAATATTCGGAATTTTTCTTTTCATTCTTCACCTTGTGGCCAATTTTTTAACCTTGTTTACATCATATCCAATATAGGAGATGTCTGGGCGTTTCATTTTTACCAATAATAACAGATTTACTTTGTCTCTTTGCATGTTTGAGGACCACAGTAATTCTTTTGCAGAATTTCCTCATCCATCATACCATTTTTTTAACGCCAATGGTTTTGTAGAAAGTACAAGGAATGAAGGTCTATCTACTTCATCGATATCAATAATGGCTTTTGGGAGTTTATTCTTCAATATTATTAGCTCTCTTAGCAAATTCTTGCTTGGGTCTCCAGTATCATCAATATTTTGCAAATTTACCTAAGCAGATTCATTACATATTATTTTAAACGAAATTATATGTCTCTAGCAAAATTTTGCCAGTGAACCATTGAAAACTTTAAAATCAATAAAAATTTGTGAATACCAGATATCCCGTCAGCATTATGATGATAACAAACAGTGTTTCATTGGTATATTTTCAGTGAACAACTGGCACCTTTATACACGTCAATACATTCCAAAACAAAAAATCCCTAGTACTCGATTTTTGATTAGAAATTGCCGAGAATTTTCATAAAACAGAAAATGCATCAGGAAAACTAGCTAGACAATCACATAGTCTTTGAAGTAGATCGTAGCGGAAAGAAAAAATTAGGGTGTAAGTCAGTAAACATTATTAGGTTACATGTTTAAAGTGTGGAGTACGCCTTTATCTACATAGAGACAGGAATTATGCGAACCATTCCATACAGAAGAAGAATGTATCCATTTACTTGCTACAACCATTCCTTTTACTACCTTTGCTTCATTTTGTAGGTAATTTCCCCAAAAATAGTTTTTTTTAGTAACAAAATAAAAGGAAATTGCAACATTTCAATTAATGGGCACTAGGTCAAAGTATAATATCTCTTCCTTTTCCCCCTTTTTGTTCTTTTGGCGGCTTTTTAAAGCGACTGCGAGAGTACGTAAAACAATAGCAGTAATAATTAAGAACCAAATATCCCAAAACCCACTTCACGGTCCTCCTTCATCCGTGGTTGTCATGACTACCCTATACATGCGTAAGGATGATGCATGATTGCCATCATCTCGCAAACGTTATGGATTTGCTTTGTTCTGCGGGGGCCTGATGTAATGAACTAACCAATGCCGCGCGCTGTGTATTCATCGTATTTGGACATTGTTGTTGTTGTTGTACTTGTAGGGTCGTCCCGGGTCTCTATCCCTAGTCGTGTATGTATGTACGTAGGTAGTTAATAGAACGGGGCTGACGTTGTGGCGTATGTAAATGAGGCAGGTAAATCAGTCGTTTATCTTTCTATGTAATGGTGTAACTGTGGTCTCTAGAATTGGTAACGCTACTGTTGCTTTCCTGGTAACGGGAAGCTTTATCGACATTGTAAATACGAAGAAGCTGAGAAAGTAGTTGTTTAAATTCGTTGCTCAAAGCCAATAACGTATTGGAGTAATTTCAAGCCTCTTAAATAAGAAAGTACGTAATGTTACATATTTTAAACTGTATAAATGTTGACCACTGTGATTAGTAGTGAATATTTACAATTTTAAGTGTCGTCCGAAAAGGAAACGTTATTTATCTGGTATAGAGCCTTCCCAATCAGAAAGTGGAATAAGACAGCATACTCTTGTTAAAGACCTTGGAGTGAGCTAAGTCTTAGCATCGCGTGCTGTGGAAAAGTATAGAAGATACCAGACATGATTAATTTATATCAATATCTTACAAAAGTTATATTGGCAGCATAGAGAATAGACTCTGTAGTGATCTAAAATGGTATTGGTCCTATATGCAGACGAGAGCATACTAGCATAAACGTATTGAGCACAGTAATAATAAATCTATCAAACCTCCTGAAGGTGGCACTCGAAAAAATTGAATCAGAACTCAAACAACCGAAAGATTCTTTTATGTTAGGATCATATAACCATTTAAAGAACTATTGTTCGTGATTGTGTTAAATGTATTTGCTAAGCCTTTGCACGTTATATTCAATGTAATTTTGAAGTAACGTTCCTGTCTGTTGCTATTTATTATACAAGATTTTGATAACCAACCTTCGATGTTTACGATGTTGTCATTTGACAGTTTCATCGGTTAAATTTCACCAGTGTAATACAGCCGCAGATCGTAGCGCTACCTACTGCATTCTTAACGTGAATGAAGTATAGATTATAGGAGAATTATCTACCATGATATATATATATATATATATATATATATATATATATATATATATATAAATACTCGCTATTCTAAAATTAGAGAAGGATTTAGCAACAGTCATTACACTTTTCACATGTTGTAAAATCTTTAAAAACAAGTTCCATCCAAATTTGTTCTCTTGTGGCAATTTTGATTTTAAAATCGTATTCAGTATGATTAGAAATATCATTTGGTAAGCCTTGAACCAAATCCAGGATACCCCTTACGTTTTTTGCCTTCGTATTCCAAATCCACCATACTCGCTATTACGTTTTCTAGTTCATTCGAAATACGCCGTTTCCGAAACGTACCTAAATGCAGTGTTGAGTGTTTTGTCTGAATATGTTCGAAGGACAAAATGAATAAAATAACTTTTAATGTTTCAAAGTTTACTTCTTAAAACGTGGCTATGTTAGATCTACTCCTGCTACGATCTGGTGCATACCGTGGCTTACTGATAAGTACCATTACATGCTATCCACTCATATGTCCAACTGTACAATTCGTATTCTACCTTACCGACTTCCGTGTGTGAGCGGCTAAAATTCAAATTTTAAATTGAAACTTGTATATGCGACATTTTAAGTATATGTGCACTGATAAGAGCTCACAACGACCAGTCAAATAATACTGAATAAGCGCGTTCCAATAAGGGTACTCAAATCTTCGCGCCGCCGGGTTCGCCCCTACACGTTGTCCTCCGTACGGCACTGAAACTTGGCCCTCTTTGCCAAGACTAGTCATTATAATGTCGAAGGAATACTGCTAGGAGTATCAACTTCAGTGAAAAATTTGGGAGTACTGTTCGATATCACTCATTCTATGATAGATATGTTTGTGATCTCGCAACTAACGCAGAGTTCAAAATCTCGTCGAAATGTTGCCAACTAGTATTTAAAACTGGAGAGAAGGGATTTAAAACTATTTCTATATCCTCACATAGATTCTCTTAAACGCATCATTACCGCATAAAATAACCTAGCCGAAATTGCATCAATTTAAGGGAAGATACGATTTTCCGGTGTCGCTCCGGAAACGTACGCGAACGTACCGAATGGAATAATTAAGAACGGTCCAACGGATTCGAAGAAATACGGCCCTCAGACGCCCAGGCGTCGTTCTAAAGCGGGATGTATGTATCGCGTCCTTTGCACCACGCTACTAGTCTACGTGCGGGTCGCGTATAAATTGAAACGCTAGCTGCTTGTATACTGTGCAACACATGCATGGCGCCTAGGCTATTAATTACGCGGGGAAATTCGCGGAATTAGTTTCGCGAATAAACATTTTCCGGTCGACCCGACGAGGTCGTTATGCCGCGGGTCTAGCCGTAGCAACAATTGTTTCGCTAATAATTAAACTCAGCTCGGGGAGTGTTTTATGGTTTTTCCTCGAGGCAACGCTAAAGAATCTAGTGGGGTTTGGGAATGGTGTTGTGTTCAATACCGTCGAATGAGTTCGTTTGTCCATTGTTTGATTATCGAAATAAACATTTCTTTTTCTATTTTCTACACGCGTCGTTCATAATCATCGTGGAATAGGTTTAAGAATTAAGCAATTGCTTATGTACACTACCGCTCAAAAGTGTTTAGACGCCCCTGTTTTCATGGATTATTCATATAGTATTATGTTTACCAAAGAAAACATTATAATAAAATGAAATACGTATTTAAAATTATATAATTATATCGCATAAGGTTTACTATCATTTACCTGCACTTGGTCGGATTACCATAAACTGTTTATTGCGGTGCAATTACAATAACAATCCCTCTGAATTTACTGGGTACATTTAGTCATCTGTTAGATTGTAGGTAATAATGTTTAAATTACCTTCCTAGATAATCTTCTTCGAGTGAAATCTGTAACCTATGGTCAGTTGCAGTGTGGTATTTACTCTATTCACGTCGTGAGCGAAATATCGTGTGACAATTTTTTAAAATGCCTCCGCGAAGAGAAGTTAATACGGAAACACCTGCGCTTATAATAGCTTACCATAAAAGTGGCATAAGTAATCGACAAATTGCCAAAAAAATGAAAAAACACACGCTACGGTTAAACGTAAAAAATATCGGGAAACTGACAGTTTTCTTAGTAAAAGACGGAGTGGAAGGCCAAAAGCGACAACATCTGTAGATGATCGCAGAATAGTGGTTACCAGCAAGTTAAATAGACGCAAAACAGCCCCGGAAATCGCAGAATTAAATGTTGGTCGCCAAAAACTAGCCAGTGTTTCTACAGTCAAACGTCGCCTACAGAAAGCCGGGCTCCATGGACGTATTGCGATGAAAAAGCCATTACTACGCAAACAAAACAAGCGAGAGCGACTTAAATGGGCTCGTGAACACCAACACTGGACCATAGAAGAGGGGAACAACGTCCTATGGACGGATGAGTCCAAATTTGAACTGTTCGGAACCTGAAGACGCATATTCGTAAGAAGATCTGTGGGTGAACGTGCCAGAGAAGACTGTATTGCTGCTACCGTGAAGCATGGTGGAGGTTCTATCATCATTTGGGGATGTTTTGCTGGCACTAGTGTAGGGGACATTGTGAAAATTGACGGTATATTAAAAAAAGAAGGCTACCGCGGAATTTTGGAGAACCACGCAATACCTTCCGGAATTCGACTTTTGTGTCAAAATTTTACCTTCCGGCAAGATAATGACCCAAAACATTCCTCTAAATTATGTAAAGACTATTTACGCCATTTAGAAGAGGAAGGAACTCTCAAAATTATGGAATGGCCTCCCCAGAGCCCCGACTTGTATCCAATCGAGTTACTATGGGAAGAACTAGAACGAGAAGTACGGAAATCGGCTCCGACATCAGCTACTGACGTGTGGAACAAATTGCAATCGAGTTGGACCTCAATAACACAAGAACCTCTGGCAAAACTTATTGCGAGAATGCCTCGATTGTGGGCTGCAATTATTAAATCAAGAGGAGGTCACATAGATGAAAGCAAAGTTTAAATTAAACGTTTTAATTTTCACATTTATTTAATGTATTTTTATTCATGTACGTGTATCTGTACATAAAAAATAAATATTATTAACATTTTTGCTGAGTTTTTATACATCTTTGCTGTCAGTGAGAGTGCCTAAACACTTTTGAGCGGTAGTGTATGTTGACGGTTATAAAGTTTGCACTAGAATGGAAACGTTATTATTCCTTTTTTTTTGTAACCGTAATAATAATAACAATGCACGATGCTAATGTCTTAATGTTGTCTTTCACATGTTTCGAGTCGTAAATCTAAAAGAAGGCGGTTATAAATAGACTCTAATTTAAAAACAATATTTTTGAAAAATATTCTTTCAATAACATATATATTTGTAATAGTAAGGTAAGATTATTATTACTTGCAGTAGTAGTATACTAATGGCACGAGTAATAATAGTAGTAGGGGTAAAATTTGAAAGAAACTCCATCGATATTCCATTTGACAAGCTAGTGTTATAACGAATTACCAGCGATTATTGATGGTAGAATAACTGTTTTATTGCAATTAGTACCTGTTCACATTTCATTTGTGTCTAAGGACATGTAACAAGACATCTTCAAATTTCAAATCAAGCGACACCGTTGATATCGAGGTTTGCTGATGCTGCGGACATGAAATAATGAATTCTGGTTTGAGATTCCGAAACATTCAGTTCTAATAATTTGTATCATCATTAATTCATATCAATGGTCCTCACCTTCCAATGCAAGTTGTTCATAAATAGGTCGCTGTGAATAGGTGCGGCACAGAGCGGTTGGGTTTTGTTGTGATTTGTATAAACTGTCGTTTACTGACTACGCTTTGAGACTTTAAACTTAGTGTTGGCCTTGTAACATAATTAAGTGTTACTGGAATTTTTCATCTATCTTTTTGTGTACGCATTTGTTCTGAGGATATATAAATAGCACTATCCGTATACGTAATATTGTGGGCCTTGTTTTGTGCTTCTTACGTCGAACACATAGCACTGTGTGATAGTGTAAGCATAACTGATGCAACTGGGAGTGGTATTATTAAGAAAATCACAGAAATAATCGATCTGCAAACCCAGAAGCTATTTACGCGCAAAAAACTTCAAACGGAGCAAATTATCGCAAATTTAAAAAACAAATGCGACTCACTAGAAAAACTATACAAGAAGAATAATATTATTCTATTTGGTCTGGAGATCGAAGGATAACATCCTATCAATAACTTTAAATACGTTTAAGAATCGATTGGGTGTAGATCTCTGCTTGGGAGATATCGACGACATCCATAGTGTTGGTAAGAAATCCTCCATTAAACCAGAGAAGGGAGGTTCTTAGTAACAAACGAAAACTTAAAGGAACGAAATAAATATTTGCTGAGGACTTAACGTTGGAAGAAAGAGCTAAAAATAAGATCTTAAGAAAGCATCTCCTCGAGGTCCGTGCTAAAGAATTTAGCGCAATTATTAAGGATGGAAAAATCTTCGTGAATGGAGACGTTTACACTCCCGAGGAACTCCGCGAGAAGGAAACCAAAGATAGCCTTAATAGCCCGCTAAAAAAGAAATCTAGACTTAATTTCCGCGACATCAACACTGAGAATTTTTCGTTGTCGTCTCGAAAGGGCATAGGTTATGTTGGTAATCAGGCTGAATCAATACCTTCCGCGTCTAGTATCTCCTCCGGAGTTAAACCAGTATTCCGAGGACCATCGAAGAAGAAATTACGCTCCGGTTCTGCTTCTGGCAGCATCCCTTCCAAGCTTCTTGATGTAGAGTCTTCCAATGTAGAATCATCGGGACCCTCATTAAGAAACCAAGTTCCCGGTAGATTAGCAAAGGATAAGCTTACTTATTGTTACTATTGTTGTTGTCTGCTGTTCGCTTGTTATGTATATGGGTGCATATACAGGTGTGTGTAAAATTACAGTACTAATACCGTAAATAATGAGTTAGAGTAATGATATTGTAAAATAATGCAGGGATTCTTCTGTAATTTTTCCGGAATTTTTTACTGTATACCATGAATAAGGCTGTAAGTATTTGACGTACCAGTATAATAGCTTCATATTGCTCAGGGGCCCAAAACAATCTAAATATCCTTTTAGAAAACACGATCTTACGCAACCGAAGAATACCTAAACATCCATTACTCCCTAGCGTCCAATAACGATACTCCCTGAATTCGTCTAGGTCCCAATTCGCGTGTTCTAGACTTCCTTTCACCGCGACAAAGTTATAACGTTCTACTTCGTTTCCGTCCCCCGCTCCGGTCGGCTATTCTTTTTTCCGTCTTTCTGCGGATTTATTTCCAACCGCACCGGCCGAAAGTTTCGTTACTTTCGCGCCGTTTTGTCGAAAAATATACGCGGACGTCTGTCGTCCGTGCAGAAGGCGGAAGGGGAGGAATTTTACACGGCGATTTAACACGAAGGAAGGACGTCGCCGTGGAAGTTTCGCGGCAAAGGCCGCGTTATTAATCGAAAAACCGGAAGCGCGGAGATTTCCCGCAGCTCTCGTCCGTTTTGTTTCCGTCTTTCTCCAGATTCAATTACGGCCGAACGCGTGAAATTACTTCTCTTAAGCGTCGCGGCGGCGTGGAGGTTGTTTATTTGCGTTGCTACGGAATTAGCGATATCACAGGCGGGATTTG
This sequence comes from Trypoxylus dichotomus, assembly GCA_023509865.1. Taxonomy (NCBI): domain Eukaryota; kingdom Metazoa; phylum Arthropoda; class Insecta; order Coleoptera; family Scarabaeidae; genus Trypoxylus; species Trypoxylus dichotomus. The sequence continues at coordinate 58,373,829 of CM042078.1, forward strand.
GTCATCTACCGAGAGAAGAAAGGAAGAAAAAAAATAAAAGACGAGTTTGGAAGATCCGACTTCAGAAATGTTCTCGCTTGAGAATGAAGGAATTGATGGTGAACTAAAGAACTTGAGGGAATGTTTATATAAATAATAAAATGCAGAATTGGCGATTAAAAATTTACTTGGATTAGAAGGCCATGTGTATGTACAGGATTGTTTTTATGCATGCACTCACTGGATCAAAAACCCAGAGCCTCAGGATCCATGGGACTCCCTAGCCCTAATTTTCCAATCAATACAAAACCCAACTACTATTGCTTAATTAAAGTAATGTTGAACGCTGTGTGTTGATGTTGAACGCACCGAAATTGTGAGCAGGCTTTATTCTCGGGAACTACTTTATTGTCGTTTCTAAAAAACCAACATGACACAATAATCAAATTAAATAACAACATAGACGCACTAGTGAAAACTGTGTCAGAATATAAAGTTGAAATAACAGAACTAAAAGGTCATTCCCTTACTCTAAACTTGGTGGAAATAACTGATTCAAACCTATTGAAATTAACTCAAGAGACAACGTCTACTAACCATCTCATCCTAAACAAAAACCACTGACTATAACTAGTCTAGTCAACGACAACGATACCAAATTGGATGAGGTCAGGGTTGTACATAAACGTTACCGATTGTAACACGGTAACATGGTTGATAGGTCCACGTGATCTCGAAACGCTGCGATCCGAATAATTAACTAATTTGTGCGGAGTGGAGTTTACTGCTTCACCTGTGAATTATACAAGCACACAGTCGTTGCAATCGTTATTCTCATTCTATTCTTCAACTTTTTGATTGCGATATGAAAAATTGACTGAATTGAAACCGACATCGCCACATTATTATGTTGATGGTACAGCCTTAAACTGCAGGTCTGAATTTCGTAATTTGGGAGAATGCTTGACTCGATTTTCCCCTTCAAGTCTCATCTGTTGGGTATAGAAGATTCATACTATTATTGTGAAAGGTACCTTTAACGTCCTCTGGACCTTATTCGCCTTCACCACCAGATACATCTTCACTAAGTGTAACATCTTCAGAAGGCTTTAGTATTTCAAATTCTGTACTGCGAGACGCAAGTCTTATAGTAGCTGATGCTTTTATTACTGTACAGGGTGCTCTGTTTTCGAAGTAAAGACATTATACGTTACTCTTCATTTTCGCAAAAAAAAAAACAGTTAAAATTACCAGTATACAGAAAGTTATAGACTTGTAGACCCCATCTTGTGATGCTGGTCTTTTTAGGTGTTATAGCTTCAGCTTTTCCAAACAGTTTTAATATCTTTTTTGCAGTTCTCACATTACTTGGGTGTATGATATTTCATTTCCATTTAAACGATTTCAATGAATAGAATAATCACCATAAAAGAAATGGAACATTTCATAAAATTTTATGGATTGATTCGCGTTCTAAAAAGATCTACACTCTTATACTCATAAAGATTTAAACTGGACCGTCACATGCAATGCCATTACACTCATCAGTCATCATGCAAATGTAGTTAGAAAAAAAAAACCGCTAACATATTCCGTACCCGTCCGACGATAAAAATCACCTCCCGCTACGAAATTAGCATGGATTGTTTGGAGCGAGGCGTAATTAAGGAAAGAACCGGGTTTTTTCTGCTGCCTTAAACGCTAATTACGCCCGAAGTATCTTTTAAACGTAATTTTTATTCTAAGTACGTACATCAAAGGACATTTGAATGCGTTTCTTTTTGTTGTTAACTTTGCCTTTTTCCCTCAGTTCCTTATTGCCTGTTAGGCGATTCGCTAAACAGAAAAGGATTTCGAATTAATTTCGTCTTTCTTTCGGAGTTTCATCGTTACAACGTATTTCGTCTTAATTACGATTGTGAGAAGAGGTTCCGCTTTTGGAGGTAACGCTTTTATTAATAAGCTTTTATATGCGAAATGGAACGCTTGCATATGGTAGGAATTTCTGAGTTTTGACCCTACCGTAACGTGGAGCTGTATAGGTGTACTACGCATGAGATATTTCATCCTGCTAGTTCTAACCGTTTAGGAGATATGGACGTTTGAAAGTTGAGGGGGTGTAAAACACAATTTCTTAAATCAGCTCCGGATGGGGTCGTATAACAAGACGCGTTTTTTTTCACGTTGATTACGCTTCGCTATCTGCAACGGTTTGAAAGAAATATGCTGTTCAAGTTTGAAAATTTCTAAAAATGCTCTCAAACTTTGAAACGATGTAGCTCCTAAAGTTATTTAATCGTAAAGTGGTCTTGTTTAACATCTCAGGTGGGGGGAAATTTTTATTTGTTGCTTTGAAAAAATAAGTGTAAACTAGTTGGTGAATCGTCGAACCATTTTTTGGAAATTGTCTCTTTTGCTCTGTAGTTGTACCTTCTAGAAGGAGCTTCTTTAAATCGGATTAGTTTTTTTATAATTTCATTACCTTCTGTCGTCCCCATTAATAATAATAACCTATTATCCAACAGCATACAACTCCTCATAGGATAATCGTATAATGGCAAGCGAAAATATAAAAATGTCTTCTTTAAAAAGTATTAATAGTAAACTGGTCAAACAAAAATTGCCCTAAGGCGTTGACAGTGATGATAAACAAACCAAATCAAGATACAGTTTTGCTTTTGGATATCCTGTAGTCTTCCATCCCTTCTACGTGTTCCATCCAATTCCGTCTCTAGCCCCCTATTATTTCGTTAGCATTTCTAACTCCAAGTTCTTCTCCTATGTCTGTGTGTCTCTTCCTATCCGTTCCTCTATATTCTGCTCATCCTATTAGAAATCTCAATTTCGATGTTTCGGTTATTCTTTCATTTGCTTTAGTTATGATCTAGCTTTCCCTTCCACATATACCACAAAGGATTCCCATTACTTTATAGAATTTCAAAAAGGTATCCTTTCTTATTTTATATTTCAATGTTCTAGTTATGGTGCCGTTTATTCGGTTGAATTTTGTTATTTTTGTGTGTATGTCCATATCGTCTTGATGATACGATATGGTAGATCCAAGAAAGTTAAATATTCTTCCTTGTTCTATTGGCTTATTGTTAATTATTATTATTTTTTGATCCTATTGTTCCACTTTTATTAAATGCTATTACTTTAGTTTCTTTTTCTGTTGATGTAGTTAAGTTATATTCCTCAGTTTTTAGGCAGCTCTTTGAAGTGTGTCTTCGTCACGGGCTATTAATACTTGGTCACTTTCAAAGAGTAATGCTATCAAATATTTTTATCTATTTAGATTGTGTGTAGCGCTTAATATTTGCCATTCATTCCCGAAACACGTCATCAATGTAAACGTTAAAAGTGCTGGTAACAAGCTACATCCTTGTCCTAGTCCCAAATTTATAATTGCAATAGTATCTTCGTTTTTGGTTATAGTAATCTTTGAGTTCTTATACATACTTTTAATATACTTTAATCAGATGTAGTGGTATTCCTTGTTTTACCAGGATGTCTCATAGCTTTTCTCCTCTTACTACCTTGTCAAAAGCTTTTTTTTTGTAATCTATAAGCAATATATTCAGATACTTTCATAGTTGTCTGTATAATCGAGATTCGGATACTGAAACAGCCATGTGTACATCGCAAGACTTGGCCACGTGGATGTAAAGCTGTAACGATCATATGACGATTGCAAGGACTGTGTGGATGTACAATTCACAGGTATAACAGTAAACTCCACTCACACAAATTTATTATTTATGCGGAACGCAGCGTTTCCAGAGCACGTGGGCTCTCATTGTCAACCGTGTTACAGACTGAAAGTAAAAACTGTATCACACATGCAAATTATTTTCTACGCAGGCTCTAAAATTTCTAAAACATTTGACTATTTACAATCTACTAGGTGGTCTAATGCCTTTTTTGGGAAAGGATGGACCGAAAGCGAACCGTATCTTTAACAGGGTCTATGGTAATAAATCCATCAAACTCGAGTGTGCAATTGGGGGTGGTTCTCTGTTCAATAAGTTTCCGTTCTTTTTCATACATATCGTTTCGTACGCGTCTAATTCTCTATACGAGTTTACGTTTTTAAGTAGTGTCAGATTTTTTAAATCAATCTTATGTCCGGATTTTACCATATGCTCTGCTACGTTTGATAGTTCAGGTTTGTCGAAACGATAGTGTCTAATACGTTCTTTGAACCTCGTTTCGATACTCCTTTTTGTTTGTCCAATATAAACTTTCTCACAATTATTGCATGCGATTTGGTATATTCCAGACCTTTTTACCATCTCCGGTTTATCTTTGGGATTCCCTAAGAGATTCTTTAAGTTGTTTTTTGACACAAAAGACACGTTCATATTTAGTTGTCAGAAAATTTTACTTAACCCTTTCACTGTTGGGTGAAAAGGAAGAGTTATAGATTTCTTATTACCGGTGTTTGTTGATGTCAAGGTCGTGGAATTTCTGATGCGTTGTTTGTATTGGACCTTCCTTAAAATACGGTCGACATCCATAGAAGAGAAACCATTGACCTCGCTACATCTTTGATATACTTTAATTCTTTGTCGTATCTGCTCTTGTTTAGCGGAAATCTGACGAGTCTATTGACCAGAAATAATAAATTTGTGTGAGTGGAGTTTACTGCTATACCTGTGAATTGTAACGATCATACTTTAACGTTTATTTTTTATGATTTTTTTAATTCAATCGTTTATTACATTTTGTCAAACATAACAGTAAAAATAAAACATAACCTATAATAACTAACGACACACAAGCACAAATCCAACTCTGAGTGTCGAGAAAAAAAAGAGCCGGGGAATCAACCTCACAACAATATATGCGTTTCTTTGTTAATATATAAATATGCCAAGATCTCTATATTGCTCACAACGCATTAAAAGTGCACCATCAACATTGTATGTATACAGAACTGGGCCAGTTCTACAGGTGAATGTCATCGTTTTGTATTTAGCAGTATTTAGTTTTAAATGATTCTGCAAAACACCAAAGACGAATAGACAGCAGGTCATCTTTGCAAAATATCTGCAGTGGAATATATTCCACGGAAAATTTTAAGGTCATCAGCGGATAATAGACATTTAGAAATACGCTGGTTAGGAATGTTATTGATGAAAATAATAAATAAGGGTGGCCCACGAATAGAACCCTGTAGCACACCCAAAGAAGACAGACATAAGCCCGACCGAAAACCATCCTATTTAATATAAGTAATACTCCCGCTGAGATAGGATTGCTATAATGATCATCAGAGATTCCCCATAAATGCAATTTACGTAATAGAGTTTGATGTTCAACCCTATGCATTGCTCTATATTTGAATCTTCTTCAAAGACTCTCTTTAATTCGTTAACTTGTATCTCCATTAAGAATAGGTATTCATTCTTAAATATCCTGACAACAGAAAAAAGCTATTACTTCGCACTGGTAAAGCTTGTAGTGATGCTAACTTAAATTTAAACGCACAGGATATCTAATTAACGTAAAAGTTATAGTTCCGATCATTTTTCAATATCACCAACGATCTGACCGAATCTATGGCTTCACGAGGAACACTCCCGCCAACTTTACTCAGCCATTCCCCGTTTAATTTATACGACGACAGCTAGTTTGAATGTATAATGAGCATTGCATTTAGTAAGCCACATATCGGAAGAAACCAGACGACCAAGCGGCTAACTTGCGGTCTATCGGACAGAAACGTCGATCCGAACCCTCTTCCGAACTTCGCCGGGGTGGATTCCCTGATGCGAGATAAAGGAAGAAACGCGGCTAATTTGATTTGTATGAAACAGACAGATGACACGCGCTGCTAGTCCGTTTTGCTTCGTAGTTTTTTCTCATCGTAGACAGTTTTCTCCTTCTTTTCTTCTTCGTAATAGTCGACAGCGAAGAAAGTTAAGAAGAAACAGCGCCCTCCATCGGTATATTTATTAAAATACGTCGTGTATGTATGTACACTACCGTCCATATTAATTCGGACACTTAGTAAAATGTAAACTCTATTAATAGATTATTTTGTAAATAGATCCTTTATTAAGTTTATTGCTTAGTAACTGTACATGTAAACTTCCAGGAATATCGATTAGAGAATAATCAAAAACTTATTATATTTTATGACCCAATATAGTAATTTTCAGAATAATCCTCATCGCCATAAATGGGATTATGTTTGGAACAATATTGCAGATAATAAATTTGTAATACTCTTTGGGGCGGGAGCAGGCCACCCGATTATGTATTGGTAAATACTTTGGTTTCTAAATAAACCTGCTTGTGCGTGCGTTAATGTTAAGAGCGTATCTTTTTGTGTGACCTCATTAAGGTTATTAAAATGCCGAAAAGAAAACCGACAAGTTTGGAAAAGTGCTCTGTAGTTGTTGTTTTTCATAAAGAAGGTTATTCTGTGCGTCAAATTTCAGCAAAAGATACTAATAATACTTAATAAATCGACTGTTAGTGATATCATTCGGAGACATCAACGAACGAGGAGTTTAAGAGATCTGGTGCGTTCAGACGTAAGAGAATAACAATTCACGCCGAAATTGCTGAGCAAGCGAAATAAGAGACTGACAGCACCAGAAATCTCCGCCGAAATGAATCGCGACCGTGCAAGGAAAATTTCTGTTGCTACAGTGAAAAGCAGATTAAAAGCTGCAAGTCTTCACGGCCGCATTGCAACACAATGAAACCCTTACTTGAACAGGGGAAAGAGGCAAAAACATTTACAGTGGGCAGAAATACATAGAGATTGGACAGTGGATGATTGGAAATGGGTGCTATCGGCTGATGAGACAAAGTTTGAGGTGTTTGGACATTCCGCGTTTTTGTAAGACGAGTGAAAGGCCAAAGAATGTTGCAGGATTCTGTAGTCTCAACTGTCAAGCAAGGAACACGTTCTGTGCTTGTTTGGGATTGTCTTTCCTACGCCGGTACAGGGGATTTGAAGCGAATTGAAGGTATTTCGCGAAAAGAGGGTTATTTAGAAATACTGACAGAAAATGCAATACCATCGGGGCAATTTCTAATCAGCGAAAATTTTGTATTCGTGCAGGACAACGACCCCAAACACTCAGCGGTGATATGTAAAAATTTTTTAAATGAAGAACGAGATAACGGCACTTTATAAATAATGACATGGTCGCGGTAAACCCTGATCTAAAAAGTATGCCCCAAACCCGGTAGACCACCTGTGGAATATTTTACAAGAAGAATGGACTAAGGTGCCAAATAGAGTCCTTGAAAAACTAGTGGAATGGGTGCCTCGGATTGCGAAAGCTGTTCTTCGCGCAAAAGGGAGTTCCTTTGATGAACGGAATGTTTAAGTTAGAATTACATTTTTTTACTTTTATAGTTTAAATTTAATGGCTATTAATAGAATGAATAAAAATTTTAAGTATTGTAGAAATGAGTTTGAACATTTTTTCGTTATTTTTTTTTAATTTATTTGAGTGTGCAAACTAACATTGACGGTAGTGTATGTATACGCTGCGATGCCGGAAGTTTCACGCGGACGCCGTCGCCGCTACGAAGCTTACGTCCCTAATCCAACATCTAATAATGAGGCTGTCAGATTTAGCTAACGTGAAAAGGGTACTCGAGACCCGTCGGGAAGACCGGAATTGGACGGAACCGGATATACTAGAATCGGTATCCAGAACAAGACGTATATTATGTATGTGTTTATGTAAATTTCGTGTAAAATAAAATGTACGGGATGTATGTGATATATGATTTTGTCTAAGAGACTATAGAAAATTGTAATTTCAAGCTTCGAAGTTGTCTATGGAAAATCAGTAATTTCGAAAAAGTTTATGTTAAGCGAGATCAATAGTGACGAAGAATTACTTCACATAAAACTTGTGCTCCTTACACTGTACCGTCTACTACTCATAGCGGAAATAAGAACCAAAATTGTTGGTATTGGCTGTCAAATAACCGATTATATGTGCTATATGAAGATCGAACTTAGTATCCGTATAAAGTTAATTAATGGATAGAACTTTTGAGGAAAAATATTTTTGAACAGTTTTCACCTCTAAATTTAATCATTACAGGGGCCTACTACGCACAATTAACACCGACACACCGAGGAAAGTTAAGTTAAGTATTGCTATGGCAAGCCTGATCATACTGAATAGAATTTTAATGCTAAGAATTGGGACAACAGATCTAATCTGAACGGAATTCGTTTCTAAAGATTTCAAAGCAAAAATTGGCACTCTAGATTAGTTCTCTATCTAGAGAGAATTTGTTTCTGAAGATTTCAAAACATGTGAAAAGTCTAAAGACTATTGCTAAATCCTTCTCTAATTTTAGAATATCAAGCATTTCACCATGATGGATAATTTTCCTACAATCTAATCAAAATCTTCAGTTGCATATGCGTTTTGACATATTTCAGATGACTTCGATTTTTCCCAAAAAATGTAAGGGGTACCCCTTGAAAATTCGTCAAAATTTCGCTCGTCGTAGATTTGGTTCAAGGCTCACTGAATGACATTTCCAATCATACCAGATACGATTTTAATAATAAAAATTGATAGAAGAGAACTAATATGAACAAAATTCGTTTCTAAAGATTTGAAAACATGAAATAATATGTATTAAGTATTTCACCACTTTATTGCTTCAAATAGCTTTAAAGATTTGTAATAACTTGTGAGAAATAACAAGTTTTCCTCTAGAGAAACTATTTCGACATGAATTACTTTGACCCTGTAGTTATTTAATCACTGGTTATTTCGGGAGCACTGTCACTATAGTGAACTTGTTTACCTGGATGATAGGTAACACAGTAAACACTATTGATGAAAGGAAAATGCAGCCTAGACATCCACCTATTTCAATAATTATTCATTTCGTCAAAAAGGTGTAAAAATTAAAAGAAATATTTTGCAGAATATGCTAAAACTGTTCTCTGTATTACAGCCTCAAACGCAACTAAATCATCAGCATCGTCTTATAAGTTGTAGAAGTTCTATATTCTGTGATTTTCAAGTTTTTCTTTGCACCATTCAAGGATCCCACAATGAATTTACGTCGTTCACTATATTGTCTCTATTTAAATTCTTACGACGGTTTTAACAATTTATTTAATAAATATATAACCATAAAAATAATAATTCCCCGTTAAATCTTTCTCCTTTTTCCCCTTTTATACATATTTCATATAATACATTTTACCGTAGCAAGTCCGTCTAATATAGTAACTAAAATACATACGTATTACGACAATACCGCGCAGTGATTCTTACTTTTTCTATTCTAGTTCATGTTTCGCTGTTTCTTTATCGTGCACTTTCATATGAGATAGTAAGTGATGGGAATATTTAAATTTAGACGGATAAAATTTGCAAGGGTACGGGGTTTCCCCGGTGTGGATTCGCATATGCCGAGGAATACACCCCCAGCTGGCGGAACTTTTTACCACAGATTTCACACGAAAAAGGCTTTTCCCCTGTGTGAATGAATATATGTTGCTGTAACAATCCTCTATCATAAAAAGACTTTCCACATTGATCGCAAACATGCCGTCTTTCCCCTGAATGTCGTTTCAGATGCAATTGTAATGTTCTTTTATAGGAAAACATTTTCCCGCATATTTTGCAAGTAAAATTCTGGCCGCTTACCTGGTGCATTAATTTATGATTATTCAAGGTGCCTAATTCGATGAAACTTTTTCCGCACATCTCGCATATGTGGTTCTTCATATTCGAATGGATCCGTAGGTGTTTTTGTAAGATGGTGGAAAGTTTGAAAGCTTTACTGCAGATATTACACTTATATGGTCTATCAGTTGAATGTATTACTTTGTGGAGTCTTAACAAGTATATAGTTGAGAATGCTTTACCACACTCGTCACATAAAGTTTTTAGTTTCAATATGAGTTCGTAAGTGTTGTTTTAGCATTGGTCTCTTTGGAAAGCGCACATCACATTTATCACATTTAAATGGTAGATTGCCAGTGTGAAGATGGGCATGAACACCAACAAAATAACTAAAGGTAAATGTTTTATTACAATTCGAACAAAATACCGGTAAATTTGATTTTTCTTTCTTGCTAAGCCCCAATGCCATTATGCGTTTATAATCAGCATTATCTAATAATTCAACTTGTTTCTCGTTTACATTTCTAGGCGAGTTTAATCTTGTATTTTTCCCTTTCCGTTTAGGTTTACTTCTTTCGACAATTATTTCACCAACGTTATTTTCAGGCTTCTTTAGTACCTCTTCTACTTTAGCTATTGTTTCTACTTCTTTTACAGGTTCTTCTGGTGTTTTCTTATTCATCACAATATCAGATTCATCCGTAGAAACCCCAGACAAAGTGCTTTGCTTGCTTAGATCTTCCGAACAATCCGTTTTGCTCATTTCATCTGTAGATTCAAACTCGGATAACCTCCCGTCATCTTCACTATCCTCATAAAATTCATCTTGTTGATTTTCTTGTTTAATTGGTTCATTTCTTAAATCTAATGGATCGCATATTGATAATTCTTTGCTATTCATACTGTTAATATGATTTGATATTTCCAATTTATTTTCGTGATCCCATATGAATTCAATTGGTTCGTGTTTAATGGCAGATACTTCTTCTTTGCTAGATATTTCATTTCCGTGCTGATTTTGTAATTTCAAACCTATCTTCATACTTTTTCTTTTGCAGAAAGTCTGCAATTTAACTTCACACTGTGCTGCCATCACTTTGAAATCATAAATAAGATGCAACTTTTCTAGACAATTGCTGCATATGTTTACTGGAAATCCGTCATGTTTTGTTACCTGTGGAACCAAAAAAAAGAAAAATGCAAATCTGCTTGCTTAAAGTTAACTAGTACCTTTATAGATGTGCATTCCACTAATAAGTCTGATATTAATTTATTATTATATGAATGGGTAAACATGTTATAACGATTTCTATTCAGTTTTAAACAAGTTCGGCATACGAGTCCTAAGATATTGCTTTTTAAATTTACTGCTGTCATTATAGAATCGAAAATATACGTATTGTTTCAGTAGGTAATTCCACTTCCTACAAGAAGAATAGAAAAATCTATATACGAGGACATAAATTTTCGGAGTATTTCTGTTTTGTTTGAACTAATCTTAACTTACTTCATCCTCTTTTGACTGTCAAAAACAGTCAACAATTTTAACAATTTTAAATTTGACAGTACAGAATCATCTTTGCATTTTTAAGGGATTTTAGTCGTATGCTATTGGCAAGAGTGTATATCAAAGAGGATATTTTAAGGTTAGTTATTAATAAACAAAAGTTTTCTCATAAAAAAGAAATAAATGAACTGGGAATTATGGAAAATTATAAGACACTTTGCCGAATCTGCTTAAGGAAACGTAGAAATCTCATTAATATGTTCGAATACTCTAAATGCAATAAGTCGATACCTGCCTTGTTATTGGAAAATATTAGTATTAAGGTAAACAATATATGATTCTTAGATGTTAATGTATTTAAGATTAATCTATAATAGGTACAAGAGGATGATGGATTACCATGTAATATATGCACTGCTTGTCTTAACAAATTACATTCTATGATTGAATTTAAAAGTATGGCTATAGAATCTGACATTAAATTGCGAAACCACATGCCACATAATTGTGAGGTTGAAGAGGAAAGTATGACATGTGATGAGGAATATTCTGTTTCTAGGGATACATCATCAATAAACATTGATAATGAATTGCAAAAGGAAAGTATACTGTTCGAACCCTGTTTAGAAGACGTTAAAATCGAGATATGTGAAACAATCGTATTTGATGAATCTTGCATAAAGAAAGATCATGATACGCATTGTTCTGATGATTTCAACTATGACGAATCTACTTCAAAGGAGGAATTAAAGGATGATATTCGTACAAGTTCAGAAGATGAGGCTTTTATAAAATCAAATGCTTTGGTTACCAAATCGCAAACAAAACAAGTATATTTGACCAAAAAAGAACGAAAGAGCAAAATTATATATTGTAGAGAGTGCAAACGAACATTTGGTTATCATTACTATTTTAAAATTCATGTACGTCAGCATCTAGGTGATACACCTTTTAAATGCGAAGTTTGTGGTAAAAGTTTTGTTCGGGAATTCCAGCTTAATATACATAAAATATGTCATTCTGACAATAGACCGTTTTCTTGTGAAGAGTGTGGAACACATTTTAAAACGAATTCGGCACTTCAAAATCATCAAAAGGTGCATTCCGATCATAAACCTCATCAATGCGAACAGTGCGGTAAAAGCTTTAAGAACTTAAGTAATTTACGAGCACATAAAGTCAGACATGAAAATATCAAACAGTTTATTTGCGAACTTTGTGGCAAGGCGTTTTTTGATAAAACAGGCCTAAAGAGTCATAAAATAAGCCACACGGAAGGGACAGATGTTCCTTGCCCGGAGTGCGGAAAGATATTCCGAAATAAGAGAAGTGTACAAGTCCATTTGAGATCATCGCATCCCAAGAAAAAACGTCACGTATGTGATTACTGTGGAAGAGCTTTCAGTTGTAAGAAAGTTATGGATAATCACGTGCGAATTCATACTGGGGAGAAACCATTTACGTGCGAGGTGTGCAACAAATCGTTTAGACAAATGACGACACTAACATTACACATGCATACACATAGCGGGGAAACCCCCCACGCTTGTAAATTATGCCCTAGCAAATATAAATATTGGCGACTTCTACAAAATCATATGAAAGTACATGTCGAAAAAAAATGATAAATGGCTGATGAAGAGATATAAGAGACAATGTATACTTACTTATATGTAAAGTAATAAACTGTAACGATGATTCTACATTTTATGTTGGTAAAATATGGTTGTGAAGTTCACGGCTATTTTGTTTTTATCAGTGGCGTATCTGCGTAATGATAAATTAACTAAGTTATTTAAATATATTCCTTGAAATGTATGTAATGAAAGAATTACTGACTATATTTAAGTAATGGAATGAAATAAAAACTTAAAAAATTTTATATATTATATAAAAAATATTTTAAAATAATAAATATACCACAAAACATGAGTGTACCCAGTTATTACCTATAGTCTATTGCAAAGTTCTTGTAATAAAACTAATAATAAAAATGTAAAATTATAATAATTCGTCAATAATTTTTATCTGTTTAATACTAATTTGAATTAAAAATAAACACATTATTGCGGAAAAAATTTAAGAGTAATTACAATTGTAATTTAAAAATTTCTAATGCGCGTGTTATCTACCCTAGCGCCATAACGGTTATAGTCATAAGCATAAGAAAGCTAATACCTATAGGAAGGTATCTCCATACAGATTGATTACTTAAAAGCGCCATCTAGAGGGATTTTACCCAATCAATACGAAAAAGGCGGCATGCTTAAATATAATTGAGGACAATATTATTAGCCCAAGAAAGTTGTTTTACATGTAATACTAACGGCAATGCAGAAAAACAAGCAAAGCAACGTTGTTAATTTACAAGATTGAATAAATTAAAAGAAATGTTATCAACTATTATCACTTTCTAAATAAAACACAGTACCGTCCAAATTGTATAATGAGAGTGATTATACCAAAAAAAATATAACCATCAAAACAATTGATTGGTTAGAATACAAATATAAATTAATCTTTAAAATGAATGACACGCGTGAAGCCTATCCACTTCTGTTGCTTCTTTGTCCTTCGTGGGATTTGCAAAACTGTGTTTGGTTGCGCCTTTATGTCCACACCCATTTACACTAAAATGACAATTACATTTACTGCAATACTTTACAACTATATGTTACTTATTTTTACAACTTTAAATCTTACCTTCTATGTAAATCTCTCTTGTTCTTAATTTATAGAAAAATAAAGCTTCTTCTCAACACAGTGACGTAGCACTCTAAATCACTATATCTGCGACACTGTTTTTTCATTGTTTGTCCGACATATTTGTCGTCATGTACTCTGTCATAACGACAAATATGTCGGACAAATAATGAAAAAACAGTGTTGCAGTCAACAATATCGTGCTAACATATCAATTTGTTTACTTGTGCTCTCTCTAGAGATTTTACCCTACTATTTCTAATAGAATCAGTTACTTGCATTACAATAACAGGCCCTGATCACAACTACAATTGCTTTAAATGTCTCTTATCTCTGGTGTAGAAGTATATTTTTATTTTACTATTAAAGTGAAGAATTTGTATATCTCATCTGAATAATTTAAATTCTCTAAATACTCGTATAAAAAATGGCCATAGACAAGTTACATGAAGATTACAATGATTGTGAAGAATTGGATGGTGATAATGGTGTTAAATTGGAAGATTTCGTAGTTCAAGCTGAACATTTTGTTAATTCAAAACCCGGATTACCTTTAATGAGTGGTGATAATTTATTCCAGACTGCCTTACTGAAAGACATTAAAGTTGAAGATTTTGATGGAAAAATAGGTGAAGGTATGAGCAATACTGAAAATTATGAATTTGGATTAGAAAAAATAGAAAGTATACACGTGGAGATGTGCATAAAAAGCGAAAATGATCTTACATTGCAAGAAGATCCTTTATCAAGAGATCATAAAGCCCAGATAAAATTGGAAGCAAACGAAGAATTGCAAAATAAAAAAGAATCCAACAGTAACATAGTATTCTGTAAAGATTGTAACAAAACATTTAATCGTGATTACTATTATACAATCCATGCCCCCAACCATGCTGGAAATACTCCATTTGTGTGTGAAATCTGCGGAAAAGCTTTTGTAAAACAATTCTATCTTAAATTGCATAAGGTCTCTCACTCGACTAGCAGACCACATCCATGCAACATTTGCGGGAAAGGCTTCAAAACTAAGAATGTTCTTCTAAAGCATCAATTTGTACATTCCGATGCCAAACCCTTCTGTTGCAATCAATGTGGTAAAAGTTATAAAAGCGACTATTCTCTAAAAATTCATAAACTTAAGCATGAAAACAATAAGCAATATATTTGTGAGCTTTGCGGAAGGGGATTCTTTGATCATAAAGGCTTCAAATATCATAAAGACTCACATGAGACCACGAAAACTATTCCCTGTCTGCAGTGTGGAAGATTGTTCCTAACAAATGCAACACTAAAACACCATGCTAGATATGTACATTCTGTCAACAAGGTTTATATATGTAGTTATTGTGAGAGGTCGTTTAATCGAAAGGATGTGATGTTGAAACACATCAGTATACATACTGGTGAAAGGCCTTTCTCTTGTAAATTTTGTAACAAATCCTTTGGGAGGTCCTCGGTACTTACAGCTCATGTAAGAATACATACAGGAGAGACTCCTTATTCTTGTAAGGTATGTGGAATTAAATTTAAACGTTTACGTAATCTGCAGAAGCATATAACGCTACATACTGAGAAGCAACACGTTTTAAAAGAAGAACTTGCAGTAAATTGAAAAATATTAGATCTAGGATGCATCATTTTGTATATTTTAGCGCACATGTGCAAACTTGTTTCATTTTACTATCATTTTATTAATGTAAATAAATTATTTATTATTTTTAAAACAAATTGAATTATTTTTTACCTTGCCAAAATTTATTTAAATGGAAAAAACATCACATATTCCGGTGACACTACATTTGCTTAGCTATACAAGAAAAACTATCTCTAATTGTACAGACAACTTAAGATCTATTTCAAATAATTTAAAAAGACCCATATTAACAATTTTTAATTTCTGTTGAGCCATTATTCCATGTTTTTCATTTTATTTTAAACTAAAAGAAGGAACTATCTAGACTATACCCAGTTTTAAAGTAGTATATCATTACATCAATGTAATAGTTTGCGGTTACTTTCTTAGTCTACTGCAGAATTTTGACATAACCCTGACTTTTTTTCAAAACAAATTAAAGTTTGAGGTTAGTTACTAATGAAAGTTCAATACTTTAAAATATTAACACAAGAAACGTTACAAACATGTAAAAAAAAGATGAGTACTTTTTTTAAACGATTTATATTACAATGAATCCAGCTAAAATATAACGTTAGGTTACATAGGAAAACACTGGTTAGTTGTAAAACATGGACCACCTTAACGATCTCTTACTAGACCATACAATATGCCGAACTTGCTTAAAAATGCAAAGAAAACTCTATAATATCTTCAAGCACGTTGTAAACAAAAAACCTGTGATAAATATTCCCGTAAAAGGCATTAGACCACTTAGTAGATTGTAAATAGTCATATGTTTTAGAGCCTGCGTAGCAAATAATTTGCATGTGTGATACAGTTTTCACATTCAGTCGGTAACACGGTTGACAATGGAAGCCCACGTGCTCCCGAAACGCTGCGTTCCGCATAATTAATTAATTTGTGTGAGTGGAGTTTACTGCTATACCTGTGAACTCTTTGATGATCCTTTAATATTCGAAAGCTTATAAATTTAAAAGAGATAGTCGAGTAACATCTTACTACTTGTATCATAACCTGCATTTTAAATGTCCCTCGTATTGTCCCCCACAACGAACAGCTATTCCACGTATTATTAAAGCGCTAATTCCGATTTTACACGGCCATAACCTTCACCTCTAAAAGTTAACCCCGGCTAGGTTCTATTATAGTAACTTGGCGTCGGCAATTCGGTACCGGCGGTGCCAAAGCTCTTGTATCTTTTATTGTGTCTATTATTGCGACACTACTCGCACCCTTGCAGCGCAGATTTCGCGCGTTAAGTGACGAAGTGAAGGAGAACGATTTATGTACGACTTCGTGCGCGAGGAAGGACGTAGGGAAGCGCGCTAGTTCGGTTTTAGTGACCCTAAAACGCCAAGGGCTTGTCTCACGTGCTACCGAAAATAATCTGGTCCGACCGTACACTGTTGGGGATATAGCGTCGTCGTTAAAACTTTATCCTTTTCGCAGGCAATAATATTCTGTTACTAACGGTCTATGTATGTATGTAGATAGTAGATGCGTGTTGGTGGACATAAGGTTGGCCGTGTATATTTTGCAATAAAATATCAACATACCAGTAAGCCTATAAAATTATATAGCATTTTTAGGATTTCAACAAAGTAGTTTATTTACTCTGCAGATTTAATAATAAAACTTCATCCCTCTTGGACCTGATTCAAAGCTCGTTGACTGATATTTCCGATCATGTTAAATCCGATTTCGCAACCAAACCTGTTGTAATACATCGAGTCTGTTCGGAATTTAGACTTAAAGTTACAAAAACGTGCTAAAACTGTTGCAGCCAACGCTACACTTTGCTGTGATGATCTGCTGGGAATTCGAGTGTTAAGCGGAACAATATACCACACTATGTGCGACATAATGGCAAGTATAAACCTGGATGAAACGACTATAGGAATTCTCATGGATTTGACTAAAATCTTTCACAGTGTTTGTTGGAATAAATTACTTCAAAAATTACAACTATTGCAAATAAGAGGAATCAGTTTGGTTCAGTAAGGTTCTATATTAGGCCCGCTCATATTTCTACTGTATGTAAACGATCTTTTGCAGATACCACAACATCAAATCACTTTATATGCTTCACTTCTATTATTACGGGAGTGACCTCAAATTTTTCTAGAATCGACACGAGATGGCGCACGAAGGTTAAAGTGGATTCATTGGTCGACAACGGCAACCTATTTTATGATAACTCAAAATTTCAAACGTCCACTGTCAATAGTTGCGCTTTGTGTAGCAAGTCAGACGGTTTCGACAAAATGGTTTAATCGAATTTCATGCAGTGATAAAACATTTCTGGATGGCTGGGAAAACGGTCACGGAAATTTGAAATATTTTACCAGAGGTTCGTGGCGAATGTACTCCACCATTTTCGACCATCAGCTTCTGGGTGAGCGAACTCAAACGTAGCCGTATAAGCACAAGTGACGAACCACGCAGTGAACGCACAAAAACCGCTATCAACGATGAAATAAATGGTCGACTAGATTCATGCTGTCGTATCAGTCGATCGCCGATTGAAGCTGAAAGAGATAGCAGACACAACAGGCATCTCAGAAGAACGCATTGGCCATATCCTACACGAAATTTTGGGTATGAAAAAGCTTTCGGCGCGATGGGTACCGCGTTTACTCACACCGGAGCGAAAACGAAATTGGGTGACCGTTTCAGAATAGTATCTCACCTGGATCCAAGGCAATCCAAGGGAAGAAAAGACAATCTGGAAAACGAAGTAATTTCAACACTAAGTAGATTTGTGGGCATTAATAAGACAAAGTTAACAAATTTTAGTTATTTCAAGAACACCACTATTTTCCCACATCAGTTTCTCACATATTTAGTGACTTTTCCTCGTATTTACAGAAAAAATTCTTGTGATAAATCTGTACCTTCGTAAGATAACATTTTCCATGATGAAACATTTTACGACTACGATCTCTTCTTTTTGCGAGTAAGATAAGTTATCGCTATCAGAAAGGGAAACAGGACGAGCCCCCAAATTCGTCGATAGGGAGTCGAAGAAATGATATAGTATACAAAAAAAGATTGGCTCATAAAACCGACGATCGTATATACTAAACACAGAAACGCCACGCTGAAATATACAAATAAAATATAATTGACTTATAAAAAAAAAGGAGAGGGAAGAACCCGAAAGTCGCGGTCGCAATTATGTTTATATTCGAACTTTACGATTCACGCAGTTCCACCTCCACTTACCCCCGCCGCACCCGCCGAATATAACGCCCGACAATTACAAGTTATTGTCTTTTTATTTATATGCATTCCTTATTGATACCAAACACGATATGATCGTAAAAATTTATGACGCGTACGCTCCTAAATTAAGTCCTGAAAGCTTTCAATTCCGTTTCTTTCGTCTTTTTCTTCTCCTTTCGAAGTATTGTGTCGGTCTTCCAGTGGTTGTAAAATTTTAATGCTGTAATGTATCTTCTTTTGTTATCGCGAAAGAAAGTGGAAGCAATTATTCGGTTCTATCCAATAAATAAGACCAATATCGAGAGGTTTTTCGCAAATGGATTACCTCCAAATTTACATTGTAGTTTCTCTACGAGGGCTGTGGAAGACGGGGATGCCCAGAAGGTGACTGCGCATCTCCCCCACTATAATATCTGCCATTTGTAACGTCATTACTATAGATCAGCTATATAAAGATGATTCACTCAATAGTAAAACACATCACTATGTTTAGGTTGGCGAGCAACATCCACGAGGGGCAATCAATTTTGCTTGATTCATATACAAATAATTAATAACAATAGATATATGTTATCTCACTAGACTAATGAGAAGAATATTTATCAGTATAACACATGGGCTGAAAAGTCCCGGGCCTAACACATAGCTGACGCTAGTTTTATTGCAGTCACCTTTCTCTCAATTAGTACTAACCTTCAAAAGACAGCTGTTAAAATTTCATGATATTCCATTCATTAGTTTGTGAGTTATTGTGCTAAGGGTCACGCTACTTTTGTTATTTTCAAAACAATGGATCAAAGACAATTTCGTGTTTTAATTTTACACTGCTTCTTGATGGGAAAAAATACCGTTGAAACAAAGCAATGGCTTGAAAAGTGTTATGGGGACTCCGCTCCATCACAAACAACAATAAAACGTTGGTTTGCAGACTTCAAACGTGATCGTAGAGACACCGACGATGCAGAACGCAGTGGACGTCCAAATGAGGCGGTAACACCAGAAAACATCAAAAAAATCCACAAAATCGTTTTGAATGATCGAAAAGTGAAGTTGCGTGAGTTAGCTAATATCGTAAAGATATCAAAAGAACGCGTTGGGTTTATATTGCATGAGCATTTGGCTATAAGAAAGCTCTGTTCAAAGTGGGTGCCGCGTTTGCTCACTGTTGACCAAAAACAAGAACGTGTTGATGATTCTGGGCAGTGTTTGGCCATGTTTAAACGTAACAAACCGGAATTTTTGCGTCTATATGGGACAATGGATGAAACATGGATCCATCACTTCACTCCGGAATCAAAACGATCGTCATCTGAGTGGACAGCAACTGGTGAACCTCGTCCAAAGCGCCCGAAAGTACAACAATCGGCTGGAAAGGTTATGGCCTCGGTATGTTGGGATGTGCGTGGTGTAATATTCATCGACTATCTTGAGAAAGGAAATACCATCAACAGTGAATATTGTATATCGTTATTGGAGCGTTTGAAGACCGAAATTGCAAAGAAAAAAATGTTGTTTCATCAAGACAACGCATCGTGTCACAAGTCAATCAAAACAATGGCAAAACTACATGAATTGAACTTCGAATTGCCCCCACATCCATCGTATTCGCCAGATGTGGCTCCCAGCGACTACTGGCTGTTCGCAGACCTCAAAAAAATGCTCGCCGGTAAGAAATTTCGCACGAACGAAGAGATTATCGCTGAAACTGAGGCCTATTTTGAGGCAAAAGATAAATCGTTCTACAAAAGTGGTATTGAAATGTTAGAGCGGCGCTGGAATGATTGCGTTGCTCTTGATGGAGATTACGTTGATGAATAAAGCTAATTTTGAATCAAAAAAACCGTGTTTTCTTTGTTAGACCCGGGACTTTTCAGCCCATGTGTTATATATATATATACTTTCTCTCGATTTGGTTATAAGCCAGAAAACATTTTAATAAATGCGAACTGTTGTTTCCAGCATATTTCCCGTCGATTAGCTATCAAAATCAATTTGTTGTTGCGAAGTATCAGTAACTTTAGCCGTCCTATTCGAACGGGGAAGCCTGACTTGCCTAAAATATAATCACAACTACAAAGAAAGGACAACGGCGAAGCAGCAACGACTTAGAAAATTACAAACGACGAGCCGATCCGAAACTGAAAATTAAATAAATTGCCTATTGTTCGATGCCAAGGCTAACGCGGCAACCTCTCGAGGACGTCACCGGCAACGGATCACGGCGAAATAAATTCAGCACGTAATAATTAGGGAGAAAGTCCGTCGTTTTTTTGTCTTTCTTTCTTTTCTTAGCCCTTTTTTTGTACTCCGCGACAATGACGACGTTTGCCCCTTAGCGAGGGCGACGTAAAACGAAAGCCGTAACGTCCTAAAATAACTTCCCTTTTTATTAGCTAGAGGATACCTCTTCCATTCGCACCTAATTGCCGCGTTGCTCTTACTTCTGTATTATTCATTCGATTCGTCGCGTCATAAATTTGAAGGCGAAAAGCTTACGTCACGATAAAGCACGTTAACTAGATTTTATTTTATTCGGATCGCGAAGAAACGGTTTGCTTTAATTAACGGGCTAATACGTTTAATGAAAGCGAAAGGGGAAGAAACTGAGGAAAAGTTATGGGGTGCGATACGGTCACAATACTTTCTTCTGTGGCTCGTAATAGGCCCACTTACCTTGTTGGATGTTAATTTAGGGTACTTGTGGGGTTAGAGCCTTAATCCCACAAAAAAGCACTTTACCATGATTTGTATAACGTCTATAAATGAACTACAGATTTATATGTATGTATACACTACCGTCCATATTAGTTCGGACACCCAGTAAAATGTTGCAAGCTGTACTAAGTGATAATATAATCGCTTTCATATATAAATAATATTACGTAATGCATCAATCAATAGAATCAATTCATTCTTCAAATATTTTTGGGAGAAAAAATCGTTTTTATGGAATCCTATACTTACAAAGAAAACTCCCCAGGTATAAAATCCAGAAATGGTTGAAACTTGGTAAGGATGTAAGGTATGTTCGGATATGCAAAAGAAATTCACATTGAAGGAGTCAACCCTCCACCCCCTAAGAAAGTTAATTAATTTTCAGTATCTTCAATATAATTCTCATATGGTAAGAGTTACATGTGATGTTTAAATGTAAGAGTTACTTGATATCGGAAATTCGTTCATAATAACACTTGTATAATGGCCATATAAATTTATTTATTTTATATATTTTATTTATTTTATTTATTTTATTTATTTTATTTATTTTATTTATTTTATTTATTTTATTTATTTTATTTATTTTATTTATTTTATTTATTTTATTTATTTTATTTATTTTATTTATTTTATTTATTTTATTTATTTTATTTATTTTATTTATTTTATTTATTTTATTTATTTTATTTATTTTATTTATTTTATTTATTTTATTTATTTTTATCGTCACCGTATACATATAGCTTTTCTTCGAGGTTTAATTGTGTGATATGTACAGGATTGGGAATAGATTTCCTGGTTGCGATAAGCCGTATTCTGCGTACAGTGGATCGCTTTCTTCTTTGTTTATCTTTGTGATTTGTTGTCTGTCTTCTAAGTAAGTTTTTACTAGGTTTAATTCGGTTCCTTTTATGCCTGTAGCTTCTAGTTTTTCAATTAGTTTCGTTTTCGGTATTGTGTCGAGTGCCTTTTCCCATGTCAATGAATATGGTTTAATATATTTTGATGCTCCAATTTTTTCTTTATTAAAATAATTAGATCATAGGCTGCTAATGCTGAGTTCTTTTGGAATGCATATTGTTGTCGATGTAATATTATTCTCCAAGAGATGGTCTGACAACCTTGTTTGGAGAATTTTTTCAAGAATGATGAAAGCAGTGAGGCCTGTAATTTTGTGGTTCCTTTCTTTTGTTTTTCTTAAAATCATATACACATTTCCAGTTATACAGGCTGTTTCAGAAATATGTAACGCGAAACAACACGCAAACTGCTTAAAATTACATCTTTTTGGAGGATGTTTCAGAAGTAAATAATACGGATTCCTTTAAATATTATCGCTATTCCGATTGGTCGTAATCAAAATTCCTGTACGATTTTTCATATAAAAAATGTTGCAAATATAGATTTTTTCATTAGCTGCATTATCTTCCCTAATACTTAAATATTATTCAAATACTTTAAAAAACACCCTGTATTTTAAACGACACGTTTCTTTTTTCGCCCGAAATACGACCCAATTTGTGTCATTGAGTACGCACCGGATCTAATTTAAACATGTACAACATGAATACGATTTTTTCCGACTTTCTAAGCGGGATATGCATAGCTTTGACGTCGCTATAATTTACAACCACCTTCCCCTCTTTTTTTACGAGGGCCACTCTAACGAGATAAAGTTCGCGGACGGTGTATAGATGGTTCTACCACCCCATGCTACTACCGTCGTTATGAAAACGACACGCTTCCGTTTAACATCGGTCGCGTCACGTCGTCCTGCATGCGAACCGAATTTCGTAAAACTTTTATTGGCGTGAAAGTTTTTTCCTGCTCTTTTTAATTGAGTAATTAATCAAACGCCCGTCAACTAAAATGGAAATATTCCGCACCTAACGGCGTTCGAGCTACTCAAAGCAGCGTGTTTTTCTCTCTATTTGCCGTCCTTTTCTACGCAACTGCAGGGGTTGATCGCAACATTTCTAGAAACCGATAGTTTAAGTGTTTTTCAGCTGTTATATTCTTCTAAGCTATAATTCAGTTGATAGACCTAACAGTTTTGTTTTAACTGTTTGCATGTTACTTGTTTAGTTTTCTATTAGATTTTCAAAATGTAAATAATTCCTGCTTGTGGAAGGAAACTCTCCACTTATGTTTCCTCATCATGACTACACCGGCAGTAGTAATCAAGATGGCAGAGTAAACGCATCGAAAAGCAACGTGTTTGCCTTATTGTGGTTCTATATCAATGTCTATAGTTTACATCAGTAAGCTCGCTAAGAGAAAATAACGCAAAACATTACTAATTCTTCACAACGATTACAAAGACTGTGTGGTTGTATAATTTAGAGGTATGGCATTTAACTCCACTCCACACAAATTAATAATTATTCGGAACACAGCGTTTCGAGAGCACGTGGACTCCTATTGTCAACCGTGTTGATTTCACTAATAGCATGAGAAAGCTGTATTTACAGCGTTTTCTTATTTTGGTGTTATTTTCTAGGCATTCTTTTAGATCTGTTTTTTAAGTACGTCATGGTCAGCCTTGGGAAATCATTCACATGTGCAGTTTTCCTACGCACTGCTCTTTGGTGTGAAAACGCCCTCTCGGGACTAACAATCTTAAGTGTTGTTCGAGAGAAGAGTGAGAAACTGTACCCGCTTCTTTGCGGAGAAGTGTTTCTTTCTTTTGGCACTAGTTAGCGCCAGGAATATTCACTTGTATCGTAGGGTTAAGTACGGCGATAAAAGCAGCGAGAGAATTACATTTGTTTACCATAAAATTGCTCAAAACCACGCTGATGACGCCGGGTAGGCAGAAACATGTCCGTGTGTTAGCGTGTTAGCATCGTCATGTTCAAATTGAATGAGTTGCGCTACGAATGAGTCTCTTATTCTCCATCTTCATCGGACCTAGCCCCCAGCGACTTTTTCCTGTTCCAAAACCTGAAGAAATCACTGAGAGGAAAGGTATTTGCTTCAACAATTATCAAACTCATTTGATCGACTTTCGAAAGTTGTATCTGTAATTAGAGTAAAAAAATAATTACTCATCTAGTATCAATACTAAATAGTACTACGTTCCGTATATTAAATACCTCCAGTATACGCAATAAAGGTAAATAAATACCTTTACCTCAAACGAAATTTATATCTCCCTTTTTGCGATTTTTACGCGCTGTTTGTACCCCTCTCCGCAAGGGGACAGAGCAAGGATTTCTCGCTTTCGCCCGCTTTGAAAAATGATGCCGCACCAAACTAGACCGCTTTGTGACATTCGATCCCACAACGATTTTTTGTCCGTGGTATTTATCTCTATCCGACGTTTCGAACAAATGTTAAAGTCCACGGGGCCTGGATTTATGTAGTAGATTAAGTTTATGTATGGAAAACGTTGGAAAAAGAGATCGGTTGGCATTCGATTTTGTTTGGTAAATACTAAAAGAAAGATGTATGTTTGCGATATATTGACAGGACTCTGATTGCTTGATATTACAATAATAATTGATAACAGTAAATGCTAGATTATATAAATCAATATAAAATTTTAAAATAAAAGGCAGAGATGATAAAACGACAAACTAAATATATTGAAAGTATTGAATACATTGAAGCACCGGATTATATGCAAAGAAAAACTGGAATATATTTGTAAACCAATTTATAATTAAATGTTTTTCAAAATTGTGTCAAAGAAAGTTTTGTCTTCTATCGGAATACATATGTTTCGAAATAGAAAAGCTTCTTTCAACATCCACAGATGTAATAGGTACACTCTTTAACTTTGCAATACATTCTAAATTAAAATCGAAATCGTTTACTGTTTCACTTTCCAAAATTTTTATTTATCACTTTTTAAATTTATCGTGTATAGAATTACCTATTGCACCCTTAACCTTCTTACATAGCATATCAAATTCGTCTACTATTTCGACTGATTCCGAGAGCGACATCCCTTGCGTTTCTAGTTTCGCATGGAACTTGAAACAAAGCTATAATTTGACTTAATATAGAAAAGGTTTTGTAGCAATTCTCTTGATGTTACTATCTTTTTACAGTTTTCTAGAGCAATGCAGTCAGCAGTGATTTCAAGAATGACATTTTTTATTCCTTCAAAATTATCGGCGTAAAGAATTGCAGCGTGTAACCATGTACCCCATCTCGTAATAACCGGTTCAGGAGGCAACTTAACATCGGGAAGTCGCTGAAAATGTTGTTTCATCAAGACAACGCACCGTATCACAAGTCAATCAAAACAATGGCGAAACTACATGAAATGAACTTCGAATTGCTCCCACATCCACCGTATTCGCCAGATTTGGCTCCCAGCGATTACTGGCTGTTCACAGACCTCTCGCCGGTTAGAAATTTCACACGAATGAAGAGGTTATCGCTGAAACTGAGGCCTATTTTGAGGCAAAAGATAAATCGTTCTACAAAAGTGGTATTGAAATGTTAGAGCGGCGCTGGAAGGATTGCGTTGCTCTTGATGGAGATTACGTTGATGGATAAAGCTAATTTTGAACTAAAAAAACCGTGTTTTCTTTGTTACGCCCGGGAGTTTTCAGCCCATATGTTATAACAATAGCGCAGGTCAAAAATTCCGTTTTAGTACGAAAAATATATAATAAATAAATTTAATAAAACTGTATGCTTGAAAAACTTTTATACTCTTCAATAGATACTACTACATAGTACTGTACCATATAACACATGGGCTGAAAAGTCCCGGGCCTAACAAAGAAAATACGGTTTTTTTGGTTTAAAATCAGCTTTATTCATCAACGTAATCTCTATCAAGAGCAACGCAATCATTCCAGCGCCGCTCTAACATTTCAATACCACTTCTGTAGAACGATTTATCTTTTGCCTCAAAATAGGCCTCAGTTTCAGCGATAACCTCTTCGTTCGTGCGAAATTTCTTACCGGCGAGCATTTTTTGAGGTCTGCGAACAGCCAGTAGTCGCTGGGAGCTAAATCTGGCGAATACGGTGGATGTGGGAGCAATTCATTCAATTCATGTAGTTTTGTCATTGTTTTGGTTGACTTGTGACACGGTGCGTTGTCTTGATGAAACAATTTTTTTTTCTTTGCCGTATGCGGTCGTTTCTTTGCAATTTCGGCCTTCAAACGCTCCAATAACGCTATATAATATTCACTGTTGATGATATTTCCTTTCTCAAGATAGTCGATGAATATTACACCACGCACATCCCAAAATAGCGAGGCCATAACCTTTCCAGCCGATTGTTGTGCTTTCGGGCGCGTTGGACGAGGTTCACCAGCTGCTGTCCACTCAGATGACGATCGTTTTGATTCCGGAGTGAAGTGATGGATCCATGTTTCATCCATTGTCACATATCGACGCAAAAATTCCGGTTTGTCACGTTTAAACATGGCCAAACACTGCTCAGAATCATCACACGTTCTTGTCTTTGGTCAACAGTGAGCAAACGCGGCACCCACTTTGAACAGAGCTTTCTCATAGTCAAATGCTCATGCAATATAAAGCCAATGCGTTCTTTTGATATCTTTACGATGTCAGCTAACTCACGCAACTTCACTTTTCGATCATTCAAAACGATTTTGTGGATTTTTTTGATGTTTTCTGGTGTTACCGCCTCATTTGGACGTCCACTGCGTTCTGCATCATCGGTGTCTCTACGACCACGTTTGAAATCAGCAAACCAACGTTTTATTGTTGTTTCTGATGGAGCGGAGTCCCCATAATACTTTTCAAGCCATTGCTTCGCTTGAACGGTATTTTATCCCATCAAGAAGCAGTGTAAAATTAAAACACGAAATTGCTTTTGATCCATTGTTTTGAAAATAACAAAAGTAGCGTGACTCTTAGCACAATAACTCACAAACTAATGAATAGAATATCATGAAATTTTAACAGCTGTCTTTTGAAAGTTAGTACTAACTGAGAGAAAGGTGACTGCAATAAAACTAGCGTCATCTATGTGTTAGGCCCGGGACTTTTCAGCCCATGTGTTACATACATAACAAGTGCACCTCCACACTTGAAGGGGGCAACTGAGCTTAAAATTTTAGTTTTTTGCAGTTTTGTGTTGCAAATAACCTGTTTTGTGCTACTTTCGTGCCCTAGATATTTAGTACGTTGGTTGGTGTAAACATGCTGACACCCCCTCCTACGAATTTTGCAATTTATATCTTCTTAGTTTTATGTAAAACTTAGCCGCATTAGTGGATTCTTTAAAGAGCATAGCACGGCATAGAGTTAAAATTTGACGTGATACGCAAAAACTGAATTTCGAATTCAACACACAGAAACGGCATAAAGCAGGACAAAAGTTGTTCTATAACGATGCACATAACAGTTGTTTGAAATTATCTTTTTAGCCATAACTAGATAGTGAGGTACATGATTTGTTTAGTTGGGGCCAAAAAACCGCCAAAAACGGGTTCTGGAAAGGTATGTATTCCAGAATCTCTGAATATGCACATAACAGTCATTTGTCTGTAAACGTGTCCTCAGCCCAGTTATAAACAATGCGTTATAATTAAAAAGAGAGGCATAATTTTCTTTATTTGTGGCACAAAGTGGCATACGATGAGTAGTTTGCACCTTACATTGGTGACCGTACTCCAAACACTTTTGAGGGATGTCTGGTCATTAAGGTACACCGAACAACGACGAAATTGTAGTTTAGAAACCTTAATCCCTTCAAAGACGACAGCCCTAATTGTCATACACATCATCAATGCCAACTCTTGTACTAAAGTTTTAAAACAAAACCTCGAACACATTCTATTATACGAAATTCTAGTTCAATCAAATAAGAGAAGAAACGTTTGGAAATTGTTGATACAAGTATAACTCGCGCGTACCGAATAATTTATTAATTTACCGAATCGCCCGTTGGCAAAAAGCTCCTTTGTACGGACACGTTTAATTTTGAGCTTCGCGCGTAGGACGGTATTAACCCGAAACCGGCGATAAACGGATAGGAACTTGGCAAATTCGAAAAACAAACAGAAATGAAATCGTTTCCTCTTCCCCCTTTTACATTTCGATCCACCCCTTCCCGTCCACCCCCATTCCACGCGATCCCGTTGTGTACATAATAGATTCGCGAAAAGGTATTGTTCTTGCCGGTAGCGTAACGAAAATCGCTTTCCTTTGCGCGTCCTTAAGCCCTAAATCAAATATTACGAACAATTAACGGGCTACAAAGTCGAATTACATCGCTACAATGGCTTCGAATATTTGTACCTACGTTATTTATTTGGGACGAGGTGATACGGTAAAATCTGCTTCGACAAATTGCTTTAGGCTTTGCCGTTGCGGTGAGGTTCGAGCTGAAAACATAATTTTTTTTTATTAATTTTATTCTAACCGTTTTGGAAAATATCAAGTTCTTCGAGCCAGTAATATTAGTGGAAAAGAGAAAATATATAATTAAGAACCTATCTGAGGCTCTCTCTGTGCTAGCTCGGACACCATCTATAGACTTGCTAGTGCAAAAGAGGAGTGACTCTGAGCAACGAAGTGACTCGAGCAGGGAAAACATCCATAATATCATGCTCGATAGGTGGCAGAATAGATGGAGAAGCGATACTGGGCGTGCTGCATGGACCAAAATATTAATAGGAGACCTAAGGCCGTAGGTAGACAGAAAACATGGTTGAGTAAGCTACTTCCTCAAGCACTTTCTGACAGAACATAGTTCCTCCCAGGCATACCTTCGCAGGTTTCTTATAAGCGAAACACACGAATGCAATTCCTGCATATGGCATTGACACGGTAGAACATACCTTCATTGAATGTCCAACGTGGGCCCCAGAGAGACAGCAAGCAGAAAGTATTATAAGGCATGTAAAACCAACTACCTTCGCAGCAAGTAGCAGTGGAAACTATGGTGCGAAAGATCATGGGAAAAAAAAGAGAGCCATGAACGATCCAGGCACAGAGCTAACATGCAAAGCGAATTGCATATGGAATAAGATCTATAGCCTTACCTCTGAAGTAATGCCGTAAGCAGTTCTGGAGGGAATAGAGCTCAGCTTTCGGGTATTTTTTTTAGTGTGTACGCCACGTTAGAACGTCAGAGAATCTCACGCTGAAAGATTTTTCCCGCGGCAAAAATAGATATTTAAGAATCTAAAGTCAAAACTGTCCTCAAATACTTATAGAGAAACCTATTAACTTAGACTGAAGTTAAAAATAAACAACATAGACGAGGAGAACTGGGTAAAACACTATGCACATCCCTGGTACAAGGGGAATATTCACCAAATAATAATACAAGAAGGAAAAGTAACAGGTTTGGACGATATAGATCTAACAAAACTTGCAGAAGCTTTGAAGGCTATTAAAAACAGAAAGTGATGCCCGATTACCCTGTACGACAACCTTCGACTTCCTCTCTCTAAGAATCAGAAAAGAATTTGTTCAAATTGATCTACTGAACACAAAAAAAATATATAGATGCAATTTTGTCGCATATTTAGGTATTTTGCATATCTAGATGTTGCAATTTCACAAGTACAGCGTGTTACACTTTCAGCTGTATCATCCAAAATCCGTAGCGTTCCGGAAATAAAGATGTATAGGGAGTTGGTAATTAGTAGTTAGATAGTTAGCAAGTAAGGCGTTAGATTATAAGGAAGTAAAATGTTGCTGCAAAATACATAATGTGAACAGGAACAAGTCTTTCCATTCATGTCGTTTGTGATTGTGGTTATGTATTTGCAAAGCCTTTGCACATTTTGAAGCCGTCTAAATTTGTAACAGTTTGGAAGTTGGCACAGATATGCCCAGTACTCAAGACGATCCCTCTGAAATCCGCAATTATCGTCCAACTTCTTTATTTTGTAACTTTTCAAAAGCGTTTGAAGATAACAGATTTGCGCGGATGGACCTCTCAAAAGCAACACGGTTTTATATCGCAGCGTTCAACCGTCACTAATCTAGCTTGTTTTACGCAATATGTGTCCGAAGCAAAAGATAGCAGTAGCCAAGTTAACACTATTTACTTGGACTTCCAGAAATCGTTTAATCAGATAGACCACTATATTCTTCTACGAAAACTGAATTCGTTCGGATTTTCAAGACCATTGCGCTCACTCTTACAGTCGTACCTGACCAATAGAGAATTTCAAGTATGCTATAGGAACTACGTATCATCCAAACACATCGCTACTTCTGGTATACCGCAAGGATCTAATCTTGGACCTCTAATATTCCTGCTATTCATTAACGACATTGCCAGTACTGTTTAATACGAAACGCTAATGTACGCTAATGATATTAAACTATTTCTAAGCATTGCGGATTGTGTTTTGCTTCAGAGAAGGATCGATTGTGTTTCTAGTTGCTGTAAGCTTAATACACTGTCCTTAAATATATCTAAATGCAGTACCATGAGATTTACTAAGCGTCAGCAAGCTATTATCTACAATTATAACGTTGAAGGAACACCACTGCAGATGTCAACATCTGTCAAAGATTTGGGTATGCTTTTTGACACCACTCTTTTTCTGATCAAATATCTCAGTTGGTATCGCGATGTAATAAAATACACGGATT
This sequence comes from Trypoxylus dichotomus, assembly GCA_023509865.1. Lineage (NCBI taxonomy): Eukaryota > Metazoa > Arthropoda > Insecta > Coleoptera > Scarabaeidae > Trypoxylus > Trypoxylus dichotomus. Next base: position 58,404,785 of record CM042078.1, read on the forward strand.
TATTTACCGTAATTGTAGGGACTTCCTCAATATACAACCAGATACGAGGTAGAAGACATAGAAGAGTCAAAATGAACTCATACAGCCCATTCAACCAAAATGGTTTTTTGATACGAATGGAGAAGGCAATTCATTTTTGAACAGCAAAAACCAATAAATTATGAAACGACACGAAGTTATTACAATTACCATGTTTTTTGGGAGGTGTTGCTTTGGATTGGTTCAAAACTGTTGAAAAAGAGGATACGGAATTCGTAGAAGTAATAAAACAACTAGAAAGCATCTTCACTAATACCAGTTACGAGGAGCAGCTACGTCACAATATATTAACAACCTATCGGTTGGATGAATAAGTAAAATAATAACTAATCATGTTCTTGAAGAGAACGAAGGTCACAAAAAATCACATTACTGTATATAGTCACTTATTTATTGAAAACTAACAACGTTACAGTCATTTTGTAAGCGGGTATGAAAAAGTTAATCGGCAGACCTAAAAGTCACTAGAGTATTTAAATATCCTTATCCTGCATAAAACTTCGTAGATGCGACCCCTACTGCTGCTATCGATCATCTCGAGTTCTTCGGATGCCGATTTTTGCAACGACCCTGACTCTCAACTTTCAGGCAAGCTGCCAGATGTTTTGAACGTTTACAACTTAATAAATACGACGTGCTTTTTCACTCCAAGCCGCACTGCTACTATTATTTATGTGCGGTTTCTAACGCAGATTAAAAGGCGTCCCCGACGATAGCTTTCGGACGATATTTTTTTCATGGTGACCGAATTTCTGTATATTGAAATTGCCGAAATGGGTGCAATAAATAAAATACGAACTTCCGTTAAAAGAACTTCTATATGTGGTCTATATATTCCGAAACTGTGACTAGCTACGATCGTAAAATATTTTGCGAGATACCCTTGAGATCCTTCTTTATTCTGAACGTTGTTTTGAAAACTGTACATCAACTGTTAAAAAACTTCTTGCAGTAAATAAAAGTGAAAATATTTGTTACTGAATCGGAGAAATGGTTAGTAAAACCGCACATAAAACCATTGACAAATACAAGTGATACTGATACATAAACACAACTTTTTGATGAATATGGGGAAGTTAATTAGTAAAAAAATTTGTCCCAGTTGATAATACGCCTTTGAAACTGGGTTTAAATGGAATAATTGTGTCATTATATCTTTTCTTCTGGATATATGTACGTGGGTACATAAATCCAAAGTAGGTTCGTATATCCCTACGTCCACCAGCTGAATCCAATAGAACCAAAATGATTTTCGAGTTATTTGTAAGTTTGATATGTTCGGCCTCTATCTACTAGAGGCCATTGTAGAAGAAATGAGCGACATTGCGTATAATAGCGAGTACGCTTCTTCTGATGATGATGATGGAGAGACTAACGCCTTCCTAATTATGAAAGCAACACAAGTATTTCACAAGAGTCTGAGAGCGAAAAATAAGAAGTTGGTAGTGGCGATGACAACCCTTTCACCTCAAGAAATAAACAAGTTGTCTGGTATAAAAATCCCATCTCACTTGGTAGGAGAAAAGAGCCACAACACAATGTTTTACAATTTAGTTTTTGCTCCGGTGTGAGCGCAGGCGGTACCCATCGCGCCGAAAGCTTTTTCATACCCCAAATTTCGTGTAGGATATGGCTAACGCGTTCTTCTGAGATGTCTGTTGTCTGTGCTACCTCTTTCAGCTTCAATCGGCGATGGGCCAACACGACACCATGAATCTTGTCGACCATTTCGTCGTTGGGTTCGGCTTTTGGGCGTCCACTCCATGGTTCGTCACTTGTGCTTGTGCGACCACGTTTGAACTCGCTCACCCAGAAACTAATGGTCGAAAATGATGGAGTATATCCGCCATGAACCCATAGCAATATTTCGAATTTCCGTGACCGTTTTCCCAGCCATCCGAAAGTGTTTTATCACAGCACGAAATTTGATTTTTTCCATTTTTGGGAAACCGCATGACTTGCTACACAAAGCACACTCTTAAACAGCAACTATTGACAGTAGACGTTTGAAATTTTGACAGTTGTCATAAAAAGGGTTGCCTTTGCCGACCAATAAATTCACTTCAACCTTCGTAGGCCATTTCTTGCCGATTCCGGAAACATTTCAGGTCGCCCTTGCGTTGTCATAACATATTCTTTATAAGAATGAGCACAGAAGCAATTGTGATTGCTCAAGAAACCGATACATGACAGACCGTGTCAAAAACTTCGGAATAGTAGTATAACTGCATAGACCTTTGTTTAAAGATAAAATCTGACGTCATACCATACCAAATCCCTGTCCCTGGTTATGAAATACAGGACATGTTCACTCACCTTCACGAGTTAACATTATTTTTCCTTCTTTCGTATAAATATGTATGTATGTATGCGGGTACCGTAAATTTATATAAATTAAAATATTACATATTCCACGTTTCCAATCTGCATTCATTTTCAATTCTCCCTGTAGTTTTATACTATAACTCGAGTTCTACGCTATATTTCAACTAGATTTAGTATTAGTACATGACTGCATAGAATCGATGTTGCAATTTTTATTTAATTAAAAAGTTTTAATGAATCCGCGTGAGATAGTGACCAGTTGGCTGGCTGCCCAGCACAGTTGGAATAATAAAAATTGAATTACATAGCTCCACATTACTCCGACTGGTAGGTATTGAAGCGATACCCCTGTACAACACGGAGATTTACCATCACGTCATAATTTTTCAATGAAACGGAACGTATGCAGCTCATAGACGCCTGATAAAGCATTATGAATTATATTATTCCCAATATACTATGAAGTCTTTATAGCCCAACAAAAACGTCATTATTCACTCGTTTATATTTTGTTATGAAGTGTTAGTCTACAGCGAGTGAAATTGTTTGCAAATTACAAAATTCATCCTCACCATGTTTGAGGAGTGTTAATAGATACCAGAACCGATTTTCGACATTAGAATACACTGGCGCTATTACTAAATGCATTGTTTGTAATACCAATATTTTATCGTACAGTATTTTTATGTGTAAAAGACATGTTAATGGCAAACAACACAGGTTAAATGCGCAACGTGATGTACTGCATTATAAATTTTTATATACATGACTAGCCTCGGCAAAGAGGGGCAAGTTACAGCGTAGTGCGGAGAACAACCATTTATCATCGTGACCTTCATGAGCATAGGCGATGCGGACGCAGAAATGTTTACACATAAAATAATGATAGACTTACTGTTTTAAGAAGTTTCTACAACATCAAAAACTGGGTCGCATCTGTTAAATATTAGAATTATTAAATATGCTTCCACACTTGCTTCAGTTAAATGAGTACTGCGTGCGGAATAAAGATTTTTTAATGATGAAAACGACCTTTCCTCATCGAGTGATGTTATATTTGCAAATTTAAAGTAATCCTTGTGACAACTTAATCGATATTTCGACGCACCTTCACAAATTTTTCTTAGTATGTCCTGCCAATAACACTTTCAAATTTTCGTATTACTCTTTCATTTGTTTCGTCTTCCGCCGTACATAGGTGTGAGTGAAGATCATCCACAATTTGAACTGGATGCGGAAACGACATCGAATCATTTTGTTATGTTTCAATTCCCTCCGATAGTCCATAGTAGTTCTTGCGAATACTCTCTAAATCGCATTTTACCTGACTATCTTGAATCATTTTCTGGCTTTTCTTGATAGCGTTGGCGTGCCTCGGATCTAATTGTAAAACTACCCTCTTCAGGTAACACCTCAACATAGTCACGCACAAATGGCATAAAATTTTTTAACGACGTCCGGCTTGGTAATGTATAATCCGACTACTTGCTCCAGAAGAAGACAGATGCTGGCTGGTGTAGTAAGGTGTATATAGACGCGGCAATTTGTGACGCACGGTTCTTCTCTTATGATTCTAACGCGACTGTAGGCAATATTACTATTACGGACTATTAAATATAAAACACGAACTACATTTTCTATATTTACCTCGTATTTATACTGCGACATACGCGACGTTTGTGGTACCACTGACTGTCATTTATCCGGGAGCCTACTTAGCTTATTCAATATAATGTACAGAATAAATAACTTGCGGGGGTATAAAAGAGGTTCCTTAAAAAGAAATTTGAAAAGCCGTTTATGCAATGTTTGTTTCACGCATTTTGTTTTACTATTAAAAAGAAAAGTAAAATCTAGATATAAAATTTCAAATATTGCACGGGTAATGAACTATCTAATCGATCAGAAATATTCGGACCACTAAAAAAATTAGCAGTTTAGATTCTTCATTATTTGGCCAGTATGTGGCCGAAAATGTGTACATTGTGGATTTTAAGCTGCCTGTGTACTTAATTTTGTATCTTGAAAAGTATATACACATACATGACATCAGTTTTGACTACATACATGTTTCAGTTCTTCACGATAATCGGCGGTAATTTCCTTAGATACTTGTATCATCGTTTTTTTATTTATCCACCAAACTCGTTATTTGAGGATCTGGCCGTGGCCCCATCTATCGGTGTTTTTTTGGAACTGCATACATATTTTAAATTAGAAGAAAACCCCTTTAGCAGAATCAACACAGTTTACGTTGAAAATGTTAATAATGGTAATATGTTAAATTTCTTTAGCATTTATCCAAATATGATAAACCTACCTTTAATATATATATAGTACATTACATAGAATAAAAGAAACACCTATATCAAATATTAATTACGAAAGTACTCCTTTTTGCGGCCTTACCCATAAGACAAATTCGACAGGCAAAAAAGAAAAGCTTGCAGATTTAAACTACATCTATGGGACATTCTACAATAAGACCCGAGATACATATGTCACGAAGTAATTACGAATTTAACTGTAAGAATGGCACGTTTTGCATGAGCATTATTAACTTGTTTCCCACATTTTTTTACTTTTATTTTCTTATATTAAACGTCCCAATTTCTTTGAGTGATAGTGTAACTCTATCCATAAAGCAATAGAATTGATTGAATTGTTTAAGCAATAAATATTTCTGTTATCCGTAAACGATCAACAAAAACTTCGTCGTTATGTAATTTCAAAATATGTCAAGTTACATTTTAAATGACTCTACTAGTTTCTTTATTTACTTATAATACTACACTATTACTTAAATGGTAAAAGATAGTATCAGTTAGAGATCAATTTTCATCGAGTTTCTCAACGAATAATTGATCACAAAAATCTTCCAATTGTTGAAATATCTAGTATTATCTTGTGTTTTTTAATATAAATAAAAAGCCCCAAATAATCCGATTGGGGGACTTCACATTTCGATTATCTCCCGATATCAAGTGAGAATTATATATGTATTATGTTTACCGTCAGTGATATGATCTAATCTAGAACACGATTTCCTTGATTAAATAATGAGTGCAGTTCATATAAGAGATGCTAGTGCACCAGTGCTTTCACAGTAGTGAGGTAATTTCCTGAAATGGCTAGAGTGGTTTTCTTAATTGGTACTTTTCTATTTCCCGCGGTACTTGGTATGTTATTACTGAAATTTTAATATCGCTAGTAGTTTATGTTATTAAGGATCCTCATAGTTTTCAAGCTATACGGAGTATCCCAGATAACTCTTCTAACGTAGGAATTTTCTCTGTGAATTCCTTATTAGCTTATGAGGGAGAAATAGAAAACGATTGAGCGTTTTAATTATCAACACAAACTGCAGATTATTATTATACTAATTTAAGTATTAGTACAATATTTATTCATGGAATCATAAATACTTCTCCGCACATATGGAGAAATTTATATCGAATGTATATTAAAAAGTAAGTAATTACTTACTTAGTATTGTCCTGGTATTTAGGTACTTTTCAAATATCTATAGGATATCTATTACGGCGAAGTAACATCTCAGTCATAGTTAAATTCGACAGGTCTTTGGTGATGGTATTCAATATGTCCTTGTAATTGGCGATAGTAATCATACTAACTATAAGTCTTTTCGATTCCTTTTTGAACTAAAAAATATTCAACTAATCATCAACATTCTACCCCTTTCCATATCAAATTCTTGTTAAGGACTTAACATTGTTTTTGTGTTTCTCTGCAAGAATTTTAATTTTCTGAGAGAATGTATTTTATTTTATGAATGCGTTAGCACTAGTATTACTTTATTTTCATTTTATCTTTACTTTTCTCTCTGTAAAATATGTAGAATTTTATTTTAATATGTATGTACATTATGCATTGTATATGTATGCATTCGGCCATTCACAATACTCTTGCTAAAAGTGTCTAATATTAGAGCCATTGGGTGCAACGTCGTCAGACAAATATTGGTAGTTTTCAATATTTCATATATATATATATATATATATATATATATATATATATACAAACAGAGGCAGTCGACTCCCGTGTGACGGTCGGGGTATTAGCGATCGTTCAGTCTCGGGCGCTCTTCGTACCTCGTCGTAACGTTTACTGCAACGTCGTCGTATGAATACCCGCAATGTTGAATATTTAATATTTTCATGTACGGGCGCTGTCGACTCCCGTGTGACCCTAGAGGTATTAGCGACCGTCCATTCTCAGCCGCTTTCGTACCTCCTCGATTTTCGTATAATGGCATCCTTTACTGTAACTGCAAGGTCGTCGGACGGATATTGGGAGTTTTTAATATTTTCAAGTTCGGACGGACCTCCTCGGGTCTCGTATAGTGGGAACCTTTATTGTAACGTTGTCGGAGCTTATATAGCAACATGCTTAACAAGTACGATTTCACGGCTTTCTATTCTTTCTATTATCCGTTGTCGCCTACACATATATTTAGTCTTCTGTTAAGTTTGTGGCGGGAATTCATTTTGGTAAAGGTCGTCGAAGCCCATGTATAGACATCCGTAACAAGTACGATTTCTCGGCTTTCTATTGACGGTCGACGAGGCTGCAGCGCCCGTTGTAATCCGTACGTCTGTTCGGCCCTCCGTCGTAACGGGACTTAGACTTTTTTTCATTTAGTTTTCCGTCGTTGTGCAAGAGTATCACGGACCTCTACATATCATATCGGCTCCATATCTGTCGCTTTCCTTGTCGGTGCACACTTCGCACATTTCTTGGCTACCGGCTTTTTCTCTTCTTCGGGGGGCAGTAGCACATAGCGTACTATTTCTTACGAGAACGTCTGGTTAGCTGTGACATTACATACTTTTGTTTTGAAATCGGCTATTATTGCTACTGTCACCCTCAACCAGGCGTTCAGGCTGTAAGGCATAGGGTGGATTCCCCTATAAAAGTGTAAATAACGAAAGTGTTTGGTTCGAGTGCAAACACAAGCCAATGAAACAGGGCCAAGTCCCTTACGCAAATTCAAAGAAAGGAAAAAGTATTAGGCTCCCGGAAAGGGGCATATGAATAAGCATAGCACCGAGGTGCGCTTATAAAATTAACAAGTAATTAGGGTTGGCTCCTCTATACAAAGGTAGTGGTGCGCGCATGACTTTAGCAAAGCTTCTGCGGAAGTCTATAAGATTTTAAACATAGCATTGACAATGTATACGCTACGGCGTCACCTTATATTGCAAAACTAAAGGAAAGCATACATATACAGTTACTGCAATTATTGCGAATATATATCTTACGTACATCATAACTGTACATAGGCTGGAGTGGAAGCCGTATACACATTTTATTTTTTAAATATATTTCTTTTAACAATGTTTTGTTGTGTAATTGTTCCTAACTTCTAATTTCGTAAGAGTAATTATTTCTTAGAAATTTTGTATGAAGTAAACACGGACTCGTAACTTCTGCAGTCATTTCTTTTCTTTTTCTAATGAAATATGTTTCGCGCAGCAGGGTGAAATCTTCATGAATTGGACAAGCATCTACCTTTATAAAAAATAACAGCTTGCGAGATTGTATGCATTCCATTCTTTCAGGTTTCGTTTTGGAACCTAGAACCAGCCCACAAGAAAGCGGACGTATCGTTGGAGGATTCGACGCCACGGTGGGCCAATTTCCTTATCAAGTTTCACTTAGACGCGCTGCAGGTGGCAACCATAATTGCGGCGGTTCAATACTAAACTCGATATGGATCTTAACTGCAGCCCACTGCGTATCTGAGTTAGTATAAATTTTCTTCGCATTTTTCCGGATATAATCGGCATTGAATTTATAGCAATTCATTTCTAGTGCTTTACCATCTTCATGGTTCATAATCGCTGGTACCATTAATCGCCTTTCTGGTGGAGAAGCACATCAGTTATCCAGGATAATCCTCCACGAGGACTACACGCTATTTCCCGCTATTAAGAATGACATAGCGCTTCTGGAATTAGAAGACGAATTGGAGTTCTCTTCCCTTATCCAACCAATTGCGTTAGAAGCAGAGCATAATGATCAAGTTAGACCAGCTGTTATTTCCGGTTGGGGTCTTCTTTCTACTGGAGGTACATTGCCGGAAATCTTACAGTATATATCGGTAAACACACTAACAACTCAAGCATGTCAAAATGCATGGGGCTCATCTTTAGTCGATGAAAGTATTATTTGCACCTTGGCTGGAGTAGGACAAGGCGTGTGTACCGCCGATTCTGGAGGACCGCTGGTAGCTGATGGTAAACAGATCGGCGTTGTCTCATGGGGATCCGCGCAGTGTGCTAGTGGTACACCCGATGCGTATGCTAGGGTATCTTCGTACACAAGTTGGATTGAAGTAACTATGAACAGTTGAATTTGAGTGGGACATTATAAATGCATGTATTGTATGATATTATAGAACAAATAAAAATGACGAAGCTAATTTACAAAACTTGCTTTGTTTTAAACAACGATAGAGTTAATATACTCAAAGACCTTTCATGTAGAAGCTTTAACTTTATATTTTTTACAAAATGCTAATAAATGTTTTTCCAGTATAAAGATACTTTCCTGATTTATTGATTTCCTTATAAACTTCCACGTTTTTACCACATCTAGAAGGTTGATTCAATATATGCGACTTCCGGTGACTCCAAATCACAAATTTCAATTTTCTATTTGCTACATTTAAATTAATTAACTCATGAAAAAAAAAAACAGTATACGGTAAGATTCGAACCCACGTTTTCACTTCTGTAAACAAATACATTGCCATTTGCGCAATTGCTTGCCAAATTTGATATAGGGATCTAATTTCTGCGATGATTTGAAAGCATATAACTGGAAATAACTCATTTTCCCTTACATACATTAGCTACTAATAAAGATAGCAACAACGTATATGATTTTTCTGCCAATATTATAAAGTGCGTTAAAGATTTAATAATTCAGCCCAATTTTATCAGCCAGATAGATAATTATCCCTATATTTGAACAATTGCAGTTAAAATACCTGTTTTAGTAAACAAAATGGAATAAGAGGGGTATTGATAATTATTGACTTCCTATATTTCCAAAAATTATTGAGAAAGCTTTACAAGATCAAAAAATATGTAGATAATTTGGAAATAATAATTTATCTGTTTGGATTTAGATAAAATACGGGAACTAAGAATGTAATCTTAAATTTTGTAGAGTTAATTATAAATTGCTCTGTAAACTTTCGATTCTATGTAACGCGATATTTAATATTAATAGCAAAATTTGTGAAATACAGTTTTAATAATAATTTATTAGATACCCAGCAGATAAATATCCAAAAGTGGACAAAATAATATGAGATAATACATGTTGTGCATCAGAAATAAACAAACAAATTCCGTAACATAAATAAATATCAATAACATGAAACATACACAAAAAGATTAAGTATTAAATCTTTTTAATGTAAGTGTGAAACATTTAATCCTTTTCAGGTAATCTTTTTTCGAATAAAAAGTCTGTTTCTCAAAACTCTGTTCTGACTTCTGTGTTTTCTCTTAATTTATTCATAAAAATTATTTATAACGACTTGCCTTAAAACGTTACTGCTGATATTTTGCTATATACTGACGACACAACCTTAGTATACAGTGAAATTCCCCTTCGCGGACACCCCTCTTACACGGACACTTTCCTTAAACGGACAGTTTCTCATGGTCCCGACCGGCTCTCATATAATTTCCATTGTATTAACTCTTTCTTGGACGGACATTCTCTTGAACGGACGCGGACACGCGATAATGTTCTCTTAACCGGACAAAGAATAAAATAAAAAGAAACGCCTTATCTTATTTTTATATCCAGAGTATTGCTATTGCATTTCTTAATCGCGCCGCGCGTCAATTTCGCTGGGACTTCCCCTAACAGAAATAGCCGCTTCTTTGGGACATTCTATATTCAGTGCTTGGCCCAATAAATTTAGAATCCGCCACAATATAAGTTTTAAAGCGATTTCGGTTAATGCTGAAGATGATTCATCGTTTTTAAAAAAATGTCCTTTGATTAAGGGATATTCACCGAGAGACATCTATAATGCCGATGAGACAGGCCTGTATTTTAGGGCTCTACCCGATAAAACGCTCACATTAAAGAAGGAAAAATGTGTTGGGGGTAATTATCCCAAAGAGAGATTTACAATTTTGCATTGTGCAAATATGGCGGATGGAAAACAAAAGCACCTAGTCATTGGCATGGCAGCTAAACCCAGAGCTTTTAAAAACATTAATATAAATAACCCGCCTGTAACTTGGAAATACAATAAGAAAGCTTGGATGACAGGACAAATTATGACAGAGTGGTTGCAAGAACTAGATTGGAAAATGGCTAAAGAAAAAAGAAACATTTTGTTATTTTTAGATAATGCGAGATCTCATCCGAAAGACGTTCGCTTAAATAATATAAAAATATTATTTTTACCCCCTAATTGTACATCAGTTTGTCAACCACTTGACCAGGGGATTATAAAGAATTTGAAAACTTATTACCGAAGTCTAATACTCAAACATCTGCTAGTAAACATTGAAACTGCTGGTACAGCTTTTGAGTTAATAAAGAAAATTACACCACTGGATGCAGGTTACCGCCTGGGACCAAGTAACCAAAGAGACAGTTCAAAACTGCTTCCACAGAGCAGGATTTAATCCTGTAAATATTCAAAGTGAAGACCAGTTAACTGAGGCTGATACATCTGACCTAGAAGATGATTTGCCTCTTAGTCTACTTTTAGATATCCTCAAAAATAAGAATTTATTGAAATTGACGGATAATGAAAACCTTAATGATTTTTTGAACGTAGATTTGTATGTTGAAGATCCAGATTCAGAACAAGAAATTGCAAATCCAGTTGAATTACAAGAGCTTTCGGAAGATTCTGATGTCGATGATGTTCCAGTACCAACAGAAGTTATCCCAAATTATGGTAAAGCTATTACCCTGACCAAGCAGCTCAAAAGTTTTGTCGAAAATCACGGAGATACAGAGTCTTTGGAGCTTCTTTCTAAATTAGAAATACGATTTCAAGACGCCACTTTAAAGAAAAAGGGAAGACAAACAACAATACATGAATATTTGCGTCCTTAAAGTGACTATTCAGTGAAAATCCGGCATATATTCAACGTAAATATCTTGATATCTTATCTAACCTCCTTTAATAGCTGCAGCTTCGTTAAGATTGAATTGTAGAATCGCATATTTAATTTGTTGGAAATAGAGAGAATAATAAAAAAAACCTTCAACCTCTCTAACGTTTAAAAATTCGCTTTGATAGTTTGGGAATACCGAGGCAACGTCTGTGAAATTCTTTAGTTCCTTTGAGATATTTGAGAAAACAATTTTAATAATAATACATCCGCTTCTGCATTGATAGGCAAAGATATGCGCTATCATTACCATTGTTATCACTATTATGATAACTTTTACTATTATTATTAATCAATCAAAGTCAGAAAAAATTTAAACTACGTCGCTCCCAAAACTTTACAATAAGTTACCGTAGTATATTACATCTATGTCCCTGCAGTTCATAAGAGCTGTCAGAAAGTTTGTTCTAAAGTAACCTCACTGGTAAGGATTTAGTATATTGCAAATTATGCAGAATCTGCGATACTATATGATATGTATATTATATTGCAACAATTTTTTTCGATCGAAATTAAAAAAATCAAAATCGGAAATACCATGAATTCAAAGGAAGAAGTCTTCAAAGTATAATTACTTGAAGAGGAAAGTATAAGAGCGCTGTACCAGGATAGATTGAACAAAAGATTAGAATATACAAAAACAAAAAAAGATATAAACGACGAACGGCAAAATTTGAAAGAAGCATTGGAAAAAACGGCATCTGAAATCTCAGGTAAAAAGAAGAAACTCAGAAAGAACAGAGGATTAAAAATATGATCAGATGACGTAGTAGGTACGCAAAAATTCCGGTTTGTTACGTTTAAGCATGGCCAAACACTGCTCAGAATCATCAACACGTTCTTGTTTTTGGTCAATAGTGAGCAAACGCGGCACCCACTTTGAACAGAGCTTTCTTATAGTCGAATGCTCATGCGATATAAACCCAACACGTTCTTTTGATATCTTTACGATATTAGCTAACTCACGCAACTTCACTTTTCGATCATTCAAAACGATTTTGTGGATTTTTTTGATGTTTTCTGGTGTTACCGCCTCATTTGGACGTCCACTGCGTTCTGCATCATCGGTGTCTCTACGACCACGTTTGAAGTCAGCAAACCAATGTTTTATTATTGTTTCTATTGGAGCGGAGTCCCCATAACACTTTTCAAGCCATTGCTTCGCCTGAACGGTATTTTTTCCCATCAAGAAGCAGTGTAAAATTAAAACACGAAATTGCTTTTGATCCATTGTTTTGAAAATAACAAAAGTAGCGTAGAATATCATGAAATTTTAACAGCTGTCTTTTGAAGGTTAATACTAACTGAGAGAAAGGTGACTGCAATAAAACTAGCGTCATCTACGTGTTAGGCCCGGGACTTTTCAGCCCATGTGTTAGTAATAGAAAAAGTATCTAAGACCTGAAGTGGAGATGAAGAAGATAAAAATTGTTTCTATCATGTCTATCTAATCCAAGTAGACGAAATTTATCGGGAGTGAGCCCATATTGTCATAAAGTTTATATTTGAAAAGATACAACTCTCTCAACTTTATTATTATGTACAGAAATGAGTTTCCTGTAGGAAGTCGATCACATAGAACTCGGATATAATATTAGAATTAATGTAGGTCATTCAGGAACCATGGTACCTAATTAAATAAGACTACTTTGGGAAGTTGCGCATACAATATGGAAATTCAAAGTAACTGCCAGCTTATTCTGTACCACCACCACCGTGCAATTCACGTTCCACCTTTCACCGAACGAAGTTTAGGTAAGAGAATCAAAGAGACACCATTTGCGTCATAGTTGAGAAGACGAAACAGCTTAGCTTCCACCATATGCGCATAGATCAAGAACAGGATAGGAAATCGAAAAGGAAAGACCTACGGTACGGAATAACAAATATGTATATGAGACAAAATCGGATATACGAAAACGCTTTCATGCATTCACCGGCGAAAATAGAAAACGTTGTATTGGTAAATAAACGTATGAAACTACAAGAAAAAAAAAAAGAAAGAAAGAGGAGCGCGGAAAGAAGTAGATGGAAAACGGGAAAAAATAAAATAAGGAAATGGAAAAGAGACAACAGCCAACTTCCGAGTTCTCTACAAAAACCGCATATGCACGGGTCGGTATCGACTCCGTACATGGAAAAATTGAAACACGGAGGCAAGGTAGGGAAGTTCACGTGTCGGAGATTGATTTTCATATTTACAATTTTGATATATTTCCCATTTCTGAACAGGCGGAAACGGTCGACTGGGCGAAATTGAAAATGTTATAGTACGGGAAGATATTTTTGCATTTTCGCTACCGTCTAAACGTGAATGCATAAATTTTGCAATACTTTTCTATACGAGGTCGCGTCGAGAAGTATTCCAAGCAGGAATGCATTAGGCATCCCACCGTCAAAGAAAAGAAACATGTTATAGTAAGACATGTAAATAACACTCAACAAAGAAAGAAACAGTTTTGGCCGTCTCAGAAGCAAATATATCAACGGTACCATGAAGATACTTCCTTTAGACTAGATCCCTCACGGAAGGGCAATATTATACATTATAAGCATCAAAGTGTTCGTAGGTTCCGCTGTAAAACTAATGAGTTTTATAATGCTGTTTGCCCGGATGAATAGGATATTATTGATGAGTCATAATAATAATAATAGTAATGTATTTCCAACGGGTACACTACCCAGTTACAGGAAACACTAAAATTAATATGCATGATAGCAAAATACAAAAGGAAAATATATATATATATATATGTATATAAAATAATTGCTAAGTTACATGTATTTAATGTCTCAAAAATACTAAATATTACTATTAACCTATGGAATAAGAGTATATAAAAAAAAACCCTCACAAAAGAAAAAAAGGGTCACTGTATAGGACGTTGGCGTTTCTAGACATATGAGTTAGTGGTGCTTTTAATAGTACGTTGGTTCGTGCCGTGGGGATAAAAAAAGTGTCAACAGATCTACGATTGTAATGGGGTATGTTAAAGTCCACTTGAGATAGTAAAGACGGGGAATCAATATGCTGGTGTATCAATTTAATAAGAAATTCCGCGCTAGCTGCGTCTTTGCGACGCGACAGCGACTGCAAATCATGCCTACAAAGTAAATTAATATAATCAGTACCACGAGGAGGATAAATGGCATCAGATTTATACGAAAGATATTTAAGAAATCTTTTCTGAACTCGTTCAATTGATAACCGGTGGTAATTATAACATTGGTACCAAACCATAGAAGCATATTTAAGTTTCGGGCTGACAAGCGAGTAGTAGACAGACTTCAAGGCGCAGGTATTATAAAAATTCTTGCAGGATCGGAACAAGAATCCGAGCGACTTAGATGCAGCAGAAGTTATTGCATCTATATGTGGGGAGAATGGGAGTTGGGAATCAAATAAGACTCCAGGATCCCTAAAAACGTCAACTCTTGGGATGAAAGCGTTAGGGATTCTATAGTGAAATATTTGCGGGTTGGAGGACCGAGTCAAGGGAAGTACTGCACATTTATTAATGTTTAGCTGAATTTTGTTTATATAACACCAATCATTAATGACACCAACGTTTCTCTGTAAGCTTAAAGAATCAGAGGAAGAGCTAATTGTGCTATAAACTTTAAGATCGTCAGCGTATGCAAGAGCATTACAATCCAATGATAGTAGATCATTGATGTAGATATTGAAAAGGAGTGGTCCCAAATTGGAGCCCTGAGATACGCCGCTAGAAGCAATGAATGTGTGTGACACAAACCCATTGTAATGGACATAGCATGATAGGTTGTGAAGGTAGGATTGAATTAGAGAGATAACGCTAGGAGAAAAACCAATGACAGATAGTTTATCTATTAGGATGTAATGGTCAATTTTCTCGAATGCTTTCGTAACATACATGTAGATAACATCTACTTATCGACGATTGTCAAGTGCTTCGCTGACATACTGAGTAAGTTGGTAACAGTTGACCGTCCACTAACAAAGCTGATTAAGAAGTATGGCTTAACACAGTTGTACAAGCTAGTATACAAAAGTTGCTCGAAAACTTTAGCACAATTAGGGAGAATACTAATTGGTCTGTAGTTAAGAATATCAACCTTATCGCCCTTCTTGTAAACTGGTGTTATCCTACTAACCTTCCAGTAAGATGTAAAGGTAGAAGTGCGAATAGCCAAGTTGAAAATAAAGCAAAGAGGATCGCATAACACCGGAGCACAATCACGCATGAGAAAGCTCGGAATATCATCATGTCCAAAAACAGAAGTTGTTTTGAGTCTATTCAAAGCACGCAAAACATCCCGCGCCGAAAAGTACCCGATATTGAAAGAACAGCTATTGACTTCCGGCTTGGATATAGTAGTATTATTGAAGAAGTTAGTATCCATTTGAAAACACACTGGCAAAGGCCTGCAGAATATCAGAAGGCTGATCAAGAACAGTATTGTTATACTCCATAGACCCGGGAATTCTGGAGGAGTTTCGTTTGGTATTCAAAAATTTCCAAACCAGTTTTGGATCACCAACACTATCGTCTTCAATCCTTTTGTGGTATTATTTATAGGCTATTTTGACTTGTGTTTTGATTAAGGACCTTAATCGTGAAAACTTTCTTCTATAGGCAGGCGACCCAGTTCTTTTCCACTCAGCGTAATAGTAATTCTTCGTTTTCAGATTCCTCTTGATATAGTGATGATTAGTATCGGCAAAATGGGGCAAGTTACAGTGCAAAGCGGAGAAACCCGTGGACGGGCCGAGCTGCCGCATCAAGACTAGTGTTCAGTAACGTTTACGTACTCGCATCATTTATGATCGTGACCTTCATGAGTAAGCATAGGTGATACGGACACAGAAATGTTTACACATAAAATAATGCCAAAAGAAAATCGAAGTCATCTGAAATATGTCAAAGTGCATATGCAACTGAAGATTTTGATGACTAGATTGCATTACGAAATACTTAATATTCTAAAATTAAGGAAGGATTTTGCAATAATAATTACACTTTTTACATGTTTCTAAATCTTTAGATACGAATTCCGTCTCGATTAGCTCTCATGTGTTAATTTTGGTTTTAAAACCATATTTTGCATGATTGGGAATATCATTCCATGAGCCTTGAACCAAGATGACGAAATTTTGATGAATTTTCAAAATATGTGAAAGTGTATATACAACTGAACATTTTGATGACTAGATTTTAGGAATATTATCCATCATGGCGAAATACTTATACTTCTAAAATTAAAGAAGGATTTAGCAATAGTCATGCAGTTTTCCTATCTTTGGACATGAATTTCATCTAGATTAGTTCCCTTGCGCCAATTTTGGTTTTAAAATCGCATTCTGCATGATTGAAAATATGTTTCGATAAGCCTTGAACTGAATCCAAGATGACCGAAATTTTGACGAATTTTCAAACTTTTTTTTGCAAGAAATTGAAATTATCCAAAATATTTCAAAGTGTATATGCAAGTGAAAATGTTGATGATTCGATTTGATGGATAGATTATATTATATTGAAATTTGCTCAATACCCTCAACACCACTTTGAAAATGTCATTTTGTAACTCTTTTGGAAGGAAGTAAGGTAGAGGATGACGGTTCAAACTCTCCCACTGCTAGATTTGCTAGGTATGTGTGTAGTGACAACACACACAACAACCAGTTGAATAACTGAGAAATATTGAGAAAGGGTACTCGATTCTCCGTGCCGCGCGCTTCACCCCTCCATATCGTTCTCCGCACGGCACTGAAACTTGCGCCTCTTTCCCTAGACTACTTATTGTTAATATTATTATATAAAGGTAGCCGTATTTGTTAGGTTTTTCGCCTTACAAATAATATTAGTTTTTGAAGAGTTTTTCTTTAGTAATGTATTTATACGGAAAAAGAAAATAATTTGATAAGCTTTTTAAAGTTTGGTTTGTTTGTTTTAAATTTTTTAGCTTCGATTTTAAAACTACACCTTCACGTGTGAGTAAAATTCGAGAAACATCGCTTAATTCATCTCTCTTCCATCTGGAGTACCGAAGGGTGGCAATTTGGGTCCACCGTTCTTCCTAATTTTTACAAAAGAGCTCTATAGAATATGTAATATATCTGCTTAATTCTACTCCTTTTCTGGAGCATCTTGTTCTGAGTAACAGCGCGAAACCGGCACCCATAAATTAAATAAATCTTGAGATACTATGAGATTCTTCATTTTACATATTAAATTAATTAATCATTAAAGGATTCGAAAACAACAATTCATATAAACCTTCAAACACCCACAGAACTATTTACCAGAATCAAACGCAACAACTTTTCGTGATTCAGCGACGTTAAATCGGACGCTAGCTATCTATATATACCTACGTCTACCGAACTAAAAGCTAAAAGCCCTTAATTTAAAATATATATCCGCAATTCATTCTTCCTGCATTTGGAACGTCTAGAACAGACAGTTTCAAAATTACTTACCGCACGCCGCCCCCTCTCGAAGTTGTGTTATGTGGGTGATGATAAATTCGCTTGTCTGAATTAGATAGATACGCATCAAGTAAATACTCGGGTACGGCGCGAGATCGGCAATGACGTAGCAGGGCAGCTATTACGGATACTATTTTGACCATTCCGCTGTCCGACGGTAATCGAGTTTTCGGAGAGATGTTATTAATCGTTAACGCGGTAGTGTTCGAAATGAATGTGTGTTTCCATTAAGCACGATAGAGAACAAGTATTTCGGACGGATCTCACGCTACCATAACCTCACAATTCTAAATATATTCCGCTAAATTTAATAGATTCTCTAACTCCCGTCAGTCGAAGTAATTTTAATATTTTACTTTTCAAGGATAATTTGAATCTTAATTTGTTTACTTTTTATCCTGTATTTAGATTTTGTTGGGTAAATATTGTTGGTGATACTTTATTATATACAGATATAATCTAAGCAAAGTCAACGGTTATAATACGTGTGTCTCTCGTTATTCTCTCTCGCTGCAGTATTCCCGTATAATCAGTCTATCAGATCATAGAAGAAAGACTCGCCAATGTTCAACATAGCGCAGAGGTTGTTGTTTTTTAAATTTTACATGCAGGGATACTACTAGATCGTACGTAAGCAATACTTCGCTATTGCTATATTACATCATGGTTATACCTATAGTGGGGGAGCGTAAGACTGTAGATACCTCCCTGCCGTTGACTTCGCTCAGATATATATATATATCGGGCTCATACGCTACAAAAAATATATATAACACATGGGCTGAAAAGTCCCGGGTCTAACACCTTTCTCTCAGTTAGTACTACCCTTCAAAAGCCAGCTGTTGAAATTTCATAATATTCTATTCATTAGTTTGTGAATTATTGTGCTAAGAGTCACGCTACTTTTGTTATTTTCAAAACAATGGATCAAAAACAATTTCGTGTTTTAATTTTACACTGCTTCTTGATGGGAAAAAAATACCGTTCAAGTGAAGCAATGGCTTGAAAAGTGTTATGGGGCCTCCGCTCCATCAGAAACAACAATAAAACGTTGGCTTGCTGACTTCAAACGTGGTCGTAGAGACTGTCCACCAGTCGGTAACACGGTTGACATTGAGAGCCCACGTGCTCTCGAAACGCTGCGTTCCGCATAATTAATAAATTTGTGTGAGTGGAGTTTACTGCTATACCTGTGAATTGTACATCCACACAGTCCTTGCAATCGTCATATGTATATAGTTAACGATAGTAGAGCGTACGTCTCCACTGCACATGTTGTTTAAGGGACTCTTGTGGTGTTGAGGGCATTGAATAAATTTCAAGTTTTAACAGCACCCCGTACTCGTTTGACTGAAACAAATGTGGAAACATATTTAATTATTCTAATATCCAATAGATGCCACACAGTTTGTGATTTCGTGAAAACTTATATATTTTTTATCATTTTCGCCTATGCTAACTTATGCAGATCACGATCATAAATGATGCGAGTACTGAACATTATCCTTGATATGGCTATTCGGCCACTCCACGTTGTTCTCCGCGCTACAGTGTAACTTGCCCCTCTTTGCCGAGACTGCATATAACAATACGTAACTATCAACGAATAATATTACGCTGCAAATCGGTTTGAATTGAAATTTGAACCAAACAAAACAAAAACGAATCTATCATACACTCAAGTTAATCTCAGACTAGATTACTTAATAGCTCACTGAAGAAAACACCACCCCTCTTAACCGAAACATAACGATAAAGGGCGCAGTTCGCAAATTATCGCATTTTAAAGAGGTCCGAATCGTGTTCCAGCCAGCCGGCGGTAAGAACCGAGCACTCGACTCCGCTGTCCGATGAAGAAACCGCCGCGCGTAATAAATTAAGACGAAATTTATACCTCCGGCAGCCGAGCTAGTAATAGCAGCGCCCCATTTAGGGGGAGTGAAATTACACGAAACGCTGAAACTTTTAGTAAGGAAAGGCGAAGTGCCACTGCGGGCCGTAACAGTCTTTATACTTTACTTACGCTTCAAATAGACCCTCGGGGCTGAAACGAAACCGTGTAGATTTGTATCGTGCAGTTCGTTTTCGCGTAGAAATAGAACAACTTATTCCCGAGCTTAATTTATTGCGTTGTTGTAGCTCGAAACAATGAGAATGTGTAATTGGAGTGAAGTATTAAAGTAATACGGGGAGGATGGAAAGAGAATCGTTCGCTGTTGGAAGTTTTGTTTGTTCGAAGCTTCTCAGAGTTTGCATACGTATCTTGAGGTGTATAAATTTTAATATAGTAATGGAAAATACAGAAAGCAACGCTTTGCTTATTTCGAAAGTTAATGGGAAGGTGATAAGCAAATTTTGCAGAAGTTCAATCACTTTTTGTCATAGTATTGTTCTTTACGACTAAAACTGTTTCAGGCTTTGCATCTTTAAGAAGAGCGCTTTTAGTAATTGCAATATCTTACGTATTTTGATCATTTTCATCTGTCTGATAGAGTGATCCAGTGTTAGTAGATTTTCCCTTATTAACAAGGAAAGGTTTCCGTGTGCCAAATTCTAATATTAACGAAACTTGGTAAGTAAGCAGAATATGCTGATTTGAAAATCAAAATTCACTCTGAGGGGGCGAAACACCCCTTCGAAAATTCATAGATTTTCAGCTTTCTTAGTTCTTGAAAGGAAATAGATGGAACAAAAATTAAAATGCAAATATTGTACCTTATCGAAAGATCTTTCAGGACACGTCAATGTAGTTCAGGGTGTTGCATTTAAGCGCCACCCTCATATGGAAATGTGGAGCAAGTCATATCTTATGCTAACAGGGCGAGCTGAAATGTTTCCCGAATCGACAAGAAAAGCACGGTATTGTTGTGGTATTTAATTTTTATTTTTCGATGTAGTCTCTTCGTAGATCAATACACTTTTTCCAGCGGTGTCTCTTCAAGCCGTCGGAAAAGTAGGATGTTTCGAGGTCTGCTAAATAGTCTTCTGTAGCGACGATGACCTTCCCCTTTGAGGCAAATTTTTTCGTTTTTACTACGGCGTGAGCAAACGCTGTATCCATCGCGCCGATAGCTTTCTCGTACGCAAAATTTCGTATAGGATATGGCGAACGTGCTCTACTGAGATGCCTGTTGTCTCTGCTATCTCTTTCAGCTTCAATCGGCGATCGACTAACACGACATCATGAATCTTGTCGACCATTTCATCGTTGGTCTTTGGGCGTCGACTGCGTGATCCGTCGGCCACGTTTGAACTTGCTCACACAGAAGTTGATGGTCGAAAGTGATGGAGTACATTCGCCATGAACCTCTAGCCAAATATTTCGAACTTCCGTGGCCGTTTTCCCAGCTATCCAGAAGTGTTTTATCACTGCATGAAATTCGATTTTTTGCGAAACCGCCTGACTTGCTACACAAAACACACTTTTAACAACTATTGACAGTAGACGAAATTTTGGCAGTTGCCATTGCCGACCAATGAATTTATTTCAACCTTCGGGCGCCGATTCCGGAATAATTTCAGGTACCCTCGCAAGAGATTCATTTGCTGGGAAATGAATTCATTCATTTAAAATTTAAATATTTGTAACTATTGCCCGAATATATATGATAAAGATGTTGCTTTCAAGACGGCCGAGTAAACTTTGAAGGCAAATTTTACTCATAAATTTTTTCTCCGAAAGGCCTGACTGGATATTATGTATTACACCTCATGTTTGATAACTCTAAGGAATCCTACAAGTCATGGTTAGAGTTGGAACGATCTTTATGAATGTTTTCTTACACGAGAACGTAAACCTTTCGAAAATCTCGTAAGAGGAAATGATAGAATCCCTAGTACGTTGTAAAAATTCGCCAGGACGTACCATCGCCATGCTAGCGGCGATATAAAATTATGCACGAGCCGGGAAAACAGTCTGGCAAATCTGGTGTCATGCATAAAAACGACGCACTTTTTTCCTATTATAGCCGACAGCGACGCGAACGCCATCTCGCGTCACTCCGTACCCACGCTACCTCCCTAACGTCATAAAATTTAATATCATCTTACGTTTTACCTAATACGGGCGACGACTCTCGGAGGGTCCTTTCCGAGGCGTTTATGCAAGGGAGGCGACGTTACTACTAGAAACCGTTACGTCTTAGCCTTATCCCTTATACGTCATCCCCTCTGACTTCTCCGAAGGTGCTAGGATGAACGCATGCAATATCCCGGTAAATAATAATCAAGCCGGCGGCGTTCCTCGAGACCTCGACACTATGCGATTACGTTTTGAGTTCGGCGAGACATAATTGAAAATTTAGTCCAATGTTGCTCGGCTGCTTGTATCTGCGCGGTAACGTATTTTGTATTTGATGCATTATTTTGAATCTGTTAGTACTTGCATGGCCAATGTGTATATGCCAATATAAATACATCATTTTTTTGATATCATTGAATAATTCTAAGCTATCGAGTTGTCATAATATTTATTTGTATTTCGCTAAGCTCTGTGTTAAACTTTAAATGCTCCATTACACATTACTAGTCTCGACAAAAAGGGGCAAGTTTCAGTACAGTGCGGAGAACAACGTGGAGGGATGAAAATATGTCCAATGTTCAAGCTGCAAATACGCTTCTAACAACTACATTGCGTTTATTGTCTTCATTTGAAGAACTATGGTCCGCGTATCGGTGTTAATGACTGCTTACGACTGTGTATACGAAACGGATATGGAGTTATCTTCCATGAATAAAATGTTGATATTAACCCATTATTTTTAGTTTAAAAAGGAATTGTAAACGTTATAGTTAGTACTGACAGTTACAGATATGCTCAATACCATCGCCAAAGGGGTATGGCTCAGAAGTTGCATTGCTGCAATTGATATTCCATAGATAAGCACCACCAGCATACCTAAATACCAGGGTAATCCCAAACAAACAATTGTTATCACGTACTTATTAATGTTATTAAAATTCCCTCTATTATGTCCGCAGAAATGAGGACACACCTCTTAGGAGGAAGAGAATGACAATCTGTTACATGTGGCGCAATTGATCCCTAAATGCTATCTACGAGCAAACGCTTTAATAGCTGATACAAAGGCAGTATGTGCTATACTATCTGCTAGTAAGTGCCCGAACCACCACAGTCGATTATAACACGTTGGGGGGCATGGTTACAGGCTGCGTTTTACTACTACGAACATTTTGATGACGTGCACAAGGAAGTTCTACAATTCGATCCGAGACACACCAAAGTTATCAAGAGAAGCCAGAAAATACTCAAGATAGTCAGGTAAAATGTGATTTAGAAAGTATTTGCAAGAGCTGCTATGGACTAGCGGAGGGAATTGAAAAATTACAAAATAATTCGATGTCGTTTGTGGATTCAAACTCAGATTTTCTTTGACTAAGACAAATTTGTGAAGGTATGTCGAAAGATCTATGATGTTTGCACTTTAAATTTGCAAGTATTGTTAAGGACTTAACATTGTTTTTTGTATTTTTCTAAATTTTTTACTATTATGTATTTTATCTTCTTTGCATTATTATTTTCATTTAGAATATTATTTTATTTTCATTTTTATATTTATTTATTTTCATTCTTATATTTATTTATTTTGCTCTCTTATATCCAATTTTATTTTAATATGTATGTACATTACGCATTGTATATGTATGCAAGTCAGCCATTTGCATTACGCTAGCTAAAACTGCCTAATTAGAAATCATTCACTGCAACGTCGTCGGATATGTAATGGGAGTTTTCTTGAAATTTAAGGTACACAAGCATAGGCAGTCGTCTCCCGCGCGACAGTCGAGGTATTAGCGATCGTGCACTCTCGGTCACCTTTCGTGCCTCGTCGTAACGTGTACAGTAACGTCGTCGCAAGATTATTAGAGATTTCTAAGTTTTTCTAGTTTTGGCGGGAATCGTCGAGGACGTTGTCTATACATTTATTTCTGGCGGGAGTCATTTGGTAACGTCGTCGGACCACATGTATAGATTTTTTTAATAAGTATAAATTCTCGATTTTCTATCATCGTACGTCGAGGCCAATGTGTCCATTGTCGTCTATACATATTTTTAGTCTTCAGTTAAGTTTGTGTCGGAAATTATTTTGGTGAGATTGTCGGCGCGCATGTATAGACCTCCTCTACAAGTACGATCACTCCGCTTCTTGCTGACGGTCGTTGCGGCCGCAGCACCCGTTGTCTTTTGTACGTTTGTTCGGTCCTTGTCGTATCGGGACTTAGAAATTTTTCATTTAGTTGCTCGTCGTAGCGGACGAGTGTCACGGGCCAGTTTTCTTATGTAATGTCGGCATCATCGCTCCGTTTTACTTGTCGGTGCGCAGTTCGCACATTTGCTGGTTACTGGATTTTTCCCTTCTTTGGGACGCAGTAGTATAGAGCTAAAGATTGCACATAGCGTAATATTTCAAACGAGAACGCCTGGGTAGCTGTGACATTACTTTTGTATTGAGATCGGCTATTATCGCTACTGTCGCCCTCGACCAGGCGTTCAAGCTCTAAGAGATAGGGTGGGTTCCCTATAAATGTGAATATAACAAACGTATTTGGTCAAGTACAAATACATGCCAATAATACAGGGCCAAGTCCCTTAGGCAAATTTAAAACAAGGAAAGTATATTAGGCTCCCGGAAAGGGACATATAAATAAGCATAGCACCGAGGTGCGCTTATAAATTTAAGAAATAAATAGGGTTGGCTCCCATATAAAAAGGTCGTGGTGCATGCAAACAGATAGAGGCATTAGTACATGCCTCTGACAAAGCTTCAGCGGAAGCATATAAGAGTTTAACCTTTTAAACAGAATTAAGACATAGCGTTGCAACGTACATGCTGAGGCATTACTTTATGTTGCTACCAATGAAAATACATATACAAATGCTAATGTACATTACATGTATAAGAGAGCTCGAATAACTGCAATTATTGCAAATCTATATATCTTACGTACATCGTACATGTACATAGGCAAGAGTGGAAACCGTGTAACCATTTCATTTTTAAATATATTTTTTTGCGCATGCGCATTGAGTTTCACTGTACAACCTCTCCTTTAGTAAATAAGCGAACATACTCTACAAGTAAGTATTGGTCAAGTAATTTAGGAATTTACGAGCAGGCTACAGCGGCGTTGTTCTTCAAACCAGGAGAACGTAACAAGTATAACGCATTTTTTCCAACAATATTGTACGTATAACATAATCACGCGATTAAATTAATACCAAGTTAATGCAATCGAACAGTTTCCATCACGTAACCCTGTTAATCGGCTTTTTATCGTATTTATTGGTATAAAAAGAACGCCGACTCAAAACAGTACCGTTTCGAAGCTCGTGTTAAACGCGTCAAAGATTTTCTTGAAAAGTGTTGGGAAATCTTCGAGTTGTTTCGAAAACTTCTTAATTAGTTTCTAGCAATTACTCTGTATGCCTTTATCGCGTACATTTCGCTACAAATCACCACAATTGAAATCTCTAATTGGAGTAGGCGATAAATACATCTATTATTTATTTTATTTCTTCTTCTTGTTTTTATCCCCCTAAACTTCTGATTGTTCTAGGCTGTGAGAATTGTATTATAGTCTCTCGAAACGAGAAAAGAGATAGAGAGATATTTTCGTGCTTTTATATCTCCGATACTAAAAATTTTGCGGTAATATATACCTGTCTGTGTTCGTGAATTATAAAGTAGAACAGAACTCTCTTGTTTCTTCACGATCTGCCTTTTTTATAGTAATATACACCACTCAACATGGGGTCTGCACATAAATATATTGCAGTATACCACATCTTTGAATAATAAAACCTTCAATGACGATAACTAGAGACCGGATTATATGCAAAATTCGTATATTTTCTTTTATGTATTTATTATATTTTACGTCTATATCTAGATGTATTACATTAATTAAAGTTAATTAGCGTTAATTAACTTTAATATATGCACTTTGCATATAATCCGGTCTCTAATGATAACACTATAAAATTATATTTAGTTCAGTTTTTTGCTAATAAAAACCAGATGGTCTATGAACGTGGGAAAATTAAGCTGATCGAAATATAGCAAAAATATATTATCGAATAAAGCTTAATAATTATATAAAAGAATCATGTTTCATTTATTTGAGAAATTGGCAATTACTTTGTCGCCAACCCAACAAAAGAATTCGTCTATTTAATAGGGAATATCGCGACAAACACAGTAGTTGGAAAAATATCTAGTTCTGCAAGTGTATAGTTTTTGTTAGGCTGTAGTATACTGTAAAATAATATGCTTCTTACTCTATTTGTATAATAGTGTCGTAAATATTTTACAAAATGTTATCAAGTGCCCCGTTTTTTACGAGTGAGAGTGTATTACTTGGTGTAAATTAAAATTGTACAGTACGGCGTGGTTCTGTATGAGGTTATGTATCAAACATTTGGTGATACACTCAAGTTTGGATTGAAGAATATTAAGCTAATGGCAAATAAAATTCTGTAGCAATTTAAATTAAAACCGATGTACGAGGGGAAGTCCAGAAGTCCGTGGAATGGAGGGGTTGGAGGGGATGGAGTGAGGATAGGGGCGCTCGCTAGGTGTCATTCTGATTGGCGACTCATCATTAGTATATAAGTTAAGTTGCAGCCCTATAGCGTCAGTCGTTTACGAATAATTGCGTGCTAAACAAATCAATCCGGAAGAAGGAAATTGAACACCGTGCTGTGATAAAGTTCCTTACAAAGCAAGGAAGGAACGTTCAAACCATATTGAATGAAATGGAAACCGTTTATGGGGAACAGTGCCCTAGTAAATCAATGATTTATAAGTGACATGGTCTTTTTAAACATGGTCGGGATTCGATTGAAGACGACCCCCGCTCAGGACGGTCAGTTGAGGCCACCTGACATCGTCGAAAAAGTGCAAAAATTTCTACTGCAAAATATCCGTTTAAATAAAAAACAATTATCTACATTAGTTGGAGTATCAGATACCACCATTTTGCGTACCCTACGTGGCCACCTGGTTATGTTAAGTCAGTGCAAGATAGGTACCGAGAATGCTCACGCCGCTGCAGAAACAGCAGCGGGTCTGTGCGTCCAAATAATTTTTGGAGCTGTGTGGAGACAAACCTGCACAGATATTTGGAGCGGATTGTTACCGGAGATGAAACATGGGTTCATCACTTTGAGCCTGAGTCCAAACAGGAGTCCATGCAATGGCATAAAAAGGGGACACCACCGCCAAAGAAATTCAAAGTGTCAGAATCGGCTGGAAAGTTGATGGCTACTGTTTTTTGGGATTGTGAGGGGATATTATTGATTAATTACAAATAAAAAGGTAGGAGCATAACCGGAGAATATTACGCAGCGACATTAGAAGAATTAAAGGAGGCCATCAAGGAAAAACGTCGAGGAAAATTGACCAAAGGTGTGTTGCTCTTGCAAGAGCAAAGTTGCAATGGCTGCTCTGCACAAGCATGGCTTTCAACCAATAGTCCATCCATCCTACAATCAAGACCTGGCACCTAGTAATTTTTAGTTGTTCCCCAATTTAAAAAAAGACTTACGTGGAAGAAAGTTTTCCGACGACAATGAGGTAAAGGAGGCAATTTTGGCCCATTTTGAGGCGAAAGATAAAAAATATTTTTATGATGGTTTAGAAAAATTAATTCATAGATCTAATAAATGTATTGTGCTTAAGAGTGATTATATTGAAAAGGAAAGATAGATTTATTGTTTTATTCTATTTAAAACCCTTTCATTCCACGAACTTCTGGACCTCCCCTCGTAGCATGTTAATTGCTGGTTTCTTGAGAAATAACGCAAAATTGATACCAAAAAATTTGAAAATTTAAAAGATATTTTAATGTGTATGGACGTATCGATCCTTAAAATAGATGAAACATTCAAATAGAATAAATTTGGCTTCGATAATGCTTGTGTAACTTGAACATTGCACAGATATACACAAGCAAATTGAACAACATTTTGAACGTCCTCCTAGTTTTTCCACTTCTTTTTACGTGTTTTATTTTCCATCTCCTTATTCCTTCCTTATAAATAGACGCTTATTTACCAAAATCAACGAAAGTACAGTCATAAATAAGAGTCCCGTCTCGTGTGGGAGCATGCAAAACAACTAAAGTGTTAAGTGATGCGAGACGAGTTGCTATACGTTTTTCTTTCTGGCGACGGTTTTTTTTGTTTATTCGTCTCAGGTAATTTTAGGTGCTTACTTTGACGTAGTGATAAATAAGAATTACTTCGTTCTTCTCACGCCATCTTCCACATCTCTTTTCCCGTCTGTCACCCGTTGATCTTGTATATCACACGAGGAGACGTGTTTTGAGGTTAGAATTATTATCGGTCAACGTAATGGCGATAATAAGGAACGAGAATAAAGGCATTTGTATTTGTTTTGTAGACAAAGAAGAAGGAATGTATGTGTCGTTCACTATACGAATACACTATCGCTCATAGGTTTAAGATCGCTTATTAAAAAATGATGAGATAGCAAAGTATTAGTATCTTGGCAAAATACGTAATGAAGGAGATTGAATGATGATATGTTAATGTTTTCTCTATGAACGGAATGGTATTGGCAGAGGGAATGTACAAACAACGAGCTCTGTCTTACAAAGGAAAGTTCCCGGGTGTTCAATTCGAATCTTGAGACTTGAAAATAAAAATTTTTCGTTTGCGCTCAAATTCACTTCGTTTCTATGTATCTAACAGCCCTATAACCAAATAAAAATTGTAAAATGTCATTCATAAACAAAAGCAATGCTGCAAAATTATTAACGGAGTCGTTTAATATTGCTGAAGACAGACAAACACATGTAGATCAACACGAAATAGAATTGCGTATACTAAAGAATTTAATCACTAGAAATATAACCGATACAACTTTTGAGGTGAATATGGATACGACTTTGAAATTTCTTCAACCGTTTAAACCGCTCTCCATCGCATTGATCGTCAGCGAGTATCCGATTTCTCAAGAAGATCTAGAAGAGGAGGAATAGTGACCTGGTACATCAGAAGAAGGCCATACTTTAGATACGAAGTATAAAGAATACGGTGTTAATTGTTACTTTCCGTAGGGTCTGTGCTAAGGAGCTTTATGAAGGTAAACTGTCTACAACTGTGTCGATGGAATTAAAGTCTAGAAAAAGGGGGAACGCAGAGAAAAAATTAACAGCAACATTTCAATACGAAATGAGTGGACCGAATACCATTATACACGATATAGATTTACGAAAATGGGCATTAGAAGCTAACGACGATATTAGACTAGAAAACTTCAAAACTTCAAAGAAGTGGATACTGAATTTCAAAAAAACATATAGAATTTTTTCGCATAAAGTCATTAAATTTATCACTCATAGATCAGGTAATCTGCCATTAGATAAGATTGCTACGAATTTTATTAATGAAATTAAACCAGTAATCCAGACTTATGGTTTCGAGTATGTAATGATGATGAAAGAAGCTTCAACTTGGGGATACATTCTGGACGTTCACTAGCATTCCGAGGTACGAAAATAGTTACAGCTGCTTTGGTTTTCAACTACAACAAACCCTATTTCGACCTGCAAGCCTAGTTATTCAAGCCTCATCTTCATAACACATGGGCTGAAAAGTCCCGGGCCTAACACATAGATGACGCTAGTTTTATTGCAGTCACCTTTCTCTCAGTTAGTACTAACCTTCAAAAGACAGTTGTTAAAATTTCATGATATTCTATTCATTAGTTTGTGAGTTATTGTGCTAAGAGTCACGTTACTTTTGTTATTTTCAAAACAATGGATCAAAAACAATTTCGTGTTTTAATTTTACACTGCTTCTTGATGGGAAAAAATACCGTTCAAGCGAAGCAATGGCTTGAAAAGTGTTATGGGGACTCCGCTTCATCAGAAACAACAATAAAACGTTGGTTTGCTGACTTCAAACGTGGTCGTAGAGACACCGATGATGCAGAACGCAGTGGACGTCCAAATGAGGCGGTAACACCAGAAAACATCAAAAAAATCCACAAAATAGTTTTGAATGATCGAAAAGTGAAGTTGCGTGAGTTAGCTGACATCGTAAAGGTATCAAAAGAACGTATTGGCTTTATATTGCATGAGCATTTGACTATGAGAAAGCTCTGTTCAAAGTGGGTACCGCGTTTACTCACTGTTGACCAAAAACAAGAACGTGTTGATGATTCTGAGCAGTGTTTGGCCATGTTTAAACGTAACAAACCGGAATTTTTGCGTCGATATGTGACAATGGATGAAACATGGATCCATCACTTCACTCCGGAATCAAAACGATCGTCGTCTGAGTGGACAGCAACTGGTGAACCTCGTCCAAAGCGCCCGAAAGCACAACAATCGGCTGGAAAGGTTATGACGTCGGTATTTTGGGATGTGCGTGGTGTAATATTCATCGACTATCTTGAGAAAAGAAATACCATCAACAGTGAATATTATATAGCGTTATTGGAGCATTTGAAGGCCGAAATTGCAAAGAAACGACCGCATATGGCAAACAAAAAACTGTTGTTTCATCAAGACAACGCACCGTGTCACAAGTCAATCAAAACAATGCAAAACTACATGAATTGAACTTCGAATTGCTCCCACATCCACCGTATTCGCCAGATTTGGCTCCCAGCGACTACTGGCTGTTCGCAGACCTCAAAAAAAATCCTCGCCGGTAAGAAATTTCGCACGAATGAAGAGGTTATCGCTGAAGCTGAGGCCTATTTTAAGGCAAAAGATAAATCGTTCTACAAAAGTGGTATTGAAATGCGGCGCTGGAATAATTGCGCTGCTCTTGGTGGAGATTACGTTGATGAATAAAGCTAATTTTGAACCAAAGAAAAACCGTATCTTCACGTATCCCGAAGGACCTTTCGACCTTTCCTTTCAAGAATTAAATCCAGAAAACTGAAAATCTGTGGCGTTTCCTCCCTTCACGTCTCAACATACTCTATTTACCAACCAAGTTTCATTAAAATCTGAATCTGAAACCCAGAAACCTTTCCTTGTGAGTCAGACCTCGTACACTTCAACCGCACTTTAAAAGAGATGGGTCAGAAAGCCGTTGAAGATGTTGTGCAATGTAACGCAAAGTTACACAATTCTACCAACCATTTCGGTAGACAGACGCTTGCAAAGATACTCTTTCAATCCCTAGAGTTGCATAGAAGTCTCAAATACGTTGCATTTTCTAAAACATTTTCCATTCACCTCATTTGAATCGATCCTAACCTTAATATGGCAATTCAACTCATTTATTTTTGAAATCTTCCACTCGAATATTTTCGAAGCGTAACAATGATATTTTTGCGAATGCTACCGAACCGCCGTATACATCCATGAATTTTGCTAGAGTCAGCGCTTAAATTTTTCGAACTCGGAAGAAAAGAATACTGCAAAACGTATCTAAAGAAGCTTAGCTTATGCAACGCTGTCATGGTCGCGACTTTTCCTTATTCTCCTATAAAAGGAGCGTTATACTAGCCACATGCGCTGATATTTCTATCTTATTCATGTTCTTATTGCTCTCCTTCAAGCGCGATGGTGTGCGTTGTTTGAAGCTGGAAGAAGTTTCGCTGCGGGTAGTAGCGTGGCCGCGATAAGACGAGATGAGAACGAATTGGTCGGACAAATATGTGTAGCAATTGTCGAGGATAACGGTGTCGCTTCTCCACTTGAATTTATTGCCCGACCGAACCGAGTCTGACACTAAAAAGCTCCGTCTCTACGGTCTTTTTCTTCATCTTTACACGTGTCTACTTATTTAGCGAAATCAACGAAGTGGCGCGGTCATAAATAAAGATCAAGCGGTACATGAGATATAAGCAACGGGCAGGTAAAGCGTTTCTGTTGTTTGTTACCTTTTTTTTTGTAGTTGTTTGTCACGTAGAAAGTGAGAAAGAAACGCGGAGATGTTTCTTAAATAATGGGATTGTAATACCGAGAACATTTGGTGTATCCAAGATGAGGCTTTTTGATACCTTAAAGGGAAAAACTTTGCCTTGTTTTGCCAACCTACTCATTCACAAGTAAGTAAGACACCACTGCAATAACAATAGAATTCAAATGTTTTTACTTATTGTTTAAAAACTAACGTCGTTTCCCAAAAATATAATCAAATTGAAAATGGTATTGATGATAAAAAAAATTGTAAGTTTTAAGATAAAAAGTCGTTTCTGAATTCACTTTGGAAAGAGAAGTATGTTAATGAAGTAATAAATTCTTAGAAAGGTGTCTTGCACTCTTCGAATTCAATTAGCTCCAAAAAAGAACTTCTATAGACAAGAATTCATATACGTACTTGATATAGATGTCTAATATGTGCAGCTTCATAATGAAATACACTAGGGTGACAGAATAAAATAGACACCATGTAAAGCGGTATAAATATGTAAACAGCTAAATTCTAAGAACGAATTAAGAACTTCCTCTTGTCATTAGGGTAGCGGTAGATGTATCGGAAGAAATGCGTCATAGTTTAGTATCGTTACAACTATACTTACAAGGTTCGAGTGATATTAGCGACTTCAACCGGGGTCGCATCGTTGGCTTCGCAACGTCAAATAAGTAAATTTTTAAATATTCCGTTGTTCACAGTTAACCGTGTGATTACACAATTTAAACGAAAGGAAAAAACAACAGTGGAGCCGAGACCAGGCCGTGCCGAACCTTATGAAAGAAGTAAAAGGGTGCTTGAGCGCGAAGTGTTAAGAGAACCGCGAAAAAGTGCAGCTGAGCTTGCGGTAACTTCACAGAAAAGTCAGCGCACCGTTCTGCGATATCTCCACAGTGTGGGGATGTATAAAAGGGTAGCAAAGAAGAAACCTCTCCTTACGGCGTTTCAAAAACGGCGCCGAATGGCTTGGGCAATCGAAATGCGAACGAAACCCGAAGAGTTTTGGCGGTCTGTCATTTTTTCAGACGAAAGCAGATACTACCAATTCAGTGATAGTGGTCGTACGTGGGTATGGAGACGTTCGTCACAGCAACTGGACGACAAATTTTTGCATCAGACGGTGAAATACGGCGGTGTGGGGCGCGATATGGTATTAGTAATCCGCGATGGAAATATAAATGCGGCAAAATTAAGTTCAGCATGAAACGTTACCCTAAATTCTTTAATCCTACTGCAGCGAGTTAGTACCCTAGTGTCGACTGAATAATTGCATAAAACAGAAGACTTTTTCCTAATGAAGGTAAGCACTTTACATTTCCACCACATTTAATCTATTTGGGTACCAACCAGACACCAATTCAAAGTTTTTCTGCAGTGTCAAATAGTCATTGTATGAGGTTATATAAAATATCATCAGCGAACATTGGTGTAACCAAAGTAAAATATATTTAAATGTTAGGAAGTGTCTGGTTGTATCAAATACCAAATTCAATAACCCCTATTCACTATGATCATGTACCGAGTGATTTTAAATAGATAAATTCGAGTTAGAGAAATTCGAGTTAAGGACAGTCATATGCATATAAATTTAATAGATAACGCACGGGATTAAAAAATATTCGAGTTAGAGAAATTTTCGAGTTAGGGGAGTTCGAGTTGGGGGAGTTCCACTGTATTTGACTATGAAAATACATATATAGAAATATGTACATATGTTATATTAACAAACTCTAAAGACGGATTTAAGTAACTTTGCTTGTATTAACTCATTTTGTTTTAGTTGGAAAATGTTTATTTAATCTAGAACATCAATATAGGATTTGGACATTCCATCATTCATAGCCTCAATTATCACAACGATGCTGGCTAGTGAATTACATGACTGCGTTCGATTTTATAATTAAACCATTCGATACGTTACCAATAACAAGGAAATTGTATTTGTGTACAAGAATATAAACACCGAAAATAAAGATAAAGACAGAAATCATATTTTACCATTCTACTACCGCATCAAAAAGTTTTCCAAACGACATACGATCCCTTAAGTAAACCTAATGAAGTTTCCCCATTACTCCGATACCAATCTTATTGCACATGCACAAAATCTGTACGCTCATCGTACCTTTTCCTCATATACCCCATGGAAATCTCGCTCGCAGCTTCCATACGTATAAGGGCAAAACCCCCCGGCACTGAGGCAGATTGTCTGAGGTCGTACACATCGTATAATCGATGAAAAACAACGTATTGGTATTCAGGATAGTGCCACGCTCAACGAGCGCGTACAACGTGGTATAAAGCAAGGGGTGGAAGAAGGGGCAAAAAGAGACGGTAGCTGCTTCGTTCTCGGGCAGCAGAATACCGCACATGACCACACGTAATCTAGTTTGAAAACTAAAACGAAAACTGTGTCCTCCCATATCATACGTATTATCTTTTTAGTAGACAAGCGGCTTCAGACTAGATCGGAATTTTGCCCGAAACAAGCGGTATGTGGTTATATCGGCGGATGGTGGGGATGCATTGGTGAAAGAGCTTTGACAAATAACTTTGTTGCTTTGTTACTTTTTAGCAGTAGTATTAGATGTTTCTGAAGGGATTAAAGAAAACTACGGTACTTAAATTAATTAAAGGATAATTTAAAACTGATTTAATTTCTATGCTTATTCACAAGCATCTGAACACGTTATACTGTTTTAAACGTAATTAGAACAAGTCTTATTGGAAGGGTACAAGATGAAGTCTCTTAACGTAGGAAATTAAAAAAGATTGAGATTAATAAGGTACTTAATGCTTTCGACTAGTTAATTAGACGCTTGGTGTCTTAGTGGCGTGAACTGAGTTAAGGTGTTTGAAGAACTGTATCCCTAACAGCAATTTGTAAATATTGGAGCGTTCTCGATAGGAATTAATTCCAGAGCATCTCAGGCATGTTTCATTGCAATACCATCTGAAGAATTAGCTGGCTACTCAATCTATGAAGCCAGTTTTGCACGACATTTGCTAGATTGAAACGAGGATTGTCGTCCATATTAATAAATGTTCTTTCATTATCTCTCCATATATCTGGGCTTTATACATATCTCGACAATAAAAGCTTAATTTTCTATGGAACACTGTGCGTACCGGATCCACGCCAAACCAGAACACATCTATTAGCTATCTGTATCATAAATCCGGATTTATCACTGAATAATATCGCCCAAATACTGCTAGCTGCTTTATGGTCTGCATAAGAGGAATACCATCCAGCAGCTTTTAAGGTACATGAACTAGAACTATCCTAACAATTGCTTAGTGTTTTGCTATATATTTTTGAAATATGTATATAAGGATGGATCTCTATTTTGTAGGAAAATTATCCATCATGGTGAAATACTTATACTTCTAAAATTAATTTCGTCCAGATTAGCTATCTAGTGTCAATTTTGATTTCAAAGTCGCATGCTGTATGATTGGAAAAAAATAATACCAGCAAATTTTTTGAAATTGCTAGAAAGTCATCGCTTTAGATGCCATATTGATGTGCGATGATGCAGTAAATTGATAGAAACTTCTTTTTTGCTTCACGACAATGGGTAAGCGCGAAAATTAAGATTTCCTAACCCTCGTATTAATAACTGTGGATCTAACGAAAGTAAACATTCTATCTTTAGCAACCCGTGAGTACCGTCTTTATTTTCAAATCTCATTTTCTGGAAAAATTAAAAAGATCTTCACAACGCGATCTAAAAAGAAGAAAACTGCATTAAAACATCGCATTTAGTTCCATTCCATGCTCTACTAATTCGCAAATACCGCATACCGTCAATATTTTTTACGCAACAGTATTTTTGATCCGCCCGTTCCGAAAACAGCAAAAACGTAACGAGCTTTCCTTATTGGAAACAGATCCGGTTACCGAAGGCTTTCCGGTAAAGCCGTGGAGGATTTCATGCCGAGCAAACTTTAAGTTGGGATCGCTAAAGCTATCCCTTTTACTACCGCTCCTCCTCGAAATAGTAAAGTACGCGACTTACACACGCTCGGCCATAAATTTGCAGATTCTTTCCGCCCGAGATCGGGCCTCCGGCGGGGATACGTACGCCGCGGTCTTAAAATATACGTCCTGTGCGCGCGTGGCAGCAACTTCATTTAAAATTCCTCTTGATTAAATTTATGAAAAAGTGTTAAATTTGATGAAGACGATGTGCGAAATTTATGGCGGTCGAGGAAAGCTAACGAGAAATTTTCTATGAGCGCGATGCAACTTATTCAAAACCCTTCTTCGGCTTTATTAAAAAATTGTCGTCCAAATAGAAGAAGACGAAGAAAAAGAGGAATGACGACGCGAAGTTGACGGAATACAGGTTGCACTTCGAATGGGAATTCTTTTCAAGCAGCGTAGCTGCTGCTCTGTGAGGACCCCTATAAAGACGCCGATAAGTTAGAACTGTTGTAGTGGGACGTCAGAATGTAATAGTTTATCTTCCGTATCTATTAGAATTAGTATTATTTTGTTAAAAAATCTTAGAATGGTTTTGGCCGGGCCTTTGTGCATTTTAGTATTACATGTAATTGTAAATGTACGTCTAATTGGTTGATTAATTGGTGTTCTTGACATTTAGTTAACTGGCATTCGTGGATCATATCTACATAATATCAAGCTTGTATCTCAAAGTCTTGTTGTGCTGTGGCTAATTCTTGAATTGTGTGTTGTGAGTGTTCATAAAAATGGATCCTGTAGAACAAAGAGCCGTAATAAAATACTTCCATGACGCCAACTCGAATTCATAAAGATATTATGGTAACTATTGGTGAGTCTGCAGTTTCTTATAATATAGTTAAACGCTGGTGTGGATATTTTAAATACGGAGAAACGTTCTGTGAAAACCAACATGCCAGTGGTCCTCCCAAAACGGTAACAACAGATAAAACTATTAAAGAAGTACACGATATCGTACTGCAAGACTGACGAATACGCATCAGGTACACTGTGGAAAATACTGGATTGTTATATCATGTGGTGCACAACCTACTGACTAAAGAATTAGATATGAGCGTGAATCATATAATGACACCAGAGATTAGACCGCAACCTAAGAAAATTGGAGTTTATAAGAGGAACCTGTTAGTTATTAATGGTGAACCCGATGAGGAAGCATCACTTACAAGCAAATTTACAAGTGTATACATTCTTCTTCTTCTTCTCATGTCACTATACGTTTTCAGGTGTCAGACGAGGATTCAGGTTCTTTTTTTAGCCATTTTTCCACTTTCTTCTACTTATCGCCATTGCCTTCATTTCCTCTACGTTTTTGCCTTTCTTCTACCAATCTTACCTGGTCCATCCATTTCCTCCTAGGTTTTTCTCTTATTTTCTTTTTCAGGTGTCCTGTCTCCATTATTTTTCTTCTATCTTCATGCTTACTACATGTCCATACCAATTTAATTGCTTCCCCCTTATTTCTTCTTATTATTGGTTCCTGCTTTGTTATTTTTATAATATCTTAATTCTTTGTTTTCCTCGCTGTTCCTCTTAGATGTTTCATTTCCACTGTATTTATCTTTACTTCTTCTTTCTTCCACAATATCCAGTTCTCATTAGCATACACTATTACTGGGATTGTTATAGTATTATATATCTTTATTTTTGTCTCCATAACATCTCATTTTGAAGAAAAACCTTTTCTTAATAGAATCATATATCGTAATACGTTTATTCCATTAGCAATGGTAGGTCCAATTTGAAGCTCCACCACTATTCTTTTCTCTATGAGTGTTACATTCATTTATACAAACACAAAAATATTTTACAAATATAGATTCCGTTGTCTATTCCTATTGATATACTATTTTTGACATCCCACACATTTTTGATGACACACTCTGGTTCATAAGGCCATCTATTAAAGGATAGCAATATTGTTGTCCATTAGAACTGTGTGTTCCTTTTTATTAAATTTTGGGATGGATTCCAGCAGTAGTGTACATGTAATGTACCCAGCCTCTTATTCATTATTATTCGTTTAAATATTATACTGATAAATATTCTCCTCATTAGTCTAGTAAGATAACATATTTCTATTGCTATTAATTATGTCACATCTTATTTGTAATATCTTAAGTTAACTTCCTATCTACATTCTTTTAAACAAACTCTGGACCTTGAACCTTGTAAATATATAGAGTTTCGAATCATTCTTTTAGTTAGTTCGAATTTAAGCGAATTAAGAAGCACGTGTAACATTGTATTGATAGTCCGCAATAAAGTACTACAGTGAGAACGTGTACGTGTTCTTTGGGATAGGGATTACATACGTTTCAGTTAATTTTTAAATTTAGGTAACTTTAAATTGCCCAGTTTCTTCGAAAACTATATAGTTTGGATTTGAAGATATTTGCAAGACTTTTACTGGGCATATTAGCTAGAACTACAGTTATATTCATCTTTTTTTCTTCTCAAAAACCAAACAAGTCAATAAATAAAATTCATCATGTATTTACAAAAAAACTATAAATTTTGCATTTTTTTTTCTTACAATTCCTACGCAAGTACGTTCTGCGCCATTTTCCCTCTCCTCTCGTCTATAATAATAATAATAATAATAATAATAATAATATTTAATGCCCAACAGATACAAATATCCAATTACAAGGCAATGTTAAATAATGTACACATGCAAATATAAATAACATAAAATTAAAGTATGTCAAATTAGAAAACTTAGTAACTAGTTGCTTTAATTTAAATTAAAAAAAAGTAGTTTACCAGTGGTTAGGAAAAAGAGAGAACGGAAAAAGTATTCAACTAAGTGTAACGCACTGCGGTCTACATACCGTCAAAAGGGACGGTAAAGTGCAGGTATGTATATCCAACTCGGCAAACTCCACAGAGTTGAAATTGCTACACAATCTGTGTATTGGGGATCTGATGGCGATGTTTGTTCTAGGTGCGAAACAGTAAAAAGTATTTGTTTGCCTAGATCCTGAACGTGGTACAATGAAGCTGATTTTACTCAACAACTCAGGGACATCAAGACCATTATGAAGTAAAGTAAATAGGAATTTACACTCAGCCTGTTTTCGACGTAGTTCTAATGAATCAATATTAAATGCCTCTAGCAGAGCACTGTGGCTAAATCCTTGTATCAGGTAAGTATTAAATTTTTAAAGTACAAGAACTTCAAACATCTTCTCTGAATCTGCTCTAGAAGATGTATCTGATAGATGTACATAGGTGACCAGACCAAGGACGCATACTCCAGGCGAGACCGAACAAAAGCGAAATAAAGAGGAAGAATTGCTGTTATAGAAGCAAATGGTCGTGTAACACGTATAATGAATCCTAACATACTCAACGCTGATGTACAAATACTGGATATGTGCTCCATAAAGGTCAGTCTTGAGTCAAAGACGACGCCCAAGTCTTTCATAGAGGTCTCCCTAGGTAAAGAAGATCCAGCCAAGTGGTAGGTATATATAATTGGAGTCGTCTTACGAGTGTAGGTGACAATTTTGCATTTGTTTACATTAACTGTTAGTCTGTTGTTGACACACCACGTGTGGAATATATCGAGTTGGCTTTGCAAATGATTGCAATCCTGAGAATTATAAATTGTTGAGTACAACTTCAAGTCATCTGCGTATAACAACTTTGGACAGTTCAGTTGATAGCACAAATCATTTATATATATGAGGAACAGAAGTGGACCCAAGTTACTCCTTGAGGAACTCCAGAGCTCGGCGCGAAGTAATCAGACTCAAATCCCATGTATGTCACAAATTGCTTTCTATCAAGAAGATACGATTGGAATAAAGACAAAAGAGAAGACGAAAATCCAATATTGTCCAATTTATTAATAAGCACGGTGTGGTCGATTCGATCAAAAGCTTTTGTTAGGTCAGTATACACAACATCTACCTGTCCACCGGCATCAATACTATCAGATAGGTATTGTGTAATTGTAACAAGATTAGTTACCGTAGATCGTTGAGCAACGAAACCGTGTTGGTCATTTGAAATCCAGGGTCTAACTTGAGCATAAATATACTTGTACAAAGATTTCTCAAAAACTTTAGCAAAATTATTTAATAACGATATGGGACGATAGTTGGAAATAACACACTTCTCACCTTTTTTAAAAACAGGCACCAATTATAATACAACTAATTGAGCGCGGTATCCCGTCGAGAAGTTTCCCGTAAACGCGCTTGTTACCGACCTACCCCGCGACGTACAAACTCACGGGGCGAACTGTTTGCAAATCGTTATTTTTGACGTACATTTTAGTTACTACATACTACGGTGAATGTAGAGTAAATTATTCAATAGCGAACTTTATCGCAAAATGAGCCCTACACAGCCGGAGCTATTACTTATTATCAAACTAGCGTGTTTCACTTATTTACTCTTTTGAAATATAATTAATCAACTTTAAATGCAAGTATACGAGACCCGTTACATTAGAGCGCACTGCAGCCTCCGAGGTTCGAGAACTTTTACGAAATGGGGAATTTATTATACGTCGAATGAGCGGGTAATTGGCTGCGGGTTTTGACCTAGTAAAAAGTTTGGACTCGTAAGTGAAATATTGGAATATACGCATTTATGTATGGAAGGATAAAGGGTAGCAACATGTCAAGGTATTAAATCAATGTGGGGCTTTCTATGGGTTCTATAATGTTAATTAACATTTACAACAAATTACTAACGTAATTAAATTACTGAAAAAATATCAGCGCCGGTAGGATTTGAACCTACACCCTCCTGTTTACCATGGGAACATCATAGCACTAGGTCGCGGAACCGTGTAAGTTCAAATCACTTTTAATACCCAGATGTCGTATACAGCTGCGGAATAAATAATAATAATAATAATAATAATAATCCTTTATTGCCCAACAGCCCAAGGGCCAATTACAGGACAAATTACAATACAATTCTTATTTAAAATAAATTCATTACACCTAAGTCTGAGAAATGCCTGCAAGAACGCATGACAAAACCGAGAGTTTTGGAAGCAGATGAACACATGGACGAAATATGTTCCGTAAATGACAGTCTATTATCAAACAAAACACCAAGATCCAAAGTTTTGATATTGCGTGGTATGGCTGCATCATTAATTTGGTAGTTATAGTATAAAGTAGTGTGAGTGTTATTGTAGGAAACCACAGTACACTTGTTGATGTTCAGAGGAGATAATTGACCTTGCTCCAAGTATTAATGCGAAGAAGATTGTCTTGTAAATGTTTACAATCGAAAATGCTACCAACAGTATTAAATATCTTTACGTCATCTGCGTATGCTAAGACGTGACACGTAAACAGAGATAGTAAATCATTTATATAAAAATTGAAGAGAAGTGATCCAAGATTTGAACCTTGAGGAACACCTGATGTTGGAGAAAACGGCGTAGAGGAATAACCATTGTAGCAGACATAACACTTCCTTCCAGTAAGGTAAGACTCAATCAACGTCAGGAAACCCACACCAAAACCAAATTTGTCCATTTTTTGTAGTAGCATCTCGTGGTTAATGCAGTCGAAAGCTTTAGAAAAATCTACGTAAATAACATCCACCTGCTTTCGCTTATCAAGCGCTTCACCAAGATATTGGCCAATGCATGCTAAATTAGTGATCGTCGACCTACCTGCAACAAAACCGTGTTGATGCTCAGATATGAAAGGAGTTATGCAGGTAGATATTTCTTTGTAAAGCAAATGTTCAAATACCTTAGCGAAATTGGGCGGTATACTTATAGGCCTATAATGAGCAATGTTAGATCGGTTTCCTTTCTTAAATACGGGGGTAATTCTGCTAATTTTCCAAATCTTTGGAAAAGTTGACGTGCTTATCGCTAGGTGGAATATAGTTGACAGTGGATAGGACAGAACAGGAGCACAATCACGTACAAAGAAGCTCGGTATTCCATCATCTCCAGTTGTCATATTAGATTTAAGTCTCTTGATACTGTTCTCCACATCTAATTCAGAGAAGGCATGAACACAAAAATTATTATAATTGAGAAAAGAGTTGAAAGATACATTTTGAACACTAGCTTTATACACACTCGCAAAGACACTGGAAAAGGCATCCACGATTTCGTTTGGCTGGGTAAATTCTCTGCCGTCATACTGCATACTTCCCGGAATTCTGGAAGAAGTTTTCTTGTTGTTAATGAAGCGCCAGAACAACTTAGGATCTCTGTTGATATTAATTTCAGCATCTGCCAAGTAAGCCTTGTATGCGTCTCTAATTTCATTCTTTGTGAAAGATCTCAATCGCTTGAATTCATTAAAATAGTATATTGCTTTTGTTC
The DNA here is from genome assembly GCA_023509865.1 of Trypoxylus dichotomus. Lineage (NCBI taxonomy): Eukaryota > Metazoa > Arthropoda > Insecta > Coleoptera > Scarabaeidae > Trypoxylus > Trypoxylus dichotomus. The sequence goes on from CM042078.1 coordinate 58,447,031, forward strand.
TTTTCCACTTCTTGAAGTAAAATTCTTTTAATTTAAGACGTTGTTTTATTTTAGCACTAAACCATGGAGGAAACGTGGAGGTAGGACGTTTAGTATCCGGACGATAAAATAAGAGAGTTTTTGGTTATTTACCTGCTAACTCCTCATGCATATGCATTATTCCTGATTGCACAAATGAGTTGATTTCGTAGATATATATCAGCAACATCTAAGAACGGGTTTTCCGTTCATACACCGGAAAATATTTCTTCTTTAGTAGATGCTCGTTAACGACACACTATCGCTGTATAATCTTTGTGATATACAGGGTAATTCTCTGGAAACATTGAAAATATCCGCTTCATTATTTTCTACACCACTTTATATTCTCTTTGTAAAATACAACCCAAATTCCTTCGATATTTCTTTAGAATAATTGCTAGATATTCTATCTTTTTTTTCATTAGCTACTTATCGAGGAAATTCTTCGTAATCACAGAGTAGCAACACTAATCCAATCAACTCAAATTGCCCCGTATCAATTTACATCATTACATCCACATCTATAAATAGAAATACCCACAAATTCCTTCTTTCATCTTATCGCAACGACTACCACCAACGCTCGTCTCACATTTCTTCAATACAAGAAGATATTTCAACGAGAACCGACCACCTTCCCCGTTCCATCGCCAATCCTACCGTTAGACGAAGCACCTCTTACGTAAGCACGTAATTTCACTTCTGCTTTTTTAAAGCGTAATATGGTTGATAGATCGTTACGTCAGCGCGGAGATCTAAGCGTGATTGGGTAATATTTCAGCTGGCGCGGAGGAGTAGCCGGCCGAGGTGATGAAAAGCAATTCCTGCTCGTATTACTTCTATTTTCTTCGCCTTCCGGGCGTCCCCGGTAACGCGAGCCGGCGACGCCAGAATTACCTTCGATCCTAAACGTGTAATAATATTTCGAACGTAAACCGTAGAGGATGCGGTGAAGATAGCTGTTTGTTATTTCCGCTGGAGCACCTGTAATGGTCGTCTGAGGTAAAAATAACGTACTGGATCTTTGATTTTGTATTGGCGATGTCTCGATGTATCGGTCAAAAGTAGATGTATTTATCGTTTTCGAGGACTAGTTTGAAACTGCGTCGTGAAGAATAATTTCATCAATTTTATGGCTTACGATCTAAGATCATAAACACCGGAAACTAATAAGGAAAGGTTTCCGGGTGTCAAATTCAGATTTGAATGATACTTGGTAGGTAAGTGGAGTATAAACACTTTCATTTTATGCTAGAATTCACTCTGAAGGGGTGAAACACCTCTTCGAAAATTCACAGATTTTCAGTTCTTGAACGGGAAAAGAATAAAAATTTAAATCTAAATATTGTATCTTACCAAAAAGTCATTCAGGACACGTGAATGCAGTATATACAAAGTGTTGCATTTAAGCGCCACCCTCTTATACTAAATCTGATTAATATAACATGGAAAAAATCAACGTCTCAATTATCACAACGATTCTGGCTAGTGAATTACATGACTGCGTTCGATTTTATAATTAAACCATTCGATACGGTACCAATAACAAGGAAATTGTATTTGTGTACAAGAATATAAACACCGAAAATAAAGATAAAGACAGAAATCATATTTTACCATTCTACTATCGCATCAAAAAGTTTTCCAAACGACATACGATCCCTTAAGTGAACCTAATGAAGTTTTCCCATTACTCCGATGCCAATCTTATTGCACATGCACAAAATCTGTTCGCTCATCGTACCTTTTCCTCATATACCCCATGGAAATCTCGCTCGCAGCTTCCATACGTATACGGGCAAAACCCCCCCAGCACTGAGGCAGATTGTCTGAGGTCGTACACATCGTATAATCGATGAAAAACAACGTATTGGTATTCAGGATAGTGCCACGCTCAACGAGCGCGTACAACGTGGTATAAAGCAAGGGGTGGAAGAAGGGGCAAAAAGAGATGGTAGTTGCTTCGTTCTCGGGCAGCAGAATACCGCACATGACCACACGTAATCTAGTTTGAAAACTAAAACGAAAACTGTGTCCTCCCGTATCATACGTATTATCTTTTTAGTAGGCAAGCGGCTTCTGACTAGATCGGAATTTTGCCCGGAACAAACGGTATGTGGTTATATCGGCGGATAGTGGGGATGCATTGGTGAAAGAGCTTTGACAAATAACTTTGTTGCTTTGTTACTTTTTAGCAGTAGTATCAGATGTTTCTGAAGGGATTAAAGAAAACTACGGTACTTAAATTAATAAAAGGATAATTTAAAACTGATTTAATTTCTATGCTTATTCACAAGCATCTGAACACGTTATACTGTTTTAAACGTAATTAGAACAAGTCTTATTGGAAGGGTACAAGATGATGTCTCTTAACGTAGGAAATTAAAAAAGATTGAGATTAATAAGGTACTTAATGCTTTCGACTAGTTAATTAGACGCTTGGTGTCTTAGTGGCATGAACTGAGTTAAGGTGTTTGAAGAACTGTATCCCTAACAGGAATTTGTAAATATTAGAGCGCTCTCGATAGGAATTAATTCCAGAGCATCTCAAGCATGTTTCATTGCAATACCATCTGAAAAATTAGCTGGCTACTCAATCTATGAAGCCAGTTTTGCACGACATTTGCTAGATTGAAACGAGGATTGTCGTCCATATTAATAAATGTTCCTTCATTATCTCTCCATATATCTGGGCTTTATACATATCTCGACAATAAAAGCTCAATTTTCTATGGAACACTGTGCGTACCGGATCCGCGCCAAACCAGAATTTTTCATCCTTAATATCGTGATGACGGAAGAACTTATATCTTATGCTACGCATATACTACACGTATAAATGCATCAGAAAAGAGAAAAAGTTACTATGTCATGTTACTATGTTAATGTTCATTAAATTTGATCAAAGGATATAACTACAATCGCCAATTTATATGGTAACAGATGCAGCTGTTGTTAGTGTAAGTGGATATAAATAAACCCCGACAAAATTGACGCTTTGCCGTATACGGTTACTATAAATAAATATTCAGAAATATCACATTTCTTTAAGACGAAATATTTACGAACCACATCGTATTATTTGAAAACTAGTAACTAAAGCATTATTGTTGTTTAATCGCAATTTCAAAAATATATAGATTTTGGTATTGGTGGTATAACGTTGTGGTTTTATAATACACCATTTATATACCTACTCAATTAATTCAAAAGAGAAATCACATATAAAAGTAGTATTATAAGTGTATCTAGCACAGTTCTATAATAGCGTTATTACCCAAGAAACTGTTACAAAACGTACATGATTTTGTGTTGCAAAATCGACGTGTAGTTGAAGATACTAGACTGTTGTACCATGTGGTATGTAATCTAGTTACTGCCGAATTGAAGATGAAAGAATTATTTACAAGATGGGCACTGAGAATATTAACAGATGCATACAGCAAACTCGAAAAGGTATTCGTAATATTCTATGTGGAAAGAATATTTTCTTGCAAGATTTGTGGCAATGAATGAGTCCTGGATCCATCGTCATGATTTAGTGACCAAAATACAGAGTAAGGTGTTGATACCACCGCCGAGAAAATTCAAGATACAACCTTCAGCACGGAAGGTCATGCTATCCGCATTTCAGGATGCTGAAAACGTAATTTTTGTAACCACACTTACAGGTGCTTATTATGTAAATTTAATTCCCACATTACGTGCCTTAATAGAAGAAAAACATTGGGAGAAATTGCGCAAAGATGTTCTCTTGCACCAGGATAACGCATCTAGTCATAAGTCCGCCATTATAAAAGCTGCGATAGCTTAAGCAGGCTTCGAATTAATTGAGAATCCGCCATATTCGCCAAATTTGACCCCCGCCGATTACCAAAACGTTACTAAAACTTGAACACTTGCGTGATAAACGATTTCCATCTCAAATGATGATGCGATTTGTGTAGTGAATCAATGGCTTGTAAAGACTGAACAGTCTTTTTTCTGAAAGGGTTAGAAATGTTAAAACATCGATAGGAAGAATGTGTTAACCTTAATGGAGACGACGTTGAAAAATAGAAGTAAAATATTTGCAAATTTTTTATTGAGGGTGGGTCAAGATTGGAGCAAAGGCGTTCACCCTCGTATATATGTGAATCCTTTAGTATGTATAGGATTTTCCATGTTTCCTTTTTTTGTAGCAATAATATTCTAATTTCGGATTTGTTCTGATAATAGCATCAGTCTATGATGGATAATGACGTCGACAACGTCTATGGATTGGATAAAATCATGAATGCAATTAAACAGTTAATCGCAATCAATGTTAATGAATCTATTGAAGAATAACCAGCCTCTTTGCAAAGTTATACTTCAAGTTGCTGTTGAAGCAGAAGTACGTAATTAAACACGATATTGCCAACCCAAGTAAATATTTCACCTTCACCTTCGAAAATCTTCAAATTCAACGCAATATCAAAACTTTGGATCTTGGTGTTTTGTTTGATAATAGACTGTCATTTACGGAACATATTTCGTCCATGTGTTCATCTGCTTCCAAAACTCTCGGTTTTGTCATGCGTTCTTGCAGGCATTTCTCAGACTTAGGTGTAATGAAACGTTTATATTATGCCTACGTTCGTTCTAAGCTTGAATACGCCTCCATTGTTTGGTATCCCCGTTATTTACACCAAGAGCTTATGATCGAACGCGTTCAAAAGAAATTTCTAAAATATCTCTCCTTTCGAATGGACAACGTGTATCCTGCAAGAGGTATCGAGTATTATAGCTTACTTGTTGAGCATGGTTTTCTATCTCTTGCTGACCGCCGCGAGCGTAACAGTGTGGAGTTTCTTTGCAGGATCCTGAAAAATACTGTCGACTCGCCAGCCCTTCTAGCGCAAATAAACTTTACCGTACCTACTCATCATACTCGCTACTTTAATACATTTCAAGTACCTAGAGCTAATACCAACATTTTGCTTAAGGCACCTCTCAGTCACATGGTGAGGAACGCAAACAAACGGGATCTGGAGCCATTTTTGTGAGTCTTTCTTTTTTTTGTTTCATTATTATATACATTTTCAGCATGTTATTATTGTAGGCAACACGATTTGAATTATTTTATTTTAAATAAGAATTGTATTGTAATTTGTCCTGTAATTGGCCCTTGGGCTGTTGGGCAATAAAGGATTATTATTATTATTATTATTAATTACAATTCTGCGAGATTAGAACGTCATAGTGAAGCCCTAACGCTGCTACTACATAGAACACTTCCCCTACAATGCAACATTTTTAATAATGCCAATTTCCTCCTACTAGAAAATTCCCATATAACAAGCCGAATAGCGGGATTTCTAAAGACCATTATTTCGATACCACCGATTCAGTACAAACAAAGTACCCGTACGAACTCGATTCTTGCAGCTTCCCATCGGCTCGAATTACTACACAATGCAGCGGACCGTTTAACCCAAATCCGATTCGAAATTGAATTATATTAAACCGGCAACAGATTGGTTCGTAGACGAAATACCGAATCGATTACCTACAAATACGAGCCTTACATATACCCGTCACTATCATCAGCAGAAAATAGAAATCGATGGGCGAATCTGCGGAGGAGAGAACGCAATCAATTCCCTTGCTCGTCTCCTTTCCCTTTACCGACGGGATCCCTTGCTGCGTTACAGGTTCGTCCGGTTATAATCTAACTTCGTTTGTACGATCGGCCCCTCTAGGCGTCCGAGAAAAAAAAATATCGCGGTCGGTAGCGTACACCTTTCAATGCTATTCTACGCTGTGCTAGATTTCCTCGGCTAGAAAAGGAAAAGAAGATAACAGGGTAAGTATTGCAAACAACACGAAGATTTTGTCGAATTTTCTCTTATATTTATATGATAAATTTATACCTAGAATATATACAAACTGGTGTTATTCACTACTTAAGTTTGAATAAATTACCAACTTTACCGCAAAGAAAATAAATATGTAGTCTTTATTACGAAATACATGTACTGGGTGTCCAAGGTCAAGTGCACCAGATTGGGAACGCCAGATTTAATTTGCTAAGACTGTAATATTGCCTGCCTTGACTTGGTAACTTCATTCCTATTATGTTTAGTTGTCAAAAATGAATATCTTATGTAAAGGTTATGTTAGCATAGTTTGCATTCATAACCTTTATAATTACATTTCATGAATTGTATTCAATTCCATCGCTGAATTGATAACCTTTTTTTTAAGAAAGCTGATAGAATCACTAACAAAAGCATAAACACAATAATGACTGAAAACTGACAGCAGTAGGACGGGTTAACGTAAACCTGTCGAACATACAGAAACAAAACTTAACAATTTTTTGTTCGAAGCAGGGATTTTTGTGTTGCCAACCCGATGCACTTGCAATTGGACACTTTGTATATCAACTTATAACACGAAGTCAACAGCAAACCCATTATAAACATTGTAATAATCTCATCAAATTCCGATGGTAAACACTCACATTGCCATTTTTTTCCTAGTGGGTTCTTGAAAAGCTAGGGGTTTCCAAAATATTCCTCGAACGTGACAAACTTTAAAATCTAACTCATTACTCAAGAAATTATAGCAATAAACCAGGAAATGCTGCAACGAGTTTCCAGTCACGTGCTTCATGAATGTTCAGAAAAAGGTGGTGGTCATTTATCAGATGTTATTTAAAAAAAAAATAATTTTTGTTGTTGTATTGTATGTGCAAGAAAGATGTATTTTTTTGACCTGGATTGTATCGTTTGTATGTCCGTAATAACTGTCTAAAACATATTAATACCCACTGCCCCACCCTATATTTCTACTCAAGCGGGATCACTTTCCCTTGACACCCTTTGATTTTCCTATCTCTTAAGCATAGTTTCTCGGTGGTTCCAGATTTATTGTTTCTAAAACAGGCGCATCCTGAATGTTGGGTGTGAATCTTCCATTTGTCTCCATCACACAGAATTAAGACGTCTTATATAAGCTTTTAGATGGATGCAAAAATTTTAAAGTCATTGATAAATTACTGAGAGAATTTTTCCACGTTCCTTACGAAGCAAAAACCTAATATCTCCGAACGTCTAGCTCGTTTTTCCGAATTACTATCAAACGGAACGGCAAGCTTTCGACTCCGTTCTAGAAACACATCAATATCAAGCAAGAGTATTCATATATCTTTTTTTTTCTCGTTTATTTCCTTTGTCCCGTTCAAATACCAAATAAAAAATTAATATCATTCCTAACTGTATAAAGTATCTAACGTGGAAAGAGAAGAGAAAGCGAAGGAATGGAAAAGGGAATGTTATTAATAGTTAAACAATTTGTTTACAACCCACGTAACGTGTACGACTCCGGCTTTTGTTTCTTTTGTCTTCATTTTTCGCGTGCTTTTGTTATGTTTTTTTTTGTTCTTCTTTCTTTCCTTTATTTCGTTTCATCGATGTTTCGCGTTCGGATTTTACCAGTTAGTCCGTCGTTCCTTTTCGCACGCTATGAAAGCGCCAAGTAATTCTTTCCGAGACAACCCTCTATAAATATCAAGCGGATGCCGATTAATCACCGCGATCATCTGACAGCGCTGCTGGGGATTGTATAGATATACAGGGTCGTTCAGGCGTACCTCTAATAATAGCGAAAGCATCATTTTCAAGTTTCATGGCGCACTTGATTAAACCAAAAGATCGATGTGAACTTTCTTATTTAAAATAAAACATCTTATACAGGATGTCCCTAAAACTAACGACAGCCTTTCGAGAGCAAATAGGCTAGCTCATGATTGACTATACTATCTATATATCACCTCAATAAAAATTCAAGTTTTCGAGATACAGCTCCGGCCATATGTTATAGACAGGGTGAGCTTTTAATAAATCGTAAAACAAACAAATAAAAGTAAAATAATACTGGCCACGTGTATTTTCAAAAAGAAAATGAACAATAGATAGCTCTAGCATATCTAGCAACATTTCAATACAGCCTGTATTGTTTCGCCAATTCGTAATTCAATTAATTAAATTAAAGATTCGCTTTAAAACGACAGGGAAATCTTTCTTCTCACATCAAATATGGATCTTTAACTGCATGTTCATGTAGCCATTTTTTTGAAGGTCCTTACCAAAAAATTTCATTGCAGTACTCCGGATCTTTCATATCCCAAACATTCTTCCACAAAATTGAACACGCTCAACGTAATCGCGTGGCAAGAATAATTGCATGTCTAACTCATGCAATGTAATCCTGTTCACAGTGAATATCATTATTCATGCACTGAGTTCAATTGTACTCACTCAAATAGTCAGCTTTGCAAAACTTCATCGTAATCCATAATACGTGATCTTTCTTCTACACTGCAGTTATCCAGCATTCCGCCCTCTGAATAAGCCCAAAGAACATTTAAGAATACGCGATAATTAAGACGTCTGAGCGTATTCAGATATCTTGCGCGATACAGATTAGCTGTAGCTAAAGCATTGCATCTGTATCCCCCATAAATATAATGCGTGTTAATGAATTCCTTTGAAGTGTACTGGAATGGCGTATTAGCTAGTCTAGAATCTCAAACACGTATTACAAACACAGAGACTGGAAGAAGGCCAGATTAGTCCGCTGTTATTTCTAATACACGAAGTACACATCGCTAAGAAACACAAATTCACTTAAACAAAGTAAAAACCGATACTAATGTAGAAGGTTACGAAACAGAAGAACAACTAGTCAATAGCTATTTCATTCAAATCCACAAGACTTAGAATCTCGAAATACATATAGATAGATACAGACAATAGTGAAAATGTCTAAATATTACTCGATTATTTATTACTAAAGGCATCAATACTTCTGATCGTGGCACTAAAATTATTGATTTAATTCGGCGGTTTTGACGAAATTCATAAAAGTGCCAACATCTTGAAAATTATACAGTTTTAACTGAGATATTTTGATTAGTTACGCGTTGGCCTATTTAGTCCCGAAAGATCGTCATTAGTTTTTGAGACATCCTGTATATCAGATTTTATTTAGATAGCTATTGTATAAAGTACTAGCCATCTAATCTAGCTTTGAGATATTTATTAACAACACCAGCGCCTATTTGTTTCTATAAATATATTTAAAAATTATTTATATACCGAGTGTTCCGAAAATCCAAACATGGATGAACACCAAGTATGAATTGCTAAAATGAAATATAACTTTAAACGTGATACATTTAACCTATTTCATCTTCATTTGTTTGACCATTAATTCACCCCGTACGGGAAAATGCGAGATTCTCTCGGAATTAGCAAAGCTCCGGATAGGCACGGACCGGTCATTGTTACTTTTCCCTTGGAAGCTTCGCCGATTTCGGAGTATTGTACTGATGACGGTGAATGTAATACGGATGTGTTATTCAATGTAAATGAGGATGACCTAGGCTTACCACAATTATAGTGAAGTAATAGCGGTGAAGGGACATCTAGAATACCCTATGGAATATTCATGACGACGATTCAGCTCTACTTTATTGAATTATTCCCTCGAGAACTGTATATTTGGTACGAGGAAGGATTAGTTATCCTTGGACATTACGGCAGTCCACTGCGGTTGTGGAAGCTGTATAGTTTCATTAATTTAAATTAATTAGAAAAAAACACCAAATGATTAGTATCACTCAATGGCTAAAAAGAATATGGTGGCGAGTTTATTAGCCCAAACATTATAGTAATATGTACATATTTTACTAGAATGTACTATTTTACCAGTAAGACATTTTAAGATAATGTTTAAGGTCTGTTCCTTTAATAAATGTAAGAAAATTTATACAGTGCGATCAATCTTATAAGCGGTAGTGTAAATAGAGGACACATCCAAAGCGTTTGACTGTACACATATCAAATTTCTCTCCCACCTCTAGTGACCTTTCGGATTTTCCTATAGATCCGCACCTAGTATCCTGTAACAATTCAATATCTAACATTTCAGACACAACCCGACGCACCCAGTACACTTAAAACGCCAACAATCTATTTCGAATTCGCTACGATTAACACTAGCATGCTGCGCGGTCGGTCGTTTACCGCTTGCGTAGGTAAATACAGCGTTCGATTTAATCTCGTTAAATATTCACGTTAATTAATGCCTCTTCTATACCCGCCGTATATTCTCTCATACGTACGCACGTACTCTTTTGAAACGAACGTCGAGCATCCATCGAGGTCGGGGGTGGAGGAATTGCTCGTGGCGAAAATACGTATGACGGTTTCGACGAACATGCGAAAACGGCTCGTTTAATGTGTACATGTTTGTATGTACGTAGCCGCGGTTTGTATACAGATTCAATGTGCGTTTTATATGAATGCCGGTCGGTTGGTCATTGTCGTCCGTGTCCTGCAATTAATTCACCCATTGTGCTCGACGGTATTAATTATTTCAGGCGAGTAATGCGAATGCATCGGTAGACGCGTTGGAAAAACAATCGTTCGAGGAAGGAAATTAGAAATGATTGGACCGTATCGAATCGTAATTGAAATATACAGTATTGACAGAATGAACCGCAACATCTCTAAGAAATCTGTGAAAGGGTACAATCAAATTACTTCAATGCGGTAACGGTATCTAAGTGTTGAATATACGAGGGCTATTCGGAATGTAAAGAGAGTTTTCTTTTCACACGTGACCGCATCCCACCATTATCACTCCCGACCCACCACTGACCTTTACACTTTGGCGATAGCCATGATTCAATACTACTTAGCCGTGCGTGTCATAAAATTGACGCCTTTTAAACGCGCAAAAAGTCCGACACATCTAAATCTATAGACAGATAATTGGGGCTTACGGTAATGTGAAGAACAAAGTATTCATTCAGAAGTGATGTATAGTATTTAATAGCGGACAGAAAAATGTTCACGATAAAGATTCTTCGGGCGAGCTCTCACTGAACTGACGGAATCAAAGCTAGAGTTCAGAAAATCCAAGAAAATAGACGTTTCACAATTAGTGAACTGTATTCATTCTTTCCAGAAACTTCAACAACTGTCTTGTAAGGAATTGTTAGTGCAGATCTGTGCTATAATAAAATGTGCGTGCCAGGGGGGCTCCTCGAATTTTGTCAGACGATCGCAAAACCAAACGAATGGCAATTGCGTTGACATTTCTCAGTCGCTATGACAGGAAAGGTGATGAAGTTTTGAATTACACTGGTACTGGTGATGAGGCTTGCATATCACATTTCACACCAGAAACAAAGCAACGAAACCAACGAAAAACAAATTTCGAGCAGCAGAACGATTATGACGATTGCAAGGACTGTGTGGATGTACAATTCACAGGTATAGCAGTAAAATTAATTAATTATGCGGAACGCAGCGTTTCGAGAGCACGTGGGCTCTCATTGTCAACCGTGTTACCCACTGAAAGTAAAAACTGTATCACACATGCAAATTATTTTCTACGCAGGCTCTAAAATTTCTAAAGCATATGACTATTTACAATCTACTCGGTGGTCTAATGCCTTTTTCGGGAAAGGATGGACCGAAAGCGAACCGTATCTTTAACAGGGCCTATGGTAATAAATCCATCAAACTCGAGTGTGCAATTGGGGGTGGTTCTCTGTTCAATAAGTTTCCGTTCTTTTTCATACATATCGTTTCGTACGTGTCTAATTCTCTATACGAGTTTACGTTTTTAAGTAGTGTCAGATTTTTTAAATCAATCTTATGTCCGGATTTTACCATATGCTCTGCTACGCTTGATAGTTCAGGTTTGTCGAAACGATAGTGTCTAATATGTTCTTTGAACTTCGTTTCGATACGCCTTTTTGCTTGTCCATTATAAACTTTCTCACAATCATTGCATGCGATTTGGTATATACCAGACCTTTTTATCATCTCCGGTTTATCTTTGGGATTCCCTAAGAGATTCTTTAAGTTGTTTTTTAACACAAAAGACACGTTCGTATTTAGTTGTCGGAAAATTTTACTTAACCCTTTTACTGTTGGGTGAAAAGGAAGAGTTATAAATTTCTTATTACCGGTGTTTGTTGATGTCAAGGTCGTGGAATTTCTGATGTGTTGTTTGTATTGGACCTTCCTTAAAATACGGTCGGCATGCATAGAAGAGAAACCATTGTACCTCGCTACATCTTTGATATACTTTAATTCTTTGTCGTACCTGCTCTTGTTTAGCGGAAATCTGACGAGTCTATTGACCAGAAAACTAATCGCGGACATTTTTTGTTGTTCGCAATGGTGCGAATCAAACGTGATGAATCTGTTGGAATTAGTTTCTTTTCTGTAGATGTTTATTTCTAATTTATTGTTGTTGCGTATGACTAGAGTATCTAGAAACGGAAGGCGATTGTTCACTTCTTCTTCAATAGTAAACTTGATCGTGGTAAATTTTGAGTTCTGCTAGAGAATCTTGTATGTTTCCTTTGTTGGTATCAAACACAGCGAAAATATTATCTACGTACCTAAGCCAAATTCTCGGGAAATTTTTGGCTTCTTTTTCCAGGTTCGTTTCAAATTTGCTCATGAAAAGGTTGGCAATAAAAGGAGATAAAGGATTACCCATCGCTGTGCCATCCACCTGTTCGAACCATTTTCCGCCTATTTGAAAACAATTTTGTGACATGCATAATTTAGTTAACCTTTTATATTCCGCGGTTTTCACGTCATCTACGTTATTTAATTTCGAAAATTCAACCAAATACTCCAGAGTTTCTGGAATTGGTACGCTTGGGAGAAGAAAGATTATGACTACATTGTTTTGAGATCGTAAATCCAATACTGTTGGTGTGGGTTCTGAATAAATTGCGCGGACGTGTATAGCCAAGACATTAGAATTTCCCTTCAAAACATCAACTACCCTTTAGATTTAATAGAGAAAACAGTATAAAGTAAACTTTACGCTTTACCAGAACAAGATTACAGATTAAAGGAATACACAATAAAGACAAAACACGTTTAATTTTGGCAATATACTCAATAAAAAAGTTATATAATTACAAAACAAAACGTTTACTATACATGACCCAAATAACAAATCGATAACGATAAAGTCAAAATCGAAGAATTAAACAATTTATTTTCCTCTTACTTACAACATTATGATGAGTGATAAAACATGTTTATATTTAAACAAAAAAATTCTCATACATGTATTGCTTGACTGACTCTCAAAGCTTTTGTATTCATTTTTCGCTAGCTTCGAAAAGTTCTACAAAATGTTAAATAGAACCTCATATCAATCTTAAATGGTTAAATGGTTTGTGTCATGAAGTCTTTCCTTGTATAATTTTACTTTAAACATGTTGTTAGCGTCCAATTGATTTATTGGACTGATTGCCGGTGAACTGCTGGGTAGGTTTAGTAAATTAAATTCAGAGTCTGTTTAATACATATATTAACGAAATCATAAAAAGTACAAGTCTATGCGTATACAATAGTAATACTTCGTTGTAACCACCAATAATATTATATTGTAGTGGGTCTTCAAAAGATACACGTAGTTCTACTAACGTTTATTAAAACTAGGCTCATTCAACAATGGGTACCGAGATTCTTACAGAAATTGGATAGGTTTTACGGTTAGAGCTGGTAACATGAAGGTTCTACTACTACTGGTACTACTGCTACTTCAAGAAATTGCGTGAGTATATATAAAAGTTACATATCAGTGAATTTGTGGAATTAATGCGTCACATGAGAAGAATCGATATTACTATCAAAATATAACTAAATTCAGATGTTATTAACAAAGCACAATTGTGTATAAAACTAGATAAAGATGTAAACAAAAGTAGAAACAATGAGCGGAACGGAAGTGAGAATGTATACTTGAGAAATATGTTGGAGTAGAACTCTGATTACTAGGAAAAGAATATTAATATATACATGCAAGTTACTATTCTAAATAAACATAAGAACAAATAAAAATTATATATAATTACAGGTGGGTATATAACAATATGTATATGTATATGTATATGTATATGTATATGTATATGTATATGTATATGTATATGTATATGTATATGTATATGTATATGTATATGTATATGTATATGTATATGTATATGTATATGTATATGTATATGTATATGTATATGTATATGTATATGTATATGTATATGTATATGTATATGTATATGTATATGTATATGTATATGTATATGTATATGTATATGTATATGTATATGTATATGTATATGTATATGTATATGTATATGTATATGTATATGTATATGTATATGTATATGTATATGTATATGTATATGCTTGAATATGTTTGTTACAGTTTCAGTAAACGTTCGCTATGCGCGTGCATACATATATTTATTTGTATTAGGAACCCACTAATATTTTTGTCTAGGAGCTGGAAGACCCAGTAGGGTGACTGTGGCGATTAATACTCGGTCCACGTCTGTCGTAAATGCGACTTAACGCTTGACTACCCAGGTCTTCCTTAAATCTTAAGCTTTGCCGCAATGGGCGTTAATGTTTCTTACTATACCTACGCTTTGGTAGGATAGGCTTCGAACAATGTGCGTAAGAGTCCGAAGACTTTGCTTTGCCTCAATGGGCGTATAATATTTATTGCTGTACCTACACTTTGGTAGGATACTTGCTCCTTTGCCACAGCCACCTTATTATAGGGAGAAAACTTTAAACCAACAATCGTACCTGCGACGGATAGCTAATCTGAGCATGCGCCGAGTCTGACGTGGTCGACGAATGAGCTGCGACAGATTGGCAGTCGTACTGTTGTGATTGCCGCGATGTGAACGTTGCTATGGCAACTGTATACGTACAAGGCGCAGAGATAAATTCTGCAACAACAGCGCGCTAATATAATATATATATATTATAAAGGTATTTGAGGCGATTTCTTTTACGCTAAGGTATTTTAGTAAGCATATGTTATACATATACAAATTGAGGTAAATTTATAAGACAATATATACAATATAAGAACACAGAAAGCATTACAAAATATTGATTTAAAAGATACATAAATATAAACATACGAATATAAAAAAAAATAAAACATTTACGATGAATTAGAGTGCGTAACACATGTCTATCCTGAACCTTTAAGAAACTATAAAAGAACCGCAACCAAAAGCTTTAGAATTAATAGAATTAATTAATAGAAATGACGACTAACAAATTATATTTAATTGCAGCTTTTTATTTACCTTTTTATTATTACAGGGGGATCGAATTATTAATTAATCGTTGTAAAAAAATGTACACAACGTTGGGAAGATTACATTGAAAAATAAAATTTTCTATATTATTACAAGTTCTTTCTCTTTTTTCTAGAGAATTTATGGCGCCTATTTCATACTTATATCAAATACTATTATGTAACATAATAAATATATATGAGAAATATTGATTATGTTCCATTTGTCATTTCTTCAAATAGCCAACTGTAGGGCTTAAAACATCCTAAGAATATAATTTTGACATAATGTGGTAACCGCGTTCGCATTTCCCATAAGAGACGTACTGAATTCTAAGATGCGAACGGACTATATATTACGATGCTTCCTCATCGGTTACTCTAAAATAAGTAACTCGGGCCTGTTTTGCACATTGTACCATCTTCCGTTTCACCTGGACTGGATTTATTCCATTTTCTTTCACTGCCCGTTTATATTAAAGACCATATTGATAAAATAATACTTTTACAATTTCATCACAGGTTATAATACTATTCCGGATAATTTCCAGCTTCCTCATCATTGATAATTCCTTATCTAAGGCAACTACAATTTTATATGAACTATAAAAATGTCAATGAATCTACATTAGCATCCTTTAGTACACGCAGTAATTATCACAAGCCAATTTGCACGATTCCTTCTCCGTTTCGAATTAAAAGCCAACCAGCGAAAAGTAAAAATAGAAAAAAAAGAACACGAAACAGGGCCGTGTTCGCTCCAGTAAAAAAAAGGCAGCAACAACGAAAAGAACTACTACTCAACGGGAGGCGTCCTTCTCCTGACCTCATTTCGTCTCGTTCCTTTTCATCAGGAATTTTTCGCTGCCGAGCGCACTTAAAACCGCATCCGCGAACGTACTGCCTCTCGATAAAGGTGACAAAACATTTACCCGCTTACTTAAAAACCAGTAAATCAATGGCGCGTCTCCTCCTCCTCCACCGTCCCTACCGCTATATTCCTCGACATGTATAACTATGTATAATGCCCTGCCGGCGGCGACGGCGTGAGGGGCGACGCTTCAGAGCCGATTCAGCCTCTGAAATTCGAGATATCTCCTTTATATAAGGCGCGCGTGAAATCTCGAGAGGCATAAATCCTTTTTGTACGTCGCGTGCACGTCCCGTAGCCACTTTTAACGCGCGCACAGCACCACCACCATCTCTAACCCTCCGCACAGCATCCCTCACGTCAATCCCTCTTCACCCTCGCCGCCCTTCCAAACACACGGCTCGGCTTGACACACATTCTCGCTCCGTATGCCGAGCGGATACGGTTCAATAAATAAAAAACGAACTAAATTCCATGTTCCCGGTGATAGAAGGATGTTGATGGGTTCGAGGTTAGGGTAAATTTTCGGCTACGCCTCCTAAAATAATTTGGATCAATTTAGGAATATCGAGAATTTGTATGTGGGGCATAGGGTCGATGAAATTTTACGCTGTAACGTGCTTCTATATTCAGAGAAGCGTTCTTTTGCATCAAGAAATCTGTAAAAATCTGTCTCCATTCAAGTAAATAGTTCTTCAAAACTGTAACTCAAGTGTATTGTAATAATTGGAGTTAAAGTAATGCCAAGCGTGTAATATGTTTTCTCTTTTGTTAATAACGTAAGATTTTTGTCTAATCTAGGAAAAACAGTATTCAAATTACCACGCACCCACATGAAGCGCAATCGCAGCAGGTCAATAAATTTATTCATAAACCTTTTTCTTTTTCTAATAAAAAAAAATTTGAAAAATTATATAAATACATGTTAGCGCTAAGAATACAATACTGGGTTCGCCAGTAGTAATTCAGAATTCAGCAGCACAGCGGTCTTAACTAAGAAAAAGAACAGTTCGACACGACTTTGTATAGATTACAGAAAATTGAATAAGCAAGTTGTTAAAGATCGAAGTCCTTTACCTTTAATTAAGGACCAACTGGATAAACATCAATCACCTAGAGTCTTCAGTGTTATTGACCTTAGAAACAGCTTTTTCCATGTGCCGGTTAGTGAGGAAAGTTCAAAGTACACTGCGTTTGTCACTCAGAATGGGCAATACGAATTTTTAAAGACCCCATTTGGATTTTGCAATTCGCCTTCGATTTTTCAATCCTATGTCCTTTATGCCTTGCTGTGTCGGACTATTTATTTCTTATTTTCATCTTCCACAGGTTCCTGTTCTAAGCCAGTTGTTTAGCTTCAATCCATCCCATACTTCTCTTTTCCAATATTCTATACGCCTGCTCCTTCTAGGTGTTTCGGGGTCTACCTATTCTGTTTTTGCCCTCTGTTTTGGCTTCAAATATCCTCTTTGTGATTCGATCTTCTTCCATTCTGTGTAGATGTCCACGCCGTCCCAGTTGTCTCTCTTCTATGACCACTTCTACTGGTTTGATATCCAGACTATTAGTGATTGTCGTGTTTCTGATTCTGTCTTTTCTAGTTACTCCTTCTATTCTTCTTAGGAATCTCATTTCCATGGCTGTAACTCGGCTTTTGATTCTATTCGTGGTTATCCATGACCCAAATCGATTTTTCAACGATTCATAAACGAACTACTTCCGGAATTGGACCGTGTCATGATAATTCCAATTCCGGAAGAAGTTAGTTTATTACTAACTCTAGTCGTGGAAGCCTACGCGTTTATTCATAAATGAAGTTTTCAAAGAATTGATCCGAAATGGCACTATCATAACACACTTAGACGACCTAATAATAACCTCAAAAGATGAAGAAGAAAGACTAGCCAGGTTGAAAATGGTATTTCAAGTAGCGGAACAGTTTGGATTGGACATAAATTGGAAAAAATGTTAGTTTCTTCAAAGACAGATCGAATATCTTAGCCATAAGGTAGATAATGGGACTATAAAGCCATCGAATAGAAAGATTAAGGCGGTCATGAAATTTCCAGAAGCTAAAACAACGAAACAAATTCAAAGGTTTTTGGATTTATCCCTGGTTACTCCCTGATAGCTCGACCGCTTAGGGACTTACTCAAAAACGATGCCAAATTTCAATTTGATGAGCAGCAACGCATAGCATTGAAATCGGCATTAGGTAGACCACTACTCCTACACGTTCTCCAACCTGGTATAGAAACGGTGGAGTTACAAACGGATGCTTCTAAGTATGGTATCGCAGCAATAATGTTACAACGAAGTCCGAATGATCAAAACTTTCATCCAATTTATTATTACAGTAGAAAGACGTCAATTGCCGAGCAAAAAATACACGACTTATGAACATGAAGTACTAGCTATTATAAAAGCACTATCAAAATTTCGAATATATTTAGCTGGAAGACCTTTTAAAATTACTATTGATTGCTCAGCTTTCCAAATGGCCGTAAAGAAAAAGAAATTAATTACACGCGTAGCTGGATAGGCAATGTTTCTCGAAGCCAAAACAATGAGAAATAAGACCATACAGAATCACTGCAGTGAATCTTCACGAAGGCTATGAGTTAGTTAAAGTATCAATCGGAGAAGGTCTTGGTGTTACTACTGCCGCCAAATATATGAAACCATGGAAGCAGCCCCTAAATGATTTCGATACTGATTCATCCGAGGCGAATGAAGTGCAAGAGGGCCGAGTTGTGGGAATAGAGGGCGCTGAGAACACGATACTCGATGCGCCCTATACTAATTAGTATTCAATATTAGATCAATTTTGTACGTTATTCGACAATAAACAATACTTTATACACCATAGTATTCCATTTTCCCATATATATTTAATACAAGTTTTTCTGTAAGAAACTGCTGTAAGTATGGTAAGTATTTTTAATTATGTTCTTAATGCATGTGTAAGTATTCAATTAGCTAAGTGAACCATTGCTGGTGTCAGGCCCCAAACATTCATCTGCAGGCCCAAAAGGCCTTTGTGGCTTTGTTTGCAGCATGTTCCGTACAAGTCACACCTGGAACGGTAAAAGCTTCAATGGTGATTAGGCCGTAAAATTACACCTACTTGAATTTTTCGTTGGTAAATACCAGAAGTTCTATGAGCGTAGTATAATGAAATTGACGGAAAGTTAGCAAAATATATTATTGAATAAGAAAATCTCCAATTGTTTTGTTGCCAACCCAATTATTGCGCTTCGAATTACCCGGAGACAAAATAGCAAATTCTGAAGTAGCACTCTTATTCGTCCTTCTTGACATCCTCTCTTCTTATCTACTCCATTTTTTAACAGCTTAAAAACTTTTTCTCCCACATCTCCTCCCGCACCAACTTCACATCATCTCGAAAAATTCCAAAGTTTCTAGCTTACTCGATAAAAAAGACATAAAACCGTCACACGATCTATTTTAAGGTAACGTAGAAGACGGACAACTTTCCCTAACAGCCAGACAACGGCGATAACAACAACAGCGAAATCGTCGTGCGGAAAGGGAAGGAAGAGACGGGAAAAAATAATGTACGCGCATTCCGAAAGCAATTAAGCCCCGAACGCTTTGAGAAGTCCGCCGCCGCCTACGATAAATTTAACTGCCTGTCCTGGGGTAGCAAACTTCGGGCTTTAATCAAATAAATAACTCGGCTTTGTCGTAGGCTACGGGGGAAAGGCTCAGGTGCTAGAGCAGGGAAGCTGATACATCCTCCAGACTATCGCCGCGATAAATTTCAATAGGTAACTTTCTCCTAGCCGACGCATTAATAGTTGTTGTTCGAGAGTTGTATTAATACCTGATCGTTCCGTAAGATGTTTTGTTATTGTCGCTTTTCGCATTATTAATAATAATAATAATAATAATAATAATAATAATAATCCTTTATTGCCCAACAGCCCAAGGGCCAATTACAGGACAAATTACAATACAATTCTTATTTAAAATAAAATAATTAAAATCGTGTTGCCTACAATAATAACATGCTGAAAATGTATATAATAATGAAATAAAAAAAAAAAAGAAAGACTCACAAAAATGGCTCTAGATCCCGTTTGTTTGCGTTCCTCACCATGTGACTGAGAGGTGCCTTAAGCAAAATGTTGGTATTAGCTCTAGGTACTTGAAATGTATTAAAGTAGCGAGTATGATGAGTAGGTACGGTAAAGTTTATTTGCGCTAGAAGGGCTGGCGAGTCGACAGTATTTTTCAGGATCCTGCAAAGAAACTCCACACTGTTACGCTCGCGGCGGTCAGCGAGAGATAGAAAACCATGCTCAACAAGTAAGCTATAATACTCGATACCTCTTGCAGGATACGCGTTGTCCATTCGAAAGGAGAGATACTTTAGAAATTTCTTTTGAACGCGTTCGATCATAAGCTCTTGGTGTAAATAATGGGGATACCAAACAATGGAGGCGTATTCAAGCTTAGAACGAACGTAGGCATAATATAAACGTTTCATTACACCTAAGTCTGAGAAATGCCTGCAAGAACGCATGACAAAACCGAGTTTTGGAAGCAGATGAACACATGGACAAAAATATGTTCCGTAAATGACAGTCTATTATCAAACAAACACCAAGATCCAAAGTTTTGATATTGCGTGGTATGGCTGCATCATTAATTTGGTAGTTATAGTACAAAGTAGTGTGAGTGTTATTGTAGGAAACCACAGTAATACACTTGTTGATGTTCAGAGGAGATAATTGACCTTGCTCCAAGTATTAATGCGAAGAAGATTGTCTTGTAAATGTTTACAATCGAAAATGCTACCAACAGTATTAAATATCTTTACGTCATCTGCGTATGCTAAGACGTGACACGTAAACAGAGATAGTAAATCATTTATATAAAAATTGAAGAGAAGTGGTCCAAGATTTGAACCTTGAGGAACACCTGATGTTGGAGAAAACGGCGTAGAGGAATAACTATTGTAGCAGACATAACACTTTCTTCCAGTAAGGTAAGACTCAATCAACGTCAGGAAACCCACACCAAAACCAAATTTGTCCATTTTTTTGTAGTAGCATCTCGTGGTTAATGCAGTCGAAAGCTTTAGAAAAATCTACGTAAATAACATCCACCTGCTTTCGCTTATCAAGCGCTTCACTAAGATATTGGCCAATACATGCTAAATTAGTGATCGTCGACCTACCTGCAACAAAACCGTGCTGATGCTCAGATATGAAAGGAGTTATGCAGGTAGATATTTCTTTGTAAAGCAAATGTTCAAATACCTTAGCGAAATTGGGCAGTATACTTATAGGCCTATAATCAGCAATGTTAGATCGGTTTCCTTTCTTAAATACGGGGGTAATTCTGCTAATTTTCCAAACCTTTGGAAAAGTTGACGTGCTTATCGCTAGGTGGAATATAGTTGACAGTGGATAGGACAGAACAGGAGCACAATCACGTACAAAGAAGCTCGGTATTCCATCATCTCCAGTTGTCATATTAGATTTAAGTCTCCTGATACTGTTCTCCACATCCAATTCAGAGAAGGCATGAACACAAAAATTATTATAATTGAGAAAAGAGTTGAAAGATACATTTTGAACACTAGGTTTATACACACTCGCAAAGACACTGGAAAAGGCATCCACGATTTCGTTTGGCTGGGTAAATTCTCTGCCGTCATACTGCATACTTCCCGGAATTCTGGAAGAAGTTTTCTTGTTGTTAATGAAGCGCCAGAACAACTTAGGATCTCTGTTGATATTAATTTCAGCATCTGCCAAGTAAGCCTTGTATGCGTCTCTAATTTCATTCTTTGTGAGAGATCTCAATCGTTTGAATTCATTAAAATAGTATATCGCTTTTGTTCTTTTCCACTTCTTGAAGTAAAATTCTTTTAATTTAAGACGTTGTTTTATTTTAGCACTAAACCATGGAGGAAACGTGGAGGTAGGACGTTTAGTTTTCTCAACTGAACGATCTATAACGGAGTATAATGTATTATAAAATGCCTCAACAGCGACATCCACATCACTGTATTCATCCAAGAAACTCCAGTCGACTGCAAGCATATCGCTATATAAAGAGAGGAAATTCGCTTTGCTAAAGTTGTAGCTAACACTATTGTTACCCGGAAAATTTATCCACTCGACACATGTGTCAAAAGTAATCTCAATTTCGAGTGGTGGGTGAAAAGCATCAACGCTAACCAAAGGTTCAGAACTAAGACGGACATGTAGCTCACATGACATATTACAAAACACGAGATCCAGAATATTGCCATACATATTTTGAATAGTATTGAATTCTTTTAGATTTAAAATATTAACAAAATTGCTTAAAAGATGTCACTTTACGATTATTGTTTACTAGTGCATCGGTTTTTTTATACTCCGTGGGATTTCTTTTTTGGAGTGTAACTACAGACAATGACTCAACTTTTTGATCTTTCTGATATAGAATGTTTATAACCAAAAGTTTTCAAGGGGCTTTAAAGAAGTAGAATAATGTTTTTTTTTACACAAAGAAAGATTCCTGAGTGTCAAATTCAAATCTTGACGTTTGCGAATAAATTATTTTTGTTAGTGTTGAAATTTACTTTGGGAAGGTACAACACCCCTTCGAAAATTTACAGATTTTCAGCTTTCTTGGTTTCTCCTTGAACGGAAATAGATACAACAAAAAATTAAATACAAATATTGTACCTTATCGAAAGGTCTTTCAGGACACGTGAATGTGGTATATGCAGGGTGTTGCATTTAAACGCCACCTTCTTATGCTACAGCTTTACTTTCAGTCGGTAACACGGTTGACAATGGGAGTCCACGTGCTCTCGAAACGCTGCGTTCCGAATAATTAATTAATTTGTGTGGAGTGGAGTTTACTGCTATACATGTAAGTTAAGAGTTAAAAGAAAAACATTATAATTACATGGCAAATCAAAGGGCAGAATTCAAAATACAGCAAAAATATTTTTGGTCTTCCATTCAGCCTTACGATACAGCGAAAAGGAAATTCGAAGAGAGAACATGCCTAATTCTAGCTTGGACCTAAATTCTGCCATACATGGATTAAGTACAGAAATATAATTCTTACAACAAAGCAATTTAACAACATATTCACTATCACACTGCATGAAACATCATGGATACAGTCGGAGCAGTGCTGACTAATAGACAAGGACGCCCACAACCGTGCTTTTGAATTTAGGCAACGTATAACCCTTGACATCCGGTGTTAAGTTATTGTAAAATGTAGAAATATTATAGGAAAATGACCGTTGGAATATAGCACTCCAATGAATTGGGGAAGTGATAAAATGTCTATGTCTCAAACCCATAAACGTAGTTTATTGTATAAGTAGAGCTTTAGAGACAGTGAAGATTACACTCACTAAAATATATACATACATCACTTCTGTAAATGTAATCTATTGACCATATTCAACCAATTCCAGCCAGTCAACTTAGGGGTTACGTGTTCGAACTTTACGTCAGTTGAAGCTTTAAGAGAATTGCAAGATTTCAGAAATATCCTTCAAAACTAAGGTGGGTGTAAAAACACCCTGCACTTAGGTAACACCTTATGAATTCGTCACCACGTGTATATATATTTTTTTATCCTTTGCTATGCATCATTTAATTCGCTACTTGCAACGATAGACTAATTCAGCATTCAGATGGTACTTTTTCCGTGTCCTCTTTTTACTTCCCTCACACATTCCTCTCCGAGTATTTGCCTACACGCCCGGCCTTCGGCTTATTCACTTACCGACTCTGCACAATAAAAGGAAAGAGGCCTTTCGCCGAAATCGAGTTATAAATTATCTGAACGTTTCGCGACCTAATTGCATTACGAAAAACTGCACGACTTTCCCGTAATCCCCCTCTATCCCTCGCTGTATCCGTACGCCGGCTCCGGGGGAGCCAATGCGCGGTCGAATTTGAATTTTAACTCTTGGCTGCGGCATAATTCGCGCATAAAAGGCCCCCAAAAAAAAAAATGAAAATACGACCGAGGAATTCGCAATTACGCGAACAAGACGGTAGCGCGTGGAACGAGATTTTTAAAAATACCTGGCCAACATTTAAACTTTCATGTCTATTACTGGGATGTTACAGTTTCGGATTAAAAAATTGACCACCGTAAATTTGCTAGATTTACGCCTACTCTAATGGCTTTCAGATTCCATATAATTTCTTTAGTGGATCTTCTTCTTCAGTTCAGGTTCTTGGTTTACGTATGATTATTTTGTACAGCATGTTCGTTGTATAATTAAGACAGATTTTGCAGTTCTTCTTCTTCTTCTTCACTCCTACCTCTTTAGCCGATATACGTTTCAGGGCAATCAGAACAAATTATTTTATAAATTCCAGATCCTTTTCTTTGTTTGTTTTTGATTTATTGTGTTTTATGAATGGTTTTCTAATGAATTATTGGCTTTGTAGATTATCGCTGAAGTAGATCTGGTTAATAGTTTGCCTATTTTTTCACTAATTTACCCTGTATAACTTAATACTTTGTAACCAATCCATTTTTCCTTTATATTTGAATACACTCTTCCAATTGCTTTTTCATAGTTCTTTTTCTTTAATATTCGATCTACTAACTTGGGGATACATCCATTATTTACTGCTAATTGGATGATATAGAATTCTTTAAGGAAGTTTTCTTTGTTTAATGGTAAGATCATACAATGAAATGACTCCAATTTTTGCTTAAATAGGTGATTCGAACTATTGTGGATAATTACATCTGTGTGTGATGGTTTATAATAAATTGAGAATATATGCCAATTATTTTCTCTCGAAATTGTTAGATCTAGGAAATTTAAACTCTTATTTACTTCATTTTCAATAGCGAACTTAATATTTTGATGTAAATTATTAATGAATTCTACGAAATTCTTTAATTGTCTATCTGTTCCTGTGAAGGAAGCTAAAATATCGTCTACACACCTATACCAATAAATAAATTGTTTGAAATTTGGATGTGTAGAAATTTTTTTTTCTAGGTAGTCCATGAATATTTCTGAGCTAACAGGGTTACCCATTATCAAGCTATTATTACAAGTTGTTATTAAATTCAAAGTAACTTTGTTCCAAACAGATTTTAATGGAATTCATAATCTCTTCCTTTTTTATAATATTAACATGTTTCAAGTTAATAGTATCATCTATTGGGATACTTGGAAATAAATTCGTGACGTCGACAGATATTAATTTCGTATTATTTGGTAGTTTTATGTCCTCTACTTAATTAGCCTAAGATAAGGGTATCTTAAGTCTGAATATAAATAAGGTTTTGTTCAGTAGGAGTAGAACATCTGATGAAGCTACAGTGATAGCGAAACATGTCATATTTATACTGGTCTATGTTCTTTATTCGTATTTTTATCATTTTCTCATCACATTCTCAATTATTGTCTCCAGGTGGGTGTCTTCCCTACTGATTTGGGGAAGGCTCATGTCATCCCTATTCCGACAAACAAAAACCCTGCTAGCACTCTTGATCTTCGCCCGATTAGCATATTGCTCGTTCAGTCGAAGGTCTTGGAGAAGATTGTTAACAGGCAATTGCGTAGTCATTTGTCAAAATTTCATCTGCTACCTACGTTCCAATCTGGTTTCCGTCCAGGATTCAGTTGTACGTCTGCTCTCACTTGCATTGTCGATGACATCTTGTCAGTGAGCGACATTGGTGATTTGACAATGTTGGTACTGTTGGATTTTTCCAAGGGTTTTAACAGAGTTGGTCATAGTCTTCTGCTAGCAATTCTTCACTACATTGGTCTTGGCGAATTTGCTCTTCACTTCTTTAGGGCTTACTTACTTGGCAGAAAACAGGTGGTTGCTGGCGGGAAGGTGTTTGATTGGGCGACTATACACTCGGGAGTTCCGCAGGGATCTATATTGGGTCCATTGCTGTTCTCTATTTACACGGCACATATGTTCTTTTTTCATAATTTCACATGTAATCTCCACTTCTATGCTGATGATTCACAATTGTACAGATGCTTCTCCACTGATGAGGCTCGCAGTGTTGTTGATTATATCAACTGCGAACTCAACAATCTGTATATTATTGCAAAAAAAACATTGCCTATTTTTGAATGAAACTAAATCATGCTTTACAGTGTTCGGCGGTTCTAAGGTAAGGTCGAGTATGCTTCCTAACATCAAACTCGCAATTAACAACACTCCTCTGAAATTTCAAAGTAATGTGAAAAATTTAAGCCTCTTTGTAGATAATGATCTTAAGTTTAAACATCATGTCAATACTTGCATTAGACGCGCCTACTGCAATTTGAAACTAATTTATCCCCACCGGCATTGCCTTGACGTTTCTATAAAAAAAGCTGCTATGTGATACGTTGGTGCTGTCACATTTTAATTTCTGCGATGTTGTCTATGGAAATTGTCTGGACCAAATTGACTCTCGCAGAATTCAGGTGGTACAGAACGCATGCTTCAGATTAATATATGGAATTAGACAGCGTGAAAGAATTTCCCATAAACTTAGCGATGCCGGGTGGTTAAGTATGGTACGACGGAGACAATTACACTTCCCGTGTCTCATTTATAAAATTTTGAATTCTGGTGTTCCGCCTTACCTATTAAATAAAATAAGGCATCGTACGGATGTGCATACTATCAACATTCGCAGGAAGGATCTTATCGATATACCTAAGCACCATACCCGGCAGTTTGAGAAAAGCTTTAGCTACGCTTCTGCATGATTATACAACTCCCTTCCCTTGGATATCAAAGAGTTACCATTTTATTCCTTTAGGCGTGCTATTTATAATAGTTTAATGAATGAGCAGCTCTCTGGCAGATAGGGATTTGTAGTATTGTAGTATATTAGATAATTTGGCTGTGTAACGAATTATGTTCTCATGTTATCTTTGTTCTTGGGTCACCGTTAACAAGTGATGGTGATCCAATTGGCAAAAATGCTTGTATTTTTTCTCTCTCTCTTTTGTTTCTGTGTTCACTATTTACTTGCCAATAAATTATTATTTTATTTGTTGTCCAAAGATTTCATTACTTTAAAAGCCGGCTTTCGTCTTCCATGTATGCAATTCTCGATATTACTTATAAAGCTATCCCAGAACTCTTCGTTCACCTTTTTGGGGATTTCTTTAGCAACATTTCTATTATGCCTATAAATTTTCTAATTAATTGCGGTAGGATTGTTAATGTATAGGATGTATGTTTTTTGTGTTTAGTGTGACCAATTCGAGCAAATTCTTTTCTGATTCTGAGAGATAGGGAATCAAAGGCTGTCGTCCAGGGTAACCGCGCGTACGTTGACAGAGATCACATTTGGTACCGATCACCGATATCCCGAACGATGACGTTGGACCGCCCTGCTTCTGTCGTCCGCGGATGACGTATGTAGCTAACGATGTAATCGGTTTTCCGGAATATCGGAAACGCATGCCTCATCTGCATCTGGCAACCGTCACAGCCTACGCCGTCTGGAATATATGAGAGAGCAGACATTACCGGGGAGCTATTATTCTACTGAATATATTCCTTTATTACGATAGACCGACTCTGTTCAGTTCTAATTTCGTTCGTGTGTCATATATCAGAAAGCGAGGCTATATGATCCATATAGTAAAAACCTCGTTGTAGAACTTACGGCTAACATGTAGAATGATCGCTACTCATAAATTTTAGGGGATAAATATGGTTTAGGTGATAGAAGGAAATACATCTAATTTATTATACAACGATGTTATAAAATACAAATTGTGGTGGAAAATTTCAGGATCTCAATTTGCGAAGTTGGTTCTTGTATTTAAATTTTTTGTTTATTTTAAAAGTAAATAAATAATGTTAAATAATTCAAATAGCCAAATGTAAGATTCTAAAAATATATATTGATAAACCAAAACATATGTACACTTCGTCTATTTTATGTATTTACCTACGTCATTGTTTTGTAGTATAAGTTAAGACAATCCATTCACTCACAAAAGCTTGCTTCCTTTTTCAGCAACAGTTCTAGAGAAAGATTGTCTTAACTTACGAAAAAACAATGACGTAACAAAACATAAAATAGACAAAGTATTACTTTAAAAAAAAATGTTTTGCAAATATCTAAATCAATGAGAGCATAAAAACAGTAAATTCTTAAAATTTATTATAATTCGAAAAATAACGAATTCTTCTCTGGAGAGACAACTCCGACATGTGCGACTTTGACACAATCGTTATTTTATTAGCTCGTTTCCGGGGATACACACATTATATTCAGCTGGTTAACTTATATTATAGGCCATACAGTAAACACATTCTTGATGGAATGAAATTATTTACAAGTAAGGCTGCCAGGCGTACCCTCCATTCGACGTACGAGAAATTTTGGAGATGGTGTGTTATAATCTACTTTAAAATTGTAAATTATATGTCAGTAATGAACGACTAAAGTAGATAAACTGAGAGAAAAATTGGGAAATTAATGACTGGGTCAACATACTCTTCACAGATGAGTCAAGATTCATCTTTACACCTCAGATAGACGCATACCAGTGTAGAGATGAGTCGGTGGGCACTATTCCTAGTATCACAACAGATCTACGCATAATTTTTGTGATGACTTTATCATACTCTGGGGAGGCATCTCTCTAATACGCCGCACATGGTTAATATCACTAAATAGAGGTACACTGATTGCCCACAGGTATATACCAGACATTTTAGAAGATCATATACAAAAAGATTTCACGAACTGTGTCCCAAAGTGTCTGAACCACCACAGCCGATTACTATGCGTTGGAGAATATGATTACAGGCTGTGTTTTACCACTGCGAACATGACGATGTAAAGAAGGTAGTTTTACAATGCGATCCGAGACACGCCAAAGCTAACAAGAAAAGCCAGATAATGTTTCAAGGTAATCAGGTAAAATGGAATTTAGAAAATATTCACACGAACTATTACAGACTAGGGTAGGGAATTGAAAAATTACAAAATGATTGGATGTCATTTGTGGATTCTGCTCAAATTGTGGACGATATTCACTCACACCTATGTAAAGTGTAATACGAAATTTTCCATTAAATTCACTCGATGTGGAACGGCCGTTTTCACCATTAAAGAATATTTATTCCGCACGTCGTACTCATTAGACTGAAACAGGTGCGGCAACATATTTAATAATTCTAATATTTAATAGATGCCAGATATATCGGTCCAAGAAGAAAACTATGTTACTTCTCTGTTCTTTCCAGGGACAATAACCTCTCCATCTCTATCATTGTCTTTCCGAAAATTTAAAATAAATTCGTCGAAAATTCTAACACGCATAGTTGGTGTGAAATTGAAGCTCGTACATCCGCAAATCAAAAGAATTCAGTAATCCGAAATAAACGCAAAGCATGTCATAGCAGAGGCGATTCATCTTTTTACTAAAACAATAGCGTACCTCACTAGACCTGAGTGAAATGATTCGAGACATCAGATTCTGCGTACTTACACCAGAGTAAAGGCTTTGATGTTATCCTATATCTTGTTTAAAATCTCCAATTCTGTTTCGGTTTTCGCGTACATTAGCAACAGTCTGTTTGAAATAGGATATCAAAGCTCCTTACATTTAAATACCGTAATGCTGTACGGTACGATGGAAGTACGAGAAACTATTTTCTGCTTTTAGAACTACAAAATCCAAATCGTGAATAAAGTTTTTCTGTTAGTTCGTTGAAGTAACGAGGGAGAAAAAATTATTTTGATAAAAGTATGCCATGGAATTCAGAGTTACTTTGACCCTGTTGTTATTTAATCACTGGTTGTTTCGTTGGCACTGTCACTATACTGAACTTTTTTACCTAGATGATAGCTACACAGTAAACACTGTTGATGGAAGGAAATTATTTTCGAATAAGAACTGCCAGGCGTACCATCCATTCGACGTACGAGAATTTTGAAAATAATGTATGTGTTATTCCGAGACGATGTGTGAATACACTCATGACCTTTACCCAACGGTTTGCAGCATTTCATGTCCGTCCAGGTTTACATTTTCTTAACTAACGATTTGCCTTTTATTCTCAAATTCAAATCGTTACATTCAGATACAGACGAGTTTACGACTGACTTATAGTGCCTCATAAAACAACCGTGATCCTAGTCGCCTTCGCTTTTGCGAAATGTTTAACTCGAGCAAGACTTTACTTGCGTAATTGAGTCCTATACAGGATGCACGTCCTTTGCATCTCGCGCAAAGTATAAAATTTGCACCGGAAATTATTACTTACCCTCCGATATGCAAGGAAAATATCACTTATTTTATTTGAATGATCCTTCGTAGTTTTGTACGTAAGATTCATATTGAAAAAAAAAAATAAATTACAATCGAATTCGAGACGTTTCGTTCAGGGGTCACTCTGTAGCTACCTATATGAAGAGCTAGGATACATCATACGTATGAGTTAAGCCGTAAAACTTGATGATGCACAGTTTAGTAGGAGTATTATTATTGCTATTTTAGAACGACGTAAAATTCGTGAAAGTTTATGGCGTACAGTTGACGTTTTATTGCGATATAAACAGTTACAGCTAAGTTGATTAAGTTTAAAATTATACGGTAATTTGTCAGTAAAGAGGCGGCGTTTTAGTTTAAAATCAAGCGAGGAATATATGTGTTTTCGTTCAAGTACAGTAACAATACCGGCATACCTCTCAGAGAAAGTTCGTAACTTTCACGAACTCTCCAAATCGCTCAAATAGCAGAGGATGCCTGTTTCAATGGTTAGTTGTACTCAGATTTACATAGTACACTTTTTTAACATTGTTTAATACTAAAATTATTTTAAGAGACCCTCACTAGTAGTGTTAAGTATTTAACGCTATTTTTATCTAATACTTAACACTAACACTAACGCTACTAGCGCCCACTAGTTCCACATTCTGGTGTAACAATGCTATTGATGAACAGCAGTTCAAGTTAAACATTCTTTACAAAGAACTACTGAGATTAACACCGGTGAGAAAATCTCTATGCAAAAATGAATGAATTTAAATTTAAAAGAAAAGTATGTTAAATTTCTTTAGCAGCCAAAAAAAATGCTATTTATATATTTATGTCTAAATTATGATTCTAAAATTGTGTATAAATAATATCAAATTAACTCCTGCACTAAAATTTAAAATGTCAGTGAATATTGCAGCAAGATAAGATTAACTTAGCACTAACTGTAGAATTTAGTACTAGGCATTTTCAAACTTCTCTATACTAGCAATAAAATAGCAATACTTTCGAACTTTGTCAAGGTTACCTAACATAATAATGCTGCTAACTACTCTTGGTATTGGTGGTAAAAGAATAACCACTCGTCTGCCAGTTCAAACACAGCCAAGCAAGCGGGTACAGTTTCCCAAGTCTTTTCCCGAGCAGGTCATGGTCTGCTAAACCAGAGAGGGGGCGCATCAACAGTGCGTAGGGTAACTGTACATGTGAATAATTTCCTAAGACTTACTATGCCACTATGCACTGTTGGTGCGCGCTCTCTCTAGTTTAGCAGGCCATGAGCTGCTCTGGAGAACGATTGGGAAACTGTACCCACTTGTTTCGCTCTGCTCGAACCGGTAGACGACTGTATTACTCTTGTGACACTGGATAGCACCAAGAATGCTCACTTGTAAGCACTAAGTTTAAATATGGTAATACTAGCCGAGAAAGAATTGCACTGCGTTGAGCAAGTACTCACTCAAAACCATGCTGATAACGCTAGGTAAGCAGAAACATGTCTGTGTGTTAGCGTTTTTTTATATCATTGCCTTCCCATGAGTGATTTCACCAAAAGCCGCTCTACTTAGCAGCAATATTATGTTAGGTATTGTTTTTTAGGCATTTTCGATGTATTTTATAAAGGTTTTTCATGCATTTTCCACAACACAAGGGCTTTTGTTTCCTCTTGCCAATCATCAACCTGTATTTGTCAAAACGTAAATAACCATAGTATTGTTCTCAGCTGCGATAATACCTGGCTATACATTGCATATAGGAGAAAACAACTCCTGCAGGACTTTGGCTGTAGGAAACTTAATCACTTAATCTTAGTAATACGACGGTCACGCTATATATTTTGAAATAACACAAAACTAGAGAAGTTAGAGCTGGCAACACAATTTGTCATCGAAGCATATACTTGTCACGAGAACATATACCCGCAGTGATCTACTACGATTTTAAGATCGGTTTAAGTGAACAACGAAGTCTTGAACGATTACAGCTCGCATTGGGCAATGAAACCCTTCACGCGCAACTGTGTCTCGCTGGCACAGCGAATTTAAAAGCAGACGGATATAGCTTGGTGGTGAGAAACGTGCTGATAGGCCCTGTTCTTCAGTTACCGCTGGAAACATTGAGAGAGTTAGACGCATGATCGACGAAGGTCCAAGATCCATCTATCAAGCCATTGGCGCAACTCTTCGTGTTGGATCGGCAACAGCAAATTCAATTTTACATCATCATCTTCAGATGAAAAAGATTGTTACTCGTTGGGTTCCATACACGATTAACAGTTTCCAAAAGACAGAGCGGAAACGTTGAAAATGTTAAATAATGATGGACATCGTATTCTATTTAAAATAGTAACATGTAATGAAACTTCCTATTCCTACCCACCAAGAAAGCCATTTGTGGATCTACGAAGGTGCACTAACACCAACAATGGCTAAAAAGCAAGTTGCAATAAGAGCAATCAGGCTGGAAAATCAGCTTACAGTTACAGCAAACAGTTACACCACAAAATGTTAACCTACAATTCTCGAGTCAATCTACTTTTGCGGGTTAGTGTTGCGCCACGACAATACATCGTCACTCAGTGCGCAACAGACACTTGAATTTTTACGTGGAAATAATATATAGGCCATTGAACATCCACACTATTCCCCTGATTTGGCGATATGTGATTTCTGCTTGTACTTTAACCAAAAGAAACATACGTGGTTGAAGTTTCATGATGGAGGATGAGATAGCTGAAGCAATTCATCAATTTTTTGGGAACATTCCAAAGGATACCTAGCTTCAAGCTTTTACGTAGTGGAAGCTTCGGTTACAAAAGCGTATTGATGCAGGATGTGATTATTTTGAACATAAATAAAATCATTTTCATAATCATACTTGTAATTTTCTTGTATCTCAATATATATGGCATGTCCTTCATAGAAGTTGTTACAACGGCATCCTTCTACGAAGAGAAGACACAGAAAATAGTGCATTAACAATAATGGTATCTGCATTTGAGGAAGTCATTTTCAACACCAATTTCACAAGAGCAAATCTTCATCTAATAAGACTGCAACTTCACACCAATTAATGCACCATTTTTCGAATTCAACTGTCTCCCTTTCCGTACTTTTTACGTAATTCCTTTCGATTCTTTAAAAACGCCAAGGAAACGATTAAGGTTGGGGAAAAAAGTTCCAACGAACTCCCGAAGTCAACTGTAAATACACCGATACCCGGGAAAACTTGCACGAAAAGTTATTCGAGCGAACGAATTAAAGATCTAGAAAAGCGTCGAACTGAATACATCTAACTTTGGTCGATTTCGGCACGCCCTGGTCCCAATTAAAAGTTTACCGATAGACTTGACGTCGTCACCAACGACCGGCCAACTCGGTTGGTTACGATTGTCAAGCGTCTTCTCCGAAAGGTACGTAAGCCCGATCGTCCTTCCACATCCTTCCCGACGAAATGTCCTCGACGTTAAAGCAAACGATGCCAATTCACTAATTAGTCGAAATTTATTGTCCCGTAATAACCAAATCGTCGCTACTGTGTATGTATATCGATCGCGTGGACATGGAAGAACGGACGGGAATGCCGATTAAGCAACGCCAGAAGGCATCGAATGGCCAACCGCTAGTAAGCAATTATTAATTACTATTGTCTGTTTGTGTATATGCGTGAATGTGTATTCTCTGGTAGTGCCGATTGTGCACTTGACTGACCAATTAATGGAGTAAACTGGGTTCGTAGGAACGCCCTCATTTATAGTATACAAACCCGGTAAATTAGAGAGTAAACACCAAATGTAAATAGTGGGGGATGGGGTAATCAAGCGAGACAAAAGAAGACCTGCATCTAATTGCGACAAAGAAGAAATCTACAGCTGGATAACATGATAACATTCCTTGCTTTTTTTGTGAAGGATTATGCTACTATCTTTGTCACTCCTTTATGTATAATCTTTAATCTAGCCCTACGTTTCCTGATATATAGAAAATAGCCAGAATTTCGCCAATTCTGAAAAGGATTGATACTTCCAATATTGGCAATTACAGACCTGTGGCTATAATGTCTTCTTTTGCGAAGGTTCTTGAAGTCTTAATTTATAAACGTCTTTCATATGGTATTAAATCATATCTCTCTAAATCTCAACATGGTTTCTTGGCAAATAGATCTACTGTAACTGAGTTGGCACAGATTTCTCAAACAATAGCTGCAACCGTGGATGAGGGTGGTCAACTGGATGTTATTTATACTGATTTTTCCCGTGCTTTTGACCTGATTGATCATCATAAAGTGTCGGAGAAGCCGAGCTTTTTCGGTGTCAACGGGAATTCCCTAAGATTAATTCAATCATATCTTCTAAATAGACTTAATTATGTTAATTTTAATGGATTTAAATCTCGAACATTTTACTCCACCTCTGGAGTACCTCAAGGATCGAACCTTGGCCTGCTCCTCTTTAATATATATGTATATCGATCATTTTAAAGTCCATTAACTGCCCTTTATTAGCCTATGCTGACGATATTAAAATCTACCACGCCGTTAACTCCTTCAATGATGTTGACCTTCTGCAGCGCTGTTTGGACATGATTTATACCTTTAGTCTGCATAATGATTTACAATTAAATGTAGATAAGTGTTTCTTCATGTCTTTTACAAGAAGGGTGTGTAGAATCGATTCTCTCTATCGTATTAACAATATTAATATTTCTCCTCATTCTTCTATTAAAGATTTAGGTGTGACATATGATGAAAAGTTTACTTTCTCTAACCATGTCTCAGATATCGCGACAGCCGCTTCTAAATTATTAGGATTTATTTTTCGCATTTGCAAGGATTTTACTAGCCTTGATGCAAGAAAGATCCTTTTCTTTGGGTCGCATCACCTGCTACGGATTCTTTCAAGACCACTATGTCCTGAGAGAAACATATAACTACCACATTATAACTACTCAGTGCGTTAAAACTGTTCCTGTAGTCACCTACAAGTTAAAAGTGGCATTCTACCACTCTCAACGCCCTATAATAATACAGCTTAGCTATATATTCTAATCTACCTATGCTTTATTCCCTTAGAAAGAAATACTCCAACACCCATGTCTATGGCGCAATTTTCTGCTTTGAAAACTGTAATAAATATACTAAAGTATTGTGATGTTCCAGACTTACGCAACAATAGAAAATATCGTACATGATCGTTATTTTAAAAGTTTGGACAACGCAATTTCGTTTCCTAATTTCACCCACTCGAAAAAACAATTAATCACTCGCCGGAATACTCTACTAGAGGGCGCCGTAATCAAGAACTTTGTTTCCGCCGAACTACCTACGACTGCCGTTTCGAAACTTCTTCGAATTTATGTTTCGTCCTGCGAGGCACGCGGGGATGAAAAGGAAGGGGGGCACGGGGGGTGGCACGCAACAAATATTGCAACTACCAGCGCATGAAATACGTCCTCTCGCCGGCACTAAAACAGTCGACAATCGTAACAATGGGCCATTGTTTTAAAAAAGCGCCCGTAATATACTTTTCTACGGTGCTTGTGTGCATCCTGACTTGTACTAACGTACCGTTGGGTAAATGAAAAAATATGTTGTTGAATTCCGAAACGTTAGTATGTATATAACAGTTAACGATGGTAAATTGCTGGCCATTCTAAGCGTTTCTACATCATTTGGAGCGTTAATGTCGCAAAATCCGAGTCACAGGAGGTAGTGGAATCGTGAAATTATGCAGTTGAAAAATAAATTTTCCAGGGTGTCGTAGTGAAATAGAGAGAATTGTAAGGTGTTGGTTACGTAGAGAGAAAAAGACTGGGGAAGCATGAATATTATCGTTTTTCTTTCTTTTGGAAAAATTCTGTACGGTAAAAGCAACAATTTTGCTTATGAATTTTATATCTGAATTTATTACCTTAGGGAAATTGAGCGAGAATTTAAAATTCGAACCGTGTTTGTGATAATGTTACAAATGATGCTGCGATTTGTCCTGATACGTGCGATGCCTACCGAACCGGAAAACAGTACTACCAGCTGTTCTTAATTTAACGATTTGGTAATTTTAACAGATTTCAATTATGTTGTGTATTTAAACTTATGAGCAAAGAAGGGAAAGACAATGCACTAATCCTTCCTCTAAGAAAACCAAAGTATCTCTATTATATTATGCAATGAATAAGCATGTGGTATCCGAATAGTCAGAAAAATTATAAACGAATGAGAACAAATAGAACTTGGACTTGTTAAAAGCTTCGAGACACCAAATAAGAAACGGACACGAGAAAGAACGAAAAGTGACTTGGATGATTGTGATGAAAGAATTTTAAGAAGAACAATACATAAAGAGGTTCCTTAATGAAGAAGACGTCAACGTACAAAAATTTCAAAGAATTATAAACCTCTTGGACCATAGGACACTACAGAAGCATAAATACAACTTCACAAGTAGAGACCGGATTATATGCAAACTGCATATATTTTATTTTATTTATTTATTATATTTTACCTCTATTTGTAGATGTATTCGACTGATTAAAGTTAATTAGCGTTAATTAACTTTAATCAGTGTAATACATCTAGATAATAAAAAAATAATATAATAATAAAATAAAATATATGCACTTTGCATATCATCCAGTCTCTATTCATAAGTTTTAACAGTGAGTGTAGAGAGTGCCAAAAAGAGAAAGCTTCACGATAGCATGCATTCGGAATTCCAAAATTCATTTCCCAAATCGTCAGCCCATCAGCCACAATAAAGACGCTTCTCTGTAACCGGAGTGGCCTAAACACTTCCCGGAATCTATCCGATAATGACCGTTAATGGGGGTACGTTTATAACAGCAACAGAAAAACCTAGCCTCGCATTATACGTTACAAGGCGGAGACGATGTTCCTCTTCAAGCCGTAATTCGTTATTTATAACACCGTTCCAGTCGATAAACCTCGTCTTGTATTGTGACAAGATCCAACACGCATTTATCTCATAGAAAGATTTAAGCGAATCTCTTCGGGACTTAACGCCTTATACTGAGGGAAATTTTATTGATACATAATCTTGATGATTATATCCTTGTCGAATTCAAAATAAACGCATTTTATTGTCAACTGTTTATGCACATATGATATTCGTGTGGCTCAATTGAAGGAAAAAAATATATGAAGCAATTGAAAAACTAACACTGACATGCACGCACAAGTTAGCAATCGAAGGAGAAATATCGTACAGCTTTAAGGGAAAGAACGGAGGCAGACAGGTAGACGCTCTACACTATTTAATCTAGTTCTAGAAACAATTATCAGACACAGCGAGATAGAAACACAAAGGATTATCTATCAGTCCAAGCAACACGTGATTACTTACGCAAACGATGTAGCCTTAGTAGCTAGGTCAAAAAAGGAACTGGAAAAAAGCATTTAGCAAACTGGAAAAAGCGGCAATAATTTGCGAATTAAAAATTAATGAAACAAGCAACAGCGAACAAACAACCATATAATGAATTTGAATCGGAATCAAAAATCTACAACTTCGAAAGAGTGAGTCTAGATAAAGAAATAGAAAAGAAATTGCTTAACGAAAACAAGGCAATGGGGTTAATCAAGAAAGTTGTTAAGGACTTAACATTGTTTTTTTGTGTTTTGCAAGTTTTTTACTATTATGTATTTTATCTTCTTTGCATTATTATTTTCATTTAGAATATTATTTTATTTTCATTTTTATATTTATTTATTTTCATTCTTATATTTATTTATTTTGCTCTCTTATATCCAATTTTATTTTAATATGTATGTACATTAGGCATTGTATATGTATGCAAGCCAGCCATTCGCATTACGCTAGCTAAAACTGCCTAATTAGAAATCATTCACTGCAACGTCGTCGGATATGTAATGGGAGTTTTCTTAAAATTTAAGGTACACAAGCATAGGCAGTCGTCTCCCGCGCGACGGTCGAGGTATTAGCGATCGTGCAC
This sequence comes from Trypoxylus dichotomus, assembly GCA_023509865.1. NCBI lineage: Eukaryota > Metazoa > Arthropoda > Insecta > Coleoptera > Scarabaeidae > Trypoxylus > Trypoxylus dichotomus. The sequence goes on from CM042078.1 coordinate 58,485,324, forward strand.
TCTCGGTCACCTTTCGTGCCTCGTCGTAACGTGTACAGTAACGTCGTCGTAAGATTATTAGAGATTTCTAAGTTTTTCTAGTTTTGGCGGGAATCGTCGAGGACGTTGTCTATACATTTATTTCTGGCGGGAGTCATTTGGTAACGTCGTCGGACCACATGTATAGATTTTTTTAATAAGTATAAATTCTCGATTTTCTATCATCGTACGTCGAGGCTACTGTGTCCGTTGTCGTCTATACATATTTTTAGTCTTCAGTTAAGTTTGTGTCGGAAATTATTTTGGTGAGATTGTCGGCGCGCATGTATAGACCTCCTCTACAAGTACGATCACTCCGCTTCTTGCTGACGGTCGTTGCGGCCGCAGCGCCCGTTGTCTTTTGTACGTTTGTTCGGTCCTTGTCGTTTCGGGACTTAGAAATTTTTCATTTAGTTGCTCGTCGTAGCGGACGAGTGTCACGGACCAGTTTTCTTATGTAATGTCGGCATCATCGCTCCGTTTTACTTGTCGGTGCGCAGTTCGCACATTTGCTGGTTACTGGATTTTTCCCTTCTTTGGGGCGCAGTAGTATAGAGCTAAAGATTGCACATAGCGTAATATTTCAAACGAGAACGCCTGGGTAGCTGTGACATTACTTTTGTATTGAGATCGGCTATTATCGCTACTGTCGCCCTCGACCAGGCGTTCAAGCTCTAAGAGATAGGGTGGGTTCCCCTATAAATGTGAATATAACAAACGTATTTGGTCAAGTACAAATACATGCCAATAATACAGGGCCAAGTCCCTTAGGCAAATTTAAAACAAGGAAAGTATATTAGGCTCCCGGAAAGGGACATATAAATAAGCATAGCACCGAGGTGCGCTTATAAATTTAAGAAATAAATAGGGTTGGCTCCCTATAAAAGGTAGTGGTGCATGCAAACAGATAGAGGCATTAGTACATGCTCTCTGACAAAGCTTCAGCGGAAGCATATAAGAGTTTAACCTTTTAAACAGAATTAAGACATAGCGTTGCAACGTACATGCTGAGGCATTACTTTATGTTGCTACCAATGAAAATACATATACAAATGCTAATGTACATTACATGTATAAGAGAGCTCGAATAACTGCAATTATTGCAAATCTATATATCTTACGTACATCGTACATGTACATAGGCAAGAGTGGAAACCGTGTAACCATTTCATTTTTAAATATATTTTTTTTGCGCATGCGCATTGAGTTTCACTGTACAACCTCTCCTTTAGTAAATAAGCGAACATACTCTACAAGTAAGTATTGGTCAAGTAATTTAGGAAATTACGAGCAGGCTACAGCGGCGTTGTTCTTCAAACCAGGAGAACGTAACAAAAGTGTTGAGGTCAAAAGAAATCTCCGGACCACGGAAAGTTAGATTATATAGAACAGTAATAAGGCCGACAATAGTATATGGTTGTGAAGCGTGGGTGTTGAGAAAAAAGAATAAAATAAAAATAAAGGTGTAGGAGAGAAAAGTGTTAAGAAGTATATTTGGGGCGAATGAAGACGGAAGAAGACATATAGAGATAAGAGAACTATAAGGGTACAGCAGCATTGTCCAATAATTAAGGCACAAAGGTTGAGATGGCTGAGACACGTGAGCAGAATGCCAGAACACAGATAGAGCAGGGGAGTACTGTGCGAAGGAGAAAAGGCAGAGCGAAGAAGAGGTGGTTAGACGAAGTGACAACTGACTTAAGAGCACCGAGTATAACGGACTAGAAATGAGAAGAATTGTGAAGAAAACGGAAAAATAATATTAGTTACTGGCCTACAGAACTAACGTATACTCACCAGGATCATACAAAACAGCACGTTATAAAAGAATATAACCAAAGACTATGTATATACTATCAAAATGTATTTTTATACATACAATAATAAAAAGATACACAATGAGAATAATAAATAATAATAGGTAATAACCAAATATATATAAAAATTTAATTAGTAAACAGGTCGATAACAAGACTCTATCGTTTTGATTTTTTTTGAAACAAATAAATTCTAAAAAAATGTTCGATACCTAATGCATTATTTAAAATTATATTTTTAATACGTTCTCCAGTTTCTAAATATCGTGTAATTGTCCTTATTCCGGTAAGAACACGCCAATACAGTTAATCTCTGCTTGGATTGTTTGCCCCCAACGCATTTTATACGCTTAAATTTTAGTGTACGTTTAGGTATAAGTTTGTAGAACAAGCCCGTTTCGTCAGCATTAAAGATGCCATTTATGTGATAGTCTTTCATAAAATCACTTAAGGTCGACTGCAGCCACATCTTACATTTCTCCAAATTTACATTTACACTTTCACCGTGAATGTAACTGGCATTTATGTCATGACGTTTTTTAAAACGGTGTAACCAGCCAGCTGTGCACTTAAATTTAGCAAATTCTTCTGCTTTAGTTTGAGTAATAGGACTACTAATTGGTATAGTATTGGCTCGTTGATACTCAAACCATCGTAGTAAAGCTTGATCAACTCCTGGTCGAACCGGCTTACGTAATCGCTTGATATTTTTGCTTGTCCTTTCTAATGCGAGAATTTTATTTTTATTTATCATTATGGTAGAAACTGTGGTATTTTTAAGACATTTAGCACGACAAATATCAGATACCTGATTGTCTTTTACCAGTTTGAATTTCTTTAATTATATTTGTTTTCTCTTCTCAGTAGAAGCAAACATTTTTAATACGTAAAGTTGCAAATGTCTCTGACTTGAACGAACGATAACTGCAACCCGTGCGAAGAAAAATAGGAGAGCCTCTTTAATAGATTATATTATACGCCCCACCTAACAGCGATTGTGGTGTGTGAACTTCAACTACTCCGTCGAGAAAGGTAATTCCCCGGTATTTAACACGTGCTGCCTACTGCCTTATACCAGATTTATATAATAAATACGTTACTAAAAAATCAAGTATGTTTTAAACAAAACATAATGCTTTTTTGAATAAGATTTTTGTACGTAATAACAGAGGTACGTAATAAATACGTACGTAATATCAGAACAAAAATACATTATTTCAAATAAGGCTTTATCCACACAACGGAAAGTGTACGCTGCATCCGAAACTACGTTATATACGAGTCCCTTATAAGTGAACCCTACTTTATATACGTTTATGCAGTCTCTATATGAAAAATTTCGTCTGGAGAAACATTAATTTTTGCTACAACTGTTTTACTAATTTACAAGTTAAACGAGAAAATTGGATAAGGTGATCAATATTTCGATACTTCGTGTTGAACTTAATCTCTAGTGTAGCTACATGCAGTCTGCCGCAGGCGTTTGCTATTTATGCAATATAATTTGAACAGGACTAAATTATCTATCGCATGGTTCGGTTGCATTAACGTTTATGAATAAATAATTTTACGTCAGCACGGTATGAAGGTAAAATTAGTTCATTTTCTGTACGAGGGCCATATACGGTTTGCAGAATTATATAAACTTGGTAAATAGACGTTTTGTTTTCAGTCGATACAAACACTTAGAATATGAATAATTGATGTCATACTGTTATCGATGGATTTCCATAATAACTAGAGTTGTTGTTTGGGATATTTCTGACGTTTCACCAGTTCATCTACTGTCGTCTTCAGTGTAGCTTTGAGAAGCGCTATCGCTTGCCATATAAATCATACGTTCGATAATTTTTTTGTCTGACCTACTTGTCCTCCCTGTTTATTTTTATTAGTAAAAGTTGTGACGGGGGATCGAACTCGATTTATTTATCTCGAATAACACAAGAATGCGAGAAGATCAGGCAGAAGATCGGAGAAATCGTTAATGAAGAAGACTATACGACCATCTGTGCGGCAGTACAAAGAAGCTACAGCAGAATAAACAACTGAAAGACAAACATCGCAAAAAGCTGGAATCACTAATACGTCAAAAGGAAAGCAACTCTGTTGATCCTAGGAAGACAGTGCTTAGTCTATCCAGTAATCAGTTGGACAACAACGCCGTTAAATAATAAACTAAGGCGCGAAGTTCGTAATAACTTCCACACGAATACCCACGGTAGATATGATACTGACAGCACCCGAAATGGCAAATGAATATCGTTTGAAGGTCACAACAGCAATGGAGAAGGCGAAACCGAAACAGATACGGCAAAACATCAGCAGGACAGAACAACGCAGACTCAAAGAATTAATGAGCGACAAGAATAACAAGATTTTGCCAGCGGACGAAGGAAACTCTACGGTAATAATGGATGTTGGAACATACAACATCAAAATAAAAGAAATAATAAATGCAGGGAAATATGAGGAACCAAAGGGGAATTCTACAGCATCGGTGGAATCCAATATACAACAGACACTGAACAAATATAAATCAGATCTGTCCAACCAACTCACTTGGCAGAAATTAACACTACGCTATACGAAGCCACCTCATCTTTGCGGGGTACTTAAGATACACAAACCAGATACCCCCCCGCAAGCTCGAGAAATTCTCCGTGTCATCCACTCGCCAAATTCCTTCTAGATCTAATTGCCCTACTATCACAAAGCACACAATCCGCCATTACAAATACAAAGCACTTCATTAACAAGATCAAAGAGATAACAATTGATGAACACGACAAGATGGTAAGTTTCGATGTTACAAACCTATTCGCAAACGTTCCAACGGAAGCAGCTCTAGCAACAGTCGAAAACAGACCATCCAGAGAGACACCACACTGCACTAGAAAACATCGTCTTATTGCTACGTAACGTACAATCGACCTGCCTTCTGTGAAGATGCAGAAATACTAATTCTAGACTCAAATCATTATATAAAAAGAAAATTTTGATCGGATATTTCTCGGATAAACTTCATATTGCATTTAAATATTGGCTAAGAATCCGTCTAAGGATAGGAATAGATAAAGGTAGCGATTTAGACGACTAAACAAACAATCAGTTGAATTTTTAAAGCCTTTTAAGTTTTTAAAAATCTATAACATGACGGTACAAAGTCGAAAACCTAAACCGAATAGCACAAGCGTACAAATTTACGAATACCGACTGTTCAACATCCCAACGCGTTCCAAAACTATATCGCCAGCATTGACACTACCGAATTGTAAAATATAACGACGTCGAATATAATAATATTATTCCAATTACAAGACAATTTTCTTCAAACCTCCCCGGCTTTCGCTGAGTGTTTCTCTAGCGCTAAGGAAGCGCGTGGCAATTCAATTAGTTTGACGTTGACTTAGCATGGATGATTGCGAAAGTTCTTACACTTCCATGTACATACGTATATATCGACTTTTATTGTCTTACCGTGCAATCTACATAACTAGCGCGAGTTTTCCAACTTTAATTGATTTCCCGCATACCTACCCGGTGCCGTTACGACTTTCGTCGAGTTTCGGGGTCTCGAACGATCGCGGTCGATCGATAGCGTGATAGTGGAAAGAGCACGGAGGTTCTGGCGGAACGATGTCTTTTCAAACAACTACAGCATCTGAGTTTAACGTTCAGAACATATATATTTAAGAGCAAGACGCTGACTATAATAGGTTTTATACGTTTCACTTGTACTCATTACAACAAGTTTCGAAATAAAGGGAGTAGGTAACCGCTAGTTGTTTAGTTCTAAAAATATGTAATGGTATACGGGATGCTTCACATGTTTCTCACATAATTTGGAAACGATCACGCATATACTGAATAGATTCACAGGTATAGCAGTAAACTCCACTCACACAAATTTATTAATTATGCGGAACGCAGCGTTTCGAGAGTACGCGGGCTCTCATTGTCAACCGTGTTACCGACTGAAAGTAAAAACTGTATCACACATGCAAATTATTTTCTACGAAGGCTCTAAAATTTCTAAAACATATGACTATTTACAATCTACTCGGTGGTCTAATGCCTTTTTCGGGAAAGGATGGACCGAAAGCGAACCGTATCTTTAACAGGGCCTATGGTAATAAATCAATCAAACTCGAGTGTGCAATTGGGGGTGGTTCTCTGTTCAATAAGTTTCCGTTCTTTTTCATACGTACCGTTTCGTACGCGTCTAATTCTCTATACGAGTTCACGTTTTTAAGTAGTGTCAAATTTTTTAAATCAATCTTATGTCCGGATTTTACCATATGCTCTGCTACGCATGATAGATCTGGTTTGTCGAAACGATAGTGTCTAATAAGTTCTTTGAACCTCGTTTCGATACTCCTTTTTGTTTGTCCAATATAAACTTTCTCACAATCATTGCATTCGATTTGGTATATTCCAGACCTTTTTATCATCTCCGGTTTATCTTTGGGATTCCCTAAGAGATTCTTTAAGTTGTTTTTTGACACAAGAGACACGTTCATATTTAGTTGTCGGAAAATTTTACTTAACCCTTTTACTGTTGGGTGAAAAGGAAGAGTTATAAATTTCTTATTACCGGTGTTTGTTGATGTCAAGAGCGTGGAATTTCTGATGTGTTGTTTGTATTGGACCTTCCTTAAAATACGGTCGACATCCATAGAAGAGAAACCATTGTACCTCGCTACATCTTTGATATACTTTAATTCTTGGTCGTACCTGCTCTTGTTTAGCGGAAATCTGACGAGTCTATTGACCAGAAAACTAATCGCGGACATTTTTTGTTGTTCGCAATGGTGCGAATCAACCGTGATGAATCTGTTGGAATTAGTTTCTTTTCTGTAGATGTCTATTTCTAATTTATTGTTGTTGCGTATGACTAGAGTATCTAGAAACGGAAGGCGATTGTTCACTTCTTCTTCAATAGTAAACTTGATCGTCGTAAATTTTGAGTTGAGTTCTGCTAGAAAATCTTGTGTTTCCTTTGTTGGTATCAAACACCGCGAAAATATCATCTACGTACCTAAGCCAAATTCTCGGGAAATATTTGGTTTCTTTTTTCAGGTTCGTTTCAAATTTTGCTCATGAAAAGTTCGCAAATAAAAGGAGATAAAGGATTACCCATCGCCGTGCCTTCCACCTGTTCGAACAATTTTCCTACTTAAAAACAATTTTGTGACATGCATAATTTAATTAACCTTTTATATTCCGCGGTTTTCACGTCATCTACGTTATTTAATTTCAAAAATTCAACCAAATACGAGGTTCAAAAAACATATTAAACACTATAGTTTCGACAAACCAGATCTATCAAGCGTAGCAGAGCATATGGTAAAATCCGGACATAAGATTGATTTAAAAAATCTGACACCACTTAAAAACGTGAACTCGTATAGAGAATTAGACGCGTACGAAACGATATGTATGAAAAAGAACGAAAACTTATTGAACAGAGAACCACCCCCAATTGCACACTCGAGTTTGATGGATTTATTACCATAGGCCCTGTTAAAGATACGGTTCGCTTTCGGTCCATCCTATCCCGAAAAAGGCATTAGACCACTAAGTAGATTGTAAATAGTTTTACAATACAGTTAGTAGTCATATGTTTCAGAAATTTTAGAGCCTGCGTAGAAAATAATTTGCATGTGTGATACAGTTTTTACTTTCAGTTGGTAACACGGCTGACAATGAGAGCCCACGTGCTCTCGAAACGCTGCGTTCCGCATAATTAATAAATTTGTGTGAGTGGAGTTTACTGTTATACCTGTGAATTATACATCCACAGAGTCCTTGCAATCGTCATTTTACTGAATAGATACTGATTCTGGAGAAAAAATACACAGCTTACAGCAATTGAGAAATTCATATGTTTATTATATTACATAGTTTTAGAAGCACTGGTTGACCTATACACATCAGCGTTAAAAATGAATAAAATAAACAATGACCGGATACTTATCTGGCCAATTCATCTAGCCAACTTAATTATGACATGGACTATTGTCAATTATTGCTTAAACCCATCCCTAATTTACCATTCAAATACAACTACCAATGTGGATGATATTACCACATTAATACGAATTTTCAATTTATTTTATATAAACTTGTATTCATATGACTAAGTTGTGATCGTAACAGAAATCCCTGTAAATGCAAACGCTGTTGAAAGTCTAACCGATTAATAATTCTAAATTAATATAGTAAGCGTGCAGTTCGTTTCAAATTATTATGTGGAATCGTAAGGAGATCCATTATGTGTTTATTCCTATAATAAAACTTTGAAGATTGTTAAAAGAAAACAGATTCAAATATAACAAAATTGACGAAGGAAAAACGCCATAATATTTCGTTGTAGCTCTACAGGTACTGGGTTATTATCTGCAGAAACAACGCTTCTTCCTCAGATTACGAAAAGATGATAACTTCTAGGGGGATTTAAGGCGACTTGAACTCAATGGTCTTGTAGTGCAAGAGAGAGCACATTATGCCGGAGACATAAAGATGTTGGGTTGGAGTCCCCTCCGAGACCGATATTTTTTCGGAATTTAATTGCGTTGGGTAATAGCAAAAAAAATGTAATTTTATCAGATGATAACCTCGTTACTTAAGAGATCAGCAATAACAATAGTAATATTCAAGCATTCTTCAACAAGTAGTTTCGGAAATTAGATATATGAAGATTTAAATATATGAGACAAGATATGCCACGTTGGATATATTTTGTCATACAATACAAAAGAAATTAGCAGACAGAATTACAAGTGTATCAGCAACAACTGTCTCTGTAATAAGATGCTTATATAGCATAACATACTCATATTTTTATTTATAACCAAATATTTACTGAAGAAAACGCCAATTAGGAAGGAAATACTAGGATACCAAGAGAGTAAAAATTATTTAAGATAAAAGGATAAAACAGTGATTCTCTACCAATAAAAATTACAATAAAAACTGATTTAGTACAAAAAATGAAATGGGAAACCTATACATACTTTTTCCTCGAGAAAATAGTTTCGTTTGCCGAATTGTGTCGTCCCTTTAAAATTATGAAATGAACTTATGAAGCATCCTGTATACATAACATGTTATAAAGTTTTATTTTTATACAATGAATTAATAAGTTTTTCTGAATTCTTATAAATTCAAGGAAAGGATACAATAAACTAAATTTATTCCACGTAATACTTACCCTATATATAAACACCTCCTGCAGGAAATTGATAAAAAAATACGTCCACTTACCTGAAAATAAAACAAGAGAATTATTAAGGCAACGTAATGAAGCGCATTTACTACAGCGACTGATATTCAAGCGTCAACGTAACATCAATTAACCTACTAAAGCTTGTTTCTCCTGCAGACGCATAAAAAATTATACAGCGCCATACACAACGGTACCAACGACCTGCTATTGCGGGTGACTTTAATAACGTCATTAACTACATTGTAACCCGGATTCGAGCATTTCACAGACAGTGTCCCGGTATTTTCTAACCATCACACAGACAATTCTTATGCGCTAGAGAACATGGTTACAAGCAGCGTTTTATTAATTCGGACAGTTTTTACTTTAATTCTACAATGTGATACTAAGGACGCGGCAATTATTAAAGAAGGTCGGATAAATTTTCGAAATACTCAAGCTTTTATAGATCTACAAAGTACTTCCACCTGTATTTGGACAGAAAATATTCCTAATAGAGGCCGTAACGAAATTGCAAATTGTTTATCAAGGTTCTGCAAGTTGATATATCAATCACAATTCGGACTAAAGCAAGTACTTTACAAGTATTTGCTCCTAAACAAAGTTTTCAAAATTGTAGGTATAAATTGTAAATATAGTACTTGTAATTATGAATAAGTGAAGCTAAGGTACTGGCTTCACTACTGAAAATGCGAACCGCAGTTATTCGCGAAACGTCAAGGACAAAAACCTAGTGACACGGCGGAACCCGACAACCGTTACAACTTAACCTGCACCGAAGAAATTGAAACTCTGTATCGCTTATTATGTTGTATGGTTGGAGCTACAGATGAAATCACGACAGTTTCTAGTTGCGTCATTGTTTCATCGATAAAGTGAAGGCAAACGCTATGTATGAAAGTCCAACGCATAGGTATACACAAGTGAGATAGAAGCACATAAGTCGTAGCTATTTATGCATACGTTATAAGCAACTATTACGTAAGTTCAAAGTTTCGTAGTTTTCAGTGTACGTGTTGTTCACTACTGAAATTGCGGAATTTGGTCAAAAGAAACCTCCGTTTGTCTTAATAGTAATTACAGAATTACCTCAGTGCCCTTGCAGTAAGGAACATTCTAGATAATTACCGATGATGTCATGGTCATAGTTAGAAAGCGCGGCAATAATACCCTAAATTAGAAGGAGGAAATAATTTGGTAGTAATTAATGAGAAGTAAGCTAACTAGAGCATCCAATTTTATTATCCTTTAGTCATCTACTATAATGAAATAAATTTAATCAACGCATTTGTTAATGAAGTGTTACTTCTAAACGAGTTCTAGAACCATTTTTCCACACTCAAATCTGGTTTTATCGGCTTTAAAAGTAATCCATTCCATTCAAACATTTTGTTATCCAATTCCTCATTCGTGATTAGCTATTTCTAAAACAAACACATTCCATTGTTTCGCCAAATCCGTGCTAATTTATTTTTACAACTGAGCACAGACAAATAGAGCTGCTACTACGTTCGACCGCTGAAGCTAAATCAAAAAAAAAAACGTAAAAAAGATGGAACAACGCTTTCGCTATTATAGATTTGCTACAACATTGTGCAAATATATATACATACGTATATACACGTGCATATCCAAAGGCTCCTATAGTATTTGAAGTATTAAAAAATTTGCCTTCGTAGGCACGAACCTAGCGAAATTTATTGGTTTCCGATATGATATGGCAGCGTAAAATGTACGATCCCGAATCCGAAAGATAAATAGTACCCGGACAAGACCGAAAAATCGTCCAATTTGAAAACATAACATTAACTTTTAAAGTCGGATTTTCGCGTCGGGTATCGGGGTGTGGAGATGAGCTGGATTACAGATCGCTGTATAACCGATTCATCCTTCTATGACACGTTACTCCTCGTTTTACTGATATTGAACTTCTACTAATATTGAAAAGTATAGGCAATGCTGTAACTTGAAAAAACAAAATGCGCAGCTTTCACTATAAAATTCACCTCTTTAGAGATGTTGGTATAACTTTCGTATTCTTTTTATTATTTTATTTAAAGTTGCTGAGTTAATTTTCGATTGCAACAGAATGAAGACGTTCTCATAAATGCTTTCCCGCACTTGGATTTCGCTGACGTAGTTTTCTATATAGTTTCAACACCAATTTCTTTATAGGATTAACATCCGATGATTCTACTAGCAAAACTATATTTTTACGACTCCTCCTTTTTATGTCCGTTATAAAATACCTCGCAGAGCTTCGTTATGTGTTTGAGATCATTATTGTACTGAAAAATGAAGTCCCAGCCGACAATAAACCGGGATGTTATCATATATTACTCTTAAATATCTTTATACTGATCACAGAGAAGCAGTTACTTCATTCTATCAAGTAGGCGACGTATTTATACATGAACCAGAAGATATTTACTTTACTTAAATAACAAAACATGTTGTATATTAAATAAGACATTTTATTTAGATAGAACTAGGCAACCCCGAAAAGAAAAGAGAAATCGTACAAAATAAACGGAGATTAAAAAATTTAAAGGAAGGGAAAAATCTGCATATGTAATTATTTAACAAAAATGGGAATAGAAATGCAAAAATGTTTAAGAAATTAGTTCACGATGAAAGAAGCAAAGGGATAAGGACATTAATAATAGACAATAGTAAAAAAAGTGATGAATGGGTAGACATGGAAGTACTGAGAGTGTTATAACAAGGAAAAAGGAGAAAGTAACTAAAATCGAAAGTAGAGTAACGATAGAAACAAAAGAGAACACTGTAAACAAAGAAAACTAAACTAATTAACAACACAACGATACAAAATAGTTTTCCTCAAAGAAAAAAAGTTCAACAAACAGAGTCAAACTATGATAATAAGGTACAATGTAAGAGAAACTCTTGCTATATGAGAACTGTTAAATTTAACCGAAAATTGTGGAAGGCCGTGGATTGGATGTAATAGCTACACAGGAAACAAAACAGAAAAGGAAACTGGTAAACCAAATAAGAAATGTTCTTCTATACTACAGGTGATTGAATACTTCTTCTTCTTCTCATATCCTTATACCTTTTCAGGATTCCGGTTCTTTCTGTACCCATTTTTTCCACACGCTTCTATGTCTTACCATTACTTTTAACTTCTTTCCCTTTTCTCTTATCTGGTCAGTTCATTTCCTCCTAGCTCTTCCACCTCTTTTCTTTTTTAGGCATCCTGTTTTCATTACTTTCGTGTAATTCCATCTGTTTTCATCCGTCCGTAGCAAATTACTTGCTTTTTCCTTATTTTTTTTTTGTTATTGGATCTTGCTTTGTTACTTTTCTAATACATATCTTCATTCTTAATCCTATACCATTTTATTTTCTATTCTCCTTCCATTGCATTTATCCTTACTTCATCTTCAATGTCCAATTTTCACATGCATTAGTTACCACTGGAATTGTAATGTTATATATTCTTATTTTTCGTCTCCACATCAACATATCTGTTTCCTAGAATTGCCTTATTTAAAGAGTAGTATGTTTTTGTTGATTTATTCCACTTTACGTTTTCTATTTTCTTCGTCCAGGCGTACATTACCTTTCGTGTTTTAGTTTTTAGAGTTTACAATCAGGACCACATCATCTGCATATAGTAAGCTATTCACTCTTACAGGTTCTAGATTTCTGTACCATATTATTGTGCTGTGCTGTTCGGCTTGTGATTTTATTCGTTTGACTACTCTGTCCATCATTAGTATAAATAAGAGTGTACTTAGACTGTTCTTTCTCTAGTCTTTGTTCAACATAAACTGTTAATCGTTTTTCCATCATCCTTGTGTGTAGCTTGTAGCTTGTTTGTACTAAACATATAGCTTCATAATTTTCGCATTAGGTCTGCTCTCTTTCCTTATAAAACATTGAATACAGACTTTATAATTCGCAGCAGGATAATAAAGGAGTTCATGGAGTTTAAACCCATATATAATAAACCATACACACATTGTATATATGTACATATAGTCGTCTTGAAATACTGAAGCCTCCACACGATTTACAAATGAGTTGCGTTACACCACGTTTTCAGATACTGCATTTAAACATAGTTACGTGAACCATTAGACCGAATTGAGCTGTACGGCGTCGTTTTCAGGCAAATAAATTGCGAGTCCGTTCAATTCAGGTCCTGCAATAGAAATTTGCGAAATAGATATTGCTGACCACTACATAACAAACCTGAGAACTCCTTATAATATGCGGTTATAAAACCTGTTAAGGGGAAATACTTATTCACGACAAACAAACAGATAAATTTCGATTTATGTAGTCGATGAAACTGGACGGTTTTATTTTCCAAAATGAAAGTGTATTAGTTTCTAGCTTACACAGACTGCCCGACAATCTCACAAGTCATCTAACTTTTTATGGTTTTCGCATTGAAACGGTTTCTAAAACAAACGAAATCGCCGAATCTGATATCCATGAGAAACAGTTTCATTCGCAAATAGTAAGTGTCTGGAGTGATTCCTCGGCTCGTGGAGTGATTTATTTACGTACAATTCTTCGTGCAAATTTTTTTGAGTTATGGACTGTGAGTCAAGGATTAATACCGTATCGTCTGTGACAGCATTGAAGTTCTCTTCAGGTGGCTCCGGTAAGATTCAAACTGTAGGTTGTCCAAAGGATAATCGAACAACTGAATCAGTTTAAATACTTAGGAGCTGATATAATAAGTTTTTATGGAAATCTAGATAATGAAGTCCGAGAACAAACAATGAAAGCATCTCACATCTGAGGCTGCTTAAGAGACATGGAATGCAAAGTGAGAGCTTACGTATTATCAGTAAGGTCCGTAATACGCTACTGAAACAAGACCGTACACTTCCAAGATACGCCAAATAATGCGACCCGTCGAAATGAAAATAATAAGAAGCATTCATGGAAACAGAAGTGAGGACCTACATCACTAGAGCAAAGTACAAAACGTGGGAAAATGGATAAGAAAACGAAGAAAACGCTGGAAAAAGCACGTAAGCGGAATGGGCGATGATAGACTAGTAAAAAGTACCAAAATAAGTAATCCTGATGGAAAAAGAACCAGGGCAGGCCATCAAATCGATTCAAACAATGCTGGACATCTACGTCCGAAGAGGCATAGGAAGAAAACAGGCAGTAGCCTACTTACGAGGGGAGGTCCAGAAGTTCGTGGAATGAAAGGGTTTTAAATAAAATAAAACATTAAATCTATTTTTCCTTTTCAATATAATCACCCTTAAGCACAATACATTTATTAGATCTATGAATTAATTTTTCTAAATCATCATAAAAATATTTTTTATCTTTCGCCTCAAAATGGGCCAACGTTGCGTCCTTTACCTCATTGTCGTCGGAAAACTTTCTTCCGCGTAAGTCTTTTTTTAAATTGGGGAACAAATAAAAATCACTAGGTGCCACCTCTGTACTGTAGGGTGGATGGACTATTGATTGAAAGCCATACTTGTGCAGAGCAGCCATTGCAACTTTGCTCTTGTGAACCGACGCATTGTCTTGCAAGAGCAACACACCTGTGGTCAATTTTCCTCGACGTTTTTCCTTGATGGCCTCCTTTAATTTTTCTAATATCGCTGCGTAATATTCTCCGGTTACGCTCCTACATTTTCCTTTATAATCCATCAGTAATATCCTCACAATCCCAAAAAACAGTAGCCATCAACTTTCCAGCCGATTCTGACACTTTGAATTTCTTTAGCGGTGGTGTTCCTTTTTTATGCCATTGCATGGACTCCTGTTTGGACTCAGGCTCAAAGTGATGAACCCATGCTTCATCTCCGGTAACAATCCGCTCCAAAATCTGTGCAGGTTTGTCTCCACACAGCTCCAAAAATTGTTTGGACGCATAGACGCGCTGCTGTTTCTGCAGCGGCGGGAGCATTTTCAGTACCCATCTTGCACTGACTCTTGTCATACCCAGGTGGCCATGTAGGATACGCAAAATGGTGGTATTTGATACTCCAACTAATGCACATAATTGTTTTTTCTTCAAACGGGCATCTTGCAGTAGAGATTTTTGCAATTTTTTGACGATGTCTGATATGGTGGCCTCTACTGGTCGTCCTGAGCGGGGGTCGTCTTCAATCGACTCCCGACCATGTTTAAAAAGGCCATGCCACTTATAAATCATTGATTTACTAGGGCACTGTTCCCCATAAACGGTTTCCATTTCATTCAATATGGTTTGAGCGTTTATTTCTTGCTTTGTAAGGAACTTTATCACAGCACGGTGTTCAATTTCCTCCACAGTTTCAGTTTTCTTCCGGATTGACTTGTTTAGCAGGCAACTTGACAACTTTGACTGTTTATTATAACTACAACACCACACGCATCGCACTGGAACTTTGAATTTATCTCACAGTATCTAAAACTTAAAAGACATCCCTCGTATATGGTACTCGTCGTAACGACCGATACTTTTAATGCACTACGCGCTACTCAATCACCATCGTGAATAACATCGTCAACAAAACGGTACCAATTTCAATAATTATAAAGCAAATACTCTTCCCAAATGAGCTCGTAAAGATTTATCCTTGTAATTAAGTTAATGCGTTCGCATCTTTCAAATTCTGCGACATCTTCCTCGCCCTCGCATCGCTAAAACCGAATAAAAAGTCTTACCTTCTCAACTTTACCGTTACGTACGTCGAGTTTATTCTCGTCCGCGTTACAGACATAATCTCCGGGCGCAGAAACGCGTCGCTTTTAAGATTAAGGCCCGAATAAAGGGTCGCGTAAATATTCAGTAGGTTATTCTCAAAAATTTCACTTGTTCTCCTCCGCGGTAAGTTTTTAAATATTAATACGGGTCTTTTACGCAGCAAGATGGGTCATTTTATAGCGCAGACGACTACGCCCTCGGGGGCCTATCCTTCTCGCGCTATCCGAGAACGTTTTAGAGCCGTTCGTCAGCTTTTACCTATGAAAATTTCAGGCTGAAATGATGCAAGTTCAAGGCGGAGAAAAAAACAGGATTTTCACTAATCGCTGCGATTATCTATTGAAATCTTTCCCAATACGAATCCTTAATAGAAAGAGTAGATGTCGATTGGAATAGGTAAATGAGTGTATTAAAGGCACGCTAGTAAGGAAGTTTTATATTGCAGGTGGAATCTGTAGGAATAAATTGCACGAATTAATCCTTATATCATCTCCACAAGAAGATTTTTACGCATAGGTTATAAAGACTATCGTCTGATGAAAGAAACTACTTTTAGGAAATTCAATATATCGGCTACCCAGCTTGTAATATTGATTACAGCGTACTTCTGCTTCTTCTCATATTCTTATACCATTTCAGGTGTCGGATGAGAATTCCTGTTCTTTTCTAAGCCTTCTTCTTCTTTTCCTTTTTAGGTGTCCTGTCTTCATAACTTTTCCTTGTTTCTATATTTTGTATTGTTCATCTTTAGTTACAGGGTTCCAACATAGTTAAAGCTGAAAAGTTACTAAAGCAATCTTATCCTCAATTTCTTCATGTAACTTGTTTGCTCCGTCCATGTCATATTTTAGCTGAATTTATTAGAAATAGTTCTTTGTTGTTCCATTTAAACCCAATATTCGCCCCGCGCTCACGAATTTGGTTTCGACTGCGATAATGAAAACAAAACAGAGCTCAAACTACGAAAGCAGGTACTACATACATACATACGTACCATTCGTACGCTCTAGATCGATTCGCGAAGCGTCAGCTTGAATTATGCATGCACATTGACCCGGCATTGCGGCTTCGTACCGCGTTCATTAAATAAACATGCGTCTGTTACGAGCGTGGAGATCGAGGCGGTCGGTCGGCAAGCATAACGAAGAAATGAACCGTATTGCCCTTAACTCTGAACGCACGCGATAGCTTCGTCTCTGTTCCATTGACGAACTGAATTTTTCAAACGGTGAACGCAATGTTTAACGGTTGAAGTGGTCGAAGGTATGTAAGTAGCAATTGTTCCCCGTGAAAATTACATGTATTTTTGAAGCGAAGCGCGATGATGATAAGACAAAAATTATCGTATTGTTCTTGTTGACAGGTTATTAAAACGCACAGTACACCTAGTGGAAGCATCGCGCCCGGTAATGTAAACAAGCCTGCATCACGTACAATTCGATAATGTAAACAGTTTAGAGTACCGGTTATTTCCCGATTTACGTGCGTGATAAAATCGATCAAAAGAATGTTTACGTAAACGTTTTCAGCGTCGGCACCGGTTGTTCCCCGATTTAACACATGGGCTGAAAAGCCCCGGGCCTAACAAAGAAAACACGTTTTTTTTTGTTCAAAATTAGCTTTATTCATCAACGTAATCTCCATCAAGAGCAACGCAATCATTCCAGCGCCGCTCTAACATTTCAATACCACTTTTGTAGAACGATTTATCTTTTGCCTCAAAATAGGCCTCAGTTTCAGCGTTAACCTCTTCATTCGTGCGAAATTTCTTACCGGCGAGCATTTTTTGAGGTCTGCCAACAGCCAGTAGTCGCTGGGAGCCAAATCTGGTGAATACGGTGAATGTGGGAGCAATTCGAAGTTCAATTCATGTAGTTTTGCCATTGTTTTGATTGACTTGTAACACGGTGCGTTGTCTTCATGAAACAAATTTTTTTTCTTTGCCATATGCGGTATTTTTCTTTGCAATTTCGGCCTTCAAACCCTCCAAAGACTCCATATAATATTTACTGTTGATGGTATTTCCTTTCTCAAGATAGTCGATGAATATTACACCACGCACATCCCAAAATACGGAGGCCGTAACCTTTCCAGCCGATTGTTGTGCTTTCGGGCGCTTTGGGCGAGCTTCACCAGTTGCTGTCCATTCAGATGACGATCGTTTTGATTCCGGAGTGAAGTGATGGATCCATGTTTCATCCATTGTTACATATCGACGCAAAAATTCCGGTTTGTTACGTTTAAACATGGCCAAACACTGCTCAGAATCATCAACACGTTCTTGTTTTTGGTCAACAGTGAGCAAACGCGGCACCCACTTTGAACAGAGCTTTCTCATAGTCAAATGCTCATGCAATATAAAGCCAATACGTTCTTTTGAGATCTTTACGATGTCAGCTAACTCACGCAACTTCACTTTTCGATCATTCAAAACGATTTTGTGGATTTCTTTGATGTTTTCTGGTGTTACCGCCTCATTTGGACGTCCACTGCGTTCTGCATCATCGGTGTCTCTACGACCACGTTTGAAGTCAGCAAACCAACGTTTTATTGTTGTTTCTGATGGAGCGGAATCCCTATAGCACTTTTCAAGCCGTTGCTTCGCTTGAACCATCATTAGAAAACATTTACTATCTGATGCTGAAGTTATTGACAGTGCATCATCGGACGTTCTCAAATTATTAAAAGCAATAAATCCCGATATTGTTTGCACAATTAGCGATGCTAGTTTATGGAATGATGATAAAGAGATGGATGATGCACATGAAGAGGAAGATGGGGTGAGTGAAGATGACGTAGGAATCTTTAATCAAGCGTTAGATTGGGCTGAAGAAAAGGACATATTATATTCCGATATTTTAGTGCTCCGTAAACTACGGGCATTGGCATTAGAAAATACCAAGCGTAAATTTACGCAAACAAAAATAGGACATTATTTTTCAAAATAATGTCAAATTTTCTTTTATTTTTTAGTATTATATGTATTATGTTATTCATTGTTCATAATTTATTTTTTAATAAATATACATATTTTCTTTTATGCAATTTCTTTATAAATAAAATAAGGCTCACTAATTTAAGCTTTCAGTAAGGTGAACAGTGCTTGATATCGTTCATATAATCGAGCGTCTACTGTATTTGTAAAACTTCTATAGCTTGCGTATATGGTTTAATTATTTCCCTTCAATTCCCACGGTTATTATACCAATCATTCTGTTGACAATATCTCAATGAAATTCGGCCGAGGACACATGCAGATTTCGCGACGAAGTGATTAGAATTTAAAATTTGTACGACTTCGTTTAATGGCGGTGGATGGCGTTCTTTTTTTTAAATATGCACGAACATGAGGCGGAATACGGTCAAAGTTTCGTCGCTGCGAAAATCCGTTCGCGAACAAAGTTGGACGGATTAAATCCACCAGCATATATAGTTTCGAATATAGTCGGTACGTCCCAGGTAGGTCCTGCATAAAAACACGCGTTGTACCGTGTTATATATACGAGTTCGCTTATATACGTATATACATATATACATGTATGCATCCAGTACCGACTACGATGTTTGCCTCAATTTAGCTTCAACGTAAACATGTCAACGAGATAAAAAAAAAAGCGTCGCGCTTTTGTCGCCGAGACTGGAACGAACGCCTAACGCTAACAGCGCTGCTTTCGACCGTTTCCCAAAAACAAACAACGAAGTGGAAATTTCGAAATTTCGAATCTGTTAAAAGCGATATGCCGGACTGACGTTAATCTGTTGACGTTGGTCGTGTCGTTTCGGAACTATGTTTTTATCCATCGCTTTTACTTGGTTTCGCACGAACGTAGAAAATTGAATGATTTGATAGAATTTTGAGAAAATAGCTCCACTATCGACTCAATTCTTATTATCAGACAAATAGCAGAAAAATCGTTGCCGTTCATGTGTTTTGTCGACATGACAAAAGCTTTCGGTCGGGCTCGTCTAGCGGACATAGCAGAGCTTAAGAGAGGAAGAGAAGCAAACCCACAACTTATAAAACTAATTCACGACATTAACAGTCGCTCCAGAACGATGATAAAGGTGGGGAATGAATTAACCAATAAAATATGAATACGCACCGGAGTACGACAAGGCAGCTCAGTTAGGCCATTTATTTAAGATGATCACGGATAAAATAATCAGAAAGCTACCTAAAACAGCGGGCTACAAAATGAGAAATACTTCAATACTGTCTACTACGCCGACAACACGGTACTAATCTGAAGAGAACTTACAAAGATTGCTTCATTCCTTTAATCAATCAGCAAAACAACTAAATATGATCATTGACACTGATAAAATCAAATGTCTAGTAACATCCAAAGTAACGATAAGATTCAAACTGGAGGTTGACCAAAGTACGATCGAACAAACGAATCTTGAAAAAGGGTGATACTCATAGTTACAATATTGGCAATTACAGACCTGTGGCTATAATGTCTTCTTTAGCGAAGGCTCTTGAAATCTTAATTTATAAACGTCTTTCTTATGGTATTAAATCATATCTCTCTGAATCTCAGCATGGTTTCTTGGCAAATAGATCCACTGTAACTAACCTGGCTCAGATTTCTCACACAATAGCTGACACCATGGATGGGGGTGGTCAATTGGATCTCATTTATTTTTTTCAGTATCAGCAGGAATTTCCTAAGATTAATTCGATCATATCTTGCAAACAGACTCAATTACGTTTATTTTAATGGGTTTAAATCTCGAACTCTTTACTCCACCTCTGGAGTACCTCAAGGATCGAACCTTGGCCCGCTCCTGTTTAATATATATATCGA
Organism: Trypoxylus dichotomus; assembly: GCA_023509865.1. Classification (NCBI taxonomy): domain Eukaryota; kingdom Metazoa; phylum Arthropoda; class Insecta; order Coleoptera; family Scarabaeidae; genus Trypoxylus; species Trypoxylus dichotomus. Next base: position 58,505,898 of record CM042078.1, read on the forward strand.
CGATCATTTAAAGTCCATTAACTGCCCTTTATTAGCCTCTCCTCCTTTAATGACGTTGACCTTATGCAGCGTGATTTGGATATGATTTATACCTTTAGTCTGCATAATAAATTAAAATTAAACATAGATAAGTGTTTCTTCATGTCTTTTACAAAAAGTGTGTGTAGAATCGATTCCCTGTATTGTATTAGCGGTATTAATATAGCTCGTCAATCTTCTTTTAAAGGTTTAGGTGTGATATATGATGAAAAGTTTACCTTCTCTAACCATCTCTCAGATGTCGCGACAGCCGCTTCTAAATTGTTAGGATTTATTTTTCGCACTTGTAAGGATTTTACTAGCCTTGATCCAATAAAGACTCTTTTCTTTGCTTACGTGGTTTCCAAGCTGGAATATGCATCCGTGACTTGGTATCCTTTCTACAACATCCAAATCAATCTTCTTGAGCGGATTCAGCGCAAATGTTTGAAATATCTATCATGTAAGAACGACGGGCGATATCCTATGCGAGGTATACCCTACGACGAACTAACTCAGAGGCAAGACTTTGTAACGCTTGTGGAAAAAAGAAACCGTATCAGTGCTTCATTTATGCAAAACAGTCGCACCGAAAGAATTGATTCTGCTGGTTTACTGTCTGGAGGTGGTCTCATTGTACCACGCCTGGAACCGAGGTCATATCATCTGCTACGGATCCCTACAGCTAGGACGAACGTGCTGTGAGGAGCGCCGTTGGTACACTCGGCAAGAAGCTTTAATAACTATAATTTAGATTTGCCTTAATTTGTCATATTCTCATTTTTTTCTTGGTGTGCTTTTAATGCATTGCATGTATTACCTTTTATTTAATATTGTGTCCATTTTTGTATGTTCATCTGTTGGGCATTTATTAAATTATTATTATTATTGTTCTTAATAGTTTCGTGGTATGTGCAATATGTACTGCAAAAAGAAGGGCGACTTGAATTGCAACGTGGAAAGAGAATTGCTATAATTCCAAACCACAATGGAGTGTGGACTTTGTACAGCCAACTACATAGACCCAGCCCGAAGTAATGTGATAAACGGTTCCGGACTGGTGCCTAGGAGAAGCGGGGGTGTTTTAGCTGGTAGTCCTCCTTCAGAGGGAGTCCAGCATAACTAGTATACACGGATATGCTAGTATGCGTCAATGCATTTCACTTCCGCAAAAAAAAAGAAAAAAAATCATTATTATTATTATTACACTATATTAATCCATATCATTAAAAAAAATAGACCACAAAAAGAAAACAAATATAAATTCCGCTATAGCCTAATTCACATCAAAACTCTTAGGTGGTTCTTCACGCAAAAGGGTGCGATCCACTTAACGCTTACATACAATCCGCCACCGAATCCAGCGCAGAAGAGAAAGATAGAAGAAAAGATCGGTCGGACGTTAGGAAGAACCCCAGATATCTATAGCTACCGGGCGCACGTTAATCCGACCTGATTCCCGCCGATGGCCTGATAGATTTATGGAGCCCTTAATCAAGAACGTACCCTTTCCGTAGTCCCGAGCAGCCGTCGCTCTGCGTGTCCATTCACCGAATTTATACCCGATAGGTACGTACATACATGCGAGAGACGATCCGCGTAATTTTGATTTAATGAGAACGAGACCGGCACCGCTAAAACTCTCAAAAACGATCGTAGTTTCGGTTAGCGCGGGCTAGAAATAAATTATGGACGGAACGCGGTAATATATATACGAATGGCGGATGAAGGAGACTGAAGAAGATCGTCCAGGCGGAAAGAAATCTTGAAAAAATGAGTAGTACCTGTAAGTGATCGGGCTTATTTAGGGGAAAAGGTTTCGCACGATTTATAGTTGAGGAGGGAAACGTATTACCCTTGACCAAATCAATCGCAGAGTAATGATTTGCTGGTTGCAAATACTCAGTTGAGAATCTTTGGTATCTTATGACGATTGCCCTAGATAAGATGGCTCTGCAGTGTTAATTAGGTCAACACTCAATTCCGTAAGGAAATTCTAGAACGAACTAGGTAGAGAAATACGTCAGCTAAGTCCGCAAAGTTCAGCAAAGTATTTATGGGAATGTCTTCATTCCGGATGATTTAAAATAAATGGAGAAACTTTAAACAAAATAGTAAAAGAATTCCAAAGATGTACCAAAATGTAATAAAACAAAGAGATAATAACTTTTATTTTTTGTCCATTTTTAGCCGGGCATTTATAGTTTATTCGAAAAAGAAAGAGACGAAACTCTGAACAAACTCACGGCCCAAATTACAACCTATAAATTGGCGAAATGAATTTTACACGGTACTCTTAAATTTGAAGATCCGTCTGAAATATAAAATCTGTACGAAATAAAATTGTATATGCTATATGATAATTATTTAAAATTAGAACTGACCAAGTCAATAGCATTTAATTTTACAAACTATTTGAAGATTTTTGAATTTAAACCGATGTTTTTGAGAAGAATCTCACTATCACTGTCGTCTCCAACAGAAATTATAATTAGTTCTATAATTTCATCAAGAGCTTTCATACTTGCTTGTTTTCTGATGACGTGACTTAAGCACTTCTGCCGAATTGTTGCAGTTACTTTATCGATGGCATTATACAAATGTGGCTTAACTTCGTTCAATTTGAATGTTATATTGTGTGCAAGAACCTTATTTTTTTGTCAGTCATGTTCTTTGATTTTGCATCATTGCATATGAATTGTAGTTACTTTTGGCCATGTTTACAAATATCAAAATTTCTACTCTAACCATATCCACTTTTCCTCACATTGCTGTTGGTGTCTTTTCACCGTATCATAGTCTTGCGACTATGATACGGTGCATTATCCATCACTACGACAGCATTCTCTGATAAATAATGTAATATTTTAGTAAACCATTCCTTAAAAGGTATGGAATTCATTTTTGGTGGTAATCGAATGATCTCTTCCCCCAAAACAGTATCAAAAGTATTTTCGACGAAAGCATCTGTACTGCCAACATGTAATATTATAAGCCGATGTCCCTTAGTGGATGGATTTATTAAAACATTTGTGCCCGTCCATACCTTCTGCATTTTATGCTTCTCATTCAACCAGGTTTCATCTAAATAGAAAATTGGTCTATTATGAGATCTATATAATGTTTATAAATGTTTCTGATATCCCTCTCAGAAATAACACTGTTTCTGCCACGTTTAAGGTATGTGCGACACATAGCAGAATTATACTTAATTATATAAATACACAGGCTGGCGCAGGGGAACGGGAAATTTTGAACGTTAGAGTTGTCAGCACTGTAGAGCCGGCAGTTGTTCGTAACGTCGCACAATTGTTGTGAACGCATTGGCATTTAGTAATCATGGATGGTTGGACTGGTGCGGAACGTGCAGTAGCTGTGAGAGCGTTTTATAAAAATGGTGATAGTGCGACTGCCGCGCAGAGAATATTTCGACAGCATTACCAGCTTGGACGTTATGGACGTCTCCCATCTGCGCATGCGATTACAACGTGGGTGCGTAATTTTGAAGAAACAGGATCTGTCTTGGAAAAGAAAGCTCCAGGTGGCATTCGAACGGTACGTACCCCAGAGAACATTGAGGCTGTTAGAGCTGCAATCGAGAGAAGTCCTCGCCGAAACATGTGGTTTCAGCAGGACGGAGCCACGTCACACACTGCTCGACATTCGATGGCAGCAGTTCGTCAATTGTTTGGAAGACGCATTATTTCACGTAACGGTGACATTGAACGGCCTGCGATATCCTCTGATCTTAGTGTGTGCGACTTCTTCCTGTGGGGATATCTTAAAGGCAAGGTGTACCGTACACGACCTGCAACAATCCATGAACTGAAGGAGAATAGTCAACAAGAAATCACTGCCATTCCCCAAGATTTGCTACACCGCGCATTCCAGAGTTTTCATAACAGGCTGTTAGAGTGTGAACGCCGAATGGGAGGACATCTTTCCGATGTCATCTTTAAAAAGTAAAGAGACATTTTTCGACATTTTGATTGTGAAAACATAAATGGCATGCTGCATACATGCACTTTCGTTAATAAATTACTAGTTTTATGAATTTATTCGTGGAAATGACGTTATTTTAAAATTTCCCGTTCCCCTGCGCCACCCTGTACTAAAAATATTCTTACTAAAATTTCAGTTGTTTCATTAAGCGATATAATGTCGAGCGACTCACATTTGGCAACTTGTTTTGACAGCCTCATCGAAAGTTTCCCTTACAGATCCTCTACCAGCTATCTTCTTTGGCTCTGAAGTTTCCCTGTTTCTTTTTTTATATTCGCTGATAGCATGATATACCGTCAGTTTTGAAATCCATACAATCACAACATCTTATAAGGTGTTGATATGTTGCATATGTAATACTTGGGAAATCTGCTTTGTCATATCACCTTTTCTTTTGTTGGATGTACCTGTTAGATTTCTTTGTAAGCATTCAAAATTGTTTGCTTTCCAGCGTTACTCAAGTGATTTGCATTCTCTCGTCTTCTTGGAGGCGAATACACACATGTGCTTTTAGCAGTGCTGGTGCAAGGTTCTGCATCTATAATTCAAAGCAACAGCTTCAATAATTTGCAATTTCCTTGCATAATCTATTAATTTTCAAATCAAAACTCCGAGAAAAAACTAATCTATATCGCAAAATAAGATGTAGTATTCAAGACAATATACGTAACTATATATAGGGCCAAATATTCCATTTATTACTGAATTACGTAACGTATACATTTATAATTATATCATTACAGTGTAAATTCTCAATTCTTTGTTGACTTTCCCATCCTATCTAGAAAATCAGCGCAGTTCCCTATCCTATCCTTTTTACCCGACTTCGCGATCCTAAATCAAACATTTAAAACATCTTTCGTCCTCAAGAACTTTTATAATTAATGAAACCCTTCCATAAATAGTTAAGTTGGCGTTGTTTTCAGCATACGCTCACGGAACGTACAATGTTCGTCGTATATAACTGCGTTTTACATCAATGGATTCGTACGCCCTTTGTTTGGATTTGCTGAAGAAGCCTGGAGTGGAATCGCAAGAGATTTTCCGCCTTGACGATAATTCCTAATGAGATGTCGACCGGAACAGCAGCGTACCATCGTGTTTACAATTTCGTACTTGGGCGAAGTTATACACGTACAACGCGACGAAGTTAACTTGACGAACGATATTTGGATTTGATATAACTTGGTTTTGGAAAGGAATTGACTTTATTATCATTGTTCTATATTAATTTTTGATACGCTTTAATCAAAAATCGGTAAAGGTATCGCTTTACCGTTGTAAATACATCAGGGGAATTGTCTCTTCGAATATGTTTTAGATAGAAGCAACAATTAACGTATCGATTATAAATCTCGATGAATAAATTGTATTTACCTTACCAGCAGCTACGGGAAAACTTGTATCAATCCCTTACTTGTTGCTTTACATTTACATAGGTGTATCCTTCCTATACCTTGAAGGACGTTTCGAACTATTGAGACCACATCACGTACGTATACTTACATACGAGGTAGGACCGTTAAATTCTAGGTCTGACAGGCTTATACAGGTTCAAGCGTGTTCAAACTCCGTCACGGCATGCATGTGCATAGGCGAGGTCTACGCTATAAATATGACGGTTCAAAGAGTAGTAGTTTCTAGTAACCAGCCAACCAACGTGACAAATTTTTAACAAAAGAAGGGCATGCGCCTTATCACATAAGACAACGTTTAGACGGCGTTTACGGTGATTCGTCTTCTTTGTATTCCACTGTAAATTATTTTCTAATTTAAAAAAAAACCTTAGGGGACGTCGTTTTAAGGACAACAGTTAGTTGCAAGCAGCTGTTATAGAATATTTTGAAGGGTATTGCATTATTAATCAATCGTTGTAATAAATATATAGAAGTTAGGGGAGATTACATTGTAAAATAAAATTTCTTATATTGTTCCAAGTTTCTTCTTTCTATATCTTGTCGAGAATTTATAGCGCCTACCTGGTCCAAGTGTATATTCGTCCCATAAACGAACGCTACAGAATCCAACTCGTCGGTAAGGACGATTTTAGCCTTCGGCAAACCGTATTGAATTTTAAAACTTAATACTTCGGTTATACCGAGGGAAAATTTAAGGTCCGCGGGGAGCCGTAGACTATTACCGTTGCGAAATACGACGTTCATGTAGTCTCGCCGAGCTCGTAAGAGATATTTCGTAATCCGAATATGCTCCGGTGTATTATTTTATGTTACGTACTAGCTTATGCTGCATGTTGCATAGCGGCTACGCTTTTGGGAAGGAGGTATATTGCATCGCGGAAGGTGCAATACACCCGGAGAAATCAGTTCGCTGAATTTATTGGCGTATGCAGTGCACGCAAGTTAGCTTGCATACAGCACCATCTACGTATACGTGTATGTGTATGTAAAACTACATGAACATCCCGCTGGCAAAAGGTAATCTTTACATAACAATATCAAATTCTGAAACATGAATAATGATTTGGGGTTACAAACAAAGGAACATCGACAACCTGAAGATTTAGATTTCGGTGAAACTATAGTTACCGAAAGATTAGCTTGGTAGGAGGACAACGCAATTTGTTTTAAGAGCTGAGTTGCTGAAACGATCTTTAGATCATTGCATAAATACGAGGGATGTCTTTTATATTTTGCGTACTGGAACATTGAGGGCGCCACTAATCAAATGTGAGTACTAAAACTTAACCTCCATCTTTAGTTAACCCAAAATCCAAAGCTTCAATGTGATGAGTAACCTTGAATCCGAGATCTACTCATACGACCCAGAAAAAGAAAAGAAAAGAAAAGCTGGCAAACGTCATCCGTTCTCGAAGTGTCTCCAAAAAGATGTTGGTTTGCGCGCATGCATTTTCGTAGAGAATACTTCGAAAAATAATAAAGTCTTTATAAACTATTTACTGTTTTATTCCAGCTTTATATGCAAAACTTAAAAGACAGCCCCCGTATTTCCAGATGGTACCAACACGTTCTCTAGCGCATGCGTAGTACTGCTTATACTTCCCATTCAAGGGAAACTCCCATTTCAAAACTAATCCCTTTCAAAAACGCAACATCAATATCCCTTACCCATCTACCTAGGCTCATGTGTATATATTTCCTCGGGGCGATTTATTTTAGAGCGGCGTACTCAATACAAAGACTAACAATCCCGACCGTGCAACATTAAAGAAGGCGGCCGCTAAAACAAACATATAACCTCGCATTGGTAACTCGAAAAAATAAATTTTCACGTACGAAAAAACTCGACACCGCAAAATATATTCAACGTTTATGTCCGCTTCCGCTATCGCTCACTCAAAACGGGAATCCCCCTCCTCCACCGCGACGTTCCCCTAGGCCTACCTTCGGCGCGTTTTATCTTATTTATGTTCGCAGGTTATACGCGGTAAAAGAGACTAGGCGAAGACGTAAAAAAAAAAGGAACGGTCTCTCGCCTTTTTAAAGGAGGAAGTGAACGGAATTTTTCCACCTTTAGTTATCATAAATAGAAACCGAGGAGAATATATCAGCGTTATTTTCGGTTGCCGTCTTCACCGTCGCGATTTCTACCGTTTACCTTAACGGGCGAAAAAAAAGCAAATAAAACTTCCATCCCGTGGTTATAGTCCTTGTTTCCACACATCTCGATCGACGTGTCTAACCGATACGGTAAAAGAGAAAGGGAGAAGAAGAGAAAATCAACGGGAAACGACGTATTATTTTGTATGCTTTTGTGCGGTTCGGTCGGGTCTGAAACCCAGTATCCGGAATATTGTTTTACATCGGAAAGTATCGTAAAAATTCGTCCGGAATATTTTGCGAAGTTCGGTTGCCCGAGCGAGCGTTTAAACTAGCCAGTTTCGGAATGACGATAACCGCAGAAATTTGCCAAATATTCCGACTGTAACTGCTGGCTATTGTTTAGAGTCCTCGGGCGAATATATAAAACGGCTTCGCTACTCGGTACCGACGTTATGATTTCCTTTTCCTTCTACAATAGATTTTGCTGGGTAAAACTTACTTAACATTAAGCCTTTTTCTAATTTAAATTGTAAAGTTTCAAATTTTAAATGTTTTAAAATTCACACTAAATTAATCTGATCCAAATATTGGGCATTATGTAACTGGTTCGTTTCATTAATTCCCATCACAAATGAAACTTTCGACTTTGTTGCCGTGGGTGCCATTAAGGGTTCAAGTTCTGTATGCTTAGGTAAATCAAATTCGTAGAATCGATTTCCCTTACCCCCATTTACGTACGTCATTTTTTTATCCGAGATACCTCAAAGAGAAAGCAGATAACGTATCGAAAAACTACAGGTCTATCTCGTTACACTCATCATTAAACAAAATTTTGGAAAAAAGATTCCAAGCAAGATTGTCAGATTATTTATTAAAGAAAAATATAAATACACCAACAACGATATTTATTATTATATTTCTATTTTTCCAAACTTCTTTCATCCCCCGATCTCACACGGCTTTCCATTTTGTGGTGTGTAATTTAGTGCCTTCTTTGGCCATCTATCTCCACTCATTCTTTGTACATGTCCATATCATATAAGCTGTCTTGTTTCGATTCCATCCGCGCTTCGTTTCTTACATGCTCCAATTTTGATACTCAACAGACTTTTCCCTGGAAGTCCATTCCAATGGTGTTTACATGCTTTTTATCGCTATTTGTCATCTGCCAGCTCCCTGCACCGTAAGTTAGAATGGACTCCACCACTTAATCCTTTAGACTACACCAAGGAATTTAAAGCCTGGGTTACTTTTTCCTCTGTTGTATTTTATTTCGTATGTCTATCTTCGATGTACTTCACTAAATATGTTTCTTAGGTGCTTGTACTGGTTTGTTCTTCTTATCTCTCCAATTTGTAAATACTTGTCGTCATTCTCGTTTTTACACCCCACTTCCGTATATTCTTTGTCATGTTTGTGAGTTTTCTAAACATCTAGTCCACATCCTCTTCATCACAACCTACAATTACCTGAACGTCTGCGAAATAGACTTGTGAGACAGTTATCTTCAATCCTAATTCCCATTCTTTCTATTTTCTTTTCTCCAATTACTTAGAGCTTACTGAATTTAAATTTCAAATAATGTAGGTGAAAAGCTGCGTCCTCGTTTCAATCCCCTACTTATGAGAAATGGTTTTAATCTGCTTACGCCTATTTTAATTATACTTTGTCCATCTTACCGGTAAATATTTTTAATAATTTCAGGCTCCCGAAATAGTCTAACGAGTGTTAAGTCGCTTTCTATCGATGATATTTCATAATCCTTGAGTGGTATTCCTAGTTTGCTTGCGTATGATGTAGGTGGCGCTTTCTTTTCATCGAATTGCACACTGAAATTAACAGCAAGCCATCCAATGTATCTTATCAAAAATTTATCTCAAGATCTTCCAACTTTATTCTATCGCTGTTTGAATTCCATCAACAAATATTTTTGAAATTTTACAGTACTATAATTATGATTTGATACAGTTAAAATAGGTAGCTTCTTCAAAGTAAAGCGCTGTACTTACTACACGTAGAGAACATCTACGAGGGGAGATCCAGAACTTCGTGGAATGGAGGGGATGGAGTGGGGATAGGGACGCTCGCTAGATGTTATTTGGATTGGTGACTCATCATTAGTATATAAGTTAAGTTGCAGCCCTATAGCGTCAGTCGTTTACGAATAATTGCCTGCTAAACAAATCAATCCGGAAGAAGGAAATTGAACACCGTGCTGTGATAAAGTTCCTTACAAAGCAAGGAAAGAACTCTCAAACCATATTGAATGAAATGGAAACCGTTTATGGGGAACAGTGCCCTAGTAAATCAATGATTTATAAGTGGCATGGTCTTTTTAAACATGGTCGGGAGTCGATTGAAGACGACCCCCGCTTAGGACGGCCAGTTGAGGCCACCACATCAGACATCGTCGAAAAAGTGCAAAAATTTCTACTGCAAGATCCCCATTTGAACAAAAAGCAATTATCTGCATTAGTTGAAGTATCAGATACCATCATTCTGCGTATCCTACATGACCACCTGGATATGATAAAAGTCAGTGCAAGATGGGTACCGAGAATGCTCGCTCCGCTGCAGAAACAGCAGCGCGTCCGTGCGTTCAAACAATTTTTGGAGCTGTGTGGAGACAAACCTGCACAGATTTTGGAGCGGATTGTTACCGGAGATGAAACATGGGTTCATCGCTTTGAGCCTGACTCCAAACAGGAGTCCATGCAATGGCATAGAAAGGGGACACCACCGCCAAAGAAATTCAAAGTGTCAGAATCGGCTGGAACGTTGATGGCTACTGTTTTTTGGGATATTGAAAAGGAAAGATAGATTTATTGTTTTATTTTATTTAAAACCCTTTCATTCCATGAACTTCTGGACCTCCCCTCGTATGATATATGAAAGTAACGCATATCTCGAGTTTAATAATATAATATATACAGCTTATGTTTTATTTCTGTGCTGTTTTAATATGAAAGAAATGATTACTTCAATTGCAAACGATGTAATGAGGTTTCTAGAAAATTAACAATTGTATTCTTTGCATTTCCTTTTATACATATTAAACCGTAAGAACATTATCAATATTTGGATACAAATAGAAAAATAATGGCGATTCTACGGATTTGCAGTTGCTTTTTTATTATTGCAATGACTTCAAAAAAAAAAGAAATAAGTTCAAAGATGATTTTTTTTAACTCTTATAAACTTCAGGATTAAAAAAATAAATAATATATCACCAAGTAATCTACAGAAATTTTGATGGTCTTCTAGTGAAATTAAGAAATATCCAAAAATCCAGGAAAGGGGGTACTAGTGTTTATAGAATAGTTCGACATATGAATACATTTAAGAACTTGATCCGTCCGACTTTTACTTGATGTAAATCCATGATCTTTGAAATAATACACTTAAATTGTAAATCATAAGGCATGTGTTTTATTCCTTTGAGGAAATAAAAATAAATTCATATTTCGTCAGATTAAAACGAATCTGTAATGATTCTGTGTGTACACATTCTTTACACAATTATTCCCATATTACATCGCTACTTGTTGAACCATCATTTCGTTCAAATAAGACTCCTTCACAACGCCTCTGCTACACCAACGACTAGCTCCCATATCATGGTGAACATTTTTACCAACATTCCACAGATGCCAATAATCCAATTCCCGATTGCTTCGAGGTTTGAAATCCGCCTGAAATTTGTATACGCCCTAAGCAACTACTCGTGGGAATCTAGATAATCAATCACGATCCCTATCTAGGCCATTCTCTCGAATGCTCAAAATTCCCTTTTACTAATACAAGCACCACTGCCCGATATATATATATTTTAAAGTGGTGCACCCCTCCTCCATGTTTTCTCAAAACTATTTTACATTAGCTGCGGGACGCGGCTAATGGAAGCGTAAGCTCCGTCATCCTGGTCGCTTCCCTTTCACCGCCCCTCCCCTTCCCGTCTATCGGGCAGCCGTCGCAGTAATCTCTTCAACTCGCTCAACCCCGAATATTAAATATTCATGTCCTCTACGCAGGGAGGAGGCCGGGTGTCGGAGGGATGATCGGCGACATCACCGCTTCTCGGAATTACAGGAATTTCACTATCGCCTGTTTCCCCTTCACCCCACCCTTCCCTCTTATCTGCCACAGCCTGCTCTCCTAAGCGGAGACGCGCCGACATTATGAACTTTAGGATTTCCGTAATTGTTTTGCGGCCAGCGTGAATAGATGATTCACTTTCTAATTTGCAGTCTTCTCCCTGCTTTATCCTGTCGGTTTTTCGCCTATTATACGTTGAAGAGTGTCGCGCTCTTACTACTCATATCTGGGAACTTATCTGCATATTGTAGTCGCTTGATCTGTCCGGCTTGGCTCTCATCAGTTATCATATTTTAACTTTATTTGATGTTGGGATATCGTTGAGTGGAATATCTCAAAAGGAAAACTTGATACTGGCTAGACAAAGAACACGAAAAAGAATGGACGATCAAAAACACTAATAGGGAAGACAGGGGCAAACCTAATTAGATGAAATAGAAAATTATCACCGGATTGTTAACTGGAGACTGTCTTCTGGGAGAGTATCTATATAACATAAGTCAAGTAAACGAACCTATGTGTAGAAGATGCAAATTGCAGCAGGAAACGAACATGCATATAATTTGTACATCTGCACATGAGAGGACCTTAAGGGTATTCAAATTTCTCATGAGAAAGCTGCTGGCCTTCGTAGAGGATACCAGATTGCTTGAACGAAAATAAGAGTTATATTGAGGAAAGTACAAAGACCTTTAGGCTCAAGCCTGAATTACAAATCCAACCCCCAAGAATATGATTATTAATCGTTGAGAAGTAGGGTTGCAGAAAACTTACGTTGAATGACTGAATTCCAAAATCATAGGAGAAAATAACATTGCAGTGGCACTATTATATCTTAAAAGTAGTCAATATCTACTGTGTGCAGTGACTTTATTTTTGCTTGATCTTGTATGCCAACCGTTCATAATTTAGCATTTTCTTTCCTTGCTGACAAATATTTCTGCCAATTCTGGGATACATACAATTCCAAATAGAAATTGCCATCTCGACCAACATTCTAAAATCTTGCAAACACAGGAGCACGACAAATTTAGATGATTTCGATAATGAGAAACTCTGGCTATGAATTCACAGGTATAGCAGTAAACTCCACTCACACAAATTCATTAATTACGCGGAACGCAGCGTTTCGAGAGCACGTGGGCTGCCATTGTCAACCGTGTTACCGACTGCAGTCGGTAACACGGTTGACAATGGAGCCCACGTGCTCGAAACGCTGCGTTCCGCATAATTAATGAATTTGTGTGAGTGAGTTTACTGCTATACCTGTGAATTGTACATCCACACAGTCCTTGCAATCGTCGTCTGGCTATGAATGCACGAGATTACAGACTTCGAAAGACTTCATCATTGAACATCAAATTCAATGCTACCTCACGACAAACTATGTTGCCCCTTCTCCTGCTTAGCCTTCCTTATATAGGTTACCAGCCTGCTTAGTGAAGATGAAACTAAACGAACACCCAAATTATTCACCGCGTCACTTACCACCCCATCAGGAGGTCATGCGGTACGAACATGAGCTGTTAATAAAGTTAAGGCAGAATTGGACAACAAAACAACAAAATAAGCAACGTACTGAATTCTTATTTATTTAAATTTGTTCATCCACCAGCAATAGCCAATTACAGGACAATTTAGCAAAATAGTAAATACAGTCTCTTACAACGAAATAAAAGAAAAGAAACAAAAAATGAAACAAATACAAATGAAACCCTAATCCAATCTAAGCCTTTTAACGGTATATTCATTGCCTACATTTGTCCACTATAAAGAATTGCTAGTAAATAAATAAGAAGATGAAAAGGTAAATGTACATTGGAGACTTTATCATAACATTTATCTTAGTTCTCGATATATTAATTGTAGCACAATATCTAGTAATAACTTAATCTCCTTAGTATTGCCATCGTTAATTCTTTAAATAACAGTAGGCTTTAATGCCCGAAATTTGTACTGGCGGCTAGGAAGATTTGAAGCCACGACCTCTGCGTTACCCGCGCAGAAGTAGTGGGTTCAAATCCTACCGTGACTGATAAATTCTTTCAGGAATTTAGAAACGTCGATTAAATGCAAGGAAATCGTAATTTTATCATTACTAATACTAAAAATAATTTCATATTAATATTAATATAATTGCTAAGAACTTGCCTTTAATAGCATTGTGTCTGATGAGATATCACGATATTAACCACAAGACATTGTGACTCCCAGGTACAAAATGCGATTTAAACTCGCATTCAGTCTCGTGTTGCAGTTGGTAGTGCAATACGCCGGTAATATAGAGGTCGTGGGTTCAAATCCTACCGTGACTGATATTTTTCCAGCAATTTAAAAACGTTAATGAGCAAGAAAATCGTAATTTTATCAATTTCACTATAAATGTGGCATTATATCACGGTTATAAGATAACGTTACAAAATTATGCAGATTTAGTATACTAATATAATTACTATTTCTTCCAGGGTATATACCAGTCGTCTTAAATGAAAAACTTCTATATTCGTTCAACAGAATAAGAAAACTATACAAGTGAAACCTATTCCATTATCCTACGTGCTATAACATAATAAACAGATGTATTATCCATTTCTTCGGAAACATTACTAGACTCAGCTTCTTACGTTAGAAAGAAGAAACCTAAACCATTCAAATAATTTGCACCCCCAACACCTAACAAAATCGGAACGCCACGTATCTCATCGACTACATTACCGTTAGAAAACGTTGGCGAACTTTGATATACAAGCTCGTAGATATCGACAACTACATCCTCGCAATGTCGTACACGTTGAATATACGTTTTCCTCAATTTCACGACGTGAGTTACGTACGTAAACGCGTACAGGAAATTAGCGTTTCGATAAAAGGAGCAAGGCACCTGCGGCAATATTTCATCCCTACCGGCGGACATAAAATTGAAAGATGGGAAGCACCTACAGCGGGAATTGCACCTATCAGAACGAATATCAACGAAGTTGGTATAGATTTAGGTACGTGGAAAGGAAAAAGACGATGATGTACAGCTGTTAGATACTTTTATAAGTTCATGGGGATCTTCCAATTGTTTTCACTTTAGAGGTTTTTGCGCAGTTACAACCTAAATGGTATCTTGATACAGATACTACTCTTAATACATTAATTGTGTCTTCGATCGTTTGCAGCATCGGTACTGCGTTCGTTTTTCCGAAAGTTCTTCTACATCCCTTAAGCTTTACGTTAGACATAATGTGTGTTGAAAAGAAATAAACTTGTCAGCTTTTAAAAGATGCAGATGCAAGTTAAGTTGCCTTTTGATAAGAAAAGAACAACAAAACGAAAAAATGATGGTTAGAGCAAAATTAAATTAGTCAATTAGCCGTTTAGCAGTATTATCAAGTTGCCTACGTCCAGTTTTGCAACTTATATAGATCTTAGGACCTCGCAATCTATAAAGCCACTTATCCCTTGCAAGAGCAACCGAGCAGATGATTAATTTTTCAATGAGTACAGGATCTAATTGCTATTATAAGCTATTATAAGCTTCTAAAGTTATTTATTTTCAAATCAAAAAGAGATCGATCGATCATGTAGTAAAGAAAGCAATGATCTCGATGGTAAATATACATCTAGCTACTCCAGCAGTTTATCAACAGCAGTTTAATCCCTGACACCAAAATTCATAAGAACAAAAATTCTATGAGGTCTATTGCATCAATGGTAAGATTGCCAATACCTAATAAAGAATCCTCAACCACTGATGGAAGAAACCGAGGCTTCTTGCATCAAGGTTTTATCGAAAAAGCCAAGGGTGTCAAAATGGAGGAAAGGAAACTAAATACTAGGACAACAACGCCTAACATCATAACACTGCTAAATGCAGCTACTCATGTATTGTGGTACTGGCGGAATCACTCACGGGAAAGACACATATTCCAATTCCCCCTCGACTACTATCACCGTAAACTAACAGCCTAACTGAGCATTCTTGCCGCTATCCAGCGCAACAAGAGTAACTCGTTTACGTGTTCAAGTATAGCGAAACAAATGAATACAGTTTCCCAGACATTTCCCTTGCAGCTCATGGACTGCTAAACCGGAGAGGGCGCGTACCAATAATGCATAGAGTAACTACACATTGTATTAGAGGCTTTTCTCTCCTCAAATTAGATTTCCCCTGAATGATTCCACCAATACCATGAGTAGCTGTATTTAGCAGTATTATTATATTATGAATAGTTTCCTATGCATTTTTCGATAAGTTTTTACTAGTTTACATCATCCATCACAAGAACGAAAAACAATAAACACCATGATAAAATTACAATTTCATTGCAATTACCCAACGTAATTAAATGACTGGGAAAATATCAGTCTCGAACTCAACATCTTTACGTCTCCGGCGTAACGTGCTAACATCTGCGCTGCAAGACTATTGAGTTCAATTCGCTTTAAATCCCCCTAGATGTCACGCTGCCAGTAGATATATCGTAATATCTGACGGACACTATATTATTAATGCAGCAAGTGTAAAACAGTTAAACTAATAATAATTTTATCATTACTAATGCCAGCGGTGGTTTAGTATTAATATTAGTATTAATATGGATATTAGTTTAAATAAACACATAGTTGCAGAAAATTAAGGTGATATGAGAATACCTAGAGGCTGAACTTCAACATCTCAAGAACACAATCATCAACAGACAGCTTAAATAACAGGGAGAACCAACAGCCATTATTGGAACCACCTGGTTACCATATATCAAAGGATACAAGAACTAATTAGGAATAAAACTACGCAAACATAATACCAAAGTAATCTTCAATGCTCCTCAAAAACTTTCCACCAAATTAACTTCACCATAAGATCATCCACCACCACTCCCAAACCCAGGAGTTTACGAGATGTCTTGCAAATGCGGAGAGGTGTACATTGGACAAAGAGACAGAAGCGCAACATCAGGTTAAAAGAAGATATACGAGATGCAAAATGCGACTACACAGACACATCAGGAGTAGCAAAACACTCAATAAACCCGAAACCCATAATCAACTTTGGCAAACACAAGAAATTTACAACGTCAGCTATTACAAATTTTGTACACAGTAGAGAAGCCGAGAACTGAAGAGCAGACAGCAGCAATGGTCGTGAAAGCATGAAGACTTCTCCTTTTATATTCTTATTACGGTACAGAAAATATTGAAGATCATCACAAAATCGACACACTATAGACGTACACTCATAAACTACCCGAGTTACATAATAGCCTAATGCAATTACCCCGTTGCTCTAATTAATTGTATTATTTCAAAACGTCGGACTCTAACGAGTGGACGAATTGAATTATGGAACGCACGCTACACCACGTCGCTGCAGACCGTTATTTTCCTCTTTAATGATATTAATTTCGAATTACGCTAACATTCGAGGATTGGCAGCTTTTTCGGGATTAGTTCGGAACCAAAACGTATAACAATACGAATGTATATAGAATTTGGATGGAACAAGGGGGCGTAAAAGGTACGCCGTGGAATATTAGAAAGTTCAGCCAACCAGACTACATATTATCGGTGCGAATAATCGGGAATTATATAGATTTAGCGCAAAATATCGCGTGCGTTCCGAATTCCTGGACGTGCAGGTGTAGCTTAAATAAATACTGTAATATCGTAATGCGCGTTTTGGATGGGTAATCGCAGAAAATCCTTTCCAATATCAATAGCATAATAAACAAGTCGCAAAATATTAATGTATATATATGTATATGTATATATAATAATAATAATATCGAATATTTGTTCAAAATATCCCCAGTTACAGGACGTAAGTGTAATACATATACGAGGTATATCTCAGAATTCATGAGAATGAAGTGCATACCCTCAATGTGATAACACTGCAGTGGACTGGTCAACTATATGTGAATGTATGGGGTAAGTTAGCAACCAGAACTGGAACAGGCCACTCAATCTTGTCTTAATGTGCGTGAGATGTTTACATTCCAATATCGCGTTACATGGCATAATACAAGATTGGATCATTATTTGAATGAGTTCAGGAGACTTGGCGAATTACTTAAACTAGAGGAAGATAATGCATACCATCATTATCAAGGACAAATGGAGGCTAATATCAAGGTTAATCCCAAGGCTCTTGGTGTTTTGTTGGTAGTTGGAGGACAACTGATCGTGCTGCAGAGTATGTGACATTGCTGTAGCAACATAATTTTAGTTCATTTGAAAACAGTGCAAGATTTTTATTTAATATGCTATCTAATGAAATTTTTTGCCATCGTTATCAGTCTATTTCGATTTCCGAGTTCCACCATGTTACAAAATTTTGCTTATCCTAGATTTGGTTCAAGGCTGACCGAATGATATTTTCAATCATACAGAATACCAATTTAAAACCAAGATTGATACAAGAGAGCTAATTTAAACGGAATTCGTTTCTAAAGATTTGGAAACATAATTTTCCTACAATCTAGTCGTCAAAGTTCTCAGTTGCATATGGATTTTGCATACTTCAGATAACTTCGATATTTCGCAAATTTTTGCTATTAGAGAGAAACACTGAGAAAAGTTAATCATCATGCATCTGGTATTGCTATGGCTGCTATACACCAAGCACGCTTCGAATTAGTGGAGCATACATCTTATTCGCCAGATATGACCCGTACTGATTACAGACTGTTCCCCAAATTAAAAGAAATCATACTAAGTGCATTAGTGTAGACGGAGACTATGCCGTAAAATTAAAAAAATATAATGCCACTGTAGTTTTACTGTTAGAGGGGCAGGGGTACAGCGTACAAATGCACCCTCGTAAATTTCACAAACCGTCGCCTTGCTTTTTCAGCGCCGAATTCCAAATACACGTGTATATTCATCGGTGAAGAAAGAAGTGCAAGATCTATAGACTAACGGGAATAACATATTGACAAGGAGAATATAGGTAACTAATATATACAACATCGGTGAAACTTCGAAAAACATCAAATAACCTATTAATCTCATTTGTTTTCTTGTAGCCACTACTTCTTTCGGAAAAAGTACCCTCACGTTTTCTTCTTCAATAATCAAAATTTCTATTTGTTGAGAAAAAAATCAGAATAACCAATTCAGATATATTCGCTTACAAATATTGAACTAAACCAAAACTTTGAAATATATTCACCTCCCATCATTGCAACATCCCACCTATATGCACGTACGAACCGCACAAACCCGAACCATTTTAATCTTCTCGCTCTATAAGGCTTTCCTCCGATGTTAAGAGGCGACAAATGAGCAAACGGCTTTACCTGAGTGAGCTGCGGCTTGTGCAGACTGCAATCGCACCAAATGTCGGATAATGCCGTGACGTGTGCAGGCACCTGCGGTTAGCGTCGACGTTATTGTCAACATGCGAGACGTGTCACAAGTGTTGATCTCGTCGTTGCCATCTTCACGGGGACGGGGAGGTTAGCGGTGCGGCCCCTTTTCGATGCGGAAATTCGGATTTAGCAAAGTTTAATTCGTTCGGTTCAAACGAATCACGGACGAAGGTTACTAATTAGCTCCGAGATTCGAGTATTCGCTTTAATTAACTTTTTCGCTGTCGATTCGGTTTGCTATTTAAAGTTGGTTTTACGTTAAATATAGAATTTAATAAGCTTTCTTGTACTTTTTTATACGGTGGAAACGGAAAGAAATAAATTGGATCTTTGATTTTTATTAGCGAAATTTCCTGAAAGGTTCGTATCAAAAAGAAGGTTGCATTTGTAAAATTGCCATAATTTTTTTATTAAATCAAAGTACAAGCTGAGGAGATCGAAGGGAAAACCCGAATGCAGGTTGATTTTCTTCTTATTATTATATTCTTATTCGACGATAGTTTAAATGTGTTACGACATAATACAAAGTTCAATAAGACATGGTTTTCTGTAGTAAAATTAATTTAAAATGTATACATTTGGGGATTATGTATGATATAAAATATCTTGTAAATGACCACCAGGGCTTTGCTGGCACATGTGTACTCCTTTGCCAAAGTTTGCAATAACACTATTGTATACATGTGAAGGTATTTCATTGATAAAGCGTTTAATTTCAACCTCCAATGCTTCGATGGTCGCAGGCTTGTTGGCATAAACCTCAGTGTCTTCAGATAATCCCACAGCCAGAAGTCCAAAAGTGTCAAATCGCAAGAGCATGTCGGCCAATTCTGGTGGCCAAACCGGGAACGAGCAAACTCTTGCAAGACAGAGACAATGTTTCACCGACGGTATGTTATGTGGCGGCCTCCTGCTGAAACCACATATCCTCTAGAGCAGCATTCTCCAATTGAGGCACAAGAAACTACATTGTCCTAGCACGATTAGGTTCACCATTCACCGTTACTGCACTACCTTCCTCGTCTTTAAAGAAAAACGATCGAATTATTCCTCAATATGCACACCAGACAGTGAGACGTTTTAGATGCATTGCTTTCTCATGAATCATTCGTGGATTTTCTGAGCCCGAAATGCGGTAGTCTCGCCGATTAACGAAGCTATCGAAGTGAAGATCGGCCTCATCAATGAAAATGATTTTCTCCGCAAAATCGGCATTCACTTCTGTTCGAATTTAATTGATGTTTCTTGTCTGCTGACGGAAGTTCTTGAGTCAAGTGGAATTTTTAGGCATGATGATGCAAATCTGTCTACTTGGAATACACTGAAGAGTGGCTATTATAATGTCTAATTCTTGTGCACGATGACGAATCGACGTCTCTGGACTTTCGACTCTCACGAATATCCACTTCTATATTTGAAAATTCTTCCTTCAGTTATCTTCTCTGTTATAGACATGACAAATACTCCTTTATCCAACGTCTCCAAAATTGTTGGGGTAGCAATCGAAACCTCGGAAATATACTTAACTAGACGTTCCTAAGGTATGGTAGTCTAGTATGGTGATTAACGGCCCTTGGATTAGGAAATATGACGGTGTTAATGATCAAAGATCGTTAGGATCACAGGACAGTGGATGGAGTGGTCGTGAATTTATAATGCTCTTATTTATATAAGAACCTTCAAAACGTCCCCATAAATCAATGTCAAATAACCTAGTATCTTTTTTAAACGATGTTTTACACCTTTCACATCAGACTCTTATAAGCATACAAAAAATGGTGCATTTGGTAGTATGAAATGACGTAACACCACGTCCTTGTAATGTTAACATTTGAATTTAAAACGAAATTGAGAAGTTATGCGTCTTTAGTGGTAATGTAAACGCTCAGTTGTAAAAAAAAAGGAGTACTAACATCTACAAAGGTACTGAGAACTCGATTTTACAAGAGGATAACGTTCCAAAACGCGGAAGCAGGCTGTGTACGGGCTACTAGTTGGAAAATCACCTTACGACATTGGATTGGCCCTCGCAGTACCCGGATGCTATACAGATCTAGAATATGTGGGCTATCATGAACCACAAACTCGGAAATGAGAGTGTATATAAGAGAAGATCTATCTCGTAGCATAAAAAAGGTTGGCGTTCAGTACCTACGTCTTAGACTGAAAATGTGGTAGAAACCATGGGAAAACGTTGTCAAGCTATTCTGGATAGTAATGGAGATTGGACCCATTTTTAATTGAAGTCGTACCATCAATCCGAGTGACAATGTGCCATATTTTGAAGTTTTTATGCAATATCTCCTCCATCAGAATTGGACTGAATTTTTAATACAATACACACTTATATCGTTATTATCAATTTATAAATCTTAAAGAATATTTACCATAATTCGATGACACTGAGTGACCCCTATAAGCGCCCAGTTGACCGTATTAACTTTGAAGATGTTCATTTTAAATATATAAATACATATTTTTTCTTCATTAAAATTTGTTCGAACTTGGGCCCCGTGTTTCTTATTATACCTACTGTAAAAGGTAACGGGCTAGCGAAAATTTTACATAACTGATGAATGAATTGGCTTTAGACCAATATTTTCACAGTGCGACATATCAAGTTATTTCAAGCATTTATGTTGGCGGTTGTAATTTATCCTAACAACATTAATATAGCACTTAATTTGATTAAAGAGGCGCCATAAGAAAAACCCTTCCTCTCGAAATTAATGACCATCTTGCGCTCCCCTATACCGCGCCGTATAAACGTCAGCGCTGATGTTGCGCCTATTTATAATTCGCGAAGGTTGCAACAGCAGCGCACCAGACGAGACCGTAGCGTAGCGGACCAGACGGCCGAGACTAATAAGTCAAACCGAACGCGTCCGCCAGATGTAGCGAAAAACGGCTGCAATCGTTTTTATATAAGGAGGACCATTTTTTACGCGTCCGTCTTTAGGGAACAAATAAATTTCGACGGGGCGAGAAAGGGAACGGACGAGAGAGAGAGAGAGAGAGAGCAAAAAAGTATAGGAGAAGCGCGTCATTGTTCGACGACATATAACACTCTTGGACGTTACCCAAATCTATTGTGCGATCGGTCAAACAAACAGAGGCCCCTTGTACGATGACGTTAAGGATCGATAACGTAAGAATCGTCTTTCGTACACAAAAGGGGGACGGATTTCTGCATCGCATTGATTCGACGAAATCCAATTTGTTTAGGGAGCATTATTTGGATTAACTCTAAAGGATATTCCGGACGGTGTACGTTTGTTCTCGTTTCTATACCTTACTTCGGTCCACTAGAAATGAGGAGAATCATTTCGGGATGCCATATAACAGTATTATAGGGATTGACAAATCTAGTGACAGACATCCTAAGCTATGTATCTCTGACCCTCTTACAGTAAAACTACAGTGGCATTATATTAATTATTTTTCGGCATAATCTCACTTGGTCCATAGGTGCTCCAACATCTCAACAACCCCCTGAAAAAAAAATTTTCCAGCCTCGGCAAACCACCTCTCTACAGCTTGCATTAATTCCTAATGGAAAATTTTGCCCCGCGTAAGATTTCTTTTAATTTGAGAAACAGCCTGTAATCATTAAAGGCGAATATTGCGGGTGCTCCACTAATTCAAAGCCTGCTTGGTGTATAGCAAAATCCAAAAATATGGCTAGGAACATCATCCTGATGGAACAGCACACCGTGACTTAACTTTCCTCTGCGTTTCTCTTCAATAGCGTCTCGTAATTGTGCTGTGTTGCTTTGTCCGTTTTACAAATCGCCAGTTAGAACGATTCCTGTGGAGCCTATCATCCAAGTAGACAAGTTCAGTATAGTGATAGTGACCCCGGAACAATCGGCGATTAAATAACAACAGGGCCATAGTAATTCATGTCGAAGTTGTTTCTCTAGAGAAAAACTTGTTATTTCTCACAATGAGTAAAGTTATTACAAATCTTCAAAGCTATTTGAAGCAATAAAGTGGTGAAATACTTAATATTCCGTCCGATTAGTTCTCTCGCGTCAATTTTAGTATTAAAATCGTAATCAGTATGATTAGAAATATCATTCGGCAAGCCTTGAACCAAAAACCCTTACGTTTTTGACGAAAAATCGAAGTAATCTGAAATATATCAAATTGCATATGCAACTGAAGATTTTGATGACTAGATTATAGGAAAATTATCCATAATGGTGAAATACTTACTATTCTAAAATTAGAGAAGGATTGGGCAACAGTCATTACACGTTTTCAAATCTTAAGAAAGGAATTCCGTCCAGGTTAGTTCTCTTGTGTCAAATGCTTTCTGGACAATTCCATGAGAAGTTACAGTAGTAACAACATTCAAAGATTCACGACGCAAGTTCTAAATAGCCTAACGAAGCAAGACTTCCAGAATTATTAGTAGAAATTAAAAACTCACTGGAGATCCTGATTCCATTCCAAGTGAGAATACTTTTCAGGGAATAATATTAAATTGTAAACTCGCTCAATTAAACACTTTACAACTAGTTATTCATGGAAGAATTATAACGTTCATATTATAAAGTGAATTAAGTACGCAAAACTGCAATGTACATTAAGGAATACCTACAGCCCTACTTACTAAAATTATTCGTAGAGAAATACAAAAAAAATGCAAGCATTATATATCTGGGACTCAATTCGAGTTTCGTGATGCTGTGGACACTAGAGAGGCACTATTCAGTGTACAGGTGCTATTTCAGAGGTGTAAAGATGTCGCTATAAATATCTCACGAGGACTAAGACAAGGATGCATACTATCTCCTTTTTCAGCTCTGAAAGACGTGAATGAATGAATATCTGTAAACGGGAAAGGACTTAACAACATCCGGTACGCTCACGATAGAGTCATTATGGCAGATAGTCTTAAAGGACTACAACAACTGATGACTAGAGTGAAGGACGCCAGTGAGAGTGTGGTCTCGATATAAATGCCATTAAAACGAAACATATGGTTATAAGCAAAAGTAAAATTCCACACGAACCCCTTCTGCTAAATCGACAACAAATTCAGAGAGTCAAAAAATACACATATCTGGTAACTACACTCAACAACCAATAAGGCCACTTACAGGAGATTCGAATAGAGAAAGTGAGAAACGTATTTTTCAAAATGTCAGTAAGTAATTACATTAACTACAAAAATTACACTCCTTCGTTGCTATGTCGTTTCTGTCTTGCTATACTGAGTAGAATCATGGACCTTGACCGAAGCGATTACCAAAAAATTATCAGAGTTTAAAACGTGACTTTATTGTAGAATCTTAAGAATTTCATGGACAACACACGTATCTAATCAAGAAGTCTACCGTAGAATGAAGAAAGTAGCCGGATTACTATGATAACAGTACACAAACTTAAGTATCTCGGTCATATAATGACGAACGGAAGGAGATATGGTTTACCACAAGATGTATTACAAGGGTTCAAGAACCTCAGGAAGGGGTTTTCAGTAACAACAACAGGATTATCCCGTGCGACATTAAACAAGGTCATGATAGGCACTATAATTAGAAGAATAAAGGCCAGGCTTTACTCTCTATTAAATCTAAGTGAATCACGATCACGGTAATTTTGAAAAGTATACAAATAGTGTTTTAATTTAGTTTGTAAATTGAGTATTACTGCTGAAGATGATAGTTCAGATATTGAAACGCGCGAAATAGTAATAATTAAAGTATTTTAGTGATACCATTGTCACAGTCCTTGAATTCTTGATTTAAATAAAACATGCAATCGAAAAAAACTTCAGAAGATATTGCAGGGCAATGTCCAAAATTCCTTATAGAAAGGTGAAAGTCATTCGAATATATGTAAATAACTCATGAAAAGGTTTCTTAAATAAACAATGTTGTAGTTGGCCACACTGTCATTAAAAAATTTAAATCCACAACGTTAGAAAGAAACAACCTACAACTGTTTTTAACGGAAACACCGCTAGTATATAAACAAACAACATAAAGAGGCAAATTCCATTGGCGTAGTAATAGAATCTACAATTTCGTATGGAAGGACTACTCCGAAGTAATCAAGTCAACATTTCGGGTATAAAATATTATTACGCTAGCACTTTGCCAGGGGAAAATAATTTGGCCGAATGGAGAAACAAATATGTACATATGTACGTTACGTATATGTTGGCCTTCCTGAATTTCCCGGCGAACATTAATTAAATGAAATATTGATTCTGCGGCTTCCGCATTTGATTCATATTTAATTTACGACTACCACTCACTACGGATGCGGATATTTTCAATAACATCGATGTGTTTGGCGCTGCTGAAATTTTTCAAAGCACGTACGAACATGTAATTTGTACGCTAGATGTTATTTGGATTTTTTTATAAGCCATTTAGTGATTAATGCAATATACATGAATATAATATGAAACTAATTTTTAAATCCTAATATAAATACAAGGAAATATCTTGCTAAATTGCTTAAATAAACAATATACTCGTATATAACCTTATATGATTTCATATATAGTAATAGATAACTTTATTGCTAGAAAATACTTATGTACTAATATATACAGGGAGACGCAGGGGAACGGGAAATTTTAAGATAACGTCATTTCCACGAATAAATTCATAAAACTAGTAATCTATTAACGAAAGTCCATGTATGCAGCATGCCATTTATGTTTTTACAATCAAAATGTCCAAAAGTGTCTCTTTACTTTTTAAAGAGGACATCGGAAAGATGTCCTCCCATTCGGCGTTCACACTCTAACAGCCTGTTATGAAAACTCTGGAATGCGCGGTGTAGCAAATCTTGGGGAATGGCAGTGATTTCTTGTTGAATGTTCTCCTTCAGTTCATGGATAGTTGCAGATCGTGTACGGTACACCTTGCCTTTAAGATACCCCCACAGGAAGAAGTCGCACACACTAAGATCAGGGGATCTCGCAGGCCATTCAATATCACCGTTGCGTGAAATAATGCGTCTTCCAAACAATTGACGAACTGCTACCATCGAATGTCGAGCAGTGTGTGACGTGGCTCCGTCCTACCGAAACCACATGTTTTCCATGTTAAAATTAAGCTCGTACAGTCTCGGTGTAAAGAATGTTTGAAGCATTTCAACATATCGAGCGGATGTTACTATCGCTGCACTACTATCCTCACGTGCAAAAAAATAAGGGCCGATAATACCATGACATGATACAGCACACCATATTGTGACCTTGTCGCTATGTAGTGGTCGCTGGTGTAATTCACAAGGATTGTCCTAGGCCCAATAACGAAAATTCTGTTTGTTTACGAAACCGTTCAGGTGGAAATGGGCTTCGTCTGATATCCATATGTTACCAACGAAATTCGCGTCCTCGTTAATTTTAGCCAATATCTGCCTACTAAACTCTCGTTCATGTAATTGTTACACAATCTGCAACTTATAGGGATGGAAATGTAATTCGTGCAGTATTCTTTATAAGCTTCGTAGCGTAGATGCATGCTGTCGAACGGAGCGGCGAGGACTTCTCTCGATTGCAGCTCTAATAGCCTCAATGTTCTCTGGGGTACGTACCGTTTGAATGCCACCTGGAGCTTTCTTTTTGAAGACAGATCCTGTTTCTTCAAAATTACGCACCCACGTTGTAATCGCATGCGCAGATGGGACACGTCCATGACGTCCAAGCTGGTAATGCTGTCGAAATATTCTCTGCGCGGCAGTCGCACTATCACCATTTTTATAAAACGCTCTCACAGCTAGTGCACGTTCCACGCCAGTCCAACGATCCATGATTTCTAAAGGGCAATGCGTTCACAACAATTGTGCGACGTTACGAACAACTGCCGGCTCTACAGTGCTGACAACTGTAACTTTCAAAATTTCCCGTTCTCGAGCTTGTGTACTGCGAAAGTCCCTACAATTACGGTAAATAAATCCATATATTTTATTACACCGCGATACCAACTGAAATATGTGATCAGAAAAAGGCAGAGTGGTGTCAAAAAGCACCCCTAAGTCTTTGACAGATGTTGACACGTGCAGTGACACCCCCTCAACGTTATAATTGTGAGTAATAGCTTGCTGACGCTTAGTAAATGTGATGGTAGTGTATTTTGAAATATTTAAGGACAATCTGTTAAGCTTACACCAACCGGAAACACAATCGATACTTCTCTGAAGCAAAACACAATCTGCAGTAGAATCAATGGTTAGAAACAGTTTAATGTCGTCAGCGTACATTAGCGTTTCGCATTCAACTATACTAGCAATGTCGTTAATGAAGAGCAAGAATATTAGAGGTCCAAGATTAGATCCCTGAGGTATACCAGAGGTAGCGATGTGCTTGGATGATACATAATTCCTATAGCTGAAAATCCAAACGAACTCAGTTTTCGTAGAAGAATATAATGGTCTATCTGATCAAGCGCTTTCTGGAAGTCCAGGTAAATAGTGTCAACTTGGCTTCTGTTGTCTATTGCTTCAGAGACATATTGCATAAAACAAGCGAGATTAGAAACGGTTGAACGCTGGGATACAAAACCATGTTGTTTTTGAGAGATCCAACCGCGCAACTCTAATGAAAGATGAGAAAAAAGAATATGTTCGAACGCTTTTGAAAAGTTATAAAGTAAAGAAATTGGACGATAATTGTCGATTTCAGAGGGATCTTCTTTCTTGAGTACTGGGCATATCTGTGCCAACATCCAAACTGTTGGAAATTTAGACTGCTTCAAAACAAGATTGAAAATAACGTGCAAAGGCTTCGCAAATACATAAGCGCAATCACGAACGACAAATCCCGGAATATTATCTGATCTCGATGTAAAAGAATCCTTCGACCGCCTAAGAACCACCTCAATTTCTTCTAGTGTAATCGACGTAACTGTTATCGTCGAATTTATCATATCGTGAAAGGCAGGCAAGTGATTATTTCGGCACTGAGTGTATACGCTATTGAAGTATTCCGCGAAAGCATTTACTATATCAAAAGGTGTAGAAAATTTAATGTTATTGGGTTACGCCCAGGTATTCTTGTACGTCCGCGTCTGCTCTTAATATAAGACCAAAAACGTTTTGGATCCCTGCACAGCCTCTGCTCTATATTAGCAATATAATGATATGTATGATGCTAGTAAAACTTTCTTAATTTCGGATCTGTAATGTTTAAACTGATGAAGAAAATATTCCGTTCGGTACGTCCTATACTTTTTTAGCATTAGCGATTTAGCTTTTAACATTAGAATAATTTCAGTGTTAAACCAAGAGGGATAATATCGGCGATGGCTTGCAGATGGTTTGAATTATGATAAGTAGTGGCTTTTGGACGTCCATTGCGTGGTTCATCATTTGTGCTTCTGCGGCTACGTTTGAACTCGCTCACCCAGAAGCTGATGGTTAAAAATGACGGAGCACATCCGTCATGAACCGTTAGCAAAATATTTCGAATTTCCGTGGCCGTTTTTCCAGCCATTCAGAAGTGTTTTATCGCTACACGAAATTCGATTTTATCCATTATTGCGATACCGCCTGACTTATTACACAAAACGCACTCTAACAACAACTATTGACAGTAGACGACTGAAATTTTGACAGTTGCCATAAAAAAGGTCGTCCTTGCCGACAAACGAATCCACTTCAATCGTGCGCCATCTCTTGCCGATTCCGGAAACATTTCAGGTCGCTTTCGTAAAAATTATGTATTGTTCTTCTTCAGAAATTATGTCACTCATTTCATCAGCGATAATTTGGTTTGGCTTTCAAATAATGACCTAC
This sequence comes from Trypoxylus dichotomus, assembly GCA_023509865.1. Taxonomy (NCBI): domain Eukaryota; kingdom Metazoa; phylum Arthropoda; class Insecta; order Coleoptera; family Scarabaeidae; genus Trypoxylus; species Trypoxylus dichotomus. The sequence goes on from CM042078.1 coordinate 58,534,657, forward strand.
TCCGTATTACACTGAATTTAACTAGGTAAGGTATAGTTGTATACTAGAATAAACAAATTATTCTATATACATATGTATATATTTTGTACATTCGAAAGGTTTATAGATATAATATATAGTATATATGTATATATATATTACAAAATCTCCTTACCGCAACGTAACAATGCTCACAGGAGAAATTACACAATATCAGAGCAAATAATTCATATTTGAGCAGTGCTGGGGCAAAATCTACTGCGTAGCAACATTATCACCCGGTGTCACGTCGCACAATTAAGTTATCGTTTGCCATAATTCGCGTTTTGCTTGGAAAACGAGACGGCAACCAAGCAAAACACGGTACACGCATAAATAACGTCTGATATTCCTATCCCAGCTGAAATAGCAACCCCCAAAACAAACCAGTCTAGTTGATATTTACACAAAGCAAACAATTTACCCGGCTATACTAACTACTGCTTAATAAGTTATCAACGATGTAATAGCGTATTTATTAGAACAGAAAATATAAATAAATCGATGGAAACGTACGAGATTATTAAATATAATTTGATTTACCGTCCGGTCTATATTTTGCTAGAGATCAAAGGTCAATAGTTACCAGGCCTCATCGTTATCCTCTATGCATATGTGTACATGTATCGAGGTTGATGTACACGTTTTTACTAGTAATGTCTATCATAATGAGACTAATAATGTGGCTATTATCTACGTGATTACAATGTAACAACCGAAACCTCTATGCGTGCTGCTTCGTCCCAATCGATAATACCCTCGCCTTTCCTATTATATCTGGGGGATTGTGCCAAATCTCACCCGAAAAAAATATGCGTCCATATATTTATGGTGTAGTTTGAGAATCAGAAGGGATAATGGAAAATTGTAAAATAAATATTGTTTAAATACAACAATAAATACCTAACGTACTACCAAATTTTTATTCATGGAAAATATTTACACAATATGGACAATAAATATAAATATTATATAGATAAAACAATTATAATTTGTTTTATAACTAAAATATATTTAAAGGTAAGATTCCTCAACAAATTACAGTCAAACAGAACAAATTTCGATTTTAAACTCGTGTTATACGATTTTAGGGCAAATCTAGAAGTTGTCAAATTTTGGTAAATCTCCAAGGACCTTACGTTTCTCACAAGAAGCCGTAAGATTCGAACTCACAGTTCTTATTCACTAAATAGGTGCGTTAACCAATTACGCCACGGACAGAGTGAGAACGGATTATCGGTTAACACGCTGGTCTAGCAAAAAGAGTCTGCGGGTTCGAATCCAACAGATACCGTGAAATTTTTTATTTCACGATGCCTTAATAAATTATAATCGAACAATCTATTTTGGTTTTAAAATGTTGGCGCACGTGACCGAGGGTATCAATGTTCCGACTTCGACCTTCCACGTAAATATAATGATACCTAGTTACTATTTAGTTTGTGGAGCACTAATTAATTTACGTGAAACTTCATGATTTGCGAGTTAGTTTTACGGAACATAGTAAACGCGCTGCTATGATCAATGTGTGAACATGACCGCTTCGCAAATTAAACAAGTTTCACAATGAAAGGAGAGTTCATGTTAGACATTGGACTATTTGTGAAAGCAATCTAACCGAAGTTTAAGGTGTACAGTAGCTGACAGATACACAGCTAATCGAACAAAGGCAGGGTCGGCTTTGTAATGTTCCTACATAACTTATAATGATACAAGTTAATTTTTTAAGTACGACTTTGTTAATATTATAAATTTTAGTGTTATGTGAATTTCAAAGTGCTTATTGTTAATAATTTATACAGGCAGGATTATAGTGATAAGTGGATACAACAAGTTAAAAGAAAACCATTGAGTTTCGAGCAAGTTATGCAGACACATTCTTGCCCTGATTACGTTGTAGAAAATAGGAGCTGTTAGAAGAAGAATATATTCTTGGGCTATTGCACAATTTAGTTTAGGAATTTATGAATAGCGAAATTGGAGTTATATTTTACGTATATGTACGAGGGCAATCCCAAAAAGAAGGTCTCCTATATTTTTAGATATACAAAGAACCGTTTATTTTCTATAATTGCTACATCACTTTAAACATTGAAGAATGGTTTATTTTTCAACATAATCGCCATTTCGGTCGATACATTTTTGTAGACGATGTGACAGTTTTACAATGCCCATGTCATACCAGCTTGCCGCCATGTCCTTCAGGAAACGTTGAACCTCATCTTTCACCTCATCATCGGAGGAGAACCGCCGTCCAGACAAATGTTCCTTCAATTTAGGGAACAGGTGGAAATCGCTGGGTGCCAAGTCCGGATGGAGGGTGGATGTGTGATGACGTTCCAACCAAAATTTTGCAGGAGTTTGACGGGCGTTGTCGTGGAGAATGCTTATACCATTGCTCAACATCCCTCTTCTCCGGTTCTGAATTGCCCTTCTGAGTTTCTTCAGTGTTTCACAGTACCTATCAGCGTTGACTGTTGTCCTACCAACAGTACCCCCTTCCTATTCCAAAACACAGTTGCCATGACTTTACCGGCAGATTGTGTTTGCTTGAATTTCCGTGGCTTGGGCGAAGAGAGATGCCGTCACTCGTGTGACTGTTGTTTTGTCTCAGGTGTAAAGACTGAGCATCCGAGCGACGTGCCTGCGTGCTTATGTGGTAGCGGAGAAGGCACCACTCATAACAGTGTTGCCAACAACCGTATTAAAACTTTCTCTACGTCCCCCAAAAAATAGGAGACCTTTTTTGGGATTGCCCTCGTATATCTAATTACAAAAAAAAAGGAAAAGACTAAATACATCTTGAGATAGTTTCACTTCGAGAACCAATAGATATTAAAAATTTATGTTCCTACTTTTCGATGTGGGAATAAACCCCAACGATAGTAAGCTTTACCGTTAATTATGCCCGAAATTCGCACCTCAAACGTGCTAGAAAGAGTCACAGAGAAAGCAAAAGAGAGCATCGGTAAATATCACAGAGAAAGCAAGATGGATAGGATCGGACAGCGAACAGCTTTTGTTTCCTTTAAATATACACTCGACACGCAGTTCAGTGAAGATAAGAGCGGTAATATTAATCAGGGAAAATTTTAAAAAGACGCCTCCCTCTTATTCGAATTTCCATGACCCGTCTCCAGTACCCACTTCTCCTTTTTCTTACCCTTCTTCATCATCTTCTCGCTTTAATGTTTACTTATTTGAATAAATATAAAAGCCTCTTCTCGTACCGCAAATCCCAAGAAATATTAATGGAAGTCTGATGTTTCAGTATCTCGCAGGTAAAGGAAAAGGCGAGTTATTAATTTTTCCAGCGAAGATTTGGAGCCTGACGGTGGTTTTGTGCGGACACTTTACGATGTTCTTGTATTTGGGATTGATATACTTTAATCGTGGAATGTCTGGAAACAGAATGAAAGAAAGCTTGGCAATGTAGTGTCTTTCACGTAGTAATCCACGAATATCCTCTCTGGTTTTTCCTTTCAGGTCTAGAGTTTCAGTTAACCATAATTTAATCCTTCTTGCGAAACGTCGTTAGAAGATATTGGACTCTATATTCAGTAATGATTGAAAGATGTTTGAATCACGTCAAATAGTTTTAGTACAACCGTACAGATATGCTCAAGGTTCATTTGCAGATTAATGATGGTTTTCACGGACCAGCGCAACAAATTTATTATTGGGGCATATTTTCGTCCGCGTTTATTCTTATCAAAATTTCCACCAGCAATTTCAAGCAGAATTCCCCAACATAGAGTCTTTGCATGATTATTTAGTACAACATGTTCGTCGTATAATAGACAGAACCTGCACAGGTCGCCCTACTGTTCTTACTCGAGAAGCTGTTGCGGATATTAATCAAAAAATGGATGCGAGCCCAAAAGAATCTTTACGTAGCTTATCATCCCACACAAACTACATTTAAGCACAGTCTATTAAGTTTACACCAACTAGAAACACAATCGATACTTCTCTGAAGCAAAACACAATCTGCAGTGGAATCAATGCTTAGAAATTGATTAATATCATCAGCGTACATTAGCGTTTCGCATTTGACAGTACTAGCAATGTCGTTAATGAAGAACAGGATAATTAGAGGTCCAAGATTAGATCCTTGCTGTATACCAGCAGTAGTGGAAGATACTTGAAATTCTCTATTGATCGGGTACAATGCAGCAATGGTCTTGAAAATCGGAACGAATTCAATTTTCGTAGAAGAATATAGTGGTCTATACATGCTCTTTTTAAACTTGGTGGGGAGTCGATTGAAGACGACCCCCGCTCAGGACGGCCACTTGCGGCCACCACATCAGACATCGTCGAAAAAGTGCAAAAATGTCTACTTCAGATGCCCGTTTGAAGAAAAAACAATTATCTGCATTAGTTGGAGTATCAAATACCACCATTTTGCGTATCCTACATGACCACCTAGGTATGACAAAAGATGGGTACCGAGAATGCTCACGCCGCTGCAGAAACAACAGCGCGTCTGTGCGTCCAAACAATTTTTGAAGCTGTGTGGAGACAAACCTGCACAGATTTTGGAGCGAATTGTTACCGGAGATGAAACATGGGTTAATGACTTTGAACCTGAGTCCAAACAGGAGTCCATGCAATGGCATAAAAAGGGTGCACCACCGCGAAAGAAATTCCAAGTGTCAGAATCGGCTGGAAAGTTGATGGCTACTGTTGTGGGATTGTGAGGGGATATTATTGATTGATTACAGAGAAAAAGGTAGAGCATAACCGGAGAATATTACGCAGCGATATTAGAAAAATTATAGGCCAGCAAGGAGAAACGTCGAGGAAAATTGACCAAGGGTGTGTTACTCTTGCAAGACAATGCGCCGGTTCACAAGAGCAAAGTTGCAATGGCTGCTCTGCACAAGCATGGCTTTCAATCAATAGTCCATCCACCCTACAGTCCAGACCTGGCACCTAGTGATTTTTATTTGTTCTCCAATTTAAAAAAAGACTTACGTTGAAGAAAGTTTTCGGATGACAATGAGGTAAAGGAGGCAATTTTGGCCCATATTGAGGCGAAAGATAAAAAATATGTTTATGATGGTTTAGAAAAATTAATTCATAGATCTAATAAATGTATTGTGCTTAAGGGTGATTATATTGAAAAGGAAAAATATATAAAAATATATATTGTTCTATTTTATTTAAAACCCTTTCATTCCATGAACTTCTGGACCTCCCCTCGTATGTTACGCCTATGATAAGACTGTAAATCAGCTAAAGAGGTGTTGACTAGTACTTAGCACCAACTTAAAGCGGAATTATTATGAAACGACAATAGATTATAACGATGAAATTAATAGAATGATTCTATAAGAATAGTTTGAGAAGACGTTACCTAGATTACCAAATAATGTCCACCATTTTCGAATAACAGAGAAGATACCAGCTTCTTCATGGAAAAAAGCTACAATTCATTATTGGTTGCATTCCTAAGATATTAAATATAATGTTTCGTCATAACAAAAAGCTTTTGCATGTGAATGCAGTCGATGATAATTCCTGCCAATAAACTGCTTTGAGACTACCACCTTACCACAGCGAACAGAACCCAATTTAAATGATATGAGTACAGATAAAAGGTGCGATTACTTCCAAAAGGTAAAACTTTTAAAATAGCAGAAGTGCAAACATTTTTAATGAATATAATCGCAAATGTAACACAGATGAATGAAGAAATTACGTAAACCATAGAATGAGAGAGGAAAATAAAATATGAATTAATATAACATAAAACTTTAGGCGCAGCTATCAATGGAACCTCAATAACCGAATCCATTTCAGGACTAGTCTTGAAGATTTTCATTTTTGCTAATCCAAGCTTCAGACTCTCTTTTCATTCATTTCAAATATTAGTACGGTGTGGTCAAATATAGTTACATGTAAATACAATATCCACAAGATTGAACGTTATAGCATTGTAGTTTCCAACCGCTAGAATTTCCGGAACACCTTTCACGTTCAACTCTGAACGTTAACCTGATGAATTTGCAATAATAGGCGACGACTTGTACCGTTTATACTTCCACTACATCTCGCTAGATATCTCTGCGATAATAACTGCTTATAACCGTATCTAATTACCATCAGCAGTCGATCCAAACTTCGAAAGGCCGTTCATTATAATTTCAATATCCCCCGGCGTTACGTCTAACGCTGATAAGCTCTTCGCTATTGCTATTATGGTAATCGAAACGTTGAACATGAGATGGTGAAATTCGAAACTTGTGCAATATGCAGTGTACATCACAAAGAAACGATCGGAGATATGCAACTCGACAGGAATATTTTACCTATAACTGGTCTCGATAACGTGCGTTGCCTATTCCTATTAACGCTAGAAATTCGAGAGGATACCAATGCATAGCAATAACATCGCTCTTCGCCATTAAAAAGAAGTATTATACAACTCGTCTTTCCTCCATGCTAATCCAGGAAATAACTATACCACGACTATTAAATTAAACTAGTAAAAATTAAATTGGATATTTTTTTTACAATTGTCCACCCCACCCTATTAAAGTGAACAGCTATGAGAAATACATTTGACATTAATAGATTTAGAAAAATTCAATATTATTTGAAAATATCTTCCTTACGCGTTGTGATTTCATATTGATTATTGACTAATAACCAGAATTTTATTTTTTCATGAATTTATTCGACGCATACCACCACATATACCATTAAAAACTTGAGCACCTAATTTATCCTGCTCAATTAAATTCTCGATTCCACACACACACATATACGTCTGTATATGTACCGTTTTATTCCCCCAAAACAGACGCCAATATTCCCAGTCCGTACAAAATACTCGTATACCGAACTCGCAGCAAAAATTATGAATATCTACCGTCCTATTTTTCCGGTAGTTTATGACGCTGGCTCCCTGGAACAACTACATTCATTAAATTACATCGGCAATTTGAATGGATCGACGCGATATTCACCAAAACGTTGGCATTGCGTGGACAATGAAATTCAAATTCATCCCCGATTTCGTTGTTTTTCGTAGCGGATAGATGTCGTCGCTGTAGAGAAAAAAACGAGACGATGACATACGCTGAAAAAGGATAGCTAGACGTATAGTGCGCATCTATTATTGAGCTATTACTTAGCAATAGAAAAAAAATGTATTTCGTGGTGTCATACTATGGTAAATGTTGACAATTTTGAAGCTCGCCGGGTATAGCGGACTGTCTGTAGTTTCATTGGGAGCTTCAAGTATTTCTACGCACTTACAGCAGAAGAATCAAGTAACCGTGGTGCTTGGGAGGAAAAAGAATGGAGTGACGTGTAGTTTTCCTTTGTTGGGATTTATTGTAAATACCGACTTTCTCCAAGATAAAGTAAGAGGGTTTATTCTTGGTGGATACATAGAGATAGGCGGGTAAATAGGCCTTCTAGGCGTATTAAAGTAGAGATCTTTGGTAAATATTACGCCTGCACTTAATACTCATCAATTTATTTTAGTATTGAGTAGAGAATTCGCTTAATGAAAATTATTGGAGTTAAAAATGTTCGCATTTAATAAGTAAAAATTTAATTACTATTGAATAGATAACGATTTTATTTAATTATTTGCTTGCCATAATCTTATAAGTGAAATAAATTAAAGGTATTAGTAAATTCATGTTACTTCGAAGTTACAACAGTATGGATAAGATGTGGATGTAAGGGAATAATCAAACTAATTTCTACAGGAAAATCAACATGTGGTTTTGTGCAAATTTGGCTATAAAAACTCGAAATAAATGGAACCTTCGTTTCATCAAGGAATCGCCTTTTGCATACATCTGGGCTTGCATAACTGTGGGCATTTTTTTCATTGATTGTTGCAGTGTGTCTATTGGAATACTATTCACTCATTCGCCAGTGTTGTCCAAGGTTAATTTCGAAGTGGGACAGTTATTCCTTACTTTCCTGTATATATAATCCCATAATATCTCAATTATATTAAGATCCGGACTTTGGGGAGGCTGCTACATAACTTTTAAGATGTTTTGCTCTCTTTCCTGGTTTAGTAGTTCATAGTATATATGGTATGTTGTATATTATTTTGAAGCTCACTCTTTACTCTATCTCACGGTGAGTATTTGATAGTATTTGATTTTGTTTGCGCCGTAATTTTGGTGATAATTAGTATACTAAGCTTCTATAAATACCACGTTTGCGTTACTTTTTTCTAATACAAAATAGATACTTTTTGTCTGTCTGCTTTATGCATCCTTTTTTTGCCGCTTCGTTCTTGTAACACAGCGCATTTACAGTCTTGACCTAAATTATACTCCTTCGTTTTCCTTTGCTTCTTCGTACCCTGTTCTACCGTATATTGTTAGTCACCTTGACGGACTCCTAGGTGTGAAGAGTGTCTTTCTGTTTCTTCTCCTTTATACCTTAGCCTGTAATTACCCTACAATGGTGTCTATTAAATGTTCCTGTGGATACAATACCATGTCATCTGAAGCACACAAATTCATTGACTGTTGTGTGTGCAAGAAGATTTATTTGCATTCGTGCGCAGAGCTGAGCGGAACTGAGATTCGTACCGTAGAAAGCATGAAAGGGGTATCGTGGTCCTGCAGGAATTGTAACATCTTGAGCAGCGACATTAATGATCTCAGGGCAGCTATACTTAGCTTGAGGAATGCTTGGGGATAAAGCGTTTGAGGAATTTTCGACTGAATTAGGTGATAGAAACAATCGCAAGCAGGATATCATTATGATTGGTGTACCCGAGTCTGACACGTACTACGCGAACACTAGGAAGTCCCAGGAGTTGGGGACAGTTCAGGCGGTATTAGAAGCACTTCCATCTGGTATCATCATCGACCACATTGAGGTGTACCGTATCCAAGTTGTTTCCAACCAATCAGAGTTCTGACGGTATACCATTGCATTCTAGTCTCTCGATCCTTCATCGATCTTCTTCGGTCCTATTAAAAGAGAAGCAACCCCAAAATAAGTACATTCTGGTAATATTTCGAACATAGATTCATCACTCCACACTACATTCTTCTACTCTTCCATTGTACAATTCCGATGTTCCTTTGCCCACTACAAACATTTCTGACAATTTTGCCGTCGTGACAGCGATATCCTTATTCGAAGACGCCATTATACCCTACTCACTAATGCTGGTTTAGCAATTCCACAATTGAAATGAGCAGCTGTTTCCGGTGCTGCTAATTGGCTGTTTCGTTTACTTATAATAATTTCCTCTAGAAGTCACTGGTGATGGTCTTTGGAGATGTTTACAAGGCTACCAGTCTTTGGATATGTTTTTAGTTCTATTTTATTTTGTTATTGATATTTTCTCTTTATTGTCTAATTAATATTTTATGCATTTAATAAAAACATAGAAAGAAAGATGACACAATCGGATATAACAACTTAAACTGAGTCATTATATTCAGCATAGAAATATTATTTCAGCGGTGCAGGAATATAAACTGTGGGGTGTATGTTGTTGACTATTAAAAGGCATTTGATGAGTAAAACGCCAAAAAAAAGCGGTATACATTATGAAAAACGTCGGCATAGATGGAAAAGACACCCGGATAATAGTTGATCGCAACTGGAGTCAATCTGCTTTCGTCAGAGTCAGGAATGACACAACAAAAGAGGTAAACACACCATGAGGAGTGAGGCAAGGTTGTATTCTATCTCTATTACTGTGTAATATACACTCAGAGTTCATATTCATGGAAGCATTAGGACACACGGAATCTGGAATTCTTCTGAATGGAGATAGATGGAATAATGTTCACTATGCAGACCATACGGTTATTTTCGCAGACAGCTTGGAAGGATTACAACTTATGGATAGAATAACACATAACAGCCAATTGTATGGTCTGGACTAAACACCAAAAAGACAAAATTAATAGACATTAGCAAAAGACAGATTGATAACTGTAATCTCACAATAAATCAAAAACGGATAGAAGGAGTGTGCAGTTTTACCTATCTCGGAACTACGGCGAATGAACAATGGGATCACTCACAAAAAATACGTAGCAAATGCGAAAAGGCCAGGTCTGGTTGTAATAAATGCACCAAGATAACACTCCTGCGCTTTTGTGTTCTCTATTTTATTCTAATGGGTACAAGCATGGACGGTTACTGAAACCACAACGAGGAAATTGGAAGCATTTGGGATGTGGTTATATTGCAGGATACTAAAAATACCTTGGATGGGGGCACATAAACATCGAAGTCATGAAAAGGATAAGAAAAGAGAAGGAAGTGGTTAATACCGTGAAAATTCGGAGTATACAATACTTAGGGCACATAATGAAAATGAGAGAAAAGTAATGGAAGAGAGGAGTGTTGGTAGAAGACAAATTTCTTGGCTCTCAGGGACTATTACAAGAAGGAAACCTCTTCGTAATTTCTCTTTGTTTCTAGACTTGAAACAGCTAAATCCATCAAATCGTACTCATCACAAAATTTCTGAATCACTCACTCCTTTCATGCACGAGAAATTACAAACATCCTTAGGCTGATTATCGTAGCTACAAACGCTTTACTCTCCGCCTAATCAATAGCATCGGTGCTTCAAACTCGCAGCTCACTTGCGAAGCAACCGACGTAACGGTTCGATTCCGCAGTCTGCGTTAATGCGAATGCAAGAGCCCGTCATCGGCATAGCTAAAACGCATCAGCGCTTCATAGTTGGTCGTAATGCATTAGCGAATATACGCCCTAATATGTAATATAGGAGCAAATTGAATTTCGTTGAGCCAACGGGCGTGTTTAGCTGATTAGGTGAGCACGTAACGTTCCACGGGATAGCCTACATTTCATTAGATCGCAGACGGAGATGGAAACTGTACAGAGGATTTCGCATAAATGTTGTACAGTTGAGAGAATACTGTATGGTAGTAGGTTAGGTACTAATATTTTTAATTTTGAAGGCAATTATATCTTTTTAATTTTACGGAAACTACCCGAATCTGATTTCTGAAACTTGGCTAAGCTGGGAACCACTTTAAATAAATAAATATTTAGCCGTCGGGATCGAGTGCAGGCTACCTACTATGAATTATATCTGTAAAAAAAAAGGTAACTTCCACCACACCCACAGCGATTTTCAAGAGTTGTTTCTTTTTAATTTACTGTAGTAAGAATATAACAATGGATGCCCATCATCTGATGGTAAAATGGACGCTACCGAACGTCTTACCAATGATGAAAGTAACAGGAGTCAAATAATGGAGAATCCTGAGATGACGGTAATGAAAACAGTACTCTCGTTAAGGGTAACTTGTTTACCTCAAAAAATAATCAAGTCATGATTTGTGTGAATATTTGATGAATATCGGTCCTTCCAAAGTTCAGTCGTTTGATTACCTCATACGTGAAAAATTTCCTAATGTTGCTGAAAATCAGATATCTTTAATTTCCAACGCAGTTACAAGATGTCTTCCTAATTTCAATGTTAAATGAAGATCAGTCAATCGAGACAAAAATCTGTTTAAAAGGAAGGATGGTGATTGGATGGGGAATAATTTTGTGTTTACGTTTTCCGCTGATAGTGACGATGCAGACGATACAGAATTCTCTCCGTGTTCGGTGTCGAAAGACTTTGAAGATTGTGGAGAAAAACGTCAAGGAACCAAAATCCGCGAACTGTGAACATTAGACTCCCAAGTCTTAATAAATGCTGCCTTATCCTAACAGTCAGCTGACAACACCAAAGTTTTCAGGGTTGATGTGGCGCTTTCAATTTTTATACCGGCTAAACTATCCATATTTCGGTATGAAGTAATTAGAGGTGCTACAAAGAAAATTGAGCGCAATATTTTCCCAGCTACAAAAATCAAAGAAAGACTGGTACCCTAGCGCTATGCAAGTTACAGAAACTTTAACACAAGCCCCCCTACAAGGTTTAGTTTACCATACTGCAAAAAGAATTTTTAAAACAAAACACGAAGGGGAATTGGAGATATTGAAATATTGATATGAAAGTGAAATGGAAAGTGATTCGCTTTTATTGATGGCTTCGATTGCGCCTTTGATAATAACCACAAATGATGATGAAGATGTTTCGATTAATTCACGACCTTTTTCAACTCGATATTGTAGAGTTGTCCAATTTATAAAATAAACTGCTGACCTAATAAATGCTACACAATATTACCGTCACAACTGCAGCAGGCAACTGCTTTACTTGTGGAGCTCATCCGACTGAGTTGAACGAATTATCCAAGCTCAAGAGTAAACTTTCTAATGAAGAAGAAATTCAGCTAAGCATTTCCCCACTCTATGCGAGAAATTTATGAAGAATATACTTCACTTTGAGTACAATCCAGAATTTAAGAATTGCATGTCTACGAAAGCCACTGTTCCAATAAAAAAGACTACAAAAGAATGTATCCAAAGACGTTTTATGACTGAATTAGGGATAAAAGTTGATTTTGTAACACAAGGAAATGTTCCACTAATACCGGAAATACCTCTAAAATATTTTCCCGAAACCCTTCTTTGACTGCTGATATAACCAAATTAATGAAAACTTAATTCGTCGAGCTGGAGTAATATTATAAGTAATTAATAGCAACTCCTCAAGTGACTCGCACAAATTTCAGTTGTATACAGGAGAGACTGCTATGTTAGCAATCCAACTGTACCCGGGGTGTTATATGCCTTCAGCAGTCCATAAAATCTTAAATCACGGAGCCGAAATTATAGTACCTGTAGCATTGCCGATTGCGTTACTTGTCTGAGGAAGCCTAAGAAAGCAGACATAGGGACTGCAAATATTATAGACTCCACTTCACAAGGAAATCTTCCCATAAAGCCACAAACGAGGATGTATTTGATAAGATGGTAAAGGCGTCAGATCCCTGTATCACACACCTAAGGCTTGAGCCTAAGAAGAAACACCTTCCCATTAGTGAAGAAGCCCATGAAAGTGTTTCGCCAAACTATTAGGTACAACTTCATATTAGTCTCTAAAATAATAATATTTTATTGTATACTATGGATGTGTAGGATGTACCCGTATTTTGAGTACATTATTATTAATAAATCGTATATTAAACTAATTCATCTTTCTAATTTAGTGTCATTCTAATGTATTTCTTTATCCTGAATCGAATGAGACCAACCGCAGTTCGATAGCACCGTTCTCTAGATATTGAATTTCTTTCGTTTTTCAAGCATTTGACCCCACTGTGGAGCATCACCCTGCAACCAAATGATGACATGTACGGCTGTGGAGTAGTACTGAACATAGAACATCTACTAGAGTGTGCCAACAGCCCAGCATACTATACCATCGACGATTTAGGGTAGGGCAGCCCTGAAGCATTGGACGTGGCCCTGCACCAAAACACGGACACGAAAAAGTAAAGTAAGTTAATAATACAATTTGCAGATAGTTGTATCTATTTATTTTGTATGTTGCGTTCAACAAATCATCAAAACATAATTTCCAGGTCAACTTTAAATCGAGTCTTCAAAAACAAGTATAAATCTCAATCTTCCTCAGAGATTTCCCGATAAAAAATTTAGAGAATCACCTACGGCGGTAGCGTTTCCGGCCATCCCTTTGCCAGGACGAATTTACATAAACGTTTTGTCGTATAGCGGGGCTTCCGACAGCGCGTCTAATACGTGTTTACGGCGAAACCGCATGTTCCCGTGCCCGCGGGGCCATCTCCGCGTCAGATTTACGACGCCGATACTAAACAGCACGTCGCTCGTTTCGAGGCGAAATCTACCCCTCGGTTTTCCCATAAGAATTACGCATCGTGTTCGTTGTTCTTCGACGAAACTCCCGCTCCCCTAACGCGGGGCGATATGCAAATGTTATCTCATAATTACCGCGCGTTGCGTAGGTGAACACAATGAACTACAGATTATGAAGGATACTTCCTTCCTCTTGCCACAGCCGCTTAAGAGAGTTACCGAGTGTTCGAGGGGTTAGCGAGGAACTTTAGTTAACAAGTTCTTTAATCTGTTCTACGTATAGGTATAGATATATTCATTATTACTTGGTTATAATTGGAGATACTAACAGGTTTCCATTAATTTGAAAAATTGCGTATTATGTGGTGTATTATGATAGTTTATAATTCACAATCATGTCATTAGATTTTGTGATGTTTGCTTAAAAATACCAAAATGTTAAATTGGCTGTCAAGGACTCTTACAACGAATTGTATACTATCTTAGATCGATCTGTACCTATGCTTGGTTCAAATTACAAGACTCGATACCCTCCTTGGTTCTCCCCTACAATAAAAAAAAACTTAAGAGGCCTATTATCATAGAAAATGGAAATCAACACACAGCAATTACTACAGAATGGAGTTCAGAGATTACGTAAGCTAGTTAAGAAGGGCATTAGTTTAGCCTATAATACATACGTTCGCAATAACGAACTGAGCCTTTCAAAAACTCCACGTTCTTTTTGGAAATTCGTTCGTTCTATGTAGGGCACCACCAGAATTACTGGTAAAGTTCTTGATGCCACTAACCAATACAGTGTCCAACATTGATGCTTTTACCACATTGTTCCCTGGTGTTTTTCGTCCTGAGTCTTTGGACTCTCATCTTCCAAATATTGGTTCCAGCTTAGCACCGTAGTGTTTGCAGTCTGTTAGTTGAGAAAGTAATACACTGCATCAAAACTTTATTTTTACAGATGGTGATGATAACATTCCTTGCTTTTTTGTGAAGGATTGTGCCACGCCTCTATGTATAATCTTTAATCTAGCCTTACACACGTGTACGTTTCCTGATATATGAAAAGTAGCCAGAATTTCACCAATCTTGAAAAAGAGTGATAGTTCCAATATTGGCAATTGCAGACCTGTGGCTATAATTTCTTCTTTTGCAAAGGTTTTTGAAGTCTTAATTTATAAACGTCTTTCTTATGGTATTAAGTCATATATCTCTGAATCCTAGCATGGTTTCTTGGCAAATAGATCTACTGTAACCAACTTTGCACAGATTTCTCAAACAATAGCTGAAACCGTGCATGGGGGTGGTGAACTGGATGTTATTTATACTGATTTTCCAGTGCTTTTGACTTGATTGATCATCATAAGTTGTTGGAGAACCTGAGTTTTTTCGGTGTCAGCAGGAATTTTTTACTCCACCCCCGGAGTACCTCAAGGATCGAACCTTGGCCCGCTCCTCTTTAATATATATATATATATATATATATATATATATATATATATATCGACGATGTTTTGAAGTCAATTAACTGCTCTTTATTAGCCTATGCTAATGATATTAAAATCTACCAGGCCGTTAACTCCATCAATGATATTGACCTTCTGCAGCGTAATTTGGTCATGATTTATACCTGGTGTCTGCATAATAATTTCAAATTAAATGTAGATAAGTGTTTCATCATGACTTTTACAAAACGGATGTGTAGAATCGATTCTATGTATTATAAAAAAGGATTAATGATATCAATAATCAAATTTGTACAAGGACATTTTTCAAAATATTTGTTATTATTCCTGCGCATAACTTTTAATACGATCTTAGAGCAATGTGAAATGTTACATCTTTAATGTAGGAAAAGTATTATTTTACTGCGACAATTGAACAAAAAAATAAAGCTTGCCAAAATAGATATCGATCAAAAAAGTTTATAAATAACTTGAAATGTACACACTTATATGAAATTACACTTAAAAAAGTACCTAGTAAATAATTATAAAGTTCCCATTGTATTTCCTATAATAAAATGCAAAGAAATATATAAAATCATATATTAGAAAACAAGTTTTATATTATAAAGTTGGTAATGCGAATTTTTCTTAGAATAAACATTTTAAAATACCACATCGACAATTGATATGTGGTTATAAAATAGCGTTTTACGACGTATAAAATTGGCAATCGTGAAGACCGTTGGAATTATTAGATATCACGCGAAAATTCTTAGATAAATTTCACTTACTTACATTAAAGTTTATGGGCGGCATTGAAGACACGTACAAGAAGACATAAAGGTGCGATTTTATGTGTCCATTACCGATTTATTAATCGATAAATTTTCTTTGTGTTGCTTTACTTGTGACTCTTGACAGGTATAGGATTTAATAGCAAGAAAGTAAAGCACTATCGAGGGTAACATTACCTTTTCAACCGTGCCAATTTGAAATTAATTTCATTCTGCTTTAAATATTATATTAAGTGTTTCTTTCTTAAAAGAAACGACGAAAAATAACAAAAATATCGAAGAATTTCGTTGTTTATTCAAATAAACGTAATGGGAATCCCATAAAATCAAGAAGTTTGCCAACGTATAGTGGAATCTATTTTATAAATTCTAAGAAATTTTCTACACTCCCAGGGAAAGCTTTCCGGGTATCAAATTCAGATGATTGAAACTTGGCAGGTAAGTAGAGTAAAAATAAAACTTTTTTGTTTGTGTTGAAATTCACTCTGAGGGGGTGAAACACCCTTTTGAAAATTGACAGATCTTCAGTTTTCTTGATTTAATTCTTTAAATGCAAATATCGTACCTTATTGAAAGGTCTTTCAGGACACGTGAATGTAGTATATACAGGGTGTTGCATTTAAGCACGACGTTTCTATGCTAGAGCTAATTATGCTGATTGGCGACGAGATCGTTTTCATATATTTAATAAAATATTACTCCCACGCGTCAGTTCAGGACCTGAAAATGGTCGTCCACTAGTATCTTCTGCTTCGTTCCCTTTGATCCCCAAGTGGCTTGGCACCCACCTCACCGTAAGGCTGCAATGTTCCGCCAGTTGTTGCAGCTTCCTATGGCACCCCAACACCACTTCGGAGTCAAACCTAATAGCTTGAGGCACCCTAGGAGCAGCTTGGCTGTCCGTTACCATTTCCACTGTTTCCAAGTCATGTGCGTAGTGAATAGAGTTCCCCGCACATATCTGGATCGCAATTACTTCAGCTTGAAAGATGGAGGAGGAGACCTTTAGACTGGTGGTCCCGCCATCTGGTTCACCCTCTTTCCAAATTCCAATACCTGTGCCCTTCGAGGTTTTCGAGACGTCCGAAAACCAACGGGAGATGCCCCGTCCCGATTTGCATCCACATATCTAATCCCGTGTTTACATTTGTCTGAATTATGAACATTAATTTTACTAATTAATGATGATTTTTCTTAATAGAAACTTGAAGCCCAATAACGACAGTTCTGCCTGTTTATATGGGCATTAAGGTGAAAATGTGCCCCATCTGAGAAGTTTTTTTCTTGTAAAAGTCACGTAGGCAGCACGCACACTCCGGTCACGTAAAACGCTTCATGGCAACTAAATTCCCAAAGATGGGGTTGGGGATTGGCATACCCCCTACTCTCTACTCAACAATTACGAACAAAAGAATATGTGGAAGACTTTTGGGACACCAACTACTTTAAATTTCATATTGTTATTAATTATGGTAAGTTGGGGCAGTTCTTAGCAATATCTTTAGCGCCCTCTATTACAGAAGGTAAGAGGTTTATTTCTTAATTCTCCATACCGTCCTGGCGTTAGCATTGTATTGAGGCAATTGTTACACCTACCAACTTGTATGAATAAATAAAGTTTTTCTTCCTCCGTTTTACTACCAAACTTCCTGGCCACACAGCCAAATCTTCAGCATTCACCCCCCGCTCAAAAAATTTAATTTTATCGCCTGTGCGATGCATTAAAAGTGACCCATCGCGCATTCCTAAACGCCATCCGTCTCCTTTCCAACTCAAATCGGTCTTTTTGCCTCTTCTCCCGTTTGATCCGACTACAGATATATCCAAGGCATCAGGTCGTTTATCACGCACCTCTTGAGAGAGCAGAAATTCTCCGGCGTGTTCCGCTTCCCTCCCCATCTCGCCTACCCGTTGCAATGCGCTTCTTCTTCGTTTTTCTTTTTCGCTTTCGCGTCTCCCCTACCCGAGAAGGGAGATTTCTCCGGTCTCGCCGTCCTGAATAACAATACGGACCACTTAGGGACGTCACTCGAGTCGTCCCACTTTCCTCCGGACTTCGTCGTTATGGATTGCTGTATGTATAGGGGTAGGTTCTAATTCGGATCGTGCTTGGCAAGATTTTTCTTACTTCTGATTAGTTATGATTCGGGACTATCGCCGTGGCATTAGATCTAAGATTTTGAAACACGACACAAGTAGTTTCATTATTTTTAATTAGAAACCGATTACCTCCTTGCCTCTTACAAATTCCCATGCCCTTCGCAAAAGCTCATCATCGGTTTGAATATTTAGGCGGTGAATACGATCAAATGCTTTGGATAGGTCGATAAATAATTCTACTACCGGATTGTGATTATCCAAAATTTCATTCACAGGTATAGCAGTAAACTCCACTCACACAAATTAATTAATTATGCGGAACGCAGCGTTTCGAGAGCACGTGGGCTCCCATTGTCAACCGTGTTACCGACGTCGGTAACGTATACCTGTGAATTGTACATCCACACAGTCCTTGCAATCGTCATTCAAAATTTCATTGACGGGCAAAAGGAAATTAAAAATGGCAGTGTTACCACATCTTAAAATATTGCATTTCTATAATTAACTGATGATAGGCAGCCAGATGTACACATGGTGGTAAGAAAAGTGCAATAGAATGATTTTAACACTAAAAAATTACACAAGAGAACTAATCTGGACGGAATTCCTTTCTAAAGATTTGAAAATATGTAAAAAGTGCAATGATTAATACTAAATCCTTCTCTAATTTTAGAATATTAAGTATTTCACATTAATGGATAATTTTCCCACAATCTGGTCATCAAAATCTTCAGTTGCATATGCATTTTGACATATTTCAGACGACTTCGATTTTTCGTCAAAAAAACGTAAGGGGTACCCCTTTTAAAAATTCGTCAAACTTTCGCTCATCCTAGATTTGGTACAAGGCTCGTCGAATGATATTTCCAATCATACCGAATGCGATTTTAATACTAAAAATTGACACAAAAGGACTAATCTGGACGAAATTCATTTCTAAAGATTTGAAAACATCTGAAAAGTATAATGACTATTGCTAAATCCTTCTCTAAATTTAGAATATTAAATATTTCATCATGATAGATAATTTTCCTACAATCTAATCATCAAAATCTTCAGTTGCATACGCATTTTGACATATTTCAGACGACTTCGATTTTTCGCAAAAAAACGTAATCCTAGATTTGGTTCAAGAGGTCCGACAAAATTTTTTCAAGGGGGCTCTTGATATGTTGGTGCACCGACTGACCAAGTGCATTAGTGTAGAGGGAGACTATGTCGAAAAATGAAAAATATAATGCCACTGTAGTTTTACTGCAAGGGGGTCAGGGATACAACATACAGATCCACACTCGTAGAACCTGGACGCAGGCACCTACCATCGCATGAAGTGCTATAACCACCAGAAAAATCACTTACAAGCAATGTTGATGCCATTGCACTGAAGTGTTTATTAAATCTGTAGCATAGTTCAATTTTGCTGGAGAATTTATTTCGTAAATGTCTATACTTGGAATTAACATGACATGTACGAGGGCCATTCGGAAAGGGCAGAACGTTTCGTTTTCACACGTGAATAATTTTCACTAATTCCCTAAATTCAAAATTTTTTCGCGTGAACAATGCTGCGAAGAGATGATGAACTTAAAGAAGCCGTTAATCAGTGGTTTAACAACTCGACAGCAGCAGAATATGCAAAACGCATAGAAAAGCTAATAAAACGATACGGCAAGTGCCTAAATTTGATCGTTGACTACGTAGAAAAGTAGCTTGAATATCTGATTTTATGTAAAATATAGTTTCATTTAATTATATCTAATGAAAATTTTTATAGAAAAAAAACGTTCTTTACTTTCAGAATGACCCTCGTATTATTTATGAGGATCCATATAGCTCTGTTCTTATTTTTAGACTGATTATGTACAAGTAGTACAAAGTGACTTTATATGTTTGAGGACAGTTTAAATTTCGCGCGGTGGATTCTAGGGGATTTGACATGTTAAGAGTGGCCATTGTGAGTATCGGTCCTGTCAACTGCCTGTGCGATACGTTATTTATTATTCGTTATTTATATTCATTTTATTCGTTATTATTTGCTTCATTTTTACTTGTAATCTGTTCTTCTTAGAGCTACTGTTTATCAGTGTTATTCTCCAGGTATATTTTATGCATTTCTATTAAATTAAGTGAACTCAATTGTTGTTAGTTTTAAGATGCCGTTTACGGCCGAGCAAGACGCTTTTATTTTAAAAGCGCATTATCGCAGTGGCACTCATCACGAAGATGGATCATGGACTTATTCATTGCAATCATGCCCGAACCAATTTCGTGAAAATTATCCGGATGTTGTCGTACCATACAAAGTGTTTTGTAATCACAGAGACAGAATTATTGAACGATTCGAAGGGAAACACTGCATTTGCCAAGGAAAATCAACTGGACGACCAACAGTGTTAACAGAAGAGACTGTTGATGATGTTAGACAACGGATAGAAGCAAGTCCTAAAAAGTCAATACGCAAATTAGCAGCTCAAACTGGTATGATGCTTTTTCTATTTCTAAGATGTAGTATCTTTCATTTTCGTTATTTTAGGTTTATCGTTCAGTACTGCAAGAAAAGCATTGGTTAAAAATCTACACATGCATCCGTATAGAGTAAGCGTAATACAGTAATTATTGCCAATTGATATTCCACGACGAATTCAATATTGTCAGTGGTTTAATGAAAATCTTCATAATGATGATATTTTAGATTTAAGATTCATGTCAGACGAGGCCTGGTTTCACTTGTCAGGCTATATTAACAGCCAAAATTACAGGACATGGGCTACAGAAAACCCTCATAATTTTGTTGAGACTTCTTTACATCCACAAAAAATTGGGGTCTGGGTGGCAATGTCTAGACGTCGCATAATTGGCCCTATTTTTTTCCATGAAAATATCAATGCGGAAAGATATCGCACTCAAATTTTGGAAGTGTTTATAAACCAATTACATGACGATGAATTGGAAAGGGGGTATTTTCAACAAGATGGAGCACCACCTCATTTAGCGCATGATACATTGGAATATCTAGAAGAGTATTTTGGTGACAGACTTATTAGTAGCGATCGTTGGCCATCACGGTCACCTGACCTAACCCCTTTAGATTTTTATCTGTTTGGGCATTTAAAAAATAAGATACATCAAAATCGACTTCACAATTTGGAAGAACTACGAGCAGCCATGGAGCAGGAAATTCGTAATATCGATCAAAACCAATTACAGCGACTGTTTGACAATATTAAGAGACGAATACCTTTATGTCTCGAATCAAATGGAGGCCATTTCGAACATACATTATAATGTAATTGTTTTTTTGCAATAAAATTATACAGAAAACGGAATCGTTTGCTTTTAAATATGTAGTGCTCAAATTTAAATATTTGTATTAATTCAAAAGCTATTTAAAACCATCTATATTTCATTCCATTTTTTTATCACATTTACATTAATTTTCGGCTTAGAAAATCAATATGAAATTGATTTTTTAAAGATCTGTTGTCAATATTTTATCACCCATCCAAAATCTATTTGCTAACGAATTCAAAACCAAATCGCCAACGTGACAAAAATTTAGCAAGGCGCGAAATTTAAACTGTCCTCAAACATTTAAAATCACTCAGTATATACAAAAGGTCTTTCTTAGACGCGATTAACTTTACCAGAAATTTCTTTTAGGAGTGATAACACCTACAGCACCTGAGGTGTGTTCTACTGTAATATTTCATAATTGGAAAATAAATTTCAACCTCATACATAAAACTATAAACAAGAAAACTTGAATTCGCCAAAAATTTATATCGGCAAGCTTTACTCTCATCACCCTATTGTTGCAACGCTGTGGAGCACCTCATTAACAGCTTTCAAGTCTAAGGATCAACAACTTCGAAACGTGCAAATTTTCTATTCAAAGTACATCGTTTAGATTTAACTCTCACAGAGAACGAATTCGAAGCATATAACGTATTAGTTTTGAGACATCTTCCACGATTTACCAAATTAGGTCAAAATTGAACGCACGAAATCGCCCGCATTCCCCCTTTTACCTGCGCAACACCATATACGTATATCGCCCTCCTTTCTCGAAGATGTATCTCTCTCCATTCCACATCGGTACATATGCGCTATCCATATTCGCCCCCCCCCCTTCCCTCTCCCATACGCCAAAATCGCCGTAACACGTTTGGTGCCTAAATACGCAAGCAATCGTTATTTAGGCGTATATGTACATATATCTGTTTTGGCCCCGAAGGAAAGCGGAGCGCCACCTACCGGCGCACGTACGCGTATGTGAACTCGCGTTCGAGGAGACGACGATAAAACTTATAGGGTGACGTTTAATTTACTTGAACTGACGTTCGTAAATGGTAGGCAGAGAGTGAAACGTTTTCCTGGTGGTGGTGCGGTGGCGGCGGCGGCGGTGCCGATGGTGGTAGAGGCGAGGAAGACGAGAAACGGCATCGGGAGCGAAACGGCGGTGAGGGGGGCAAGGTTCTGCGAGAGCTAGGGCAAAAACTAAAGCGATTACGTACTGCGCTCCGTAGCAACTACCTCGCGTAAATCTAATTCTAAACTTCCTCGAAAGAGAAAGAACGTCAATATGATTTCGCCCGTTTTGCCCGGATTAAACTCTGCGTTTTACCTGGATTCAGAACTTTTTACGTATCGTAGTTTTAGCTTGATGAGTGATATAAATGGTAGCGGTTACTTTTTTTCACATCGCCAACTGATGAAATTGTTTATGGGCTAGATCCTTATTGATGAATTCTATTTTAATTAATATAACAATAATAATAATTTACTTTCGAAAAGAGTGAGACACAATAAATAGAGAAAGTCATATGAAGCAACAATAACGATCCGGTATCATTCTATGAAAAGAAACATTACACAGCGAATATATAAATGACAAAAACTAATCTAATCTAAAGGATGTATAAATGTCTTCAGGTTTAACTAAGAGATGGCGCCAGAGAAATGAACGCAGCATATTAATTTGATACATACACCATTTTATTCATCTGAAATTTAAACATTTAGGCTATAAACACTCACAAGTTGAGTCCGCCACAATCTAGCGGCTTCGCTTTCTCGTTCAGTCAAATTTTCACGAATTTTGTGTGTAAAAAAGAACATTTGTGGCACGCATTCCTTTTCCTATTTAATCAAAAGAATAAAGCTGTCGAAAGTTTCAAATATTTACTTTATTGAGCATTTATATTTATGAATTTCATGATATTCTATTCATTAGTTTGTTAGTTATTGTGCTAAGTAAGAGTCACGCTACTTTTGTTATTTTCAAAACAGTGGAACAAAAACAATTTCGTGTTTTAATTTTACACTGCTTCTTGATGGGAAGAAATACCGTTCAAGCGAAGCAATGGCTTGAAAAGTGTTATGGGGACACCGCTCCATCAGAAACAACAATAAAACGTTGGTTTGCTGACTTCAAACGTGGTCGTAGAGACACCGATGATGCAGAACGCAGTGGACGTCCAAATGAGGCGGTAACACCAGAAAACATCAAAAAAATCCACAAAATCGTTTTGAATGATCGAAAAGTGAAGTTGCATGAGTTAGCTGACATCGTAAAGATATCAAAAGAACGTATTGGCTTTATATTGCATGAGCATTTGACTATGAGAAAGCTCTGTTCAAAGTGGGTGCCGCGTTTGCTCACTGTTGACCAAAAACAAGAACGTGTTGATGATTCTGAGCAGTGTTTGGCCATGTTTAAACGTAACAAACCGGAATTTTTGCGTCGATATGTGACAATGGATGAAACATGGATCCATCACTTCACTCCGGAATCAAAACGATCGTCATCTAAGTGGACAGCAACTGGTGAACCTCGTCCAAAGCGCCCGAAAGCACAACAATCGGCTGGAAAGGTTATGGCCTCGGTATTTTGGGATGTGCGTGGTGTAATATTCATTGACTATCTTGAGAAAGGAAATACCATCAACAGTAAATATTATATAGTGTTATTGGAGCGTTTGAAGGCCGAAATTGCAAAGAAACGACCGCATATGGCAAAGAAAAGAAAATTGTTTCATCAAGACAACGCACCGTGTCACAAGTCAATCAAAACAATGGCAAAACTACATGAATTGAACTTCGAATTGCTCCCATATCCACCGTATTCGCCAGATTTGGCTCCCAGCGACTACTGGGTGTTCGCGGACCTCAAAAAATGCTCGCCGGTAAGAAATTTCGCACGAATGAAGAGGTTATCGCTGAAACTGAGGCCTATTTTGAGGCAAAAGATAAATCGTTCTAGAAAAGTGGTATTGAAATGTTAGAACGGCGCTGGAATGATTGCGTTGCTCCTGATGGAGATTTCGTTGATGAATAAAGCTAATTTTGAACCAGAAAAACCGTGTTTTCTTTGTTAGGCCCGGGACTTTTCAGCCCATGTGTTATATACATACTACATAAGAAAGCAATAAATGAGAAATGCAATTCCCATTTTTTCCCGACACTTAATAGTTTTTCTCTTGTAGTTTTGATAAATTATAACAATGTGCATATACATAAATTGCTTATAACAAAAAATAACGATCTAACCAAATTGCTTATACTCATATCTCGGGTAAATGTAAACAAGGAACAGCATTCAGACATTAAAAACTTGGGACTTGTCTTCATACTGTTGGTAAAACGAACAAATTTTCTTCGACTTATAAATTCCTTAAGGGCGAATTCTAGCTAAATTTTCATTAGCATATGCATAAAGCCGCTATTAAATAGTCATGCATATTTAACAGGGTCGGGAAAGCTACGCCCAGTTGTATTTTTATCTGCACATCCTTTCACCGAACAACTTTTATATTTCACCACAGAGCTAAACAAGATAAATTATTTGAAATTAGAAAAATAATTTAAGTAATTTAATTTCGACAAATTAGTTATCTTACCTAAATATACCTGTATCAGACTTTTAAGTGTATCGCATCGGGATAAAATATCTCAGAGGTATCAAAAAATTATATAAAAAATGTTATCAATCACCTCAAACACCTTGTAATAGAACCCACATACAAAGTGTCCAACTACAAGTGCACCGGGTTGGTAACACAAAAATCTCTGCTTCAAAGAAAAATTGTTCAGTTTTATTTCTATATGTTGGACAGATTTACGTTAACCCGTCCCACTGCTGTCGGTTTTAAGTCATTATTGTATTTACGTTTTTGTTCGTGATTCTATCAGCTTTTGCATTTATTTCTTTAATCGGTACCCTTTAAGCTGTTGTCTGTAATCATTATACAAACTGTCTTTTTCAAGACAATCCCGTTTACATTACAGCAAGATATATTTATTGTGATGGCGAATTTTCGAAGTGCGACAATAACCGAAAATGGAAACTGGGAATATTTACTACCCCCCTCATGCTTTCAACAATTCCATAATGAGTATTCTGATGTGATGATAGCTTATGAAACATTTAAGTCTCATCGTAATAGACTGGTAAAGAGGTTTATGGAAACTAGTAGCGTTACAAAACGGAAGGCTGATCAAACCATCATCTGCGCTGGCAGAAGATAGAGTGGATGATATCAGGCAACGAATGGATGTTAGTCCTAACAAATCTGTTAGAAAATTGGCACTGCAAACAGGTACCCGTGTGATTCAGACAATATTCCTTTTTCATATTTATCTCGTCGAAGTGCACATAAGGCCGTAAGGAAGAAATTGCATATGCATCCCTACAAAATTCTAGTTATGCAACATTTGCGTGTGCAAGATTTTGAACAACGACAAAATTTCTGTCTTCTGATGAAGCCTGGTTCCATTTGTCTCAAAATTATCGTACATGGTCAGCAGAAAATCAACATGTTTTTGTAGAAACTAATCTCCACCCTATTAAAGTTGGCGTTTGGATCGCCATGTTAAGAAGGCGAATTATAGGACCAATCTTTTTTCACGACACAATAAATTCAGTGCAATATAGAGAAATGCTACTAGAACTGTTTAAAAATAGCTTAGACGATGAAGAACTAACTCGTGGATATTTCCAACAGGATGGAGCCCCAGCGCAAACTACACGTGCTACATTAAATTATCTAGAAGAATTTTATGAAGATAGATTGATAAGCTATAATCGCTGGCCTGTATATTCACCGAATTCCTCTGGATTTCTTCCTGTTTGGTTATCCGAAGAATAAAATTTACAGCAATCGGCTTCACAATTTAGATGAGCTGCAAGCTGTGCTAAATTTATGTTTGCAACATAATTTTAATACCTGTTTCATTTTTGAACGTGTACAACATGCCTAACATTAATTTGACAATTAAATTGCACGATATAAACGTAATTTTTAATATACCATTTAGAAACAGCAATTAGCAAAAAGCAAATCTATTGCCACTTCTTAAATTCTTCATATTTGCGATTCCCAACCAATTAAATTATTCAAAAAAAAAAAAAACAACCTAACACTCTAACCGATCTCCCAACTTGAATTGACTGAGGGGTTAATCTTTGTCGCCTCCCCAGGCTCCGTTATTTACGCAAAAACTTCAAAAGTAATCAGGGAAAGTGTTCCAATTCACGCGAATCTGGCTGAAAACTCTTCAAAATTCGATATCCCTTGCCTCCGCCTTAATTATCACCGTCTTTCGCAACGTCCCCAACGTCGCCGCCGCCTACGAAATCCACTAATTCCTTCGAGTTGCGTTCGCACAACGCGGAGACACGCCTAAAATCTCGGCCGTATTATCGCAACTTTGTCATCGGACGCGTCTCTAGAAAGGCAAGGTTGCGGCGAGAGGTAGGGCGATACGTACGTCGAAGTTCTACCTTCTCCGGCTACCCTTTTAACCGATGAACCTTACAGGACCAATGGATTGTGTCTAATCCGGTTACATGATGGGTTAACACTTGACTTTTACCAAAGGCGTCGCGTCGGTCGGCGGGGTGTTTCGACTGTACGCAGAAGGGAAGGGGATGAATTTTGCGCGTTTGCCAGATATTAACTTGTTTTGGGAAATGGGGAAAGTTTTGCGGTTCGATTTTAAGTTACTTTTTTCTCCCCAAAACGAGGTGGTTGCTTCACTATTTTACATGTAACAAAGTGTAAATAAAGATCTCAGTTGTGAAGCCTACACCATGTAAATGTATTCCTACACCAATGCGGACTATCACAGTCATTGTCCGTTACGATAATTAATCAATAATTAATAGTACCTTGTTCTAGTGTCTTTTCACTTTCTACAGACGGAACAAAAACCAACATTAAAAACCCATACCATTTTTAAAACGTCATTTCTTAAAAGTTAGCTTCAATAGCCGTTTATTAATTCTAAACGAAGTGATGCTATGTTTAACTAACTATTTCGTAACGGTAATTCTATGCGGATGTTTACGATAGTTTCCATGAGAAATGGCCAGTATTCGAAACATCTAATTATGTATACAACGGTTCTGACGGTGCTAACGGTTTCTGTTTGCCTGTTGCTCGGGTTGCGTGTTGCTTATCGCCGCGGTGTACTCAATGTTTGAGCCTGAAGGGCAGGAAATCTACGCGGACATGGTAGATTACATGCATAATCAATTTCTACTCGGCTTTATAACGCCGCTTAAGTGAAAAACTTGTTTACGAACTGATACAGATTAGTCACTTCAAGGTAATTCGATTATATTCTGGAAAATCTCAGGCTCTTAATTCTCCAAATGGATTCTTTTATTTACATTTTTGTTTGTTTTATATTCAAATGTAAATAATGCTAAATAAGTGAACTGGCCAAATGTAAGAAACAAAATATATATATTGACAAACCAATATATATATATACATATATATATATATATGTATGTAGATATAGTTTTGTTAAGAAGTGATAAATGTATATATATATATATCGCTTCACATTTGTTATTTAAAATTGTTAATCTATTTCGGGCTATATGTTAGATACTCAAATAAATATATTTTTCATTAAATAGTTGCTCTAACACTAAACTAATAATTTGCGCTACAATACATTAAATTTATTTTCAAATTAACTGTTTATACGGTATTTAATGTGGCCCAGATGTATCGATTAGTTTCATACAGGTAAAATCAATGACGTTGGTAAAAACTGAAAATAGACATATAATATATATATATATATATATATATATATATATATATATATATATATATATAATAATAATAATCCTTTATTGCCCAACAGCCCAAGGGCCAATTACAGGACAAATTACAGTACAATTCTTATTTAAAATAAAATAATTAAAATCGTGTTGCCTACAATAATAACATGTTGAAAATGTATATAATAATGAAACAAAAAAAAAAGAAAGACTCACAAAAATGGCTCCAGATCCCGTTTGTTTGCGTTCCTCACCATGTGACTGAGAGGTGCCTTAAGCAAAATGTTGGTATTAGCTCTAGGTACTTGAAATGTATTAAAGTAGCGAGTATGATGAGTAGGTACGGTAAAGTTTATTTGCGTTAGAAGGGCTGGCGAGTCGATAGTATTTTTCAGGATCCTACAAAGTAACTCCACACTGTTACGCTCGCGGCGGTCAGCAAGAGATAGAAAACCATGCTCAACAAGTAAGCTATAATACTCGATACCTCTTGCAGGATACACGTTGTCCATTCGAAAGGAGAGATACTTTAGAAATTTCTTTTGAACGCGTTCGATCATAAGCTCTTGGTGTAAATAACGGGGATACCAAACAATGGAGGCGTATTCAAGCTTAGAACGAACGTAGGCATAATATAAACATTTCATTACACCTAAGTCTGAGAAATGCCTGCAAGAACGCATGACAAAACCGAGAGTTTTGGAAGCAGATGAACACATGGACGAAACATGTTCCGTAAACGTAAAGTCTATTATCAAACAAAACACCTAGATCCAAAGTTTTGATATTGCGTGGTATGGCTACATCATTAATCTGGTAGTTATAGTATAAAGTAGTGTGAGTGTTATTGTAGGAAACCACAGTACACTTGTTGATGTTCAGAGGGAGATAATTGACCTTGCTCCAAGTATTAATGCGAAGAAGATTGTCTTGTAAATGTTTACAATCGAAAATGCTACCAACAGTATTAAATATCTTTACGTCATCTGCGTATGCTAAGACGTGACACGTAAACAGAGATACTAAATCATTTATATAAAAATTGAAGAGAAGTGGTCCAAGATTTAAACCTTGAGGAACAGCTGATGTTGGAGAAAACGGCGTAGAGGAATAACCGTTGTAGCAGACATAACACTTCCTGGAAGGTAAGTAAGGTAAGACTCAATCAACGTCAGGAAACCCACACCAAAACCAAATTTATCCATTTTTTGTAGTAGCATCTCGTGGTTAATGCAGTCGAAAGCTTTAGAAAAATCTACGTAAATAACATCCACCTGCTTTCGCTTATCAAGCGCTTCACTAAGATATTGGCCAATGCATGCTAAATTAGTGATCGTCGACCTACCTGCAACAAAACCGTGCTGATGCTCAGATATGAAAGGAGTTATGCAGGTAGATATTTCTTTGTAAAGCAAATGTTCAAATACCTTAGCGAAATTGGGCAGTATACTTATAGGCCTATAATCAGCAATGTTAGATCGGTTTCCTTTCTTAAATACGGGGGTAATTCTGGTAATTTTCCAAACCTTTGGGAAAGTTGACGTGCTTATCGCTAGGTGAAATATAGTTGACAATGGATAGGACAAAACAGGAGCACAATCACGTACAAAGAAGATCGGTATTCCATCATCTCCAGTTGTCATATTAGATTTAAGTCTCTTGATACTGTTCTCCACACCTAATTCAGAGAAGGCATGAACACAAAAATTATTATAATTGAGAAAAGAGAATATATATATATATATATATATATATATATATATATATAAATATATATATATATGGATAGGTAAGATTACGTATTTATATATGTATAATAAATGGAAAAAGAGTGGAATCTTGCTAGAGTCTGTGCGGTATTGAAGAACAGTGATATATCGGATGTATCCAATTATAGACCAGCCCCGATTAGATTAGCCCCTCTATGTTAATGGGAAGTCGACCGTAACGAACTTGTGCACCTTTCCTCGGTATGCTTCTGAAGTAATCGATGGCCACAGCCAAGCCGACGTCTTATACACAGATATATCCAAAGCCTTTGATCGCATAGACCATGGTATTCTCTAGAGAATATTCCAAGACATTGGCTTTAGCGATTCTCTTGTTAAGTTGCTTCAACCCTACCTTTATCAGCGAAAACGTTTTGTATCTTATAACGGCTATACGTCCAAAGTATGCCTTGTTGATTCTAATGTTCCACAGGGCTTTAATTTCGGTCCGTTATTATGTTTATTAATTTAAACATTTATTAATGACATGTTGAAACACATTGATTGCAAAACTTTAGTGTTTGTCGATGATGTTAGATTGTATCGGTCCGTAATTTTCATAAAAGATTGCATTACACTACAGGCGAATTCTATATCTTCTAATTTGTACTCCTCAAATAGATTGAATTTAAATATATCTAAGTGCAGAATCGTATCGTTCACAAGGAAAAAACAACCAAACGCTTTGAACTCGGACGCAATCACACGAGTTGATGGCATGCATGATTTGGGGGTGTACTTCGACTGTGGTTTAACTTTTAACGACTATGTTCGAAATGTTACATCGTCTGCTAGCAGAATGCTAGGCTTTGTTCTGTGTAACACTAGGTTCTTTCAAGATATATCCTCCATAAAATCACTTTTTTGCTTTAGTGCGCTCAAAACTCGAGTGTGCATCCCTGGTGTGGAATCCGTACTATGTTACATATAAAAATATGATAGAAAGAGTTCAAAGACAATTTTTAAAGTACCGTTGGTATAAGAAATACGACACTTACACGTGTAGATCATTCCTCTATGAAACCCTGCTTGCTCAGTTTTCTGTGACATCGCCCGAAGTACGACGGGAGAAACTTACTTTTCACGTACTACGACAATCTTTTCGCTAACATTATACTTTTTATATGGATTCAGCCAAGTCTAACCTGCTGTTACACTCACCGATTTACTTTATGTGCTCTGCGTACAATAGTATTTGCGGTGTGAAATTTTTAATTGTTCCCTTGCGCAAATGCTTGATTCGGATTCCTGGTGGAGCAGGATATCTTACTCCAATATCGTGTACAACCATGTAACTATGTTTTTGTATCTATCAATTTTTTGTCTGTGGTATAT
Source organism: Trypoxylus dichotomus (assembly GCA_023509865.1). Lineage (NCBI taxonomy): Eukaryota > Metazoa > Arthropoda > Insecta > Coleoptera > Scarabaeidae > Trypoxylus > Trypoxylus dichotomus. Next base: position 58,565,921 of record CM042078.1, read on the forward strand.
AATATACAGCTGTGGCCATATGTATTCGCCACTCTCGTTTTGAACGTGTTACACGAATATTATTGTATTTCTAAGAAGCAGGGTCGATGACGGGCTTAACTAGGTACCTGGTAATGAGGGTTTAATGGTTTATTGTAGGCCATTCTGAGTAAATTAGAAAATAGACGTAAAATTGTAATTTCTGAATATTTCTTCAGTCTTTCTTAAAAGTTGTAAGAGTAAGGTTGAGCTAGTTAGAGTGAAGATATTGTGTCTGTGATTTTGTCTGTGTAATACGATAGTATACAGTAAAAAGTAATGCCGAAAACACGCGAATTGACGGAGGTAGAGCGAGGACAAATTGTGGTGTTAGAAAAGCAAGGGTTGTCGGTGTCTGCTATTGCCCGACAAGTGAAATGTGCGCGATCGACAGTTAGAATGACGATAAAACGATACAAAGAGAGTGGATCTTTGACAAACAAACCGAAAACTGGTCGAAAAAGGAAGACAACTAGCAGAGATGAGCGAGTCTTAGAGCGGATGTCTTTGCGAGACCGGAAAAAAGGGATTAAACAGCTTTCCAGTGAGCTTTTCCGTCTACATAATGTTGCTATTTCTCCTCACGCGGTTAGAAGACGCCGTTGTGAATTAAATTTAGGTGGATACAAAGCTCGACATAAACCACGGTTGTCTCCGCAACAAAAGAAAAAGACACTGCTGTGGGCTAAAAGTCACCGCGACTGGACCATTGATAATTGGGCCAATGTTATGTGGACGGATGAGTCAAATATTGAGGTGAGTAATACGTAATTATTGTGTTTGCGGTATTCTGTATTCAATTCCTGGTATCTACAGTGTTTTTATTCCTTTTAATGTGTTCCAAAATGTAACAGTATTCATGTTTTTGTTGGTAGCTTTGTGGTAAACCTGGTCCTCAATACGTGCGACGCAGGCGAGGAGGGACCCTCCATCCAGACTGTATCATCCCGACTGTCAAGTTTGGGGGTGGTAGCATAATGGTTTGGGGTTCCATGAGTGCAACAGGCGTCGGAGAACTATTCGTCTGCGAGGGCCGAATGAACAGTCGGATGTACATCGACATGTTGGAAGAAGTTCTGGAACCGTGTGCGTTAAAATTATTCGATAATGATGAGCCAGAGTATTACTTCAAACAAGATAATGCACCGGGCCATAAATCTCGCGAAGTAATGCGCTGGTTCGAGGAAAATAACGTGCGGGTCCTGGAATGGCCGGCACAATCCCCGAACTTATCGCCAATTTAGCATTTATGGTACATTTTAAAGCGAAATGTAGCTAAACACTCATCTACCACAAAGCAATGCTTAAAAATAAAAACATTCGAAGAGTGGAATAAAATCACCCCCGAACAGTGCTACAACTTAGTGAGCAGTATGCCCCGACGAATTCGTGCGGTGATAAAAGCCCAGGGAGGAGCTACCAAATATTAAGCAATATCTGTATATATTTGTATACACTCACAATGAAACATTTTCATCGATCAATTTTCTTTTATTTCTTATATATTCGTCGGAATAAAAAACAAAAAAGGATGGCGAATACATATGGCCACAGCTGTATCTAGTGAGATACATTTTTTGTTGCATTTTGTTGTTTGTCTGCTAATTGGTTTTTTGTTACTGCAGGCAATAAAGGCTATTATTATTATTATTATTATTATTATTATTAATATTATTATATATAATGTATAATAAGTATATATGTGTACACTACAAGCGAAAAGTTTTAGAAAAGCTACTTTTTTATGGGGTCTCGGTATCACAGTCCACTCAGCTCAGAAATAAAAGAAAAGACATTAAACTTTAGCTTTTCGCGATACGAACTGCATATTGTAATGCAAGTAATTACCAATGTTAACGTTAAAGTCGTATTCGTAAGTTCCGTCTCGTGTAGAACATTGGATAAGCAAACTCATTAATTGCCAGTTCGACGATGACTAAATACCTACTAGGAAACTAGGGGTAAATTGTTAACCTTTAATTAGTTGGCGCGAAGTTAGCGGATGCATTCAATGCCCTCTACACATTACATATCTTGAAAGCCGAATTAAATCGGTTGTAGGTACGTATAAGCTTGTTCCCAAGCCAAATTCTCCGCGTGTATCCACATATGTATACACCAACATATTGTACGTGTCCAATTAATTTTGGATTACCGAACTTTCCGCAACGTGAAAATTATTGTATGGCCCGATAAATTGGATCTATGCAACGAATGAATTAGTTCACGCAAATTCCCCAGTCATTATGGAAGCTGCTGTTGTATATGACGTATGGAAATTCTCTAATTTCGGATGATTTCTAGTATTTTTGACCGAGCGTTACGTGTACAATCAATTTTATTATTGTCAAGTATATATACAGGACGGGGCAATAGTGCCTGCTACTAGTATAGTGCTTTGCGTATTTTTTTTGTTGTATAACAGGTTTGTCTATTATATGTTTTGTTACTGCTGCTATTGTATAGTATTTGTCCCGTGTGTGGAAGAATTGGAAACTAACACTCGCGAATGTTTGAAAATATCTGTACTTAACCAAGACCGTGAGTATACAGTGTAAATTTCTGGAAATCTCCAAATTTATGAAAAATTTTCTGAAACACGTAAGAGGTACCACCAGATCTATGTAGAAGCCTTTTTCCGGTTTAACTAAGAGATAGCGCCAGCGAAAAGTACGCAGCGTATTAATTTGACACACGTTATTTTCTTTGTCTGACTCTTAATCTACAAACACACACAACTTGATCAAGTCGTGTTTTGTGCCTGAAAAAGAACATTTCCGGCACGCATTGATTTTCTTGCTTAATCAAAAGAAAACGGCCGTTGAAAGTCATCGTTTGCTGGTAGAAACATATGGTGAACACGCTTCATCGATTAGAACATGTGAGACATGGTTTCGATAATTTGATGTTGTTAAAGTAGTGATTTCAATGTGTGAAAAATGCTAAGACGAGCAATTGCAGGACTTATTGGATGATAACCCAACTCAAACTGAACGGTAATTAGCTGAAGCATTACATGTGTCACAAGAAATGAGTCCCACGCGATTTGAATGAACGTCAAATAGAAAATTGCAAAGTCACCTACGAAATGCTGCTTCAACGCCACGAAACGGAATCATTTTTGTATCGAATTGTGACGGGTCACGAAAAATGGATTTATTTTGAAAACCCGAAGCGAAAGAAACCGTGGCTTTCACCTGGCGAAGCCGGTCCTTCAACACCAAGGCCAAATCGCTTCTGCAAGAAGGCCATACGCTGCGTCTGGTGGGACCATGCATTAGTCGAAAGACGACCGGAATAATTCACAGGTATAGCAGTAAACTCCACTCACACAAATTAATTAATTATGCGGAACGCAGCGTTTCGAGAGCACGTGGGCTCCCATTGTCAACCGTGTTACCGACTGGCCCGGTTGACAATGGGAGCCCACGTGCTCTCGAAACGCTACGTTCCGCATAATTAATTAATTTGTGTGAGTGGAGTTTACTGCTATACCGGTGAATTGTACATCCACACAGTCCTTGCAATCGTCATACGACCGGAATAGGTCAGTAGACGTGGCAAAGTGATTTTGTTACACAACCTTGCGCCGTCTCACACAACAAAACTAGTGAAAGAAATCTTGAAATCGCTTGAATGAGACATTTTTCGCATACGATGTACTCTCGCAGCAATTTTGAGGAAGTTGGAAAATGACTCGACGAATGGTTTGCCGTAAAAGGAAAGTAGTTTTTCTGGTATGGTATCCGTAGATTGCCCGAAAGATGAGTGAAATGAATAGAAACCGATAGCCAATATTTTTAGTAAAGAAAAAATAATTTTCCTCGGAAAACAAGTTTCTTATTAAACTTATACGAGGGCAATCCCAAAAAAAAGGTCTCCTATTTTTTGGGGACGTAGAGAAAGTTTTAATACGGTTGTTGGCAACACTTTTGTGAGTGGTGCCTTCTCCGCTACCACATAGTTCTTTGTATATCTAAAATATAGGAGACCTTTTTTTTTGGGATTGCCCTCCTATATTTGTCAGAATAGATTTAAGTATTAAAATTTTCTTAAGTTCGTTCTGAAAATTACGTGCTCATTAAATTTGCGGCTGAAAATTACATGCGCATTGTTTTTATAACCATCATAGTAAATTTACTGAGCACCATTAATTTTATATGTAATTTTACTAGACCTTTTTTTAGAGTGTAAAGTTCTACAAAAACCTCATACAGAAATTGGTGTCACGTTGGCACAAGGTCATTGAGTGTGATAGCAATTATTTCGGTGAATAATAATGTATTATTGCTTCTTAATAAATATGTATATTTTATCATAAAAGAAAGCACGAACGTATTTGGGTACCCGATATATGGGTCCAATGGACCCGTCCAGCAAGCATCGATATATCGATTTCCTGATAGGCTGAGAGTTAAAATATTTTTTGCAGCTCGTATAGAATACTGTGTACTACTTCTTTTTCGGCTGATTATCTCGCTAGCCTAAAAATATGTGGGCTCTATATTTTGCGACGTCAAAGCGCTTGGAAAGTGGAAAAAAGATCGCTCGTAATCAACGAAGCATGGAAATTTCAAGAAAACCTAATAACACCCTCCTATCGCGTTTATATGTGCTAAAATATATATATACATACATACGTACGTCCCGTATATTAGCAACCACCTACAAAATCGGGGCGTCGTCGCCTACTCTTCGCTTTCCAGTCGTTTCGTAAATTCTATTTGGAATTCCGAGAGTTCAAGCGGTAGTCGGGGCACTCCGTCGAAATTCGACGATGAGAGAAATTTTTTAGGCAGTTAGACGCATGAACGAATCGTTTTTGAGACGAAACGTAATAGACTTTAATCAAAACAAGCAGCACGACGAACGAAGCGCAATTTATATTTGTTAGTGCGAAATTTCAGAGCAAATTACGTCACTAACGTGCCTCACGGTTGAGATGTCTCGATATGACGGTGGATAGTCGGCATGGATATTGTTAAGTAGGAGGCGGATATACGTTCGCAACTTCTTCTTAATGTAAAAAGGAACAAATTTAATAATAGGTAACATTCTTATAGCAAGGGTATAGACAACTTCAAGGCAGTCAATCATGTGATAAAATATTTAATGTCGTTTCTATTTTGCCCAGATTCTCTACGAGGGTGTCTATACAGTGTTTATGATGAAATTAAGTATGTTTCAACCATGTCAGTGCTTTAAAAGGAGCCAACCTGAAATGATAAAACGACGCATTTCTTTATTAATACTTCAGACGATCTTACTCGATGAAAATATAATTCCTTGTGACGCATGTAACGCTTGTAGTGAATGATATTTTTTGGAAAGCGAAGGTATTTGATTTAATTTAACATTTTTTATAGCCTAAAACGCATCGTACTACGCAATTCTTTTTGGATCGATCTAACGGTTTCATTAAGCGTTACAAACTACTCCCTTATTTTAATTATTTTTCATATTACGATTACTTTACCGTGCGGAGAAGCTTACCTATACATGTTTGCATATTATTTATGGTTAAAACTGAGTTACTACAAACAAATACATTCTAGTAGAATTATATATCACTTACTTGTCTTTAAAACTACACCACTACGTGCGAAGAAGTTCACACCTTCATCCACTACCTACGCAATTCACCGGCTATCTTGTTCACATTATTGCCCAATTAAAATTGGTTACTCCACATTACTACGCCAATAAAAGTCCCCAACTAACCCGTCCAATCACGCATGCGTGTGAGGCATGAATATTGTGTTTAGTACAAATTACATGTACAGGTAATTTTAAGGTATTTGTGCTTTCTTGTCTTATGGTGTATAATTAATTCTTTTTGAAACAATAATTATAATCTTAAAACTAGATTAAAAATGCCTGAATGTTTTATTAAATATTAAACAAATTCACTTTCCTTGAAAACAAAATTTAGATGGCTGCTTTTTAGTTTTATATCCAGTGCATCGTTAAGCATTCTTCATTTAGAATAGTCATTCCACGTCTTGCCTCTTCCAACCAATTCTCTATTTCTTACCCAATAACGTGATCTCACTGCTAAGCACATTAATTCGAACGTTTTATATCACATCCAATTAGTTTAAGAAGCAACAAGATGACGTTAAACGTCTGGTCCGCTTTCTCAGTATTAAGTCGCATAAATTTACGCGACAAACTGACAGCACGTCATAATTCACTCGTCGACATTAACGTACTCGATTTAACGGGCGCAAAAAAAAGACAAGCGAAAGTGAATAAATCAATAGCCCGCGCTCGGAGCGGAATCTCAGCGCTTTTGCGGTTAATAAATCTCGGCCGAACGCATTTGATACGTACGTATTCATCGCTTAATTCCGAACAGATCGTCGCGCGTCGTATATCAATCAAATTAAAGCGTTCGGCGTTAGGTTCGTAAGCCGAGGCCTGGCCGTGGTGACGTACCAATTTTACTCGAGGCGTTTGTCGTGTCACAGAATAATGAGGAAAAGAATAAAATTAAAAGAAAAACAGCGATGAACGATTCTAGAGACCCACTTTGGTTCCACTCCATTCAAAGATGTATTGCAGGTGAAGCGAACATCCCCGGTAATGTTAGTTCGCGATCAAAATAACCAACTAGATCTCCCATCTCATTGGATTCAATTGTCATATCTCGGAATATTTCATGAAGAATAGTAATATGTAACTGTAAAATAGAGCCAGCCAAGTGCTTCAGCACGACAAAATCTAATTAAGGTGGAGAATGGGAGAATCTTTTTTTAAAAAGTTAAGATCTTCAAATGACGATTGCAAGGACTGTGTTACCGACAGTCGGTAACACGGTTGACAATGGGAGCCCACGTGCTCTCGAAACGCTGCGTTCCGCATAATTAATTAATTTGTGTGAGTGGAGTTTACTGCCATACCTGTGAATTGTAAGATCTTCAATTTCGCCACTCCTCGTAACTGTGCAGGATGATGATGTAATTGCGAATTAAGGTAGCGGTTAGTATGAGTTCCCTTTCGATATACTGTGCGTCCAAATATACCATCCTATTTATTACTAAAACGTCTAGAAATGGTAATTGATTTCGGTTTTAAATTTCCATGGTGAACTTAATCTCTGAACGGATACTGTTGAGGTGTGAGAGAAAATCCTATAGCTTATTTTCGCTGTGTGTACAGATGTGGAAAATATCATTCACATATCTGAGCCATAGCTGGGTTTGTACTTGGCGGTGTCCAGAGCCCTGATTTCAAAATCTTCCATGAACATATTAGCTATAATGGGTGATATTATTGGCGCTCCTTCTGTTTGTCTATACCTCTCGCCGTTGTATGTGGAGCAGGTGTCTTTCACACAATCCTGTATTAAGTTTATCAGATGGTCTTCCACTTGGTGCTTGTTTCCGATCATGCCGACTATTTCATTGATCGGTACCTGGATGAACAGCGAAGTTACGTCGAAACTAACTAACATGCCTGTGCTCTTTACATGTAGTTGACGCATGATGTCGATGAAGTGGTCCGCATTCTTGACGTAGAAAGTCATCTGTTCGTCGTATGGCTTCGTCGTATGGTACATAACACATGGGCTGAAAAGTACCGGGCCTAACACATAGATGACGCTAGTTTTATTGCAGTCACCTTTCTCTCAGTTAGTACTAACCTTCAAAAGACAGCTGTTAAAATTTCATGATATTCTATTCATTAGTTTGTGAGTTATTTTCAAAACAATGGATCAAAAACAATTTCGTGTTTTAATTTTACACTGCTTCTTGATGGGAAAAAATACCGTTCAAGCGAAGCAATGGCTTGAAAAGTGTTATGGGGACTCCGCTCCATCAGAAACAACAACAAAACGTCGGTTTGCTGACTTCAAACGTGATCGTAGAGACACCGATGATGCAGAACGCAGTGGACGTCCAAATGAGGCGGTAACACCAGAAAACATCAAAAAAAATCCATAAAATCGTTTTGAATGATCGAAAAATGAAGTTGCGTGAGTTAGCTGACATAGTAAAGATATCAAAAGAACGTATTGGCTTTATATTGCATGAGCATTTGGCTATGAGAAAGCTCTGTTCAAAGTGGGTGCCGCGTTTGCTCACTGTTGACCAAAAACAAGAACGTGTTGATGATTCTGAGCAGTGTTTGGCCATGTTTAAACGTAACAAACCGGAATTTTTGCGTCGATATGTGACAATGGATAAAACATGGATCCATCACTTCATTCCGGAATTAAAACGATCGTCATCTGAGTGGGCAGCAACTGATGAACCTCGTCCAAAGCGCCCAAAAGCACAGCAATCGGCTGGAAAGGTTATGGCCTCGGTATTTTGGGATGTGCGTGGTGTAATATTCATCGACTATCTTGAGAAAGGAAATACCATCAACAGTGAATATTATATAGCGTCAATCAAAACAATGGTAAAACTACATGAATGGAACTTCGCATTGCTCCCACATCCACCGTATTCGAAAGATTTGGCTCCCAGCAACTACTGGTTGTTCACAGACCTCATAAAAATGCTCGCCGGTAAGAAATTTCGTACGAATGAAACTGAGGCCTATTTTGAGGCAAAAGATAAATCGTTCTACAAAAGTGGTATTGAAATGTTAGATGCGTTGCTCTTGATGGAGATTACGTTGATGAATAAAGCTAATTTTTAACCAAAAAAAACGTGTTTTCTCTGTTAGGCCCGGGACTTTTCAGCCCGTGTTATATCATGCTTATGTATCTTCAGGTACATTTCTTCACACTTTGAAGATTTTCTGTAGCGGCATTGACCTTCTCATTCGAGGCAAATTTCACATTTGTCTTTTCCTAATGGAATACTGGTGCTTCGAACTAAAAACAAGATGAACTAGCGAGACATAGATCGAAACCGTACAGACCAACAGGTCAAAACACTTAAATTTGTGAGAATCAACACTTAGTTCTTAATAAACTCAGTGAGTCATTACTTGTATGATAGTACACAAGACCTAACACCCAGTTCCAACCATATATTCGGGCAGATGAATAATGCTAGAAGTTGTGCTTTAACTCGACGTACTTTGATTTTCTTCAAACATACCTTCTATCTACGAACAAATCTTGTACTGGTACTGCAACCGAGTCTCACGGTTGACAATGAGAGACCATGTGTTCTCGAAACGTTGCGTTACGGATAAATTATTAACTTATTATCTCATATGGTAAATACATACACATATTATCTTCAAAAAAAAATATCTCAATAAATCGTTGAGTAATTGCGATTTTGATGTTCCTATTCATTACTGCAGCGCTTGCAGTATCTCTACATCACTCTTAAAGCACGGATTTAAAAGTTTTAAGTAGTTTCCATCGATCATCTTACTTTACATTACCAAAGCATTTCTAGCTCAACTTCCTGCAGATAGACGGATATATATGTAAGCTCGAACATTAATTATTTTTCAATAGAGATTTTCCCATTTTACATCTTTTAAAATCCATTCCTGCAGCTTATGCATCCTTTTTTTTCCTCTTTCTATTTCCCAACGAAGACCGTCCGTCATTCCTCCATTCTACTCGCCAATTACCCGGCCGCGCCTGATGAAAAATAAGTAAGCAAGGGAATTTTCATCTTTCGCGAGTTGTTCTGTATGCAAAGGAGGTATTTAGCGAAGAAGAACTAGGAGAAGAAGCGGAACTAATTTAATCATCTCTCCTCATCGATGATATTAAAGCAAAAGAAAAAGGAGGAACGAAAGAAAAATCGGGGAAGTAATTAGACTTCGAAAAGCTGCAATTTTATATCGGTAGTTGCGAGAATTGCAAGCAAACAGGAGAGGTAGATTAGAAAATAACGGAAATGTTTCTATATAAAAACGTGCATCGGGAATATAAGGGTATGCACAATAATTATCCAGACTGTATGGAAAATATTTGGTGACGATAAATTTCTGCATTGAATACAATCGTCTAATTAATTATAGAACTAGTTGAAATTAAAACAAGAGCACGTCTAATTCATTTATTTGGAATATTTCTTCCGATCTTAGCTGGACACTGCGCACTGAATAAGCACATGCATCGCATGGGTCTAGTAAACTCTCCTTCACGTAGAAAGTGAGGGAGAGCAGAGGAAACTCCTGTGCACCTTCTTGTCGACTGCCCTGTAGTCTGCAGGGAAAGGCAGGTTCACCTTGGGGATGCTCAGTCTGACGGACCCAGGTTAGGAAAATTACCACTCGAGAGGATTATGGACTTCGTTGCTGAAGTACAACCCGATCGAGTGAACTAAAACCACATGTGTGCACAATAGGCGAGGTACTGGCCGAGTTTGCTCGTTGGGGTTAAGGCCCCGCCCATTAAAAAAAAAAGCATATCTGTCAAATAAGATCTCTGAATCTAAAATTCAATGCCGACCAAGTTGCAGCTATTAAGAAGAGCCAGAAGCTATTTGAGGATCCTTCCGTTGAAAGAGATTTAAAGACTATTTACGATAATTATATAGGATTAATGGATGCAATTGAGAAATTGCAAACTACAGGGTTGTCGTTAGTGGAATCAGTGTAAATAGTGGATGAACGAAGTACTTTACTGCATTCTATAACAGATGATAAAAACAAGCGTGTTATAGGAAAGTTTGAAATTGTCTTGAATAAAGATTCCGATTTTATAACATTAAGACAAATTGATGCATCTGCAAATTCGTTAACAAATTTCAAAGATTATTTTAACCATGGCTGTGTTATAACGGTCGATGTTAAGCGATCTTTCCCGATGTACAAGAATATCTTTTCCCATAAGGCGAAGAAGCTTTGGCAACAGCGTCAATAGAATCGAAAGCAACAAGACAAATCCGTATAAACCACACCGATATGTCCAAGTTTAATTATATACATACGTTTTGGATATTCTACAAAGATCTTCCTTACACCACTTTAGCAGTACTCTACGTTCATCCGTCCTTATTAAATTTCCTTATTGAATTCAAAGCACATAATAAAAAATGCATTCGACTTTCCTCCTGCCTATTCTCCTATACTCTTGTTCCCTTGTTCTTATTTGAATTTGAAATTGTATTCGTTATTTTTAACGTTTTTCGAGAAGAATTCGCGTTCCTAACATACCAGCCTTTGACCGACAAACGTATAGAAGTTTCATTGTGCGTATTCTTTTTGTTTTTCTATCGACATCGTACCGAAAAGCAGCGTTCCGTTATCGAATTGTTCCGATCGATCTCCCAAGAGCGCGTTGATTTATTTTCGTCAAAGACTTTAGGGAAACTTTAGATGGCGCATTAAAAAATCGCGGCATTACGATGGGGTGAGCTGCTATGGGATCGAGGAGGGGTCGATTTGTTTTCCGTTCGTCGCGTCCGCCGAGTTCTTCCGAATAATACGCGAAATTATCGCGCAGTGACGTCAATTCAATCAAGGAACGTCAACGGGTCGCCTTCGAATAATCGCAACTGATTGGAGCGTGGGGTCGAGATAATTTGTTTTTCGCGAGAGAAGAAAGGCCGGCCGAAGCTCGCGCAGTCGATAGCCGGAAATGACCGAGGCGGATAGGTCGCGCTCGAACGCCCGCTAAACAACGAAGAAAACAGGGTAAGATGATAATTAATGCCCGCCGTACGACGTAATACGTGTTTCTATTTTCGACACCATGTTGCTTCCGATTCTTATCGGAAGTGAATATTATTATATATAATTGTCATTCTTGGTCTCTGACATCCACACCTCTTGCCATTAAAACAGATTTGAATGACACTTTGTCAGATATCGACGTCGAAATACCCCAAATCAAATAATTCGAAAGAAGAGAACTAAAACTAGAAGCCTGATTCTTCTGGGCGTGCAGTATATAAATTACATTTACCGGAACACGTTCAAGAAAGACCTTTTAAATTAATTGTACGGGGTGATCAAAAACGGAGGTAACTTCATCAAACCAAAAACCTCAATAAGTCAATTATGTTGAGTGAAACACCATATTTATCTCATGGCTCTTTCTTTAGAGCATGCAGGAGTGACAGAAGGTTGCTGTGGTGGGGAGGTCTATTGGAGGAGCTGTTTCATCCGCATTCACCAAGAAAGTCTTAGCTACTCCAATTTGTGTATCTACTGGATCTGTTCGGCCTTTATATAGGCTAGTCACCCCAATGGGGTATCGCCACTTCCAAAGCTTTCTAGATCTAAAAAAATCTGCGGGGTAGATCAATTTTCTCATATATCTCTCCACTTGTTTCCGTCTTTGATCTTCTCCTGCCATCAGCAGGCGCCAGCTCTACTAATGTCCGCCTTCACCTTCTGCAGCCAAGTAGTTTTGGGTCGCCCTCGTCTTTTTCTTCCCCCCGGTTACCACTTCAGGATATTGTAGATCGCATCTTACTATCTGTTGCTTTATTCTTCTGCCCAAGTCCATACCTCCCAACTCATTTGTTACCTCACAATTTATTCTACGTCTGTATTCCTTATTGTCAGTTTTTATCACGCCTAGTATTGTTCTTAATACTCTATTTTCTTGTATTCTCAGATCTTCCTTATTATCATTGTTTCTGCCGCGTACAAGATCGGCCTTTACTTGATGTAAATCTTTTTACTGGAATAAAATATACGTTTTAAATTATATTTAGTTCTTAAAGCGTAAATCATAAAAGTTGTGTTTTATTCCTCTAAAGCAGGGGTGCTCAGACTTTGAACCGCTAGCGATCTGCCTCAAAATTTTTAGACTATACCTACTCGACAAATAATGTATATTAATTGGAGATTTTAATGTCCCCGAGATTAACGTGCCAGAGTTAGGAGATAGATGAACTAACAATATACCGCTTTTGGTGGGGACTCTTAATCTGCGACAGTTGAATAATATTACAAATTTAAATGGATATGGATGAAGAAATTACAGTTACACATGACGTCCTTCTCGTCCACGTTATCTTGTTCCTGATATACTAAATAATCTCGACCTGTCATCAGACCCACTTACTTTACCATTTAATACCATCTTGCATTTATAATTTCCGGAAAGTGGATGCTCCAACACCGTATTCCGAACTTAACGTAGTTTGTTGGAACATTTTGTTGGACCATGGCAATCTTGATTGCTCACATTTTGCTATATTTTATAACATATTATACACTACCCTTCAAATTATATGTGTAATAAGTTTTATAGTAAAATTCCCGTTAAAGTTATACTTAAAGTTACAAAATCTCAAAATAGCAGTATAATATTACATCTGAAATTTTTCCCTGGTGAATCCCAAATGAAAATCTTATTCTACTAAAATTATTAGATAAATGCAGTGATGTTACCAATGCTGCGGTTTTATAAACTCGACCCTTAGTGTATAACAAAATGTTCTTTGATTTTTTCTTCAAGAAAAAAATACAATCCCGTAAGAACGGCTTTCAACGCGTGCATGGATCAACTTCTAATACAATCCGCAGACCAAAATTGAAACCATCCCATCTCCCATTTCGATCTCCACGGATAAATTTGGCTCTACATTCATTATTCAGTAGACTTTCGCCAACTCGCACACAGACAAAAACGTAGAATAACATGTATATAAAGAATGGAAAGACACAGATACGGTCCCAGCGGTAATTCGAAGCCAACTTCTTCACTTTCCGTAATCCCTCCATTCCGTGAAACAGGTAAAGGTGGCCGCGTACGCCTCACGTACCCGAATAACGCGCAGATCCGTCATTTCACGATCGGTTGCTGGTTATGAAGATGGATAGGGCTGTTCTGCGGATGTTGAAGCCTTCCTGTTACGGGTCCCTCGTCTATCACGCTCGCTACATAGATATGCGCAGATATACATATACAGTATACAGATAGGGTGGCTTGATGTTAACCAAATACTAGAAAATGTAATTTTGACTTATGCAAGAAAACAATACCTAACTTCCTTCCTAATGTCTATCGATATGTTTTTAATACATCATGGTAAGCTTGAGGAATCATTCAGAGGTTTTAGCAGTCCAAGAGCTGCTCGGCAGAATGGCTAGGGAACTGTACTCAATTGTTTCAATAATTTTTATACCAGCAAACGAGTGTGATATTCATGTGGCACTAGATAGCGCCAAGAACGTTTACCTAGGCTGTTAGTTTAGATACGGTGACAGTAGCCTAGAGGTAATTGCAAAGTTTTGAGCAGAAAAAGTCAAGAGGCGTTATATCGGTTGATCTGGCTGGGCACCAATATTCAATATTATATAGGTCTTATATAAAACAGCAACAACAATTGAAGGAGTAATAGAAACAAAAAAAAATGCGATACATTCCAAAATTCTCCCTACCGGTCACATTCAATCTAAATGTAACAGCAAAAAAATTCCTGTTTTCAAATTCTAATAGGCTAACACCCCCCACAAATTAACAGTGACTTATTACTAGGAAGTTCGTAGAAAGGGTAGAAAGACACTAGATAGTAAGAAATACCAGGAAATGCGTTCTGTTAGCAGAGGTTATTGCGCTACTACCCTTGTATCAAGTAGTTAGAGTGCCAACATTTTCTAGACCGTTCAAGGGATCAAATAATCCGAAATTTGCGTTAGTGTCATACATGTATCTCTTTCAACACCGAAAGTACCAAAAAGTTTCTAAATGAGTGAAAATCACTGGCCGAAAAATAAAATCTTTTTCCGGTGACTAAGATCTAACAGTTGTTTCTATTAATGGAATGAGAATTGGATACTAAAAAATATATTCATCAGACTCGTTAGCTTAGTGGTTAGAGCATTGTACTGGATTCTTAACACAAAAGTCAGAGGATTCGATTCCCCCACGGATCTTACTTTTTCTACAGATTCATTACACTTTAATTTCGCGACAAGATAATAGTATAGGAGTGGTAGTATTAGAATAATATAGATTTGAATTTTCTTTGTACGTTGAAAAGAAGAATTTTTAATTTAAATTATATAATTGAAACTATATATTTACCTATAAATATTGCATTATGAAGTAACACAGAGATAAGTATTACATTGTGTTGAAACTAGTATTAAAACAAACCGCTACCTGTATTTTAAATAAAACTACCTCTGTGAACGCATAATAAGAGATTCTATTCGTGCTTGCTGTGTGTCGATATATCCGTAATACCTATAAAGTTAAATTAATACCCAATCATGTGTAAATGCATGAATATTTTTAGGAACGGTATTTTGATTCACAGGGAATATAGGAATTTGTTTTTGTATCACAGGACAATTTCGCCTTGGGCATTTCTATTTGAAATACAAATTCGTTATAATTTCATAGCAAGCTTGAACCGGTAAATTTACAAAAGTCTGCAATGTGCATGATTCGGACAATTCTGTATATTCCTTCGCACATACGACACGAAATAAAAATGGAATGCGCGCAAAACTTTGGGATGCACCATCGGAGCAATCTCTATAACACCCATCCAAACAGAAATCCTATGAATAAATCAGATAAGCAAGTATACGAAACGCTAGGCGAGTTATACTTCCATTTGCACTGTGTCGTTGTACGAAAAGCGTATACCGAGTGAGCATCATAAGATTAGCTAATATGAGTAAGAGGTAATTCTCCTATTGAAGATGAAGATTTGGTTAAATGGACATTGTTCTACGGTTTTATACAGCCGTGGCCATATTTATTCGCCACTCTCGTTTTGAACGTGTTACACGAATATTATTCTATTTCTAAGAAGCAGGGTCGATGACGGACTTAACTAGGTACCTGGTAATGAGGGTTTAATGGTTTATTGTAGGCCATTCTGAGTAAATTAGAAAGTAGACGTAAAATTGTAATTTCTGAATATTTCTTCAGTCTTTCTTAAAAGTTGTAAGAGTAAGGTTGAGCTAGTTAGAGTGAAGATATTGTGTCTGTGATTTTGTCTGTGTAATACGATAGTATACAGTAAAAAGTAATGCCGAACACACGCGAATTGACGGAGGTAGAGCGAGGACAAATTGTGGTGTTAGAAAAGCAAGGGTTGTCGGTGTCTGCTATTGCCCGACAAGTGAAATGTGCGCGATCGACAGTTAGAATGACGATAAAACGATACAAAGAGAGTGGATCTTTGACAAACAAACCGAAAACTGGTCGAAAAAGGAAGACAACTAGCAGAGATGAGCGAGTCTTAGAGCGGATGTCTTTGCGATACCGGAAAAAAGGGTCTAAACAGCTTTCCAGTGAGCTTTTCCGGCTACATAATGTTGCTATTTCTCCTCGCACGGTTAGAAGACGCCTTTCTGAATTAGATTTAGGTGGATACAAAGCTCGACATAAAACCACGGTTGTCTCCGCAACAAAAGAAAAAGAGACTGCTGTGGAGTAAAAATCACCGCGACTGGACCATTGACAATTGGGCCAATGTTATGTGGACGGATAAGTCAAATATTGAGGTAAGTAATACGTAATTATTGTATTTGCGGTATTCTGTATTCAATTCCTGGTTTTTATTCTTTTTAATGGGTTCCAAAATGTAACAGTATTCATGTTTTTGTTGGTAGCTTTGTGGTAAACCTGGGCCTCAATACGTGCGACGCAGGCGAGGAGAGGCCTTCCATCCAGAGTGTATCATCCCGACTGTCAAGTTTGGGGGTGGTAGCATAATGGTTTGGGGTTCCATGAGTGCAACAGGCGTCGGAGAACTGTTCGTCTGCGAGGGCCGAATGAACAGTCGGACGTACATCGACATGTTGGAGGAAGTTCAGGTACCGTGTGCGTTAAAATTATTCGATAATGATGAGCCAGAGTATTACTTCCAACAAGATAATGCACCGGGCCATAAATCTTGCGAAGTAATGCGCTGGTTCGAGGAAAATAACGTGCGGGTCCTGGAATGGCCGGCACAATCCCCGGACTTATCGCCAATTGAGCATTTATGGTACATTTTAAAGCGAAATGTAGCTAAGTACTCATCTACCACAAAGCAATGCTTAAAAACAAAAACATTCGAAGAGTGGAATAATATCACCCCCGAACAGTGCTACAACTTAGTGAGCAATATGCCCCGACGAATTCGTGCCCTGATAAAAGCCCAGGGAGGAGCTACCAAATATTAAGCAATATCTGTATATACGTGTATACACTCACAATGAAACATTTTCATCGATCAATTTTCTTTTATTTCTTATATATTCGTCGGAATAAAACAAAAAAGCGTGGCGAATATATATGGCCATAGCTGTATGTTGATTTAAAATTTCGAAATTGTCAGAAGTTATTTAAAAAGCAAATCAAAAATCTGCCATTTCTTTCTATGTTAAATATCTCCGTCAGTATGAGAGATACGAAAAAAATGTCATGTGAAAATCCCTTCTTTCGGTGAGACCAATTTAAAATCAGTCTCGAACAAAAATTCAAGATGTTTCCTTTTGTAATACTCCTATTAACACCCTTAAGTAGACGCCATATTGAATTTTTCAACGTGAGATAACGTGTACCTGAATATATAAAACTAATACAATTAATTGCTTTACATGTTAATCTAGTAGGCTTCCAAAGGAAATTAGGTAGAAATTAGTTCAGAGAACATTCCTTTGTAATTCCTATATTACTTTAGTAACATGTTACGTGAATTTTAAATACGAGGACTATTCGAAAAGTATAGAACGTTTTGTTTTCACATGTGACCGCGTTTGTGAACTGCACTCATTCTTTCCAGAAATTTCAAGAACTGTGTTGTACAGAATTGTTAGTGCAGATCTGGGTTGTAATAAAATGTATGCCAAGTGAGTTCCTCGAATTTTGTCAGTCGAATAGAAAACCGAACTAATGCCAGCTGTACTGGCATTTCTCAGCCGCTGTTAAGACTACATAGTTTTAAAATCCCACCCCTCTTTGCGCATGTGCATTATGTACGTAAATAGGGATGTAGTAAGTATAAGAGTGGTATTCCTTGTGTGACGTTGTATCATGGCGGATGTATAGTAAAGTAGTAGCAACACATTTAGCATTTAATATTTCATTTTTAGTTTCTATAAGCAAGCGACAGTTTGCACGTTTTAAAGAACACAAAATCTCGACGATTTCACAGTCGCCATGGCATGGAAAGTTTTGAATCACATTCTCAATTGGTGATGAGACTTGGATATCATATTTCACGCCAGAAACAAAGCGCAAATCATTGCGATGACATCATCTGTATTCCTCAACGGAAGCGAAAAAAAAAACAAAAGAAATTTTGAGCACCAGAAAAATTATGGCTACGATGTTTTGGGATCGTAAGAGCGTCCTGCTCATCGACTATATGCCCAGAGGTGAGACCATGAATGCAGCGGCCTATTGCCGGATGCTTCAGCAATTTCGTCACGCTATTTAAAACAAGCGGCGCGGAATGCTAAGCAGCGGAGTCATCCTCCTTCACGATAATACATGTCGGCATGCAGCGAGAATGACACAGGACTTGCTTCCGCAGTTTCGGTGGGAAATTTCTCAACATCCGCCATATAGTCCGGACTTAGGCCTAAATTACTTACACTTATTCTCCAAATTGAAAAATTTTTTGAGTTGATGCCGCTACAGAAGTGATGAAGAACTCGACGAAGCTGTTAATGAAGGTTCAACAACTTGGTGGCAACTGGGTATGGGGAAGGCATAGATAAGCTGATAAAGCAGCTGGAGAAGTGCCTGAATTAGAACGGTGAGTAGACAGAGAAGTAACGGGTATCTAATTTTGTGTAAAATACAGTTTCGTTTAATTATATCTAATAGAAATTCCTACACAAGAAAAGTTTCTTTACTTTAGAATCGCCCTCGTAAAACTACCAATCTGAATGCTTAGCAAGGGATTCTATTGGTGCTTACTGTGTGTTGCATCTAAGTGTCCGTAATGCCTCTAAAATGAAATTGACACTCGTCTGTAGATAGACGAACATTTTTAATGCCTGGGATGGTATTTTGGTTTACACGTGGCTGATAGGATTGGGTTATGGTAGCAACAAGATGGCTGCCCAGACGACACTTCAGCAAAAGTGGGAGATTACTTAATTCACCAATTTGACAGTAGGCATTCGTGTTTTGTACTTCTATGGACGTGCTGCTAGCTACACCACATTTAATGTTAATTTTTAATATTAATAAATTTAAAATTTTATTTCTAATTAAAGGACAAATATTCCACAACAAAAAAAAACATGACCCATGGGGGAATCGAACCCTCCGACCTTTGCAAATTCGATTAAAGCACTGCTCTTACCACTAAGCTAACGGGTCTCCTAAATGCAATAGTGTACGCCAAATATTAATTAAATTTATTCACAATTACGTACAAAATCATTTAAGCAATGTTATCCTCTATTTAGCGATAAGATAAATAAATAGCGATGAAAATAAACATATGTGTCGTTCACGATATTGAAACGTAGATCAATAAATCTAGCGAAAACCATTGCAAATAAATACGCAATTCTTCCTTGTTGCAATTGGGTCTTATGAAGTTATTTCTTGAAGGTCTAGATTTGCAAAGAGGACTGTTTCAAGTACATACACTACCGCTCAAAAGTGTTTAGGCACCCCTGTTTTCATGGATTATTCATATAGTATTATGTTTACGTGTTTTTATGAAATACGTATTTAAAATGTAGTTCAGTAAGATAAACGCCCATTATATCGCATGAGGTTTACTATCATTCACCTGCACTTGGTCGGTTTACCATAAACTGTTTATTGCGGTGCAATTACAATAACAATCCCTCTGAATTTACTGGGTAAATTTAGTCATCTGTTAGATTGTAGATAATAATGGTTAAATTACCTTCCTAGTGAAATCTGTAACCTATGGTCAGTTACAGTGTGGTATTTACTCTATTCACGTCGTGAGCGAAATATCGTTTTACAATTTTTTAAAATGCCTCCGCGAAGAGAAATTAGTACGGAAACACGTGCGCTTATAATAGCTTACCATAAAAGTGGCATAAGTAATAGACAAATTTCCAAATTGAAAATATCGGGAGACTGGCAGTTTTCTTAATAAAAGACGGAGTGGAAGGCCAAAAGCGACAACATCTGCAGATGATCGCAGAATAGTGGTTACCAGCAAGTTAAATAGACGCAAAACAGCCCCGGAAATCACCGCAGAATTAAATGTTGCTCGCCAAAAACTAGTCAATATTTCTACAGTCAAACGTCGCCTACAGAAAGCCGAGCTCCATGGACGTATTGCGATGAAAAAGCCATTACTACGCAAACAAAACAAGCAAAAGCGACTTAAATGGGCTCGTGAACACCAACACCGGACCATAGAAGAGTGGAACAACGTCCTATGGATGGATGAATCGGAACCCAAAGCCGCATATTCGTAAGAAGATCTGTGGGTGAACGTGCCAGAGAAGAGTGTATTGCAGCTACCGTGAAGCATGGTGGAGGTTCTATCATCATTTGGGGCTGTTTTGCTGGCACTAGTGTAGGGGGACATTGTGAAAATTGATGGTATATTAAAAAAAGGCTACCGCGAAATTTTGGAGAACCAAGCAATACCTTCCGGAATTCGACTTTTGGGTCAAAATTTTATCTCCCAGCAAGATAATGACACAAAACATTCCTCTAAATTATGTAAAAACTATTTACGCCATTTAGAAGAGGAAGGAACTCTCAAAATTATGGAATGGCCCCCCCAGAACCCCGAGTTGAATCCAATCGAGTTACTATGGGAAGAACTAGATCGGGAAGTACGGAAATCGGCTCCGACATCAGCTACTGACGTGTGAAACAAATTGCAATCGAGTTGGACCTCAATAACACAAGAAACTCTCGCAAAACTTATTGCGAGAATGCTTCGATTGTGTGCTGCAATTATTAAATCAAGAGGAGGTCACATAGCTGAAAGCAAAATTTAAATTAAACGTTTTAATTTTCACATTTATTTAATAGATTTTCATTCATGTACGTGTATCTGTACATAAAAAATAAATATTATTAACATTTTTGCTGTCAGTGAGAGTGCCTAAACACTTTTGAGCGGTAGTGTAAGTCAAAAGATTCCACGATTAAGTTACGGAAAAAAAAATTAAATCTGGGGTACACCATATTTCATATTTTAGATGGCGCACCTGGTATATCTATGCATTTTTGGATTCTATGTAATTTTGTATCATATGTAACTTTCATTGAGCCATGGTTTAAATCGAAGAGGGTATGGAATTTCAAAGGGTGTTCTGTGTTGTTCACGGTATGTATGAAAATTTAACAGTTGAGCAAGCTTATCTTTGTATATAACTTGATTGGGTAATTTTCGTTTTCTCTAAAAAGAAAACGTAAACCTTGTAGATTAGACTAACGCTAATTTATTATGTTTTTCAAAATTAAAATCACACAAATTTATTTCTAATTAGAAGACAAATATTCTACTACAAAAAAATATAGGACTCGTGGGGGAATCGAACCCGCCGACCGTTGCGTTTTGTATTGAATGCAATGCTCTTACCACTAAGCTAACGAGTCCTCTAGATACAATAATGAACGACAAATACTAATTCAATTTAATCACAATTTTGTACAATATCATTTAAGCAATATTATCATCTATTTAGTGATAAGATAAATAGATAAGCGATGAAAATAAACATATATGGTATACATGATATTGCAATCTAGATCGAAAAATTCTGGAGAAAAATAAAGGGACCATTACAAATAAACATACAACTGAGCGAATTTACATAGATAGATAGATAGTTCATTTAGCTAACAAGCTATACAATAAGAAATAAACAAAGGAATTTAATATACGATCAGAGTAACCGTTGCCTTTGCCGCTGTATTGTGTATACAAGATTTCTTTCAATGTGGAACGCGATTGTGTCAAACGTTTCCATTAAAAGCGTTGTATTTTTATAAGATACGATAGATATAATCGTTAAATTATTTTCTTCCATACGAATTTAAAGAAGAACATCCAAGTAAGGAAGATGACCAACGCGTTTAAGATTCCTGAAACTTTCCAATCTCTCGCGTTCCAGTAATGGATAATAAAGTCCGTTGAACATTATCATAAAATTTTCGAATAAATTTACATCCAGGAGAAGCATTTCGTCGCCGTCCATAGTTGGGAGATGAATTTTTGTGGGCCGAAAGAATGGAATTTTGCGAACGATTTATAGGAAGAGAAGGAGATGCCCGGATTAGAGAACGACCAACAGAGAAGGCGGATATTGGGATAGGAGGAGGGCGAACTTGGAAAACGGAAATGGACCGTTATAATTGCCGGGCGACTCTCCCATTCCCACCGTCTTCGTTGGAGAGAGGCGACGGCGAACGACGTTAAAAAGCATAACTTTTTGATTGCCCGTAAGGTAACGTCTTCCTCTTTATTACTACCCCCTCCGCGCCCGGAAAAGAGTCTCGGCCTAATATAACAAAAACGGAGAGGCGACAAGGCCTTACGCCGTACTCGAGAAATCTACCCCGATAATTCGCTCATCTTTATCGAAAACTGCTTAATAATTGCAACCTACTTTTTCGAGAAACGTTTTGAAATGAACGCGATTAAAGTCCGTTTCGTTTAAGGTTATCTGCCTTCATAATTACAACAATTAGACAAGAAGTTAGACACGCGATATCTTCGCGTGTCCCCCAGGTGTATGCCTAAGTTTTTCCGGTTTAACTAGCAACCTATTAATTTGAACGCACGCGTCATTTCGTTCGTCTGACCTTCAAATTACAAACATACACAAGTTGAGTTCGCCAAAACGCAGCGTCTTTGCTTTATCGTTGACATCGTGATCATGTCGAGTTTTGTGTCTGAAAAAGAATATTTGCGGCACGCATTCCTTTTCTCATTTAATCAAAAGAAAAAGGCTGAAATGACGATTGCAAGGACTGTGTGGATGTACAATTCACAGGTATAGCAGTAAGCTCCACTCACACAAATTTATTAATTATGCGGAACGCAGCATTTCGAGAGCACGTGGGCTCTCATTGTCAACCGTGTTACCGACTGAATGTAAAAACTGTATCACACATGCAAATTATTTTCTACGCAGGCTCTAAAATTTCTTAAAACATATGACTATTTACAATCTACTCGGAAAGCGAACCGTATCTTTAACAGGGCCTATGGTATATATTTATATATTTGTATGTTGGAGAATCAATGCCGGATACTTCTCCAACATACAAATTGTCCAAATGGCTAGTGAATGAATATAAGAACTTGCCCCATAAAGTAGATAACCTATGTGTAGAAAACTCCGTAGATTTTGTAAATAAAATTGAAAAGACTGAATTAAAAGATGGGGAAATCCTTGTATCATTCGACGTTTGTTCACTTTTCCCAAGCGTACCAATTCCAGAAACTCTGGAGTATTTGGTTGAATTATTGAAATTAAATAACGTAGATGACGTGAAAACCGCGGAATATAAAAGGTTAACTAAATTATGCATGTCACAAAATTGTTTTCAAATAGACGGAAAATGGTTCGAACAGGTGGAAGGCACGGCGATGGGTAATCCTTTATCTCCTTTTATTGCGAACCTTTTCATGAGCAAACTTGAAACGAACCTGAAAAAAGAAACCAAATATTTCCCGAGAATTTGGCTCAGGTACGAAGATTTTCTAGCAGAACAACTCAAAATTTACCACGATCAAGTTTACTATTGAAGAAGAAGTGAACAATCGCCTTTTCTAGATACTCTAGTCATACGCAACAACAATAAATTAGAAATAGACATCTACAGAAAAGAAACTAATTCCAATAGATTCATCACGGTTGATTCGCACCATTGCGAACAACAGAAAATGTCCGCGATTAGTTTTCTGGTCAATAGACTCGTCAGATTTCCGGTAAACAAGAGCAGGTACGACAAAGAATTAAAGTATATCAAAGATGTAGCGGGGTACAATGGTTTCTCTTCTATGGATGTCCACCGTATTTTAAGGAAGGTCCAATACAAACAACACATCCGAAATTCCACGACCTTGACATCAACAAACATCGGTAATAAGAAATTTATAACTCTTCCTTTTCACCCAACGATAAAAGGGTTAAGTAAAATTTTCCGACAACTACATATCAACGTGTCTTTTGTGTCAAAAAACAACTTAAAGAATCTGTTAGGGAATCCCAAAGATAAACCGGAGATGATAAAAAGATCTGGAATATACCAAATCGCATGTAATGATTGTGAGAAAGTTTATATTGGACAGACAAAAAGGAGTATCGAAACTAGGTTCAAAGAACATATTAGACACTATCGTTTCGACAAACCTGAACTATCAAGCGTAGCAGAGCATATGGTACAATCCGGACATAAGATTGATTTAAAAAATCTGACACTACTTAAAAACGTAAACTCGTATAGAGAATTAGACGGGTACGAAACGATATGTATGAAAAAGAACGGAAACTTACTGAACGGAGAACCACCCCCAATTGCACACTCGAGTTTGATTGATTTATTACCATAGGCCCTGTTAAAGATACGGTTCGCTTTCGGTCCATCCTTCCCCGAAAATAGACATTAGACTACCGAGTAGATTGTAAATAGTCATACGTTTTAGAAATTTTAGAGCCTGCGTAGAAAATAATTTGCATGTGTGATACAGTTTTTACTTCCAGTCGGTAACACGGTTGACAATGAGAGCCCACGTGCTCTCGAAACGCTGCGTTCGGTATAATTACTAAATTTGTGTGAGTGGAGTTTACTGCTATACCTGTGAAAACAAAAAGGCTGTCTAAAGTCATCGTTTGCAGGTAAAAACATATGGTGAACACCTTTCATAGACTAGAACACGTGGGCCATGGTTCCGGCAATTTAAGAGTGGTGCTTTTAATGTGAAAGATAGTGAACACGAAGACTAGCAATTGCTGGAGTTATTGGATGAAGACTCAACGACAACTAGCAAAAGCATTACGTGTATAACAAGAAACAATCTATAGACGCTTACCAGCAATGGGCAAGATCAATAAGCTCAGTAAATGGGCCCTACACGATCTGAATGAACGACAAATGAAAAATCGCAAAATCACCTATGAAAGTCGAATTATAACTGGTGACGAAAAATTGATTTATTTTGAAAATTAGAAGCGGAAAAAATCGCGGCTTTCACCTGAAGAAGCCGGTTCTTCAGCATCAAAAAAAAAAAAATAGAAAGTATTAGAGCATCACATAGCAGCAACTTAATATTTTGGTTTAATACAAGTCGGTACGTAAAGAAGGTCTTTAATACACTATAAGATCTTCGTAAGATATGTTTTAAAATTTAAATCTCTATTAATATACAATCCAAGGCCCCTAACGCACCGAATCATAGTATCATCGATAATAATATGAACATTTCGATATATCGCTCTAAAATGCGGTTTGTCGAAGATTATTATGGATGATCTACATGGAGTTTTAATGAGTGAGCCTGATCACGTTTTACTAAGCTGTCCACATCCATTTGAATATTTTTTATGGATTCATTGAATTTATTAGAGCAAAAGAATAAAGAAATTATGTACCATCTGCGTATACATAGGGCTTACAGTATTTTAAATTATTATAGAGACGTGATGTATATATAGTAAAAATAATTGGGCCTAGAATAGATCCTTGAGGGACTCCAGTAGAAATCAACATGCTGCTGGATATATTATTGCTAATACTGGCACATCGCCAACGGTCGCAACGATAATTAATGAAAAGTTTTATCGATGCATGATCCAATCGTATAAAATGTGGAAGTATATGTGAAGATTGCAGATATTCTTGCAATTCTGACGCTATAACCTTCTCAAAAATTCTAGACAAAGCGGGAAAAATACTTATTGGCCGCAACTCACTGAATTTCACTGGACGCAGCCATTGGGAAGGCCACCATCATTTGTGTATACCAGGTGCATGCATAAACTTTTTCTACTTTAACTAATTTGACACATATGTACGTCATTTCACGTCACGCTCCATCGCTCTGCTAGACCACAAAAATGCGAGGACAAGCAATTGCAGGAGTTATTGGATGATGACCCAACGCAAACTCAACCTTTCACCTGGCGAAGCCGGTCCTTCATCACCAAGGCCAAAACGCTTCGGCACGAATGGTTTGCCGCAAAAGGCAAGCAGTTTTTCTGACGTGGTGTCTGTAAATTCTCTGAAAGATGATGCCTAGAAGCCAATGGCCAATATATCGAATAAAAAAAATAACTTCCCCTGCAAATTACGAGTCTCTTTTTAGCAAGAAACTGGAAAAAACTTTCCTGTAAGACCAAATTGCATATTCGAATTCTCCTTTATTAGTTCCCCCAAAAAAACATTTCTTTTGTTTCCACGTTCCGCACCTTTAAAGAAAAATACATTTCATATAAAATTAGTGAAGATGTTCTCGAAAACGACATCGCAAAATTGACGCCGACTTCATTTCAAACACGTTTAAAAAGATGACCAACGTTCCAATTTAGAGGAGCACATCTTTGCCAAAATAGAACGCCCCAGATAAAACGGAAAGCAGGCGACAACCTCTTTCAATTGATCCCTTTCGAAAATAAAGGCGCCGATCGATGGCTGATTAATACAAACAATGAGGTAATTGCGTGATTCGAATACCGCAGGAGCAATTCGCCAAAGCGGAAAGGGCGCGGAAGTAGAGGTTATTATACCCACCAGCTTTGTCCGGCAAAGATTCACGCCAGCATTCGTAGCGATGGTGTAAAGCGCAGGAAACAATGGAAAAATGAGAAAATCGAAACGTGAAATTCGTTGTATAGGTGGCGACACTGTTTCCACGAAGATTAGATATGTTCGTATCGTTTTGATTTTTCATCGGTGAATTGAAATTGTGACATTCTCACGACTCAAAGGAATATCAATGGTTCAAAAGAGATTTACATCAAGGAGGTTTCAACATTTCCAAAATCGTATAACAAAGTTTCTCCTGTTTGTACGAAGGTAAGCTAAAAAATTCGGTAACTAACGGTAAAATTCTTTAAATCTCCAGATAAACAAGTTCAGTATAGTGACAGTGCCCCAGAACCATCCAGTGACTAAATAACAACAGGGTCAAAATAACTCATGTCCAAGCTGTTTCTTTAGAGAAAAACCTGTTATTTCTCACAATAGATAAAGTTATCACAAAAGGTGGTGAAATACGTTTCACACGTTTTCAAGTCTTTAGAAACGAATTCCGTCCAGATTAATTCTTTTGTGTCAATTTTTAGTATTAAAATCGTATTTGATATGATTCGAGATATCGTTCGGTGAGCCTTGAACCAAATCTTGTATGAGCGAAATTTTGACGAATTTTCGAAGGGATTACGTTTTTTGTGAAAAATCGAAGTCATCTGAAATATGTCAAAATGCATATGCAACTGAAGATTTTGATGACTAGGTTGTAGAAAAATTATCCATCATGGTGAAATGCTTGATATTCTAAAATTAGAGAAGAATTTAGCAATAGTCATTACACTTTTCATATGTTGAAGATAACGAAAAAAAGAAAAAAGTTGTTTTGGTTTAAAGCTAACGAAGCCTACTAATATTTTACAGAATGAAAGTGTATATTTGCCATTAACTAGAATCCACTACAACTTCTTTATTATTCGTGTTAAGACAATAGTGTATTAAAACTTTTACATTATAATTAGTAATATACCTTTCAATTTTTTATACAGGATGTCCCATTTAAAAAAAATTATAAATCAAATTTTCTAGAGCATGCAATTGTTTTTTTCCAATATTCCGTATTAATCAATGTTAAAAATAATATTACTTTGCTAATTTAACCTATTTTCTAGAAACAATAATAGCAGAGATAGCAATTGTGTGCACTTAATTTGGATCAGCCTGTATATGTATTTTTCTCATTATAATATAATTCCAACACAAAATTTGATCATTGAAATTACCTCTAACAAGAGCAGCATCATCCGCACAAAGAACAACAAGCTTGGAAGGTCATCAATTCAAAGTAAAAAGGAAGCAGGGCCTAAGACTAATCCCTGAAGTACACCCATATTAATTACTAAACTAGCTGAAGTTTATTAATATTTTTTGTCGATTGTTGAGATAACCGTTGTGCTTTTGTTAATCCTTGGAGTTTATTGTTATTTTGGATCTAGGGTATTTGCATTAGCAATAATGTTAATCAAGTTACACGTTTACAAACAAAAGATGCAATTAAAGAATTCTTCAAAAAGATCTTTCACATAAAACAAAATTAATCTACGTTACGACGACGTCGTACTTTCGTTATCGTTCAGGTAGCATCGAATTCCGAACGCGAAACAGCAATCGGCGTATTGACCGAGCCTAATTCGTGCGAAATTCCACCAGTCCATTCCTCATCCGCATCTCCCCCTTCCGCAACGGTCAATTTGCGTTTATAATTCATCGGGTAAATATACCGGATCAATCGAAATCAATACTCCGAATTCGCAGAATCTCTGAACGTACAAAGGGCATCGCAATGGCGGACCATTAAAATCGTCTCTATTACGAACGGAATCCGTGGAATGCTGGTGTTTGTACGCCGGGCCGTGAACTCAGGTGACAGTTCGTGGCCACGGATCACGCGCTGGCGTTCGATTCATCCGGGTACCCTTTGGGTAAGTCGCAGATTCGGTTGGAGGGCGTAAGTGGGTTTCGAAATGATATTAGAAGGGAAGGAACTAAGCCAAGGGATAAAGAGAATTATGCGATGTTCTGCGATAGGATATTATTTGAGAATAGAGTTATAAAACAAGAAAAATTTTTTTTTTGTTCGAGTAATGTTGGCTGGATACTAAAGCTAGACTAATCAAACTTAAACATAATAGAAAATTATTAGATGATAAATCTAGTCCAGGTACATGTAATTATTTCATATGCTGTGAAAAGGGCAACTGTTTGGCTATCTTGTTTCATTGCAAATGCTTTCGCCGTTAACGAATGTGTCTTTAACCTGAGATGTATGATTTGTTTACAACTATACTACAGTTCGGGTATTGTAGAGAGTGATTCATACATAATAAGGTGTCACAATTGCTGTGTAATTCAAGTGTTAAGTTAAAACAACTGATTCAACATTAGGAACTTTATTTAACTTATCGTTATAACACATGGGCTGAAAAGTCCCGGGCTTAACAAAGAAAACACGATTTTTTTGGTTCAAAATTACCTTTATTCATCAACGTAATCTCCATCAAGAGCAACGAAATCATTCCAGCGCCGCTCTAACATTTCACTACCACTTTTGTAGAACGATTTATCTTTTACCTCTAAATAGGCCCCAGTTTCAGCGATAACCTCTTCATTCGTGCTGAATTTCTTACCGGCAAGTATTTTTTTGAGGTCTGCGAACAGCCAGTAGTCGCTGGGAACCAAATCTGGCGAATACGGCGGATGTGAGAGCAATTCGAAGTTCAATTCATGTAGTTTTGCCATTGTTTTGATTGACTTGTGACACGGTGCGTTGTGTTGATGAAACAAAATTTTTTTCTTTGCAATATGCGGTCGTTTCTTTGCAATTTCGGCCTTCAAACGCTCCAATAACGCTATATAATATTCACTGTTGTTGGTATTTCCTTTCTCAAGATAGTCGACGAATATTACACCACGCACATCCCAAAATACCGAGGCCGTAACCTTTCCAGCCGATTGTTGTGCTTTCGGGCGCTTTGGACGAGGTACACCAATTGCTGTCCACTCAGATGACGATCGTTTTGATTCCGGAGTGAAGTGATGGATCCATGTTTCATCCAATGTCACATATCGACGCAAAAATTCCGGTTTGTTACGTTTAAACATTGCCAAACACTGCTCAGAATCATCAACACGTTCTTGTTTTTGGTCAACAGTGAGCAAACGCGGCACCCGCTTTGAACAGAGCTTTCTCATAGTCAAATGCTCATGCAATATAAAGCCAATACGTTCTTTTGGTATCTTTACGATGTCAGCTAACTCACGCAACTTCACTTTTCGATCATTCAAAACGATTTTGTGGATTTTTTTGATGTTTTCTGGTGTTACTGCCTCATTTGGACGTCCACCGCGTTCTGCATCATCGGTATCTCTACGACCACGTTTGAAGTCAGCAAACCAACGTTTTATTGTTGTTTCTGATGGAGCAGAGTCCCCATAACACTTTTCGAGCCATTGCTACGCTTGAACGATATTTTTTCCCATCAAGAAGCAGTGTAAAATTAAAACACGAAATTGTTTTTGATCCATTGTTTGGAAAATAACAAAAGTATCGTGACTCATAGCACAGTAACTCACAAACTAATGAATAGAATATCATGAAATTTTAACAGCTGTCTTTTGAAGATTAGTACTAACTGAGAGAAAGGTGACTGCAATAAAACTAGCGTCACCTATGTGTTAGGCCCGGGACTTTTCAGCCCATGTGTTACATACGATTCACAACGGACACACGTGGCTGACGCCATCTTGCTTCTCGCCTACTTTTCCCTAGTCGTACCAACTTATATGCTATAATCTAATCATAACAACAATTTGGAAAAAGGCGTAAAAAATTCTGTATCATACGAAATTTAAACTACCACATAACATCGCATTACTGTTCGCTTTGCCGCTATGTGAAAAGTGGCCCAAGCTACTCAAGCGCCGATGTTGTAGATCGGCGATTCGGTTCGCCTCTTATATTCGTAAAAACCGACCCAAAGTGCCCGAACTACT
Organism: Trypoxylus dichotomus; assembly: GCA_023509865.1. Taxonomy (NCBI): domain Eukaryota; kingdom Metazoa; phylum Arthropoda; class Insecta; order Coleoptera; family Scarabaeidae; genus Trypoxylus; species Trypoxylus dichotomus. Next base: position 58,596,480 of record CM042078.1, read on the forward strand.
ATTATTATACCTCGGCGAAGATAAATTTAAATATTATTATAATCCGATTAGTTATAAGAATATCATGTGCGTCTCTTGCAGGTGTTCGAACCCAACATCTTTACGTAAACAGGTTGGGCACGAATCCCTACGAGTCTGGGGGTAATTAGAAGGATATTGTAATTTTACCATTACTAATGCCAACGGCGGTTTAGTGATATAATATTAGTATCAAGATCGATACCATTTTAGTTTTAATTGATGTTTACAAATTAAAATATCAACAAATTGTTTACTTAAATTTGTGATTGAGACCTTTTCTGTTTTTTTTTTTTTTAATTAATTAATTATTGGCCTTTGGATTGCGGCATTAGCCACCAATTAAACCAGAGAAACCGAAAAATACGAAGGAAACCAAAACAACCCGAATGGACACAAGGCTAACACAGGACACGCTTCACACCTGGGGCCGATCGGGTGACTAACACGAACACACAGGTAGGCCAACGGAAAAGAAGGAAAATACACAAAAGATACATTACAAAATAATAAAACGCAGGTTACACATGTGTTTGAATATCTTGTAATTGACATCCTCACTCTCCAAGGCTACTAGATAATGTATATTAATTGAGTTTACCCAGGTACTTAACAACATTGGACACCATAAATAGATCGTTAGCTAACTTAACTTGTATATGGTCAGAGATTCGATGTCTAGTAAAACATACCACGTTGCATTTATTGGGGGCAATTGAAAATTCTTTCAAGATACACCACTCTTGGAACAGTGACATAGCTTGATTTAAAATTATAGCACACACATCAAGTGAATTCTGTTCAGTGTATATAACAATGTCATCTGCATACTGAATTATCTCTACATTAGGTAAAGCTAGATCGCTAGTGCAGATATTAAAAAGCAAAGGACTTAGAATTGCTCCTTGCAAGCTGATAAGAACAGATACTACACTTTGATCTTAGCCATAGGCCGAGAAGCGATGACCTTTTCTGTTGTAATTAGTTTTGTTATTGACTTATGTGAAAATTATATAATTATATAATGTATAATAATATATGTGTTTGCTTTATTATCATTCATCATTTGCCAAAAATGTTTGCATATATGTATTTAGGTACATATTATATCCTTCAGTACCAGAATTATCATTTCATGATGTTTAACTTGTATCACCTTCGTATTATGCAATCAAAAATAACTGTGTTGGTGTTTTGTTTTACAGTCTTAACATTGTTGCCAATCACAGAATTATCGAGCGTATTTTTCATGTCCATAAACAAGAAAGGGACTATCGAAATTTGCTGTGAAAAATAATTGCAGATACGTGTTTGTATTTCATCAGCGCAGTGTAGCCAAGGATCTTCTGATATTCTCGCGGCTGTGTAGTATTTCACTAGTTTCTAGTGTGTTATTCCGCTTGTCTGTTTAGTTTTTGGGGGAATGATGTTCGGACGATATCTTATTCGTCTTCCTCTGGATTGAATATAAATTTTCCATTTCATAGGGGTCATCCTGTTGATCCAAAGCTCTACCTATTTAAATGCAAATCCGATTTTAAAGAAATTTCCTTTGAAAAATTTGATAGACGCAGTTTTAATATTAACGTTAATGCAAAGAATCTTGCAGAAAATGTGAGAATCTGGTTCAAATACGGCGATACTCGGATGTTTTACAGATTCAGAAGTTTGGCCGGTTTTCTTGGAAGATTCTCATTACATTTTGAATTACATTAGTGTAGTTTTTGAAAAGCAAGAAATGTAGTCTAACTCTGCATGTTTCCTTTAAGGGATATTGCTTTCGATTACGCCAAGGGAAAATTGACTTATTGTAAAGAACCATTGCGGAAGGAAGTCCGAAAGAGCTATTTCAAATCAATAGTCTCTCATAACTGATTGCTTCTACTGACCCAACAGTACTTCAAGTGATTAGGTTGCCTTCTTCTTCTCTGTGACAAACTTTGTCCCTTTATCTTATTCGAATCACTTATTTTGCTCAACAAGTCGAAATGAATTTCCAACTGCAACAAACAAATATTACAATTTGGTCCGGTGAATTGCATAACAATTTCTCGGAAGATCATCTTTCCGTAAACGGGGAAAAATCTATTGCAACACATGCTGGTCGCAGATACATATACATGTGACGTTTTCAATAGAAGGAACAGGTGTATTGTGCGAAAAGTATTCGGACACATCTCTCTATACAATCGATTCCACCTTTCTATTTTCGCGTGTACATCTCGAACGCGCCTCCTGTCGACTATAAATTGGTTCAGGACGCAGAAGAGAGTTTATCGAGTTATTATTGGGACGGGGTCAGGATCGACGACCAACCGACTGGTGTTCCGGATAGATGGAGGACACGAATACGCGTACGATTGACATGGCATCTCCTGGATTTTTATACACTAACTTTCGTTGATGTTAGAACGCGTTGATAACATGAATGAATAAGGTAAAATTTGGCTTACAACTGAAGTAATATTTCAAAGAAAATCCTAACTTCTAATGTTGGTTATAAATGGAAAGTTACTAAAACAATCTTATCATCAATTACTTCATATATCATCTTGTAGCCGAATTTATTAGAAACAGTTGTCTAACGATAAATCAATTTATAGTTTCTAGCAAAGAAACTTTATTAAATTTCTAAACCTCGTTCGTGAGTTTAAACAGGCTTCTCCGGGTATTCCTTAGCAATCACAGCTGATTTTGGTAATATGGGGAACGTGGGTTAAAGCTGTTTTATATTTTGAGATATTTTTACAGGTATTATGGAACCTAGTATCTTAAATTAGAAATAAGATGATCAGGAGCAAATTCGTGCAAGATATTGAATGTTTCACAGGCGGCCTGACATGTGGCACCGTCCTGTTGAAACAACGTCATCCATGTTATACACCAGACAGTGACGTGTTTCAGATGCGTTGCTTCCTGATGAATCATTCGAGGATTTTGTGTCAACTTTCGATCTGTCACGTCATAATAACGTATCAAACATTCTTATTATAGAAAAATCTACCAGAATTCCCATGTTGTTCTTGGTAAACATTACCCTAAAAGGCGACCAATCATAGACTTTCGCCAAAATCACGAAACCACCGCCTTCATTACCAGCTCAACGATGTTATCGTGTTATACGATTCGATGATACCAAACGACGAACGTACATACGCCGTTCGAAAGGAACAAGGAAGCGAACGGCAGCTATTTTGAACCTCCTTGTCGTAAGGAAGCGGACGACGTCTGTGCAGCCGTTGCTCGCGTCGAAATCTCGAAATGGAGAAGCTTTTACGACGCTCTAATGAAGAGAATGGACGGGGATCGTCGGCGAGAAGAAGGACGAGGTCTCCGAGAGGTAGTCTGAGGTTCGCCGAGTGTCGCCCGAGAGAGCCAACGTTGCTTTCATCCCTTGCATATTGATCGTTCCTCTTTGCGGCCGGTGCATACGTACGCGTGAGGGCGGACATGAATATACGCCGTCAGTCAAAAGTCGTAGCTCGATTTTGATGATTTACCTTGATGTAGATTATTTAAGACAAAGTTATATTTTGATGTTGGTCTTGTTTTTTTTTATGTTTAAGGTCACGGTAATGCACGTCCGCATACAACGGGAATGGCACAGGACTTGCTTCAGCAGTTTCGTTGGAAATTTCTCACATCTGCAGTCCGGACTTGAACTTCGCTTACTCCCCAAACTGAAATATTTTTTGAGTGGATGACGCTACGGAAATGATGATGAACTTAGAGAAGCCATTAATCAGTGGTTCAAAAACTTGGAGGCAATTAAGTGTGCAGAAGGCATAGAAATGCTGATAAAACAGTACAAGTGCTTAAATTTGAACGGAGATTACGTAGAAAAATAACTTGGATATCTAATTTTATAGAAACTACAGTTTAGTTTAGCTATATCCAATGAAAATTTTTATACAAAAAAAGTTCTTTACTTTTCGAATGACCCTCGTAAAAAAGTTCTTTACTTTTCGAATGACCCTCGTAAAAAAGTTTGTAGTCTTGCATTATAGACCTCGTACAACGGTTATAACAGTTTTTACCTGAGTGCACATCGATACTTTAATGTAAAATTTACATTTTATGTAACAGCTTCGTACTTTGTTCATATGATATATACATACATAGACGTGTTACCTATTCTATGTATTGTATTTGAGCTAAAGTTATTACACATTCATGCCAGTTTACATTCTTACGTATAAAATTTTAAATAGTATTTTTATTTAAGTGTTTCTGAAAGATATGAATTGGTGACATTTTGAGTAGCCTTGACCTAATAAGCTACAGTCTAAGCTTAAATAACGTACTTCCACGGATGTTAGTACCACGCAAATCGTTGAATATCATTAAAGACATGTGTTTATGTGATTATAAATAAACAGATATATTTTATACATCTAAGATACTGTGTTGATTCTAAATTCAACTGTCACTATTTTAATGTCGATATCGCTCTTAAAGAATTTTGAAAAGGTTCTCTGCTCTTGTTTATACCAAGATACGTTGCCTTACATTTCACAAATCGGCATGGCTTTGTTCGTGAGAAGTCAACAATTGTTAATATTGTTTCAGTATGTCAATTTATTAGTCAACAAATGGATGTATAAGATCGGATTGATGTTAAACCCCATCTACCTTTGAATTGAGGTCTCTGTTATTAAAACTTCTATTTAACTAAAAGAGTTCACCATGTGTTTTACAGTGATGGCACATCCTCCGAATTTATTTCCTTCATCAGGTGTACCACAAGGGTCACAATTGGGGGTACTACTTTTATTCGTACTGATTACTGATGTCTTTATCCTGTCCAGTACTCGCGTATTCTTGGATTTGACAGTCGTAGGCACCAGCTGTAGGTCTGCGGGAAACTAAAATTTTGGCAATGTGTTTAGTATTATCCCCTTTTACCTTTACTACGTAATAACAATAAGCTTCACAGTTGAAAAGGTTCCAGTGCTCGTAGTATAACACTGACAACAGAGGTCTTTTCTAAGTAGGATTTAACATTGTTTTCAATTTTATTGGGCACAGATGTTGCATGATTCTTTTTATAAGGCTGATAATTTCCACTTAGAATCGTAATAGGGTCGACCAAAAGTTTTTCCGTTTCTTTTTACTCAAATTTTAATGGAACGGTGCAAAAAACGGAAAGATAATGGTTTCAGGTCCACGCTTGTGCTAATGTAGAGGCGAAGACCTCACAAAGCATTGGCAAAAGCACATACAGCGAGAAAGTGTGTAATTCATCTAAAAGAATATTCGAACTGTGCTAAGTTCGCAATTTAGATATGGTAGCAATTTCATCTCTTCAACTTCTTCTAGCCTCTGGAGAGGCCTAGGGGTAGCATACAGCATATCATTATCTTGATGGGATAGCATTTTGAAAGAATTATGGCATTAGCTGTCGCACTTAAGTTTCCTTTCATCATTATTTAGCATTTTGATTTCTGGTAGAGGCGATTGAAAAGGTTTTCAGAATATTACAAATTACTCAAAATCTTTTACCAGATTAAATTGAAGTATCAGGCTTGTTCTGGACATATATACGGGATGGCACAGAGAAATGGGAAATTTTGAATGAACCCTTACAGCAGTAAAGCAATGAATTTATGTTTTATTCTTAAGGCATGTGTTGAAGATCAGACGTGACCATGGCGTGCTACATTGTAACAAAGTAGGAATGTTTATTGAGCAGTTGTGACGTTGTCATCATTTTTGTAAAATGTTTTCACGGCAAATGCACGAACCTACCCACTGGTTCAAGGTTACCAAATAGCAAGTAGTTGTGTGCAGTCGAATGCTACTCACACCTTTCTACCAACCCTACAGGACTACCACTACCATATTGAAGAATTTTCGTTTCTCCGTGCCACCCTGTATATACAATGTGCAAAAATTCTTCCAAAAGCGAATCCCAAAAATAGATCAAAGAAAAAAAAGAAGAACAAGAACCGAAGAGCAGGGTGTATCGCATTATATCCACGTCGATTTTGACACATTGCCCTTCTTCGCGCGAACGAGGCCTTTAATCAACGCTCCAATCCGTGACTTATATTCCACAGCGCGCGAAAACAAAAGAAATACGCCGTCGTCATCGACATTGCCGAAACGAGACGAAAACACCGAGCCAATGCCAAGCAGAGACGCAAGCGAGACGAAGATGGAGAGAGCTTAACGTATTCACATCGATCCGGAGACACGAGATATTTTCGCTGACCGAAGCGTTTTTTTTTTCGACGGTGGAAGGGAACGGACCGATCGGAATGAAAACATCATAAATACCGATGATGAACAGCGCCCGCTCGCATGCGTTTTTTCTCCCCTTTCGCCAATTCTTGCTTTTAGCTTCTTCTTGGGTTTTCGACGATGATGGTCGTGATCTTTCGCTTCCCTTGGTAGCTTACACCGTCCATAAATAACGACTGGCATCCGTACGGTGGCGTATGGTGGATATTCGGGTTGTAAACGCTAAATAACGAGGAAAATGTTGATGGAAAACAATAAACTGCGTAAGGCAAAGAGTTCGTGTGATATACGGGAAAATGTTGCCTTACCGTTATATTGAAAACGTATTTCTGTATGTTGGAATTGCCACAGCCTTTTCAGGAGAAAATGGTACTTCATTTTGCAAACATGTCAACAATATAATGATACGTGGGCAGATTCTCATGCCCCACACACTCACCTACTTCCCATTGGCTGTTTCATTAATATTTTTAATATTTAGTTAACGGACATTTGTAGGTCGTATCTACATAATATCAAGTTTGTATCCCAAAGTGTTGTTGTGCTGTGGTTAATTCTTGAATTGTGTATCGTGATTGTTCATAAAAATGGATCCTGTAGAACAAAGAGCAATAATAAAATACGCTCATCTTAGATTTGATATTAATATTAAAAATTGACACAACAGAACTAATCTGGACGGAATTCCTATCTAAAGATTTGAAAACATGTGAAAAGTGTAATGACTACTGCTAAATCCTTCTTCCCATTTCCTTGGAATTTGTATGTCGAGGCAGTACATTATTGCACTCACACTTCAACATATAAATCCCCCTTTTCGTTTAGGCTTATAAACAAAGCATACACCTCATTTTCGTTTCGAAGGCAGCGCCCTCTGCCGCCAAAAATATTACACTCGCAACGCGCTTTTTTAAGAAGATCCCATCGAAAAGTTATTTGAACCGGCGCGGGATATTAAAGTCTCCTTACGCTTATTTATAGTGGGAGATTTTATCCCGGAGCCTAAGAAAAAAAACGCGGCAGCCCGTGGAAAATACGTATAGGGCATATTAGCATATTCCGCTGCCGTATAATCTTTCCTTTACGATATGGGAGCGCGTGAGGGATGAGGAAAGGAAGGTTATTATTAGACGATTAAGCGCGTTATAGCTATCAAAATATGGGAAATGATTTAACTGGTGGTTCCGGTGTTAAGGGAGGCCGCCGTATGTGTACGCAGGTATAAAATAACGCTCTTAAATTCGGCGTGTGACGTCCCTTCTTAGCGGAATAAATCGGGTTAAGTCCTGAACGAGGGGCGTTCGTGATTAATTGTACTGCTATACCCGTCGCTTTCGCTTTAGGAAAAATGAGTCACCAATTGTGAATTTTAATAGAACCTGGTCGATATAATAGATTACCCCTTTGTTACGGTTATTAATACAGAATAAAGGTGCAGGTATATCAAGTAACATCTTTGATAGACACTTGTAAAGAATAGAAGGCAATAAACAACTCGTTCAGTAGGGTGTTGAAAAATAAAGACCTGATCGATAAATAGAAGGAATTTGATTAAATTTCAAATGCTAACGTGATTCGCCTTGAGCTTGTCAACAGCATTCCCTGCAATAAATACTGCGTATGCATATTTTGGAGTTTATATTTTAAACATTTTTAAAACATTCAATTCTCGATACACAGCGTAAGAATCGTATACCATGACTTTAATTAAATTTCCATTTAGAGTAGCATATGATTTCAAGTTAAAACACTGTGCAACAGTAACGTTTTTCGCAAGTCAAACTTTGCCAACTGCCATAGTAAAGTCAGTTTGTTGAAAACTTGTCCTAATAAGTAAAGTATTAAGGAAGACTGTCTCTTTTTTAAACCTCCGTTCGTGTAAACAGCAAGTGATGGGAGACGTGGCTGCCCAGAAGGTGACTGCACATAGTTTAAAATAATTAATTGTTTTTTCCTTGTGAACGATACGACTCTGCTCTTAGATATATTTAAATTCAATCTATTTGAGGAGCAGCAGTTAGAAATAGATATCAAATTCGCCTGTAGTGTAATGCAATCTTTTAAAGAAACCACGGACCGATACAATTTAACATAATCGGCAAACACCAAAGCTTTGCAATCAATGTGTTTCAACAGGTTATTAATAAATGTTAAAAATAATAACGGAGCGAGATTAGAGCCCTGTGGAACACCAGAATCAACGGGGCACACTTTGGACTTGTAGCCGTTGTAAGATACAAAAAATTTTCGCTGATAGGGGTAGGATTGAATCAATCTAATAAGAGAGTCGCTGAAGTCAATGTCTTGGAGTTTTTTTTTTAAGAGAATAATAATAATAATAATAATAATAATAATCCTTTATTGCCCAACAGCCCAGGGGCCAATTACAGGACAAATTACAATACAATTCTTATTTAAAATAAAATAATTCAAATCGTGTTGCCTACCATAATAACATACTGAAAATGTATATAATAATGAAACAAAAAAAAAAGAAAGACTCACTAAAATGGCTCTAGATCCCGTTTGTTTGCGTTCCTCACCATGTGACTGAGTGGTGCCTTAAGCAAAATGTTGGTATTAGCTAGAGGTACTTGGAAATGTATTAAAGTAGCGAGTATGATGAGTAGGTACGGTAAAGTTTATTTGCGCTAGAAGGGCTGGCGAGTCGACAGTATTTTTCAGGATCCTGCAAAGAAACTCCACACTGTTACGCTCGCGGCGGTCAGCAAGAGATAGAAAACCATGCTCAACAAGTAAGCTATAATACTCGATACCTCTTGCAGGATACACGTTGTCCATTCGAAAGGAGAGATATTTTAGAAATTTCTTTTGAACGCGTTCGATCATAAGCTCTTGGTAAATAACGGGGATACCAAACAATGGAGGCGTATTCAAGCTTAGAACGAACGTAGGCATAATATAAACGTTTCATTACACCTAAGTCTGAGAAATGCCTGCAAGAACGCATGACAAAACCGAGAGTTTTGGAAGCAGATGAACACATGGACGAAATATGTTCCGTAAATGACAGTCTATTATCAAACAAAACACCAAGATCCAAAGTTTTGATATTGCGTGGTATGGCTGCATCATTAATCTGGTAGTTATAGTATAAAGTAGTGTGAGTGTTATTGTAGGAAACCACAGTACACTTGTTGATGTTCAGAGGGAGATAATTGACCTTGCTCCAAGTATTAATGCGAAGAAGATTGTCCTGTAAATGTTTACAATCGAAAATGCTACCAACAGTATTAAATATCTTTACGTCATCTGCGTATGCTAAGACGTGACACGTAAACAGAGATAGTAAATCATTTATATAAAAATTGGAAGAGAAGTGGTCCAAGATTTGAACCTTGAGGAACACCTGATGTTGGAGAAAACGGCGTAGAGGAATAACCATTGTAGCAGACATAACCCTTCCTTCCAGTAAGGTAAGACTCAATCAACGTCAGGAAACCCACACCAAAAACCAAATTTGTCCATTTTTGTAGTAGCATCTCGTGGTTAATGCAGTCGAAAGCTTTAGAAAAATCTACGTAAATAACATCCACCTGCTTTCGCTTATCAAGCGCTTCACCAAGATATTGGCCAATGCATGCTAAATTAGTGATCGTCGACCTACCTGCAACAAAACCGTGCTGATGCTCAGATATGAAAGGAGTTATGCAGGTAGATATTTCTTTGTAAAGCAAATGTTCAAATACCTTAGCGAAATTGGGCAGTATACTTATAGACCTATAATCAGCAATGTTAGATCGGTTTCCTTTCTTAAATACGGGGGTAATTCTGCTAATTTTCCAAACCTTTGAAAAAGTTGACGTGCTTATCGCTAGGTGGAATATAGTTGACAGTGGATAGGACAGAACAGGAGCACAATCACGTACAAAGAAGCTCGGTATTCCATCATCTCCAGTTGTCATATTAGATTTAAGTCTCTTGATACTGTTCTCCACATCCAATCCACAGGTGAAAAAGAAAAAAGTACAAAGGAAAAGGAAAAGACAAGGATATACTTCACACCAATGGGCCGATATTGGTGCCTAACTAAGACGCACAAAGAGGGCCGCTGATAGAGTAGGATTTAATTTGGAAGGGAAATTGTACGAATGTGCAATATTTTGGTAGTTCCTGTATTAAGTTACACCAAAAATACATAAATTGTAGAAAATAAAAACAGGTAGAAAAACAAATATAACAAAAAGGAGGAAAAAACAATTGCGTTAGATCGAATAGTGTGCCATATATATGTAGGATATATATGTACAAACAATAATTTCACTAAATGGATCAAATAAATGCGAATATCGATAACACAATCAGACTCACCAGACAATTAGCTATCCGCTGATATACTTTATCATATAACAACACTTACAAAACTCATAGAAATCACAACAATACAGAAGAGGCAACAACTATGTCTGCACACCTTGACAGTTTGTCGTATGTATCCCATGAATACCATGATCTATGCGATCAAAGGCTTTGGATATATTTGCGTACAAGACGTCGACTTGACCGTGGCCATCAATTACCTCAGAAGCACACTGAAGAAAAGTGCATCAACAAACCCATGCTGCTTCTCAACTATAAAGGGGCTAATCTGAGCTCTTATATAGAGCAGATTCAAAAACCTAAGCGATGTTTGACAGTATCGAGATTGGTCTATAATTGAATACGTTCGATATATCACCGTTCTCCAATACCGGACAGACTCTAGCAAACTTCTTTTCAGGGAAAGTACAGGTGTTTTCAAATCTCCACATACTCTACTTACATACGAAGTTTGATTAAGATCTAAATGTGATACCCGGAAACCTTTCCTTGTAAGTTATATTAGGTATTTAAATCAAATCAAGTAGAATTGCTGCAGAGAGCTATGGGTTCCTGGTCTATTAAAATTGATTTCTTAATTTGATACTATTTAATTCATCGTAATTATTACTGCCATTCCCTATATCAGTATATACCTTAAAGCCATTAGTATCATTCCTTTTAGATCTTTGCTATATCACATCCCGTAAAGTTGATTGTTTATCCGCTTCATATTACGCGACGTGCAATCTACGCACGATATCGATTATCTCGCCCTCTATCGGAAAATCGGTTATATATTAGCCCGTAAATCAAAACTATTTCGTCGTTTTACCGGGTGCACGCGAGGCAGCCGAATCGAACGGGTAAGATATCGTAGCCGAATGGGCAGGTAGATTTTATCAGCGCTGAATTATGGACACGCGTGTATATGTATGACGTGTACTCGTACATAATGGAAAGCCGGCTCGATCAACCCGACTTTTTCAAAATAAACAATTCAATTACGTCGGCATATACGCGCGCATGGATACGAACGTCCAGCTCCACTACCCCTGGCGGTCGTACAGCTCTCAAACCGACCCCGATGAATAAATTTCGGCCCGATATTTTTGATTGTATTATACGGCGTACGACGAGGGTATAACGCCAAAAATACATCGAATGTGGGCCTCGTATATCAGATAAAAGATAAACAATTAATGCGGGCCAGATACCTCTATTACTAGAAGTAATTTATCGGTTGAAGAATGACCGATAGCCAAATGATAGTCACAATGGTACGAATCAAAGGAAATATTTTTAACTGGACTAGTGGAATAGTAGCCGTTATATTCGTATCGGGCAAAAAATATATATTTAGTTTTTTTATTCACTACATGGTGAATACCATCTTTTAAAAGGTTTTAGGAATAATTTGTACAAAATTATTGCATTCTACGAATTTGATGTGGTATTACGTGGTTTATCAAATTGCTGAGTCAGCGAATGCTGAAGCATCCGTTTGTAAATGAAAGGCTTTTGAGAGATCAGGACAAGTTTGGAATGGGTGCAGAAACTAAGATTTGTTTTAGGGTTTAAAGGATTTCTCGCAATACGGACTCCAATTCCAACTCCAACATTTCAGAGATTTTTTTGTTACATTTGCGGTGAAAACATTTGTAAGGAAAATAGAAAATCCATATCTCCCTTTATAAAAAAGGGCATATTTGGCGTATTTTAGCGTCCAGTTAGGAGACTAGGATAAATCTTGGGAACGATATTTTGTATGCAAAACATGCGTAGAACATTTGCAGCAGTGGACAAGCGGAAAGAGAAAGAGCCTATAATTTGGAATGCCTATGGTAACTATCATGATGACTGCTATGTTTGTTCTGTCAATATCAAAGGCGTTAATCGCAACAACCAGCATAAATAGGTATACCCTAACATGGAATCAACAAGAAGACATTATCCTTATTCTGAAGAAATACCTATTCCAACGTTCAGTAACTTACCAATGCTTCCGGAGCATAACTCTGACGAGGTGCAGCTCCAAAAAAGTGAAGGTGATAGTAATTTTGATCGAGTCCCCAATGCTTCAACCAATAAGAGCTTAATGGCCTTGCTAGAGATCTGAACATCTCAAAGGAGTCGTCCGAATTGCTTGCTTCCAAATTAAAGGAAAGGAACTTACTCTGTCCAGATAGTAATATTACATTTTATCGTGCCAGAGACAAAGATCTGCTGTTGCGTTTCTCCAAAGAAAACAACTTAGTGTTTTGTAATGATAGAAGAGGTCTCTTGAAGAAAATGTGGTTAAATGAATACGCGCCAAGTGAATGGCGTCTTTTTATAGACAGTTCATCTCAAACTTTAAAATCTGTACTTTTACACAATGTTAATAAACATGGCTCTATACGTATTAGACATTCCAACATTATGAAAGAGGGATACGAAACAATACCATTGGTCCTCAAAAAAAATATCAAGCATGAAGAGCATCAGTGGATGATATTCATCGATCTAAAAAACTTTCTCCTCGGGCAAATATTCTTGTTTTTTATACCTTTAGGACAGCTGAGATAAGATCCAGCACTAGATTGCCAGAAGCTGGACCTTAAGAAATGTTTTAGTTCTATGAAAACACAACGCTTGGTTGACAGAAACAAAATCATCTCTCCACCAGTACATATCAAGCTAGGACTTATGAAGCAATTTGTTAACGCTTTACCTCGAGATGGAACAAAACTTTCCAAAGAACACATCTAAAACTGCCTAGAAAATAACACCAGAAACAAAACCGCTAATGAGAAGCTATTTTAAAACTTTCCAAGGCACAGACAAACTAAAAGCTGGAATTTTTCATGGTCTTCAAATAAGGTAACTTTTAAATAACCCACAGTTCACGGAAGCAATGAAGGAACGTGAGTCTAATGCCTGGTGCTCTTTCGTTGAAGAGGTTAAAAATGTTATTGGAAATCATAAAACAAAAAATTACGTCAAATTAGTATAACAGCTGCTTTCTAACCTTCACATCACAATTCATTATCTTCACAGCCACGTAGATCGTTTTCCAGAAAACTTAGGCGATGTTAGTGAGAAACAGGGGAAAAGGTTTCACAACGACATCAGCATTATCGAGGGAAGATACCTACGAAAGTGGGACACTCATATGATGGCGGATTACTATGGTAATCTTCAGCGAGACTGTTCCGGTAAACCTCACTCAAGAAAATCTTGCAAATGGAAATTTTTACCTGATAATTGAAATTTCTATATGCATATTTTTCTATTAAATAAATACCTCCTAACGATTTTTTATGTTTCAGTTAACAGTTAGTAAGTAGTAATATTTAAAAGACATAAGAAAATATTATATCTAATTTTGGCGATTTTTTCCTAAATAGGATAGGAGTGAATTTCGAAAACTAGATCTGATAGAACAAATCTGACGGCATTTTTAGATTAGGCACGCCAATATAAAAAATCCGAGGCACCAAAATGTATGTTGGCCAGTGCAATCGACACAAAATCTTTAACCCACTTTCTATACCAGGAAACTTTAACAGTGCTAGGACAGGGAATACACAATATCGTCTCGACTTTATCTGGATCCGGATAGAACCCAACTCATCAACAATAAAGCCAAGATACTTTAACTCAGATCGACAAAACTGACATTTATCCAAATTAACTACTAAACCAGCCGAATAAAATCTACCAAAAACCAAACGCAATGTTTGTAAATGGAGCAAACCCAACGGCCGCAAGTTTATCCAGCAACAGGCCATACGATCGAAAGCTTTGGAGAAGTCCGTATATATGACATCGACTTGTTCGCTGGTGTCCAAACATTCCGAAAGATACTGGCTCAGTATGGATAAGTTGGTAAACGTTGATTGGTTCTTCACAAAACCATGCTGATATTCTCATAGGTATGATAAAGACATATTCCAAATGCTTTAGCAAAGTTATTAATGATCGCTATTGGACGATAATTTTAAATAGAATTAACTCTTCCTTTTCTTATGAATAGAAATGATTTTAGTTGTCTTCCAGTAATTTGAAAAAACACAATTTGTTAGAAAAAGGTAAATAGATGAGATAATGGTTTAGGAAAACCACTTACACAGTCTATGAAGCTGGGTAAGTTGTCATATCCCATTATGTGTTTATCCTTTAACTCTTTTAATGCACTATAGTCATCCGATTCTTGAACTGACACCACACTGATCAATTGATTACAGTTTAATGGTGCAGGACTTTGCTGTTCAGACTTGGAAGAATGTGTATTATGTTGGGTATTAATTGCTAGGTAACTTTTTTCGATCTGTTTGTAAGATTAATAACGTTTACCGAATTCTGTAATCTTCCATCTCCATTTCAGAATACATATATACAAGGCTGATTAACTGCTAGAGCTATTCACATAGCCATCACTATAATAATACAGATAACATCTGAAAAGAATGAAATCCCAGACCTATCAAAAGCATTCGACACAGCATAGTTCTTAAGATTTTACTTGAAAAACTCGAAAGGGTGGGAGCTTATTATTTCTAAAATAAATTGATATCCATATAAAGCTTCATATACAATCCAATGTAAATATATTCCATCCTATTCAAGGTTAAAATCTACGCCATCAAACCCCGCCCTGGTTCCGAAGACGCTTTCACCTCGTGACCGACAAATATCATTCGATGACATCTCGCGAACCCTCCCGAATACGTATCTGATAGTCCAACTTTATCCGAGATGCGTGTAACCCTCCTCTTATACAAGAAAGTTTAAATCTTATGAAAAATTGCTTTCCGATTTCCCATTCATACATTTCGACGCGTTTTCTAGGCCGCCCACATCGCGACAGCGTGTGCGGAGAATGTGGCACGTATGAATGCGTGTAGCAAGCCGCCAGCCTCCTCTCCTTGGCGGTCGTGACAGCTCGACAAAGTTGATTGATCGATAGCGGAGTACCAACGTTGCTCTGAAAGAATTTCTTGAGCCGTATACACTATCGCTCATAAAGTTAAGATCGTCTATTGGGGAAACAGCGTAATTCATTCTCGTTTAGTAATGCACTTATAGAAGTTCTGGTTGGATTAAAATTGGCGGGAAAACTTGAAAAGAAGTGGTAGAAAGAAGGCCAAGGTTTTTCGAAACTGTAATAAGACACCATGACGAAATTGTTGTTGATAATAAATATAGGAAATAATTTAGTATTTTTTTTGCAAAATTAAATAACGATTATTTGTTACAAAATTGATGTAGTGTATACTTTTCCAAAAACTACAAAACTTATTTGAAAACGTCACACAATAAGCACAGCACTCAAGATCATTATCTACAAAGAGACCTACATTTTTCACATTACTTTGAAATTTCAAGGGAGTTCAGCACATTCAAATTATACCAGGCCTTTATTTCAAAACTAGCCACCTGGGCTCTTGACATGATACTGTTGACGATGAATTCTCATAATAACTAGAGTTGTTGGTTGGGCTATTTCCATCGTGATGGAAATTTTACATGTATCTGCGACCTCGTAGATACATGTGCATGTACATGTCATACCGAAAAGTTTAAATCGAAAGGGACATTAAGTGATACGTCTTTGAAAAGGTCTTTTTCAGTTCTTGCAATAAATGTAGAATCAACAGAGTAATTAAAAATGATCGGATTAGAGCGTCTGGTATAAGAGATCACTAAACATTTGCCAATATTTAGAGATATGCCATTCAGAGTACACCAATCATTAATAAGGGTAAGGTAAGTCTGCAACTTAACGCAATCAACTAGCGAATCGATAACATTGTAGATTTTAAGATCATCAGCGTAAGCTAAAGCCCCACATCGCAATCTATCTAGCAAATCATTCAGAAAAATGTTAAATAAGAGTGGTCCGAGATTAGAACCCTGCGAATCTCCCGATAGTATTCTGAAGCGAGTGGAAGCATAGCCATTATAAAAAAACGTAACCACTCCTTACAGAGAGGTAAGATGAAATAAATTTCACCAACGCAGGGCAGAAGCCAATAGCTTCCAATTTAGCACAAAGTACACAAGCGTACACACATGTGACTTTCATTTTAATTAAGATATTGGTTTGTGAAACTTGAATTAAAAGTGTTAACTAGATGGCATCACGATAGTTTTAATCGATATACCCACACATGCAACAATTATCAAAAATGAACACCAGAATCATTTTTTTATCTCAACTGCTTTAATTTAATAAAATGGAAGTGCTACTACGAAACATTGTAAGATGAATTGTTCATGATGAAAGCCTAGATTTGAAAAAGAAAATCTGCCAATGTTTAGTCTTCCATAACTCGTTTAATGATAGGGTTATTCCCATGAAATTTTCTGTGTTGTCTAACGATATATTAAAAGAAAACTAAAATTACTTTGCATGTCAAAATCTATTTTCTGCTATCTACTGCTTAGTTTCAATCAGTATAAATTTCCGAGAAAATCCGATTCTCGACTTGATTTGTATATAATATTGTGTCACTCTGTAATAATAATAATTAAAACTAAAAAAGTACCTCGGTACAGAATTGAAGTGCAGGACAAGGTTCTATTACATTTCACTTACTTGATAGACGATGAAGATTACGTGTTATCACTAAGGTACTTGGACACTTACCTGAAAAAGGTAACAGAGTCTCAGGAATTATAAAAATTTGATCTAACACGAGAACTATGATTGATCTTCAAAATCATTGCTTTGTTGCTTCAAGAAATTTAACTACATATATAGCTGAGAAGTTTCATATAATAACGTCAGAAATTACCTAGTCTAGTCATAAATATTGTTAGAGAATGGTTTCATCGTTACCTAAAAATTAACTTACTTCATTCAATCATCTTTAATTTAGATTCTTACAAAAACAATAAATTAAAAGAAAATAATCTTTACCCAAAGAAACCCTCTTTATTTTTTATGCGCATATAGTGTTTGAAATGAGGTAATGCTTCTTCCACAAGTATTTTTTAGAAGCTCAATGGCAAGGTGTCTTATAAAGCAAGCCATCTCCTTTAGAATAGACTATATTTTACAGCCTAATGGATCCAAGCTTGGTGAAAGCTCCACATTAACAAAAGCACAAATGTTTTCTTCCAAACATTTCTGATTGAACTTTGCTTTATGAGCTAGTCCCGAACCCTAGTGAAAATTTAGTATCGATTTTGAAATAGAGTTACCTCTACTGCTACATTTTAGCAGGAATTTTGATACCCTTTTTTACAGAAGTCTAACTCTAAAGCGCCATCATTATATACCATCATACTAGGTAAGTGGTGGTTTCTTTGAACCTTTCCAATAGGCTCTTTTCCTTGATTTAGATTCGAGGCGTAAACTTCCTCATTTTGCTTATTGAATTACCAAAATTATTTCGTCAATGAAGATAATCTTTTTTAATTTCGCGTTTACTGAGAAGATTCTCTGTTTAACTGCATTAATAGCATGACGATTGCAAGGACTGTGTGGATGTACAATTCACAGGTATAGCAGTAAACTCCACTCACACAAATTAATTAATTATGCGGAACGCAGCGTTTCGAGAGCACGTGGGCTCTCATTATCAACCGTGTTACCGACTGAAAGTAAAAACTGTATCACATGCAAATTATTTTCTACGCAGGCTCTAAAATTTCTAAAACATATGACTATTTACAATCTACTCGGTGGTCTAATGCTTTTTACGGGAAAGGATGGACCGAAAGCGAACCGTATCTTTAACAGGGCCTATGGTAATAAATCAATCAGACTCCAGTGTGCAATTGGGGGTGGTTCTCTGTTCAATAAGTTTCTGTTCTTTTTCATACATACCGTTTCGTACGCGTCTAATTCTATATACCAGTTCACGTTTTTAAGTAGTGTCAGATTTTTTAAATCAATCTTATGTCCGGATTTTACCATATGCTCTGCTACTCTTGATAGTTCTGGTTTGTCGAAACGATAGTGTCTTATATGTTCTTTGAACCTCGTTTCGATACTCCTTTTTGTCCAATATAAACTTTCTCACAATCATTGCATGCGATTTGGTATATTCCAGACCTTTTTATCATCTCCGGTTTATCTTTGGGATTCCCTAAGAGATTCTTTAAGTTGTTTTTTGACACAAAAGATTCGTTCATGTTTAGTTATTGGAAAATTTTACTTTTAGTTTTATTACTACAACTAGTGTCAGATTTTCTAAATCAATCTTATGATTTAGAAAACCTGACACTACTTAAAAACGTGAACTCGTATAGAAAATTAGACGCGTACAAACGATATGTATGAAAAAGAATGGAAACTTATTGAACAGAGAACCACCCCCAATTGCACACTCAGGTTTGATGGATTGATTACCATAGGCCCTGTTAAAGATACGGTTCGCTTTCGGTCCATCCTTTCCCGAAAAAGGCATTAGACCATCGAGTAGATTGTAAATACTCATATGTTTTAGAAATTTTAGAGCCTACGTAGAAAATAATTTGCATGTGTGATACAGTTTTTACTTTCAGTCGGTAACACGGTTGACAATGAGAGCCCACGTGCTCTCGAAACGCTGCGTTCCGCATAATTAATTAATTTGTGTGAGTGGAGTTTACTGCTATACCTGTGAATCATTAATAGCACGCTTGACGATCACCATAAACATTTGAAGCTTCAGTAAGTCAAGATATGACACGACAAACAAATATTCGACTGACACCAAATGGTTCTAAGTTTTTAAATATTTCACTTTATAAAATGCAATAGTTGAAATTTAATTTTCTTTTTCAAGTTTCTTTACTAAATACCAAAAACATAAAATAAACGACAAAATAGAAATCAAAAATCAATTTGACATTTTATATTAGAACAAAACCACTTATGGCCAACCAATATTTCAGCTAACACAGTATTTATGACTAGCATTATTATTATTATTGGAAATCAAATTTTCACAATTGTTACGCTCCACATTCGCGCATAAATAAATAATAGGAAGAAGTTAGATCTATTCAGAATAATAAAGAAATTCTCGCATTCACAAACACAATGATACACACATTCACAACCATAATGTACGCGCATCATAACGTCATTTGTTTATTAATTCTATCGATTTTCGCGAAAATGATTGTCCAAAAACAAAACTGCATGAAAACAAGTACATATCGCAAATATTCGGTTCAGAAATGCGTAACCAATGCACCGTTGCATGGAACGCTACAGTTGATTGACTCCGATGCATAGTACATCGGATGAATAACAGGAAAACGCTAATTCGCGTTCTTGATAAAGCCCGTGAATACCTACTGTTAATTTGTTGCTAGTAGGTTTTAGTTTGGTGACCTGTATCTACAAGTTTACTAAATTCAATTCAGTGTAAGTAGATACGATTACTAAACATGGAAATACACTCAACATGTAGATCGTTTAATTTATTATAATATTAATATCAATTAATATTAATATTAATGTGAATATCAATACTAAACCACAGTTGGCATCAGTAATGATTTAATTATAATTTTCTTGTAATCGGTCTCGGAGGGGACTTGAACCCAACATCTCTACATAGATATAGAATATCACGAGTAGCTGTATTTAGCAGCATTATGTTAGGTAAAGAAATCTTTAGAAAATATTTCAAGGAGGCCGATTCTTTTTGACGTAATGGAATTAATTACTAATAACATACCATGAGTAATTGTATTTAGCAGCATTATGTTAGCTAAAGGAATCTTTAGAAAATATTTCAAGGAGGCCGATTCTTTATGACGTAGTGGAATTAATTTTGGACGATGTGTTTCACCATTAAACGCGGCCGAGAGAAAAATCGAATTTAACAAATGCCAAAGCCTCACCGAAACGATCTGTATTTATACGCATGTCCTCGAAGAATTCGCGAAGAATTCCACCACGAAAACTTAAATTCTAGGATGAAATTTATTCGCATAGAACTAACGAAAAAAAAAGAGGCGGCGTGGAAAAAAGAAAACTGCGCGTTAACGGTGAAATACGCCCAACGATTGATTTACGATGCAGTTGTAAACTGTTTAGAAATACGATTTTCTCTAGCGCTCTCGGAAAACCCCGTTGAAACTGCGTTATTGAACTCCCGGGAGTACTAAATAAAAATTTGCTCTCGGCTTCATGTAAATGGGAGATCAGAAATTATGGCCGGGACCGACTCCTGAGCGATATATACGTAGTATAGATATATACATATATATATATAGTTTCGGTGAAAACGCCATGCTTCACAATTAATGCTGTAGTGCCGCTTATCGGTCGCTGAGTCATTATCATCGTCGTCGAAACTGGGGTCTAGCACAGGACTAGTAGTATTGGATATTGGTAGATGTTAATATAAATTTATCATCGGACAATTATTTTAGTATTGATATTGACATCCTTCGTTATTAAGATGACTGGGAAAGGAGAGGGAGTTATTAACGGCTTATTGATGTTCTTTTGGAAGTAATACCAGTTTCAGCAAGTGAAAAACTTCAGGGACTGTAGGAGAAATGGTTATACAGGGTGAGCAGTAAGGCCACAGTCGATACTACAATGTTCAAAGGACTCAACTCAACATTTTTCAAATATTTTGAAGTAAATAAATATTCGCTTTAATAAATGACTTCAGAATCCGACCGCCAATTTAAATTATTTTTAAAAGGTGTTTATTTTGCATAAAAAAAATTCAACGCGCAATTATGGAATATACAGGGTGTCCCAGAGCATATACACAATCTTTTGTGAATGCAAAGAATTATGTATTCTCTTACAACTTTTCTTAATAGAATGTACCTCGGTGGAATTATTCTAGTCTTAAGTAATTTGAAAAATTTGCCACTTCAAAACGAAATTTAATGTACGGACTTGTCTTTTATAATGCTTTAGAAGCTAGAATATTATACACAGAGCAGTAAGAATTCCCGAAAGGAAAATTTTCAACCGATATAAGTAACGGTTAAGAGAAACTATAGTCATCTTAAGAACGAAGGAGCGCTACAATCGGCATCTGTATCGCAATGCCAAAATGTATTTAACATTAAATAATAGCAGATAATAGTAAATGTAAAACATCAGTTCGATGATAATCTTTGCTAAAATCCTTTAATCAAATTAAATTATAATGGAAATTACTTGAATAATATGTAAAACCATATAAATATAATGACTTATACTCAATTTAATGAATAAGAAGTTAGCTTTGAATAATATTGTCTGCTGAGATATAATATACAGATAGTACGACATCTTGGTTTTAAAAGTGATTTGAACTCAGAGGGTCCCATTGTCTAGCGCTGCAGATCCTTCCCCGGCAAGGTAAAGGACGTGGGTTCAAATCCTAAGGGGACTAACCTTCTCAGAAAGATATTTTTAAACACGTTATTTATGCTCATTTATAACTTTCAAATTTAAAATTAATATTGACAAAGAAATATAGATTTTCATTTATCTCAAATTGTTTATTTAATCTAATCAAGTAATCATTGGCATTTCTAATCATATGCGTAATGGGTGCTTTAAGCAGAACATTAGTTTTGTATGACGGGACCTTAAAATTAGGGAAGGACCTGGTATCGTACTGAGGTACCACAAAATTAATTTTGGAGAGAAGGGATGGAGCGTCAATAGCGTGATTAATCAGTTTAAGTAGAAATTGGCTGCTAAATTCCTTCCTTCGATCCGATAACGATACAAAGCCGTATCTCGTCAGCAGACCAGCATAATCAACATCGCGTCCAGGGTAAGTGCCATCAATTTTGAAGGACAGGTATTTCAAAAATCGTTTTTGCACTCTTTCAAGTGGTAATTGCAGATGGAGATAGTGAGGATACCAAATTATGGAGGCATACTCCAACCGAGTACGGACAAGCGAATAGTATATATAGATTATTGAATGATCTGCAGGATCGTATGAGAAATCCTAAGGATTTCATCGCAGAATTTTGTACGGATAATATGTGGTCTGCAAACGACAAATTTGCATCGAACAGCACGCCCAGATCTATCACAGACGAGTGCCCAGGAACAATAGCCTGACTCACAGCATAATGAAAATCGTAGAGTCTATGACATCTAGAGTAGCTTACAACAGCACACTTATCCAGATTCAAATGAATTCCATTCTGTGTACATCATCTAACAATAGTACCCAGACTGTTCTGGAGAAACAGACAATCTGCTGGGGAAGTTATGGTATTGTAGATCTTAAAATCGTCCGCGTAAACCAGTACATTGCAGTCCAGCCCCTGTAGGAGATCATCCAAATAAATATTAAATAGAGGGGGACCCAAATTGGATCTCTGGCACACACCAGAGGAAGCAGAAAATGTTAAGGATGTATATCCATTGTAGTGAACATAGCATGAACGATCAGTTAAATACGAGCGGATCAATTGTGTTACACTTGGCGGAAAACCAAAACTACTCAGCTTAGATACCATAAAGGAATGATTGATAGCGTCAAATTCTTTACTAAAATCGGTGTATAATACATCTACTTGTTGACGTCGTTCCATGGATTCGGCAATATGCTGTGCTAACTCAGCAAGGTTGGTTCCAATAGACCTTCCTGGAATGAAACCATGTTGTGGCGAAGATAAGTACGGCTTGACACTACGGTAAATTCTGTGAGACAGAAGATATTCAAAAAGTTTTGCAAAGTTGGATAAAATATTTATTGGTCTATAATTCAAATCTAATTTTCAAAGTCTTTGCGCTTCCACTTTGTTGTGGAGTGTATGAATTGGGTAATTGTAACTAAGAAAATACACAGTAAAACAAAAACGAATTGTATATTGATACAACAACGACTTCTTAACTACTATAACGACTCTCTATGTACATAATATCTTATTGTGTGTAACGCAAGTACACAACTCGAAGAGTACAGTTAAGGGAAGATTTTTAGCGTCCCTTTTCAGGTATAGTTCGTTCGGCCACAATCCCTAGCACACTTTTATATAATAGCATAGAAAAGTTAAATATTACAAATATGACAGCAGATAATCTATTAGTTTTCTCGCAGAAACATCTGAATTTTATCGCAATATGCTCTAGTGGGTTTGAACATTAGAATGAAGGCGGCAAATTTGTCAACGTTTCAACCATGTAGATGTTACTTAACACAATTTAATCTTCTCTTATTCGATATCAAAATTCTTCGCATGCAAATAGCAACGCAATTAGAGTACAGGACCTGAAATTTGTAAAATTTCAAATATAGGGACACACTAATGTGTTTTTCCGAAATAATTTGGCAATTTTCAGCTCCCAAGAGCGCCAAAAGGAATTATAGAAAAAAGGATTTATGTGTAGTCCAACGTTTTCAATTACGATTCGCCCATATTCATTACTGCTAAACATTAACCGTTATGCTCCACATACACGCATCCATATAAACGTGTAGATATCTACCGCCCTCTCGCGGCACCAGATTCCACCCGAATATAACGGCATGCTTTGCGATAGCGCCACCAGCCCCCTTCCACCGCACCAGTACCCACTTTTAATTTTTAAACGTGCCGTGCAGTTACGATGTTGTACAGCGATTCGCGATTGCGGACCTTTACGTCCGGCCTGCAGTTCGCCGAAAACCCGATAAACCCTTGTGCTCATTAGCGGAATTAGTATTAATTAGGTTTTGTTTCGTTTCTACGGCGAAAAACGCATAATTGCCCGGTTTTTCGGTACGCGTCCACCTCTCGCTAATCCCCTTCGCCAATTACGCCTCCAATTTCGGGGCATTTCCATTTCGTCCCGCTCGTTCGTCCGCCAAAGCTTTTAATTAATTATTGTTGTCGTTATGGGGTAAAAATGGAGGAGGAGGGGAGGGAGATGTTTTGAGTTTTCCGTGATAATCGTTAAAATAATGTTTCGATACCGATGTATCAGCCGGTTCTGAAGCTTGCGGTAGCGGGAATTCCTCGAGAGAACTGGCATCCTTCCCAAGCAAGCAGACTTCGTAGTGGACTTTTTTAGAATGTAATTATCAAATAAAGCCGGAATGTATTACGAGGTTACTAAAACAAGTTCAGAAAATTGGTATAGCTTTCTGTTTCTGAAAGTGCTTCAACACAATCATCACACGCAACGTCAAGATGATAAAGATGTTCAAACGCCATCACAGTCATGTTAACACAGAAATTAACAGGAAGAAGAAGGAAGGTAACGCTATATACAAGACAGAAGTGAAATACTCCCAAATAAATAGATTAACAGAGCAGAACTGAGTTCAGATTCAACGCCCGGCGCACGATCTTTTACACCAAGCCTTCACCTCAAATCTGAACGCAGCCCAATACTCATACAAAAGACAGGAAATCAAATAAAACCGCTTAAAAAGACGAATACTTCAAGCAATCCCCTAGCGGTATCCCAGCACCAACAATAAGAAATACACGCCCAGATTTATGAACAACTCTATTTAACTAAGTACTAAGTACACTGTGACGTATCTATACCATTGTAATAAACCGTAGAAAATAGAAAACAAAACAATGAATTTCGCAAAT
Source organism: Trypoxylus dichotomus (assembly GCA_023509865.1). Taxonomy (NCBI): domain Eukaryota; kingdom Metazoa; phylum Arthropoda; class Insecta; order Coleoptera; family Scarabaeidae; genus Trypoxylus; species Trypoxylus dichotomus. The sequence goes on from CM042078.1 coordinate 58,621,554, forward strand.
ACCAGCAATAGTGTTCTAAGTGGAGTGAGTTTAATTCCTATCGGAAACCATGAAAGGTTTCTCATTAAATGTTAATGTTAGAAATTATATGGAATATTATAACGTTATCATGTTTCTGAACACGATTTTCATACTAAGAATTGAGACAAGAGAACTAATCTGGATGGAATTCGTTTCTAAAGATTTGAAAACATTTGAAAAGTGTAATGACTATTGCTAAGTCCTTCTTTAATTTTAGAAAATTAAATATTTCACCATGATGGACAATTTTCCTACAATCTAATCATCAAAATCTTCAGTTGCATACGTATTTTGATATATTTCGGATGGCTTCGATTTTTCGCAAAAAATATAAGTGCGTTAGTATAGAGGAGACGTGCCGAAAAATAAAAAATATAATCACACTGGAAGGGGGTTAAGAGTATAGCCTAGAGATCCACCCTCGTATGTGCCAAAACAGTATCGACTAATGTAATCCATTTCCTTTACTTGAGTCTAAACTCCAAGTGAGGTACTGCAGTCCTTTTTATCGAACAGGCCATATATCGTACAATTAATACCAACTTGACACCTTAGCCGACCTAAAAAGTGACGTGAAAGATATTCCCACGTAGCCATGGAGTATATCCGCTCAAAAAAATGACTAACGCAATTTATTTATCCTCTTTCCACCAACACCCACACCCTCCCCATATCCCATAATTGATTAATACGCAATCATCTAACCTCCAAATACATATAGTTCCGTGTGAGATTTATACATGATTTAACATCGACCGCAGATAACGAATCCTACACTCGTCTATACGCCGGCAAAAAAAATCGCCCGTTCCGTATCGCCGAACGACGTAAGTATATTAATTTAAAATTGACGTTTCGATAATTAATAACCTCCGATTTGGCGGTGAAGTACGACGATTAGCTACTCGTAAAGACCTCATTAACTTCGAACGAAATATGTTTCGGAAATAAATTCAGCGACATCGGTTAGTCGGTTAACGGGGACGCGATCGATGCTTTTTCCCGTTTTACGTGAATCGGGCACGTTGCCGTTGCAAAAGTCGACCGCCGTAACAGGCATTAGGATGGCTATGATAACGCTGCGGATATAAATTACGTTTCTTTATTAGACGGGACGCGGGTCGTGATACAACGTAATTAATTCGTAAATAAAAGTAAGATTAACAACGTTATTTCATCAAGCGATCGTAGATGTTACCGTGAAAGATTGATCTATTCTGTGTCAAAATTAGAATATAATTATGAATACGTTTTGTTCTGTTGTTGAGACCACCTTCTCTTTAATTAAATAGAATCAAAAGGGGATGGCAGTTAAAGTTAAACTGAAGAAAAGCTAGTGAAACATCTTGTTACAGTATTCTAGGCTTTCGAATTTAAAAGTATTAAAGACGTTATTAAAATCCGAGAAGGGATTTAGGGAATTCGTCCTTTATAATATTAAATATACACTCAGGAACTAGAGAACCTTTTTGAGGATAATATCAATCTAGTTCAATGCGCACCATTACTTGAAAAATGCTCTAGAACTTTTAATTTCGTGGAGAGACAAAAACGGCTTAACAGTTTCATATGAAAAATCAAATATCATAACTTTTACTAGACGCATAGGAAATCTATCTGATCAAATAAATGTGCTTAGTTCATTTCTTGTGACGCACGGAAGGTTCTTAGGTGCGGAAAATTTCTAAACATTCTGCAAAATGGGGGGCAGATCGTTCTATTTCGTTACTATTCTACAGAGCTACTATTAGAGCTAAACTTGATTACGGTTCAGTAATATATGGAGATGCCGCAAATTTTCATTAAAAAAATCGATGTAATTCATAATAAATGCTTAAATTGTCTACTGGGCATAATAAGCATACCTATAAATGTTTTGTTGTGAAACGCCTTTAGGTTTAAGGAGAAAAATTCTCGGTAATAAATACATAGTGTTCTTTAAGAAAAGACGACATTTTAAAGAAAATCATAGTTAGGTATCATTCTGATTGGCGACTCATCATTAGTATATAAGTTAAGTTGCAGCCCTATAGCGTCAGTCGTTTACGAATAGTTGCCTGCTAAACAAGTCAATCCGGAAGAAAGCTGAAACTATGGAGGAAATTGAACACCGTGCTGTGATAAAGTTCCTTACAAAGCAAGGAAAGAACGTTCAAACCATATTGAATGAAATGGAAACCGTTTATGGGGAACAGTGCCCTAGTAAATCAATGATTTATAAGTGGAATGGTCTTTTTAAACATGGTCTGGAGTCGATTGAAGACGATCCTCGCTCAGGACGGCCAGTTGAGACCACCACATCAGACATCGTCGAAAAAGTGCAAAAATTTCTACTGCAAGATGCCCGTTTAAAGAAAAGATAATTATCTGCATTAGTTCAGTATCAGATAACACCATTTTGCGTATCCTACATGACCATCTGGGTGTGATAAAGGTCGGTGCAAGATGGGTACCGAGAATGCTCACGCCGCTGCAGAAACAGCAGCGCCTCTGTGCGTCCAAACAATTTTTGGAGCTGTGTGGAGAGAAATTTGCACAGATTTTGGAGCGGAGTGTTACCGGAGATGAAACATGGGTTCATGACTTAGAGGCTGAGTCCAAACAGGAGTCCATGCAATGGCATAAAAAGAGGACACCACCGCCAAAGAAATTCAAAGTGTTGGAATCGGCTGGAAAGTTGATGGCTACTGTTTTTTGGGATTGTGAGGGGATATTATTGATTGATTACAAAGAACAAGGTAGGAGCATAACCGGAGAATATTACGCAGCGAAAATATATCACGCTACGGTTGACTATAACGTAAAAAAATATCGGGAAACTGGCAGTTTTCTTAATAAAAGACGGAGTGGAAGGCCAAAAGCGACAACATCTGCAGATGATCGCAGATTAGTGGTTGCCATCAATTTAAATAGACGCAAAACAGCCCCTGAAATCACCGCTGAATTAAATGTTAAAAGATAGTCAGGCCTCCATGGACGTATTGCGATGAAAAAGCCATTACTACGCAAACAAAACAAGCAATAGCGACTTAAATGGGCTCGTGAACACCAACACCGGACCATAGAAAAGTGGAACAACGTCCTATGGACAGATGAGTGCTACCGTGAAGCATGGTGGAGGTTCTATCATCATTTGGGGCTGTTCTGCTGGCACTAGTGTAGGGGACATTGTGAAAATTGACGGTATATTAAAAAAGAAGGCTACCGCGAAATTTTGGAGAACCACGCAATACCTTCGGGAATTCGACTTTTGGGTCAAAATTTTATCTTCCAGCAAGATAATGACCCAAAACATTCCTCTAAATTATGTAAAGACTATTTACACCATTTCGAAGAGGAAGGAACTCTCAAAATTATGGAATGGCCTCCCCAGAGCCCCGACTTGAATCCAATCGAGTTACTATGGGAAGAACTAGATCGGGAAGTACGGAAATCGGCTCCGACATGAGCTACTGACGCGTGGAACAAATTGCAATCGAGTTGGACCTCAATAACACAAGAAACTCTGGCAAAACTTATTGCGAGAATGCCTCGATTGTGTGCTGCAATTATTAAATCAAGAGGAGGTCACATAGATGAAAACAAAATTTAAATTAAACGTTTTAATTTTCACATTTATTTAATATATTTTTATTAATGTACGTGTATCTGTACATAAAAAATAAATATTATTAATATTTTTGCTGAGTTTTTATACATTTTTGCTGTCAGTGGGAGTGCCTAAACACATTTGAGCGGTAGTGTATATACGAGTATATATACCTTTTACAGCCAACTCAATAAAATATAAACCTATTTCGTAATTTCCTTTTTTATCGAATAAATACATATCGCTAATAATCTTACATGACAGTTCAATTATTCATAATACTTAGATCAAGTTTAATAAAATTATTTCTGAAAAATATTAAATCGTCCCAAAAACCTAATCATAACCAAAATTTATACCGTATGCATAATAATCATGCAAACATCTAACATAACTTCTATTTCACTTGTTTAAAACTTAAGCAAAGTAAGTAGGTAGCGATGTATTGAACATGATCCGTTGAATTTTGAATTTTAAATGACCCAATCTCACTAACAATAATGTAGAAAATTATAAGTAAATGGCGACCATAAATCTCACTGGCATTGGTTTCGCAACAATACCATATAAATTTCTACACGTTTGGCCGCACCGAATTTCATTTTATACAAAAGTTTAACTGTTTACGGTTATGCGGCGCCGGTATTTCCCAACAATCTTTAGAATTATGACCCGCGGAATAGCTAGTTAATCAAATCGTCAACAGCAATTCCAATATTTTTAAGTACTCTAAACCGTAATCGCAGCAAATCCAACACAAGCACTTTAATCCGAACACTATATTAGTTTAATAATATTGTAAGTAACCGCGTTTTTAACGACGCTTCCGACTCGTAAATTAAACAAAATAACGGCGATTTAGACCTTGAAAACCTTCCGCTAATCAGCTAAAATAAATTAACTAACGTCTTGATGACCTCGCATGTTCTAGGACAACAAGCTCTGTATCACGGTGTAGACGTAAATAAACGACCCGATCTGGTGGCTCGTGTCAGCTCAATTATATGTTAAACGAAATGATGGCGTGTTCTCTGCTAGTTGGGAGAATGTACGTTCGCCGGGGAAACTTTAAAACTATTAGTACATATACGCGACAATTATTCCATTGTTTACTTGAGAACTTCACGCTACTTACTGTGGATATAATGGCTCGGAACAATTGTGCTGCCGTATATGTATATATATATATACGTATGCATGTACATAGAAGGGGTATTCTCGAATGATATGCGAGAAAAGTTTGATTACTTCATTACTGTTTACGCTCAAAGTGTTAAACTGTAATATCCCGAGGCCAACGATGTATGGAATGAAGTCATTAAAAAGATTACGCGTATAATAGGTTGTTGTTGTAGAGATTTACGCAAATAGATGGAGGAGCTAGTTTTCTAAAGACTGACTTAATAAATTATTCTTTTACGTATAGATTTCCTAAAGTGGTCGATTTTGTTTCGCTGAAGCTCCATGTCTACGCCTGAAGGTCCACTAATTTAAGTAAAGGTATACCAAATCAATGCGTATTTATAACGGCTTGATCAACAACCGTTTCCTGCATTTCCTGCTGCATATTTTGTTTTGGCAATCCCCTTGAATACTTCAAGAATAGTCGGCCATCATATGAGGATTCCAACTTCTTTGGTATACAGTTTCAATGGTTTTTGACCCTTGATGAAATCTGTCGCCTCCTTAAAGCACCTAAATTTTCGGAAAACCTACGAAGATAGGAATGAAGCTTTATTCTCATGTGACAACCTAGACGGTGAAATTTTTGAAGCATTGATTTCATTAGATCTTTGTAATTAGAGGCCTCTTTGTTTCCTAGAAAATTATTCGCGACCATAGCGAACGAGGTGTAAGCTTCTTTCTCAGCCGTGTTCATACAGATGATGAAATTTGGATCTGTCATTAAAGTTCTAATTTGAGGTCCATCAAACACCCCAGTTTTTTTTTTTTTTCGTAACTGAATCGTGGAAACTTTCGACATGTGTATTTTAAACAGTCCCGTAGTAAATCTAGAGCATATTGCTTCGTAAAGACCCAATTTCGGCAAACAAGAGATGTCGCAGAAAAAAAGAACCTGACGTGATAAGGAAAAATGGGTTTCACATTTGGTATTAACGTGTCTATACTAGTTAAAAACAAGTGTCAAATGTTAGTCTGAAAAAAAATGTTTATTTGTTGGGCAGTGTCATTTGAAGTTCAAAATCACTCCATCCCTGTCGGACAAACATGTCCCCGTGTACCTTTCGTGCAATGGGATTCGAAACCATGATGCCATGAAATCATCCAAGCCGGAGAATCATCTAAAATGGTGTCACCCCAAAAAGCAGGTAAAGATTTGACATACTTTAAAACAACTTCAGAAAAGAGCCACTCCGAACAGTATGTTCACTTCAACGTAAAAAATAGACGATAATATTCTATTAATTGTAGCCAATATCAAGAAACCCCGCATTAATGGGCAAAAAGCTGATTTCACAAGCATTTGAAGAGATTTTAGAAACTGTCGTACACAAGCCTGCATATGATATACTCAACCGAATTATTTTAAACAACAGTACAGTTAAGAGATATACTGATAATATTATACACGGTATTGAAGGGTTATTGTTCATTATTAAATATTCCAGTTGCAGTAGGTGGAGAATCAACTACGTTTACAAGAATTTTTAATTGATTAGTCCCTCAGAACAGACGGATTTTTGTTAATTTCCCAAACCGTTTCGAAATTTTTGGTTGCTAAAGATTCCATTTTAAAAGGAAGCCGGATATTGCCCAATGCTTAGTCACGATATTGAAGGTTTATTGTCCTTTATTAAAGATATCAGTATATATATCAGTCATAAGCAGATGGAGAATCAGACATGTTTGGAGGTGATCAGTAGCAGATTGCATAAACATCTTCAACTCCTAGATAAACAAAATTCGTAACACAGCGTTGAATTCTATGTTGTTTAAGCTGTTATGTAAATAAAATGACAAGAATTTTCATTGAATACGCTCTCAGAATAGGCGTTTTGAAATTTTTGGTTGCTAAAGATTCCATTTTGAAAGGAAGCCATGTATTACCCGGTGTATTAAATACTAAGTCAATCATTGTAACTTTCCTTGTCTGAATTAATCTGAGCAAAACAAAGGCTGCATACTCAAAGGAATTACTTTAAGCTGCAATACTATTAAGAGATGTATTAATAATATTAGTCACATGAAGGCATTGAAGGCTTATTGTCCTTTATTAAATATACCAGTTGCAGCATGTTTAGGCGTGATCAATAGCAGATTGCATAAATCTCTTCAATTCAAAAGTAAACAAGTGACGACGTTTTGGTCTACATATAATTAGTGCAGTACTAAAAGTTTCCATCCAATCTGATAATTACAATGCTGACACCCTACAATATAGCCTGATGCAACAAAAAACAGTTAGCAGCTATCGCCGACCATTTACGACTGCAAAGCAATCAACACACATCTAACGTGGCGATCCTTCTCTTACAAAAACAACCGTCCCATTCTTTTTGTACCGGCCAGAGCAAATAGAAGTAAGTATTGTCAGCGGGGACGTTCATTTCAACTATATTGGCGCTTCACTGTTTCGACTCTCGCAATTTCTAACCTCCTCGGCTTTTGTAAGAAAGTACCTTAATGTCGGATTAAAAGTTTAAATGGATCTAGATTACGGATCGTATCTTCGACAAACGGTACTCGCAACTAGAGAGCGTTTTCTATCGCTTTAGATGGACGTTGTGTGCCTGCACTATAGTTGTAAAGGATTTATTTAATATACGTCGCTCTAATACAAATGGGAGTGTTGTAGCGAAGGTATAGATGAAAAGTAGAAGAAAAGACGTATACCAATAATAAATGTCAACAATAGAACGCGTCATTGACACGTCAAGCTTTGCAATCACTGCAAAAATTGCTTGCACACAGCGCCATCTCATGGTTAGTTACCTAATTTCTCAACTTACCCCCCTGCATTGAATTAAACAATTTAAAACTAATCATTCTCATTAATCATGAAATATACCTCGTATATGCTTGAATCTTATTCTAGAGCTTTAGATTAAACTAAATAATTTCCTACTGGTAATTTAACCTTACGATAAGTACTTAAACCGTATCAAGCTAGACTCTTTCATTTAATTCTTCCTTAATTTTTTCTTGTATTTGCCTTCAAAAACAAATTCGTTTAAAGTTGGCGACCAATTTCCCCCTCATCCCTTCGGGTTAAAAATTTCCTCTCAATTTAGGATTTCGGCGAAGAGAAGAATTGCGGGACAGTAAAAGAGAATATTTATAAACACCGCTAGCGAATTTCGGGGATCCGCGAGCGGCAAACTTTTTTTCACCACCACTTTACCCCCTTCCACCTCTCCCATTCCCCAAAAACGATCACAAAAGAACGCTTTTTTTCTCGTGTATATCTCCCTTTCTCTTCTTCCGCCTTTTTCTTCTTTTTTTTCTTTTTGTTAGAACTTCCAGGAAAGAACTCGATATTTCAGAAACAGTTTACGTCACGGCGACATCTAAACCGTGCGTATGAATTATTGAAGTCTACGAAGCGCCTTATAGGACATATATAGCGTTTTACTCTCTCGTAAGACGTAATATTAAAGTAAGACGTAGAGGGAGCTTCTTTTTAATGCCCGCTTTAAAAATAACCATCGTAGAGTTGTTGTTGTTATTGGATGCTTCTATTCGTGTTGTTATTTGAAGTGTTGAATCGCAATTATTAAGTGTATTAATGTATATCTTCCAATAGTCATAACTAGAGACCGGACTATCTCTAAAGTGCATATATCTTTAATTTTTTTCATATCTTTAATAATAGTCTATATATAGACGTCTTGCACTAATTGAATTCAATTAGCGCTAATTAGTGATTGCATATATTGTATATGTAGGCATATCTATGCATATTTTTGCATAATTTGCATATTTAGGCTTTTTCTTATCCTTTCTATTAGTAAAAATTTCTAGTAATTCCTAATGTAGATCGACAACGGGCAATCCTCAGAACCGTAAATCTTTTACATTGGTTTCTCTTATACCTTTTTCCAAGAACTGCACGTGTTTAATTTCGCCTAGCAGAAGGGATGTGGTAAATCCGTTTCATTATTATAAATTCCCAAATGAACTATTCATTCATCATATCTTTGAGCAAAACAGCATGTAATTGTGTTACGCTTCTAAATACTGTTCGTACATACAATGAGTATAGCGAACAAAATTTCTTTATGTATTAAGCCGAGCCCTGAACTGGTAAAGGATGGCGATAAAATATTTTATCGAGCCTGCAGTAAAATGGTAACTTTAATTTTACTAAAAGCTTTACAATTGTTTTTAAATTTTTCACTTTTGATATAAAACGACAATTGTTGTTGTAGGTGTCTTGTAAGAGAAAATACCTGGTTGATCAACACGCTAAAACTCCATCACATACTGGAAAATGTGAAAAACTAAAGCGATCCGCATGTGTGCAGCTATCTAACACATGGGCTGAAAAGTCCCGGGCCTAACAAAGAAAACACGGTTTTTTGGTTCAAAATTAGCTTCATTTATCAACATAATCTCCATCAAGAGCAACGCAATCATTCCAGCGCAGCTCTAACATTTCAATACCACTTTTGTAGAACGATTTATCTTTTGCCTCAAAATAGGCCTCAGTTTCAGCGATAACCTCTTCATTCGTGCGAAATTTCTTACCGGCGACCACTTTTTTCAGATCTGCGAACAGCCAGTAGTCGCTGAGAGCCAAATCTGGCGAATACGGTGGATGTGGGAGCAATTAGAAGTTCAATTCATGTAGTTCTGCCATTGTTTTGATTGAATTGTGACACGGTGCGTTGTCTTGATGAAACAACATTTTTTCTTTGCCATATGTGGTCGTTTCTTTGCAATTTCGGCTTTCAAACGCTCCAATAACGCTATATAATATTCACTGTTGATGGTATTTCCTTTCTCAAGATAGTCGATGAATATTACACCACGCACATCCCAAAATACCGAGGCCATAACCTTTCCAGCCGATTGTTGTGCTTTCGGGCGCTTTGGACGAGGTTCACCAGTTGCTGTCCACTCAGATGACGATCGTTTTGATTCCGGAGTGAAGTGATGGATCCATGTTTCATCCATTGTCACATATCGACGCAAAAATTCTAGTTTGTTACGTTTAAACATGGCCAAACACTGCTCAGAATCATCAACACGTTCTTGTTTTTGGTCAACAGTGAGCAAACGCGGCACCCACTTTGAACAGAGCTTTCTCATAGTCAAATGCTCATGCAATATAAATCCAATACGTTCTTTTGATATCTTTACGATGTCAGCTAACTCACGCAACTTCACTTTTCGATCATTCAAAACGATTTTGTGGATTTTTTTTATGTTTTCTGGTGTTACCGCCTCATTTCGACGACCACTGCGTTCTGCATCATCGGTGTCTCTACGAGCACGTTTGAAGTCAGCAAACCAACGTTTTATTGTTGTTTCTGATGGAGCGGAGTCCCCATAACACTTTTCAAGCCATTGCTTCGCTTGAACGGTATTTTTTCCCATCAAGAAGCAGTGTAAAATTAAAACACGAAATTGTTTTTGATCCATTGTTTTGAAAATAACAAAAGTAGCGTGACTCTTAGCACAATAACTCACAAACTAATGAATAGAATATCATGAAATTTTAACAGCTGTCTTTTGAAGGTTAGTACTAACTGAGAGAAAGGTGACTGCAATAAAACTAGCGTCATCTATGTGTTACGCCCGGGACTTTTCAGCCCATGTGTTACATATATCGTTTATTGAATAATCCTCTTAACTAGCCGTTACTATTAACTTCCAGAAAGCTACCTCCTCCACCGTAAAGATCTAAACCACAACACTTTGCAGCTTGACAAAAAAATATCTACGCCTAATATAGCGTAATTTCCCGCAAATCGTTCAAAATCCACTACGAAATAAATACGCCGATATTAAAACGGAAGATGAGCTCCATTTTTTTTCCGTTTTCCGCGGCATTCTATGACTAAACGCGTCCCTTCCCTTAATACGCATTTTAGTACAGCGATTATCCTTCTGTTCTCTTTCGTCGACGCGTCCGTACAGTCCTTTCCTTCTTCGCTCTTCATTTTTCGAAATTTATTAAAACCGCTACGGCTGTTGCCGTTTGATGACAACGGGAAAACCGCCGCTTTATCCCGGCGAGATGGCGGATACATTTTCTCCTCCGAATTGCTTTGAAGAGACTATATCCAGAAGTATCTGGTAGAAACGAACGGCTCCAATTAGGTGTCTTATGAAGTGAAACGATTCAGTATACGGTGGGTACGGTCCTTTCGGCCATTATCGTCGTTCTAAGAGAAAAGAAATCACTGCTCCATTTGGTGTGTGTGGGGATGGGTGGCCTTTAATGACGCGTATTTGTCGGGATGGACAAATTGACTCTAAATTCGTTAGGTGGTACCTTTCCTGAGGATGAAATGATCCGTTGAGGAAGGAAATAAAGGAACGTAAGAAAAATTGGAGCTGGACGGTGCTCGATTCAAAGTTTCGAAAGCCTAAGGTAAATTCCGATTTGCTGAAACCGCGTTCTTCTTCTAAATTTCGAACGCTTAATTTCTAGGGTGTCAACTTTTTCCTCTAACCAATAGGTTAGTAACATAGTAATTGCCGATTTTCTTACATAAATGAAACACGATTTTTATACAATTATTACTTTTTATTCAGTAATATACCTTCCGTTTGAACAATAACCTTTTGCCATATTTCTGTCAGCTTCATGGTCGCATACTCATAGAACTTCTAGTCTTTATTAGCAAAAAACTAAGCTGAGGGTATCATCATTGAAGGTTTTACCATTATATGGTATATAAATAGTCTTAACTCAAGACTATACGGCGGATGTGATACCACTTCTAGCCAAGCGTTCAACAATTTTTGACAAGTGACTAAGGATGTGAAAGAAGAAGAGAAACGTCTGTGGAACAGGCATATTTCACTGACTACGAATAAGGCAACAAGGGCCTTAATGATACGCCGAAATCTAGCAGATAAAACATGGGGCTGTAACCCAAGTATACTGCGATGGTTATACACCAAAATAGTAAGACCTACAGTAACATACGGAGCGATAACCTGGTTTTAGAAGGTCACGCAAGTTACGATTAGGAATACCCTTGATAAGTTGCAACGGTTAGCATGTGTATGCACCACCGGAGCTATGAGAACAACCACGAGCCTGGAGATCATCTTAGACCTTACACCCCTACACATAGTCGTGGAGGTAATGGCCGATACCCCAAATACAGAATCGCATAACTAAATGATTCTGCAATTTCTCGTAGAATCATCTGATGATCTGAATTAATTATGGCTTAGATTCGATCATCATCAACCTTGTTTGCCCTACCAGATCTGGGTTCATTCTTGAATGAAAAAGCACGAAATTTATTAAATTAATTCCGGCACTGTTAACTTTTTAACAGATTGTGTTGTGTTCTTTCCTTTTCGGGAATAATAAAGCAAAATATATCGAAAAAGAACGCATTTGTTCTTCATGTTAAAATTGCATTCACACAAACAAATTTGACAGACATTAATCTGGTTTTTAAGAAAGCTAAAGTCCCCAGCTGTCAAATTGCAGATGTATTTTATAAAATTGTAATATACCATTGATACAAATCAAGGTTAAGAAATTATATATTTTTACAAACGTGCAAATATTAGCTAAAATAGAGACGAAAAGGTCTTAATCACATTCCAAAAAAAGTTTGACCAAAATTGGGTTTAATTCAATCGACGTTTAAAGTTTTGAACATAACCTATATTTCCTAGCTTCCGCAATTATTAAACTTCAATTTTTTTTCCGGTAAAAGATGACAAATTACCGGCAATTTATTTCGGGAAAGTTTTAAAACTTGTAGAAACTTGTCCCCTTTCCATACCCCATCCCCCATCTTTTTCAAACGAGCGTATTCGGCAAATAAATTTATATTTATATAAATCCTATCTCGTTACAATTTCCATCCTCTCATAGATACGGAGAATCTCGTCTCGGTCCCTCGTGCGACTTCAGCAAATTTCTTCAATTCTTGCGAGTTGAAGTGGTGCCCAATTAGGTGTCAAAGTTTTTTTTCTTTCGCCGTCTTAATGATCGGAAACTCCGACGTTTATTCCGGCGGAGGAGGCGAACGCAAATGGCGAAACTTAGTTTTGTCATCTGCGTCGGTCGTTTCCTTTTTTTTAAAAAAAGGACAAACGATGATTCGGGGGCGAAGGAGGTGTAGAACAAGTATGATGGCGATGTCGTCCCGTTTCGGCTTCGCGGAGGGAGCCATCTCCCAGTTGAGCTTCGTTAGCCGAGAAATATGAGGATTGTCGGACTGTTTCTTTTTTCATTATTGTTCCGTCTTTTTCTAAAGCGTTCTCTTGATTTTATTGGACGGTGGAAGATGTTTTCGTGACTATTGTGTTTCCGAATTTATCGGATGTCGATGTTAGCTCCGGTTATTGAAAATGGAACAATGTCGAACATTTTTTTTTGTTTTTCTGTTCTGGTTATGTCTTGAATAAACTCTAGAGATTGTTTAGATAGTGCGCCGCAAATTAAATGGAAAGAAAGCGAAGACGCTGTTGAAATTAATGTCAAAAAGACAAAATCAAAAAACGTAAACAATGTGCAGTACAAAGTTATACAGAGGTGAACAAAATACAATTTAACTCTATAACTTTTTATAACACAATCTTTTCTGTTCAGATATTATAATTTGTAATAATTATATATGATACACATACGTCAAAATTTTTATGAGAAAATTAATTACTATTAAACACGTCTTTGAAATCTAAAATTTCGTTCGACATTCTATTTAAAACAAAAAATTTCCACATCGTTTTCTGTTTCTTTAGAAAATATATCGGTATTCATAATAACCGTTGGTTAAAATTTCAAACACGATGGTTTTACATTACCTTTAGAGATACGTCTAACAGGCAATAGTACAATGGTTCCAATACAGCAATTAATCCTCAGTCTATCAAGAAATTGGCACATCACGAAATAATTTTTACACTGCAAAAGCTATTTATCAGAAAAATTTCTTTTTTTGCAAAAATTATAAGTAGAGTTGCGATGTCTTCCCGCGAGCCAGGTTCATATTGAATGCCCAACGCCCCCACCTGTTGATGGGGTGTGAAGCCTAGAATTCTAAGTTAGTACTGAACGGATCTTTATTTAGGCAGACGTATTATTATTAAGCATGACAAACGTGCGAAACTGGAAAACGAGACCATTGGTTTCATATTATAATGGTGCTAGCATATACTGCAAAGGTTGCGATAAACAGCGACTATAAAAATCATATAAGGAAATAAAAGAATAACGTGCCACCTGAAATACAATTTATGTTTGATTCACTGTTCATGATAATCGCCTGTGGTTTGAGACCTTTTTATGATGGTTTGTAAAGAGATAATTCTGCCATCTATCGCATCCCAATCTTCAAGAGGCTCTATCCCTTCAACCATCTCCATCCATTCAATTTCGTGTTTTAATTTTACACTGCTTTTTGATGGGAAAAAATACCGTTCAAGCGAAGCAATGGCTTGAAAAGTGTTATGGGGACTCCGCTCCATCAGAAACAACAATAAAACGTTGGTTTGCTGACTTCAAACGTGGTCGTAGAGACACCGATGATGCAGAACGCAGTGGACGTCCAAATGAGGCGGTAACACCAGAAAACATAAAAAAAATCCATAAAATCGTTTTGAATGATCGAAAAGTGAAGTTGCGTGAGTTAGCTGACATCGTAAAAATATCAAAAGAACGTATTGGCTTTATATTGCATGAGCATTTGACTATGAGAAAGCTCTGTTCAAAGTGGGTGCCGCGTTTGCTCACTGTTGACCAAAAATAAGAACGTGTTGATGATTCTGAGCAGTGTTTGGCCATGTTTAAACGTAACAAACCGGAATTTTTGCGTCGATATGTGACAATGGATGAAACATGGATCCATCACTTCACTCCGGAATCAAAACGATCGTCATCTGAGTGGACAGCAACTGGTGAACCTCGTCCAAAGCGCCCGAAAGCACAACAATCGGCTGGAAAGGTTATGGCCTCGATATTTTGGGATGTGCGTAGTGTAATATTCATCGACCATCTTGAGAAAAGAAATACCATTAGCAGTGAATATTATATAGCGTTATCGGAGCGTTTGAAGGTCGAAATTGCAAAGAAACGACCGCATATGGCAAAGAACAAAATTTTGTTTCATCAAGACAACGAACCGTGTCACAAGTCAATCAAAACAATGGCAAAACTACATGAATTGAACTTCGAATTGCTCCCACATCCACCGTATTCGCCAGATTTGGCTCCCAGCGACTACTGACTGTTCGTAGACCTCAAAAAAATGCTCGCCGGTAAGAAAGTTCGCACGAATGAAGAGGTTATCGCTGAAACTGAGGCCTATTTTGAGGCAAAAGATAAATCGTTCTACAAAAGTGGTATTGAAATGTTAGAGCGGCGCTGGAATGATTGCGTTGCTCTTGATCTCCATCATTGATGAATAAAGCTAATTTTGTTAGGCCCGGGACTTTTGAGCCCATGTGTTATATAAGACTGTGGGGAACTTCTACATGTGACGTGTGTAGTTTAAGCTTTACACGTTGTAACACAAAGTGTTCGACAACGTTAAGGTGAATAGATTAATTTCAAATACCAAAAAAGTATTTTTGAAATCCCCCGAGCCACCAAAGCAATTCTCACACGTTGGGGAACATGGTGGAAAGCGGATTTCCATTACTGCGAGAATTTCCAACAAATAAAATCTACTGTTTTACGATTCAACCCTAACGAAGCTGCCGCAATTAAGGAAAGCCAGAAAAGATATGAAAAACTTCCGTTGAAACCGATTTAAAAAGAATTTCGACAATTATAAAGGTTTATTTGACAGAAAAATTTCAAAACACTGGGTTATCGTTGGTGGAATTAATAAAAATTATTCTGGCCTGCTGCATGTCGTGCAGTATCCTAGGAGAAGCTCCAAGCAACTGAGAGCAAACCGTCGACGGATTCATGCAATTACGACTCGGTTTCAATACAGAAACCTAATTTGTTTAAAGATGGTACTCAATTTTAAATATTCGTATTAATCAAAAATGTATTTAAGACAATCATTAGATTCTGGTTTTATCATATTGGCGCTAATTTTTTGTATAGAAAATCATATAATTGATTTTTGGAAGTTTTATTATCAATACTGGCAAGGAGTTCAAAACCAAATCGCCAATCGAACAAGAATTTAATAAGGCAGGAAATTCTGTTGATTGAGAGGCATTTCAACCCCTTACAGATTCTTTAAACAAAAACTTACGCACAAACTCCTTGGCTACAATAGGATCCTCATAAGTACAATGCAAATAGAATAAAAGGTATTACTCACTAAATGTTAAAACAAGCCAAAAATAATGTAACAGTTAACATCCGGCTTTAAAGGATCAAAGTTTGTCACACAATTCGACATTATATTACTTTCATGTATTTATAGTAACATTTATAGTTAAAAATGTTCCTCATTTTCTAAAGCAAATAATCCATTAGTAAGCAGCACTTACCCAGGTACATACAGTTTTCAATACATCGATAAAATATTACATCCTTTGTCAGAAAACTATAATAAAATCATTAGTATCATTACTGTTACTACAGTTAAAGGCAATTAACCCTTTGTTAATGGTATCTCGTTACAAAATAACAAAGTATGACCTACAATTCGAAGTGTTCTTGTTAACATAGTTTTTAGCTTACCAACAAAAATAGAATAGAAAGTCTGTCAATATTACACGTAGAAGACGTAATTATTAGAAGCCGTATGTAACCTTTCAGTCTTCCATAATATTTAAGGAGAGCTCATATTCGGGTAAACATTACCGAGCTTGTAACAGGCCCATTTTAGCGGCCTAATAGGAAGGCAAACAGTGAATTTCTTTCCTCCTCGAACAAACAGACCGGCCGCCCGCCTGCCTGCCTGCTAGGATGCCTAGCATCATTTCAAAACTTGCCATTTTCTCGACGTCATTATCGCTGGCATCAATTGGGGGCGAGGAGTGTGGGAACAGGGGAGGGGGGAAGAGGAGTTAATAGACGATCGAATGGATAGACGAGTGAGGGCCGATTTTCTTGTTTGCCGTACAATTTGCAGCCGCCGCAGACGCGGCGCGTCCTCTATTTCTCATCCGTATTTTTTAAGTGACTTTTGGGTGTGGTCACGTTAGATTGATATTCCGCTTTCGCCGGCCCGTTCGGTATTATTAATCAATGCGCAAACTGGGGCGTCACCGAGCAAACCGGAGCAATGTTAACAGATCTATTTGCATTATAAAGTACGGCGCGGTCCACGCCTGCCTGTTTGTTGTTGACAAAGTGCTCGAACGTAACGTGTCATCGCCACCTTCGGCCATCAGCATATAACGCTGGTGGTAAGTCCTCTTCGTGTTCGGTGGGTTTAAATCTGTTATTAAATATTTGGCGTACCGTATATTCTCTCTTTTTTTCTAAAGATTAAAAGATTACTTATTAAAGAATGTTGTATATGCGTTAGGAATCTTTTTAACTATACCCTTGTTACGTTTTTGTTCTTTTACAAACTTTGAGCAATTTATTTCCAAATTGGACCTATGAAAACACATTTAAAATGCATAAAAAACAATACCTAACATAATAATGCTGCTGCTAAATACAGCTACTCATGGTATTGGTAGAATCATTCACGGTAACACATCAGCGTGGTTTCGAGCAATTTTTTTGTTCAAGACATTGCAATTCCCTCTCTGCTACTATCGCCGTATCTAAACTTTCAGCTCAAGTTAGTATTCTTGGGGCCAATTAGTGTCAGAAAAATAATACATTCAAAACCAAGCGGATACAGTTTCCGAACCTTTTTCCCGAACAACACATGGATTACTAAACCAGAGAGGATACACACAAACAATGCATAGGGTAAACTCCACATCTAAATGATTTCTCAGGCTTACCATGGATTTTACTTTCCACATTTTGGGTTTGAGTTTGTGTGAACCCTTTGCTCCTTTTTTAAATTCTTCGATATATATGTTACCTCAAATAGGACACAGAAGAAAACCCATGACTATGTCAGCAGTAATACGGAAATAAACTGCTATTTTCGTGGCATTAAAACTCAAACTTTATTAGTTGAGTAGCCGTTTGATTTATACACGTTTATACTTAAATCCTGCTGGAGAAAATCAATAGAAATTAAGCTATATATAGGATGTCCCATTAGAAAGTGACTACCAACCGCGAGCCACCAAAGAATATTATTTAAAGTTTATTCTTTTAACTCATCTCTTTCCCCGCCTTGACCTCGAGGAGCTTCAAAAACACTACCACCAGCATCACTACTACCATCACAACAGCATCACATCCCGATCCCATCCCGGCCGAGGTCGACCAGTGGGATGATAATAGGACAAGACGAGACAACTAACATTGGCATAGAACCAGCCCGAACTGCTTACGTCCGTAAGCATCGGTCCATGGCATTATCCAGTTTCGAAATTAAATATCGAACGGAATAAGGGTCCCCCCTAGCTCTATCCTTCTCACTCCGTCTCTTTCTCTCTCGACTCCGGGAATCGGCGGCGAGACTTCATGAAAGAAATTCAATTTCTTAATTTCCTCCGTTATTGTTGTCGTAATTACTTTCCAACGGGATATAAAGACAGAGAGAACCGCCGGTCTCGGGTCTCTCGTTCGGTACCGTGTTTACCGAGTTCGTTCTTCCGTATTGGCCTTCCTTTTTCGTCTTTCTTGTACTCCTCCTTTTCTTCTTTTTCTTTGCTTATTCCTCCTGATCTCGACTTTATTTTTGAAAATTCCATTGCGCCAACGGGCTTAGGTTTTAAGTCCCGGCGAAGGAAAACAGAATGAATATCAAGTAAGGAAGATACGTGTTAGCTTTAAATTGAGTCTGTAATGTCTTCTACAGGGTGTTTCGATAACGACAAGTACAGGTGATGTGCACAATAACGTCTAATAACCATATTCTGTAATCTCAGCGGAACTTTTTATTCGATGAACCACAATGTCTCTGTTTGGATACAACCGAACGTGTTTCTATTTTATATTTTACGTATCTAATATCCTCCTAATATAACAACTCATTTATTTGTATTTGCCTTCATTTCTGCCTTTTATTCATTTTGTACAGACATATTTAGTATATCGTTTACTATTCTAACCAAATCTATATGTATTCAATAGTTTAGGTAGAAAATGTTGACGTAAGGAAATCTCGGGGGTTACTCCGATCTACTAAATTAGGATTCCATTCATTACTATTACACTAATTCCTTTACCTCACATTTCGGGTGTTACGAGGGCGACCTGAAATGTTTCCGGAATCGACAAGAAAAGCACGGTATTGGTGTGGCTTTTTATTTTTATTTATCGACGTAGTTTCCTCAAAGATCAATACACTTTTTGAAACAGCGCTCCAGTCTCTTCAAGCCATCTGTAGCGGCTATGACCTCCTCGTTTGAGATTGTTTGGGAATAGGAAAAAGTCACTGGCGGCTAGGTCCGGTGAATATGGAGAATGAAAGACTAATTCGTAGAGCAACTGATTCAATTTGGAGACGACGATGCGGAATGAACGAACCGGTGCGCTGTCGTGGCGGAAAATCACATTTTTCCGCTGCAAACGCGGCCATTTCTCCTTCAATACCACATCGAATCGGGTCAATAAATCGATGTAGTATTGCACCGGTTACTTTTCTATTTTTAGTAGCCCTCAAGGATTCTGTCGATTATGTTAAATCTATATTATCCAAACCTTTTAAGTTTCTTGTATTGTTGTTTCGTCAATATTTTAATTTTACTAGAGCTGTTCATAATGTTTTATCCAGTTCTTCTTGTCTGTTGTTTATTTGTATTCGTTTTCTTGATTGTTTAACGATTTCATTACTTTATAAGCCGGATTTAGTCTTCCACGTATCTCATTTTCGATATTACTTATAAGTCTATCCCAAGACCTCTTTCACTACTTCTTCCATTTCATCTGATCATATTTTTGCTCCTTCCATCTTCCTAAATTTCTTCTTTTTATCAAAAACTTCAGATGCCGCTTTTCCACAGCTTATTTTGTATTTTGCCATTATTCGTTTATATCTTAAACTTCAGAATATCCAATAAAACTTTTTATTTTTATTTGACGCCAACTTTTTGACGATGCACTATTACAGTTTCTCCAGTTGAATATTGCGAATATACGTACATCATTTTCACTATTCTTATTTCGGAGCATTCTATCGTTTTATAGACCAATACTTCCAAACGTGTAGCGTTCCACCTCGACCACTAGGTTCAGGTGCACAAATTCGTACGTGAAACGAATGGAAACAATTAAATCTGGGTCACGTAAACTGCGGCGGTAAAAATTTCGCCATTGTAAAAGCGAGGTTCACGAAACGGTATGTGAACGGGTTGTAAAATTGTCGCCGCAACCCCGGCAGTTACGTCCGAACGATGCCCAGTTAGAAAACCGTTGCAGTCGAGCGGAAGCCGAGAAAGAAATAAAAAGGCGTGCTTCTTTACCGACCGAGCGACGTACCGTACATCGCTTACCGCCGCTGCACTTTACAACGAAATTATAAACAGTCAGATTGAAAGCTAATGGAGTAATTAGATTTGGACGATGGGGGCGCCGTTGCTCGTTGAAGGTATACGTCGTTGGCCGTGTATATGAATTCAGTTTTGGAACACACACGCGCCGGTTCAAGTACCATAATTAGCGAGTCCCGCTCCCTTTACCTCGTCGCGTCTCTCTAAGCCTTCATAACCTCTCTAACGCGCATAAGCTTTTCCAAGTTCCGAACGGCTGTTCTTTGAAGTCGCGTGGAGTCCTTTTGCAACGTCGACATGTCAAAACGCGAATTATGTGGTTGTACCGCAGTACACTAGAGGAAAATATAACGGTACACAGCAAGTATATACAGTGTGTTCTAGAATTAATGTTCGAACAGGTGCGATCAACTCAAAAATTTTTGAATTCTATTTTTTAAAATTATAAAATTAAATGTTGCCCGTTTTATATACATATGTATATATCCAATAAATTTTATTTATTTTTTTTTCAAAGAGCATGAAAAGCACCTTTTGTAATTGAGGGATTAACAATTATTGTTAAAGTATACGCCGAAAAAAACTGCAATCTTTAATCAGGAAAACCGATATCATACTATAGCCTCGTAAATTTATTAGAAAAAATTGATATAACATCGACCATTTCAGCATCTATTATAAGTATAAGAGGAAGAAGAAGTAGCATTAAATGAGTCGTAATCTTGTAAACACAGATCACCAAATACATTTACAATTTCGATAAATTAAGTATAATATTTTTATCAGAAACGCGGTTATGTTGTAATTGTAACTTGCAGTAACTTTTTCCTATTTCAAATTTATCCTATACGAATGCGTGTATCCGATACTGTATATAACGTGCATACATGTATGGTGGTAAAACGCTTTGCTCTGAAAAACGTCTTTGTAAGCGATGAAAATACTGCCTCGCATGCGAAATTCTTTGCCACAGTTGAGGATTTTGCCGCTGACGTGAATTTACCGCGTAGGAAGGCTGTACGGTAGGATGAATTGCGCCAAATTGAAAGCGATTCAATCCGAAATACTTTTTGAAGCTATTACGAATCGAAAACGCCAAAGTTGAGAGTAAAAAAGTCTCAGCGGTTTCGGCATTGGTTAGATATTTTGCCATTTTAGTTCGAAAATTTCGAATTACTTTTGCCGGTAGCAATACTAACAATAAATACA
Organism: Trypoxylus dichotomus; assembly: GCA_023509865.1. Lineage (NCBI taxonomy): Eukaryota > Metazoa > Arthropoda > Insecta > Coleoptera > Scarabaeidae > Trypoxylus > Trypoxylus dichotomus. Next base: position 58,643,014 of record CM042078.1, read on the forward strand.
TACCGCTAATGATACTATGCATTTACTGCGTGAACATATTTCAAATTATATTACTTCATCGCATAGAGATCTATATAATCAAGTGGTGTTGCGGCTAATATAAAATTTTTAGATATTTTCGTTTAATGAATCCTCTAAACTCTAGGAAAAAAACGTTTATATCTCCAAAAGTTTTACAATTTAGATTGCAGTTCGTCGTCATTTTCCTTCCCGAAACTCTTGAATAGGCAAGTTAAACACCAATTGGAACACCGTGTGGTTGTTAAATCGAACGAAAACGCAAAAACACCTATCAATTGAGTTGTATACGAGGGTGATTAGCATTAGCCTTAAGTATTCCAGATAGTAAAACCTTTCCAGCAGTTGGCACGACCTTAAATTTGCGTGGAGGAGGAGAAACTGGAGACTCACCTATAGCTGCTATACCGTTCACAGGTATAGCAGTAAACTCCACTCACACAAATTAATTAATTATGCGGAACGCAGCGTTTCGAGAGCACGTGGGCTCTCATTGTCAACCGTGTTACCGACTGAAAGTAAAAACTGTATCACACATGCAAATTATTTTCTACGCAGACTCTAAAATTTTTAAAACATACGACTATTTACAATCTACTCGGTGGTCTAATGCCTTTTACGGGAAAGGATGGACCGAAAGCGAACCGCATCTTTAACAGGGCCTATGGTAATAAATCCATCAAACTCGAGTGTGCAATTGGGGGTGGTTCTCTGTTCAATAAGTTTCCGTTCTTTTTCATATATACCGTTTCGTACGCGTCTAATTCTCTATACGAGTTCACGTTTTTAAGTAGTGTCAGATTTTTTTAAATCAATCTTATGTCCGGATTTTACCATATGCTCTGCTACGCTTGATAGTTCTGGTTTGTCGAAACGATAGTGTCTAATATGTTGTTTGAACCTGAACCCTGAGTTTACTGCTATACCTGTGAATTGTACATCCACACAGTCCATGCAATCGTCATTTGCTATACCGTTTTATAAATTTGTGTTGGCATCATGCCCTTCAACTGAACGTGTTTTATTACGGCTCTTTGTTCTACAGGATCCATTTCTATGAATAATCACGACACACTATTCAAGAATTAGCCACATCACAACATTTTGAGATACAAACTTCATATTATGCACATATGATCTACAAATGTTAGTTAACTAAATGTCAAAGGTGTTAATCAAACAACCAATTAGAGAGGGTAGGTGAGGGGTGGAGCATGAGTAACCGTCCCCGTACTTATTATGAGTCCTAGACCTTATCGTAATAGTTTAGTTAACCCTTCTCCTGTTGGGTGGAAAGGTAGTGTTATAAATTTCTTATTACCAGTGTTTGCTGATCTCCAGATCGTAAAATTTCTTATGTGTTGTTTGTATTGGACTTTCCTTAAAATACGGTCAACATTCGAAGAAGGAAAAACAATTGTACCTCGCTACATCTTTGAGGTATTTTAGTTCTTTTTCGTACATACCCTTACTTAACGGAAATCTAACGAGTCCATTAACCTTATTTACAAAATCTAAAGAATTTTCGACACTTAGACTTATCTATTTTATGGGACGGATTCTTGTATTCATTCACTAGCATTTGGGCAGTTTATATGTTAAGGAATCAATACTGAACAGTATTGATTTCATGGAATTACCAGGTTTGCGAATTTTAGCTGGTCAATACATTTTTGGAATGGTGGGGTTTGAACAAGTTACTTTAAATTTCGGGTTATTATTTATTGAGTTGGGGCAGCTCTTAATAGTATCTTTAGTGACTCTAATCATCGAGGGTATGAAGTTTTGCCTTAAGTCGCTAATGGCCCTGACGTTGTTACACACTGTTTAATAAATTAAAGTATCTGTAGATTCTGGAATTTCACATTCTTCCTTGGGTAAAAACGTTCAAATTTGGAGCATCCAAACACAATCTAAATTTCCATTTTCTTTGGCCACTAAATTCAGTTTCTTATGCAAATTACTCATTTAGAAATAAACAGTTCTTACTATTTTATAGAAACATCTTTAGCACCAAGCCAAAATTTCGTCCTTCACTATATCTACCATTATCTTTAGCAACGTTGCTGTCTGTTCTGTACAACCGAAAGGATTTCTTTCTTAAATATGTATTAATCTCTTAATTCTACCTTGTTATTTATTCTTATCTTTCTTCTTCGGACATGTACCTAGAATTTCGTGTATTGTCGTCAGGCATGTACCTAAAACTTTCATTTACCTGAATAATCAGGTAGTTTTAAAGTTGTTTAATAAAGCAAAGAGATACTATTTATAGTCAGTTTTTACAATGTTACTACAGTTCTACTACAGCTCAAGTCATGTACAGTTCGTAATCTAGACTCGTATCACATAGTATTAGTTACATTCTTTAATATACAAAAATTACAAAAACTTACAGTCTTATTATTCGAACCGGCGTTTCCCTATAAAGAAACACTGTCATTGCCACTCATAAAAGCACCGAGGAGATAAAACTTTTAACCTTGGTAGTAATAGGAGTTCATGAAAAATTACCTTCCTCCCTACCCACCATCTCGCAGATCACCCTCCGTGTATCTTTTTTACAACTCGTATTACAATAATAAAAAATTCCTGGGCGCGTATATGCTGACGAAGGTACAGAGGGAGCCTGTCAATAACTGTTACGATTTTTATCTCGAGTGCTTGATGACGAGTAATAATTTCAAGATGGGAAATTTCTTCCGCGGCAAATGGTTTCGCGCGTAGTCGAGGGATCCCAAGATAATTTCGCGAAACGCTACAACAAGGAAGCGTGGTGAAGGAGGAAAAAAGGTAGAAATTGCGTTAGGCAAATATCTAGCGGTGTTACGGGCAAAAACCGCCTCCCAAACTCGGAAACGTTCGGTCTTTTCCCCACGTTCCGAGGCTCCCCGTTTTTTGGGCGCAATGGGGCCTCATTAATTTCGACCATCTTTTCGGGCGGCCTTCGCGCCGTATCGCGTTAAATACGAAGTTTATGGGGCTTTTTGCGTTTCGACGCTTCTTGCCGGTCGGTCAACGCCCGTCGTCGTCATCATCATCCTCCGCCGACTCCTGTCAATATTGTTTATTCATGTAATCCGTTTGACGAAGTCGCCCGGCTATGTCGGCAATCGCAATTTGCATATTGCGTTCGCCGTGTCGAACGGTAATTTACATAATACACCTCCCGGCGCGTATATTTTATATATATATACCGAGGGTATTACGCGTATTTTATACGGGGAATTTTTGGGAAATTACACCTCGACTAATGCAGTGCTTTATTGGTCTTGGCGCAAGATGTTTGAAAAAGGAAGAGGTTTGGATTTTTTGTACGCAGAAAACAAACTGCTTGGAACAGTTTAAATGACTTAGGAAATTATGCGAAGGTGATATTTCTGATGCTTACCCAAGCTATATCGTACAGATTGAGAAATCAATATTGATGCTCATACGTCTAACTGCTCTAGTCAATATAATAGTTCTTTTATATTAATTAATATTCATATATTACATATAATTAACGGTTATATAGAACGTTTCTATTTTCCTAATACAGTGGAACTCCCCCAACTCGAACTCCCCTAACTCGAAAATTTCTCTAACTCGAATATTTTTTTATCCCGTGCGTTATCTATTAAATGTATATGCATATGACTGTCCTTAACTCGAATTTCTCTAACTCGAACTTATCCCTAACTCGAAAAAAATTTGACCAAATTTAAGACGTAGAATCTCTGTAACTCGAAATTTTCACTAACGGTACGTGATACGCCATCTGTTAGCGGATATAACGTAATATCTATCGAAGGAATTCGGGGAAGTACCAATGACAACGGGTTTTGTCATTCTTATTCATCTGCGTGTTGCGCTATATATTCAGTCGTATTCGTTAGTGTTTGTCATCAACATGCCCCAGCAACGAAAACTTAAAAGTTTAACAGTGCAATAGAAATTAGAAATATTAAAAAAAGTGGACAATGGAATAAAAAAGAAGGTAATAGCTACGGAATATGACATACCAGCGAGTACATTGTCAACTATAATTAAAAACAAGGAACATATTCAAAGTTTCGCGAGTAAACTTACAAGACCTACCAATTTCAAGCGAAACCGAGTTTCAAACAAAAATGTGAACAGTGCGGTGTTTAAGTGGTTTGTGTCTACTAGAGAAAAAAACATTCCGGTGTCGGGGCCACTTCTACAGGAGAAAGCACTGGAATACAGTCAACATTTAGGAACAACAAATTTTAAGGCCAGCACCGGCTGGCTTCATAAATTTAAAAAAAGGTAAAATTTACGTTGTTGTATTAGACATACGTATACACATATGAAATTTATATTTTATTTTTTAAATTTAGACATGACATATCGCATAAGAATATCTGTGGTGAAAGTGCCACAGTGGACGATCGTCAGGTTAGTGATTGGATTCGAAATGTATTGCCGGGGATTTTGGGGCGGTATAGCGAAGATGATACTTTCAATGCTGACGAGACAGGGTTATTTTTCAAATGTCTACCTAACAAAACTTTAGCCATTAGAGACGACAAATGCTATGGTGGAAAACGTAGTAAAGATCGGGTCACATGCCTTCTAGCAACGAATATGAGTGGCACTGAGAAACTAAAACCTCTCATAATTGGCAGAAGTGCAAAGCCACGATGTTTTAAAGGAGTAAAATGGCTTCCTGTAGATTACGAGAACAACGTAAAGGCATGGATGTCCTCTGAAATTTTTGAAAAATGGTTGGTTAAATTGGACAAGCAATTTCCACACGAGAATCGAAAAATAATAATGTTTATAGACAACTGCCCTGCTCATCCTGCAATACAACAGAAGCTGAAGGCCATCAAATTGCAATATTTGCCACCAAACGGAACTTCCAAACTGCAACCTTTAGATCAAGGCATCATTAAAAGTTTCAAAGATCATTACAAAGGAAGAATCCTTAAAAAAACTTTATATGCATAAGAGAATAACGGTTCTCCTAGCATATCACTTCTCGACTGTGTGAGAGAGGTTGCCATGATATGGCATGTGGATGTTCATTCAAAACTGTTTTAAAAAGGCTGGTTTTGGTAACGAAGACGAGAACGAAGACGAGATTCCCCTTGCTTAACTAAAAGAACGACTGCAAAATTCAGAAGATAAAGAATTTCCTGTTGAAGTAAGGCAAGATTTTGAAAACTATGTTGAGTTGCAAAATGTATCTCTTGACACTTATCTTGAAATTGATAGTAACCTCTTAACTACTGACTATCCGACAGACGAAGACATTCTAAGGAGTGTATCAAGCATTACAGATGAGGAAACCTCCGAAGAAAGCGATGAAGAAATTGTGGAGCAACCATCACACAAACAAGTTTTACAAGCATTCGAGATACTAAAGAATTATTTTATGTCTCATGAACAAATATCCGATAAGACATATATGTTCATTAATAAAATTCAAAAATCGTATGAACACATCCGAGCGGCCAATGTTCGGCACCAGTTGATAACGGATTTCTTTAAAAAAAACAATTTAATTATGCAAGTGTTTTATGTTCCCATGTACAAGTACACATTTAATACCTATGTGTATAGGACAATTTTTCTTTAATTTCATACACATACATATAGTACATATATATATATCCTGATGCATGTAGTTTGTATTTTCAGTTTGTTTTTAAATCATTTTTTTATTTATTTTATATAATATTGTTATTACATATTATGCTTTATAAATATATACATATAATGAAAAGTAAATTGTGAATTTTCTGTAACTCAAATTTTCTCTAACTCGAATTTTATTTGGGGATTTAGGTGGTTCGAGTTAGGGAAGTTCCACTGTATTTGAAAAACGGTTTGGGGTTGCCTTTATCTGAGGTGACTAGTCCTGACACTTTTTCTGATTTACGAATTATCAATATATCACCTATACTATCGAAAATACTGGAAAAGTTCTTTGTAATTAAATTACGTTAACTAGGATCGCAGGAAAACTGAAGAATATTAGAAACAGGACTCCTAGAAAAACCTGAAACAACACTAGAAGATACTCAGCATGGATTTAAAAAAGGCAAAAGCACCCAGGACTTAATATTTGTAATCAGACAATTAGGAGAAAAACTAATAGGGAAAGGAAACGAAATACATATATGTTTTATAGATATTAAGAAAGCTTTTGATAGTGTAAGAAGAGAAGATGTATGGCAGAGCTAATTACTAAGTTTTCTGAGGAATCACAATTGCTTCTGCACTCTTTCTTATCAGGAAGAACGCGAACAATTTGTTACGACAATAATAAGTCAAAAACTTTCAACATTTTATCGGGTATATTCCAACGTTGTATTGTAGAACCACTCCTTTTTATAATTTATGCAAATATTTTAAATTTCGTACAAACCTATAATGTTTACTCCTATGTTGTTTTTCTCGTTTCCTATTTGGCGATAACTGACAGGCAATGGATGTTATTAACCGGAATTTAGAGACAATTCACCAGTTATCTTAGTGCTTGGTACTAAAAATAACACTGAATTTTTTAACTTACTTAATTTTAATTAAAAATTTGCCAATCGAAGTCTCCAAAAATCCAGAATTATGCGTTGACACTTAACATCAATTTACCGAACATGTTATAACATATACCTTCATAAAAAGTCTTACGCTTCGTTGAAGTTTTTGGACGCCAACAATTTTATTTGTGGGCCATGTTTGCTGTTTTACGTTAAGCGCAGTATACAAACCTTCAAAACTCTGGTAGTATGTTGGTTTATAACCTTCTGAAACTATTAATAACTTGGAGCGGCTAAATACGAAGAACAATCGTAAGTTAGCTTTAATTAGAGTTGTTCAGGGTTTGGTTCTGTAACCAATTTTGTGTGTTATCTTTGACAATATGTTGTAAACAGTTTGATTGATAGAACTGTTTGAAATTTTTATATACGGAATTTTTTGTATCAGTTGTTTATTATCCAATCATCATATCACCTCAAGAAACCTTTGATTTCGACACGATCTTAAGCGAATTTAAGCACGCCCGAAAGAAACAAACGAAAAGCTTTTAACGTAATTGACGTTGTTACGGAATTTTTTTCAAATAAAAACCAAGCGTTTTTTTTTCCTGAAAGAATCGATTATCCACTTTGCGGTCGGCCAAACCCCATTTCGTCTATTTACAATTTTCTCAAGTGTAACGCCGTAACGTTTTGCAATTGAAGTTTCGTCCGGCCAAGAGGTAGTTAGTTCCCGCTGACCGATTCACGCGTCCTACCAAACTTATGGCCGCAAATGGACGATGAGAATTTTATGTGTTTCGAGGGCGGCAGTTCGGTGTTAAATGTGATACGAAGCGGATGCATTATTAACGTTTGAGGATGCATCTCGAAAGATGTTTTAGAGAAGCTCATTCGTGAAAATTTGATTTCAATAAAATTGAAATATGAAATGTTAAAGGGAGAATTTCGAAGGATATTTTTGTGCTGTAATCCAGTAGTGCAAATTTAATATTTTAAAAGAGTTCATATTAATCGCTAGATGAGCCTGTCGCGACATCTGTTACATGACTGGAGGAGCTAAACTTTTCATCATAACACATGGGCTGAAAAGTCCCGGGCCTAACACATAGATGACGCTAGTTTTATTGCGGTCACCTTTCTCTCAGTTAGTACTAACCTTCAAAAGACAACTGTTAAAATTTCATGATATTCTATTCATTAGTTTGTGAGTTATTGTGCTAAGAGTCACGCTACTTTTGTTATTTTCAAAACAATGGATCAAAAACAATTTCGTGTTTTAATTTTACACTGCTTCTTGATGGGAAAAAATACCGTTCAAGCGAAGCAATGGTTTGAAAAGTGTTATGGGGACTACGCTCCATCAGAAACAACAATAAAACGTTGGTTTGCTGACTTCAAACGTGGTCGTAGAGACACCGATGATGCAGAACGCAGTGGACGTCCAAATGAGGCGGTAACACCAGAAAACATAAAAAATACACAAAATCGTTTTGAATTATCGAAAAGTGAAGTTGCGTGACTTAGCTGACATCGTAAAGATATCAAAAGAACGTATTGGCTTTATATTGCATGAGCATTTGACTATGAGAAAGCTCTGTTCAAAGTGGGTGCCGCGTTTGCTCACTGTTGACCAAAACCAAGAACGCGTTGATGATTCTGAGCAGTGTTTGGCCATGTTTAAACGTAACAAACCGGAATTTTTGCGTCGATATATGACAATGGATGAAACATGGATCCATCACTTCACTCCGGAATCAAAACGATCGTCATCTGAGTGGACAGCAACTGGTGAACCTCGTCCAAAGCGCCCGAAAGCACAACAATCGGCTGGATAGGTTATGGCCTCGGTATTTTGGGATGTGCGTGGTGTAATATTCATCGACTATCTTGAGAAAGGAAATACCATCAACAGTGAATATTATATAGCGTTATTGGAGCGTTTGAAGGCCGAAATTGCAAAGAAACGACGGCATATTGCAAAGAAAAAAATTTTGTTTCATCAACACGTGTCACAAGTCAATCAAAACAATGGCAAAAGTACATGAATTGAACTTCGAATTGCTCCCACATCCACCGTATTCGCCAGATTTGGCGACTACTGGCTGTTCGCAGACCTCAAAAAAATGCTCGCCGGTAAGAAATTTCGCACGAATGAAGAGGTTATCGCTGAAACTAAAGCCTATTTTGAGGCAAAAGATAAATCGTTCTACAAAAGTGGTATTGAAATGTTAGAGCGGCACTGGAATGATTGCGTTGCTCTTGATGGAGATTACGTTGATGAATAAAGCTAATTTTGAACCAAAAAAACGTGTTTTCTTTGTTAGGCCCGTGAATTTTCAGCCCATGTGTTATATCACACCTAAATCTGAAATAGAATATTGACGAGCAGTATTAATATTGTTAATGCACTATGGGAAATCAATTCTACGCACGCCTTTTCTTAAAGACATAAAGAAACATTGGTCTGCATTTAATTTTAAATTATTATGCAAACACCAGGTACGAATCTTGTCCAGATTAAGTTGTAGAGGGTTGACATCTGTAAAGGAGCTAACAGCGTGTTAGATTTTAATATCGTCAATATAAACTAATAAAGGGCAGTTAAATGATATTTTGTGAAAGTAATATAAAATGTTGCATTCCTAATATAGGATAACACAAAAAATACGCAATTCTACAAAAGTTTTATTGTAATAACTCCTACAAAAGAAAATGTGTGACTCCCGCGAATCGCAGAAAATCTTTGGGATTTTAATAGTATGGATTGAGCAAAAGTATTAAAGCAATTTTCCAGGAATCATATCTCAATCTTCCCTGGCAGTAATCTGTAAATTATTAAGGCGTTTTTTAGATTGCATATTTCGTGTAACGGCACATCTTCCCTAAGCATCCTGAACGTGTTCTTTTGGACTGCCATCTGCACAGGGAAGAACAACAAGTAGCAGAATCTTTAGATATCTCTGGCTGGCAAGGATTTCATTTTCCCGAAAAAATTATGGGTTATTACGTAGCCCAAATTCATGTCTAAATTCTACAACCATCTAACCAAAATAATTAAAATAATGGGCTTGATTCTTAGAATTATTTATTTTCATGTTTTCATTTCTGTAGGTATTCAAAAAAACATATTAATGATATATTAGAATTATTCGCAAAATAATATTTCGCTATATTTTCCAAAGTATTTAAATAAGAAGTAATTGTCATACATTTATCAAAAGTTACCACCTACCCATTTTTTGTGTTTCAGTTAACAGTTATCAAATATTAATATTTAAAAGATTACGTACATAACAATACATTTTATGTAATTTTGGCAAATTTTTCCTAAATAGAGAAGAAAGAATGAATTTCGAAAAGTGGATGTGATAGAACAAATCTGACGGCATTTTTGGATTAGGTACCCCAAAATTGCTTAATTACACTTAAAAAATTCGAGGCAGAAAAATGTGTGTTGGCTAGTGTAATCGTTACCTGGCGTGCATTTATCTTGACATAAAAAATACTGAATATACTACCTCGAAAACTGCTATAAATATTGTTTTCTTCCTAGAAGAAACCATTTTATAATTCTTTGTCAACTGTTCTATAAAAACAACAAAAACATGATGATAACCCTCATCAGCTATATAGTAAGCGATAGCACCATAGAAAAGAAAAAGTCGCAGTAGAATGTAAAAACTAGATCGTCACTACCAACTTTGACAGACAAAAAAAAACCAACCGCTATCGACAAAAGTATTAAGTCGCGATTAACAATAAACAAAAAAAAAAAAAAGAAATGGAAAATCGAGAAACAAGAACAATAGCTTGTTCACAAGACATTAGCCAAGGAGAACATTATCTCGCGCTGCAAAGCTAGTGCCGGAAAGGATGACGGGGGGATAGGGGACCGCTGAAACGTGTTTATGCTTTAAGGAAAATAAGAAAAAATTAAATGAATACATCATGACGAGGAAGCGTATCCCATTAAGGCATGGCGGAAATAATACGTTGTAACAAAAGAGGACCGCGGTTCCGCCGCTGCAAGAAAAAAACCGCAGAAAGGAAATAAACAAAATCAAAGCGCCAGACGGAGGATCATACGTCGAGAATGGAGAAGGGAAAAAATATTAAAGGAAATGCGGACTAATCCGGTACACTTATGCTAGATTGAAAAAGACTCTCACGTATTTTTGATGGAGGGACAAAAAGGAGAAATGTTTTCAGCGTACTACGAGCTCATATCCTATGAATATTTAGATGTAGGTTGTTTGCTATACAGGATGATCATTTTATTGTTGCTTCACTTGGAGAAATAGAGGTTAACGGTTACCTCTACTTAACAAAATGTACCGGATTCCCTTTTCATCAGTAGACATACATTTCTCCTATATGTAACTTTAAAAGGATAATTGTCAATGAGGAGGATAGTAAGCAACCAGTCATACACTCTTATTAAATAAGCGAGAACATTCCTAGCAAAGCTAGTTACCACAGATCTTACCTTATTCTTGCTGTGATAAATCAAAAGAATCATTTTTATGCGACAAATAGCAAACAATTGCATTATGAAAAACGTCTGAGGTATAAATGATAACACCTAACCTTGATAACTTGGTTCTTTAGCACTTTTGCATATATCTAAATTTGTAGAATTTAACATTAGCAATTCGTATAACAAATATTACAATACCAACGCCTCCACCGATAATGTAATATCTCACATTTACTTTTATCACGAACTAGAGCATTAAAAGGAGAAAATGAGAAAAAGAAACTCGTCAAGAGAGGGAACCTAAAAGTAAATCCGTGTTTTTACTGCCGCTACCGCGATAGCTCTCATAGAAAATTCATAATTATTGACAGCCCTATTGCGTTACATGCATAAAACATTTACAAGCACATCCAGACGCTCCATTTTAGCGAAACGGAATCTGCGGCGTTACGACTCAATCAATTTTATTGGAACAATACGGTTGTTTTACTATAGCATTATAACACTGTACGCTGTCAATTGTATAGGGAACCATTAGAGGTAGTTCGGGGGAATATTTTCCTATTTTAACGTTCCATACCTTTTAATGCGTGTACTAATGACGTTCGCAATGTTCGCGTCAGTAAATTTTATTCTAATGGCGGCATTCGATCGGTCTGTTTGGTTAATGGTGGGCTGATTAGTTAGGGGACGATGGAGAATTCAAAAAATTATATAAATTGAGCTGTGTAACGGGGACCTGGAAAATTATTGGAATAAGCCGCTACCGAAAAACGTACTTTTCGCATGGGGCGCTAAGGCCAATAAAAGGACGTTGGGGAGAGAATTATGACGACATTTATTGCGAACCACTTAATATTTATGGAATACTAAAAATCTTTTTTTCGTAGTATAGGGAAAGGATCGAACCTATGTTGCTTGGGTGGAAATTATTCGGCAACCATTAATTACTATAAAGTATATTTAAAATTCGAAAATTAAACGGTATACGGTGGTGTGTGTGTATGGGTATAATTTTTTGAAGAATGGAACAATAATAATACTTTATTGCCCAGCAGATAAAATAAATATACAAGGCATGTAATTAATGTATACAGGTGTAACTAGTTACCGCAGGTTAACACAAAAAAAAAACAAAAAGGCAAGAAAATACTAGATCAAAATACAATATACGCTAGGGTGACAAAATAAAATAGACACCAAGTAAAGCGGTATAAATATGTAAACAGCTAAACTTTCTCTTGTCATTAGAGTAGGGGTAGATGTATCGGAAGGAATTCGTCATAGTTAGTTAGTATCGTTACAACTATACCTGCTTACAAGGTTCGAGTGATATTAGCAACTTCACCCGGGGTGTCCCATCGTTGGCCAGAGTGAACTCGGCGTTTCGCAACGTGTAATAAGTAAATTTTTAAAATATTTCGTTGTCCACACAGTTAACCGTGTGATTACACAATTTAAACGCAAGGAAAAAACAACAGTGGAGCCGATCAGGTAGTGCCGGACCTTCTGAAAGAAGTAAGACGGTGCTTGTGCGCGAAGTGTTAAGAGAACTGCGGAAAAGTACAGCTGAGCTTGCGGCAACTTCACAGAAAAGTCAGCGCACCGTTCTGCGATACCTCCACAGTGTGGGGATGTATAAAAGGGTGGCAAAGAAAACACCTCTCCTTACGGCGTTTCAAAAACGGCGCCGAATGGCTTGGGCAATCGAAATGTGAACGAAGCCCGAAGAGTTTTGGCGGACTGTCATTTTTTCAGACGAAAGCAGATACTGCCAATTCAGTGATAGTGGTCGTACGTGGGTATGGAGACGTTCGTCACAGCAACTGGACGACAATTTTTTGCATCAGACGGTGAAATACGGTGGTGTGAACATCATGGAGTGGGGCGCGATACGGTATGGTGGAAGATCGCAATTAGTAATCTGCGACGGAAATATAAATGCGGCAAAATATATCCAAATATTAACAGAAGGACTACTACCGATATTCGACAACGCCATTTTATCTAAAGAAGACGCCACTTTTATATAGGATGGAGCACCCTGCCACAGAGCAAGAACAACAACCACATGGAAAGGGGAACAGGCGATTCGGATTTTACCATGGCCAGGCCAATCACCAGACATGACTTCGATAGAGAATGTTTGACACATAATCCAGACAAATATGGCGAAACGACCCCGAAAACCCAGCAATAAGGAAGAACTCGTGGCAGCTGTTACAAAAGAGTGGTTAAATATTCCAGAAGACACCATTAATCATTTAATAGATTCTATGCCACGACGACTCGCAGCACTTCACGCAAGTAAAGGTGGATCGACAAAATATTAGTCTAATTTAAAAATTTTAAAATATTTTGTATATATAACGAGAATAGAATCTCTTTTTTAATTAGTAGGTGTCTATTTTATTCTGTCACCCTAGTGTAGATCCAAGTCCATGAAGATGGATACAAGTAAATATTGCAAGTTTACCAATATAATATCGATTATCGTATATTAGAAGCACGATATCCCCTTTGTTTTTCCCTCTTCCTCGTCATTAACGACCGTAAATGTTAGCGAGATGCGCTTGCATAACCGTAAAGCAATAAAATCTCCTCGAGATCTTCGGAACGACGCCGTGACGTCAAATTTTTCACTGCGTATTAGGCCGCGAGACATTAACTTGATTAAACTTCGACCATAAAGAGAACAAAATGCGTACCGTGATCGCGCATTAAACGTAGGTTTAAACATCTGCCGCGTCTTATTCTCCAGAGAGAAAGAGGGAGTGAAAGACTACGATATACATAGTGTGAGCCATTTAATTTAAACTTAAGATCAACTTGGTGGCTTATCGTATCAAAGGAAGGAATTTAGCAGCCAATTTCTACTTAAACTGATTAATCACGCTATTGACGCTCCATCCCTTCTCTCCAAAATTAATTTTGTGGTACCTGAGTACGATACCAGGTCCTTCCCTAATTTTAAGGTCCCGTCAAATAAAACTAATGTTCTGCTTAAAGCACCCATTACGCATATGATTAGAAATGCCAATGAATTACTTAAGGATCCTTTTTGTTGAGGTGGTGTCAGCTATTATTCTGTTTATGATTCAGTTGTATTATTCCCACATTGTCCTGTAAATGGAATTATTTTCTGTTAGGCAATTAAGGATATTATTATTATTATTAAACGTAATTCTATTTTGTAGTACCCAGCTCCTAATGTTTTCAAGATCCTTATCCTGCGAATACCTTAGACGCAGCATGTACGATCGCAAATAACCCGAAAACGTCTTCTCCACAAGACGTACAATCCTCGAGGAAGTTAATTAGCTCGTCCTGTATACACCTCAACGTATCTGCATACCTCTAGAATCTCCTTCGTCCCGACGTCAGCCGGTGGAATTCTCTCGCTCAAAATTTTAGCCGGCTGACGGTCGGTAAGAGGTTTATGCGGCCGTAAATCAAGTCGACGGGTTTGAGGTCGGAGTGGGGGAGGGAGAAGAAACGAAAGAAAGCATAGCCGGAGTGTTATCGGATTTATAGGCGACATTAAAAGTATTTCACGATGACTATTCTTCCAGGTTACATTTTGTCACCATATTCTCCGCATCATAATCCCTGATTTATGCGCGAAAAAAAAAAACGAAGGCGAAAAACGGAAAAGGAATATCTTTCCGTTGTCTTAACGCCACCTTCCATCACGCGCCATTGACGTATTTTAAATTATTCTGCGAACGATGACGATCCGGAGAGGCTGGAGTGATGATGAAACTTTAATTTATGCTCAGGTGGCTGTAAAAATGATGACCTGAAAGCTTCTTGAGTGCGAGACACTTTGGATGTTAGCAAATGCGAAACGGATTACTACCTTCTTTTCTCTTCACTACGTTAACCAATAGGGCGGTTTATGGTTTGAAAATACATTAATGAAAATGAGTACATCGATTATAACGTTACCGTCAAATATCTTCTGCAGAAAAAAGAGTACCGTCTGCTAAAATTTACGGTGACGCATCAAATCTATCTTTCGTACATAATACAATTCACACCGAACAGACCAACTTGGAGAATATCGCAAGAAGAACTTCTGCAATAAAAAGATGGTGGATAAAATTAATTATGTTATCTTGAACAATTACAAATCAGCAAGTGCTGTAGGAATTTCGAAAGAAGGAAAAACACATTCTGATGATAAAAATTTCATACTTAGCGTGGTATTGTTGACGATAGATTTATATTAAGATATACATACAATTTTGTTTCTCTTCGTAGTTGTTAGTTGGATAAATTTGAAATTTTTGCAAATTTTAGTACAGATTCAGATAGTTGGGAAAAGTTGTACAATCTTGATTTTTGTCGATAATCAGTTATATCTTGATGGTGGCCACTTTTAAAAACTGGACAGATTGTAAGAAACTGTGATTGTTGCAAAATCATGTTAAATAAATAATGGAACTTAGAGTTGTTGTTTCCATCGTTTATTGAATTTATGTAATGCGACGTTTCGGAAGTTCGTCTACTACCGTCTTCAGGGTAACTCCGATAAGGATTGTTGCCAGATTAATCATACGGTCATGCAGATTAGATTCCTTGGCAAGTTGATCATGGTCTCTTCGTATTGTATGAAAGACCGGACGTATGATTAATCTGACAAGTAACAGCTCTTCTCAGGGTTATCCTGAAGACGACGGTAGACCCACTACCGAAACGTCGGACTACATAAGTTCAGCAAACGATGGAAATAGCCCAAACGACAACTCCACAAAATTCCGTAATTTTGCAATAATCACAATTTCTAACAATCTGTCCAGAAAGTGATCATCATCAAGATATAACTGATTATCAACAAAATTCAACTATCTGAATCTCTTTACCATAAAATATGCAAAAACTTAAAATTTATCCAACCAACAACAACGAAGAGAAACAAAAATCTATATATACCTTAAATTGATAGTGCAGTATCTAAAATGTGACCATCTGTTATTAATATTACCCGCACCACGCTGTCCACATCCATTTGAATATTTTATGGCTTCATGGAATTTATTAAGGGAAAAAGAATAAAGGAATTGTGTATCATCTGCGTATAAACAGGACTTACAGTACTTTAAATTATTATAAAGACTTGTTGCATATATAGTAAAAACAATTGGACCTAGAATAGATCCTTCAAAGACTGTACCAGAAATCAACATTGTGCTGGATATATTATTGCCAATTCTGACACAATGCCGACGGTCACAAAGATAATTACTAACGAGTTTTACCGTTATGTGATCCAGTCCGATAAAATGTAGGATTGCTAGTAATATCCTATAGTTCAGTGTGTCAAGAGCCCTGGTATAATCCAACAACATAACAAAAGTAACTTCATTTTTGCTTCTAGATTTAACAATTTCATTTAAATTCGACAAAGAGTTGTTACACAACTGTATTTCGGCCTGAACCCAGACTGACAAATAGGAAGTATATGTGAAGATTGCGGATATTCCTGCAATTGTGACGCTTGTACTTTCTCAAAAAGTCTAGCGAACAAGCTATATATAACGTGTGTATTCCGGCTAACGACATGATATAAATAACAATTGTGTCAAAATCACACATATCGGAGTTGCCTCTGCAGAGAAAATTCGTTATTTTTCGAATTAATCATAATATTTAAAATTGTTCGAAATTTATCGAGTGCGAGTACGATAACAAAATTAAAGACTTCAAATTATAATAAATTTTCAGAATTTACTGTACTTTTGCTCTCATTTCATTCATAATTTATAAATTTAGCTAGACGGGAATTGATTTAGGTTTAGCGATATACACTACCGCTCAAGAGTGTTTAGGCACTCTCACTGATATCGAAAATGTATAAAAACTCAGCAAAAATGTTAATAATGTTTATTTTTTATGTACAGATACACGTACATAAATAAAAATATATTAAATAAATGTAAAAATTAAAACGTTTAATGTAAATTTTGCTTTCATCTATGTGACCTCCTCTTGATTTAATAATTGCAGCACACAATCGAGGCATTCTCGCAATAAGTTTTGCCAGAGTTTCTTGTGTTATTGAGGTCCAACTCGATTGCAATTTGTTCCACAGGTCACTAGCTGATGTCGGAGCCGATTTCCGTACTTCCCGATCTAGTTCTTCCCATAGTAACTCGATTGGATTCAAGCCGGGGTTCTGGGGAGGCCATTCCATAATTTTGAGAGTTCCTTCCTCTTCTAAATGGCGTAAATAGTCTTTACATAATTTGGAGGAATGTTTTGGGTCAATATCTTGCTGGAAGATAAAATTTTGACCCGAAAGTCGAATTCCGGAAGGTATTGCGTGGTTCTCCAAAATTTCGCGGTAGCCTTCTTTTTTTAATATACCGTCAATTTTCACAATGTCCCCTACACTATCGCCAGCAAAACAGCCCCAAATGATGATAGAACCTCCATCATGCTTCACGGTAGCAGCAATACACTCTTCTCTGGCACGTTCACCCACAAATCTTCTTACGGGTATGCGTCTTCGGGTTCCCAACAGTTCAAATTTTGACTCATCCGTCCATAGGACCTTGTTCCACTCTTCTATGGTCCAGTGTTGGTGTTCACGAGCCTATTTAAGTCGCTTTTGCTTGTTTTGTTTGCGCAGTAATGGCTTTTTCATCGCAATACGTCCATGGAGCCCGGCTTTCTGTAGGCGACCTTTGACTGTAGAAACACTGACTAATTTTTGGCGATCAACATTTTAACTTGCTGGTAACCACTATTCTGCGATCATCTGCAAATGTTGTCGCTTTTGGCCTTCCACTCCCTCTTTTATTAAGAAAATTGCCAATTTCCCGATATTTTTTTACGTTATAGTCAACCGTAGCGTGGTGTATTTTCATTTTTTTTGGCAATTTGTCGATTACTTGTGCCACTTTTATGGTAAGCTATTATAAGCGCATGTGTTTCCGTACTAATTTCTCTTCGCGGAGGCATTTTAAAAAATTGTCACACGATATTTCGCTCACGACGGTTAAGTTGGTTACAGATTTCACTATAATCTTCTAGGTAGGTAATTTAAACATTATTACCTACAATCTAACAGATAACTAAATTTACCCAGTAAATTCAGAGGGATTGTTATTGTAATTGCACCGCAATAGACAGTTTATGGTAATCCAACCAAATGCAGGTAAATAATAGTAAACCTTATGCGATATAATTGGTGTTTATCTTACTGAACTACATTTTATTATAATGTTTTATTAGTAAATATAATATTATATGAATAATCCATGACAACAGGGGTGCCTAAACACTTTTGAGCGGTAGTGTATATACATTTTCGTTTGTCAATACATTTTTTTACAATCTTACATTTGGTTATTTCAATTATTTAACACTATATTCGAATTTAAATCGAAAAAAAAAGATTATATAAGCGAAAGCATTAGGAAGATTAACAGCCTGAAATTTTCCACCTGAATATATACATAGAAACTGCAGAGATTCTAAGTTGCTGTTTAGCTTGAAACTATTATATTCATTCCACTGTTCGATCCGTTCGAGCTAATAATCTAGAATACCAAAGATGTAGAAAACACAGATATATTTAGATAAGTGACAAATGACAGGATGTCTACATAGGTAACAGTAAAAACACCAACTTTATTACAACTAGTGACATATACATACGTATAGGTGTGTCTTTCCCATTCTAATAAAATAGAAACGAAATTGCGAACAAATATATTACATCTACGCCAAGAACTATTCATTTAGAGCGCGGTTTGTCTCTATATTTTCCCTCGTATAGTTTATTAAGAATGAACCGTATCAAATACTACACACGGGGAATTTTTCATCTCGCGTCGAGGAATATCTTGCGCAACTATAGCAGTCCCCGTCCGTGTAATATCAAGCTTCGCGAATAAGGAGAAATCCCATTTTTCATGTAGAGTCAACAATTTCGTCCGCGCTTATGTAGTTCCCAATTTCGACGTCATGCCCGGGAAAATGTCACACTCGCAAGGACGTGCCGGTTACGTAACACAGTTCCGACATTAAGGAACTTACTTTACAACTTTCCCGCACCACTACGATGAACAATCTACTACTTGCTAGCTTTTCTACTCTAGTTTCTCCGAAGTACTGCTGGAAATTTTTAGACGGTCGGTCGAAATGAACGAGCATATAAAATGCGGACGTCCCGTTTTGACTGTTCTGACGGAGTAACGTGTTGTATCGGTTCGTTTTGTAATAATTTAATATTTAGGTAAGGTGAAGTATCATTTATTATTATTATTATTTCAAAAGAACTAAACATATTAAATATGCTGCATGATATCGAAATTACAACGCCAAAAGAGGATGCGAATTTTTTGACCAAAACGTATTACTATTCGAAGATAATAATTAACTATAATTTCAACGAAAGAGAACAAAAAAGTAACACAGTATAATGTTTAATATGCCTCCCTTATTAGTTTCACATTACTTCACCTTGCAGGGCATAATACATGGGCTGAAAAGTCCCGGGTCTAACAAAGAAAACACGGTTTTTTTGGTTCAAAATTAGCGTTATTCATCAACGTAATCTCCATCAAGAGCAACGCAATTATTCCACCGCCGTTCTAACATTTCAATACCACTTTTGTAGAACGATTTATCTTTTGCCTCAAAATAGGCCTCAGTTTCAGCGATAACCTCTTCATTCGTGCGAAATTTCTTACCGGCGAGCATTTTTTGAGGTCTGCGAACAGCCAGTAGTCGCTGGGAGCCAAATCTGACGAATACGGTGGATATGGGAGCAATTCGAACTTCAATTCATGTAGTTTTGCCATTGTTTTGATTGACTTGTGACACGGTGCGTTGTCTTGATGAAACAAAATTTTTTTCTTTGCAATATGCGGTCGTTTCTTTGCAATTTCGGCCTTCAAACGCTCCAATAACGCTATATAATATTCACTGATGATGGTATTTCCTTTCTCAAGATAGTCGATGAATATTACACCACGCACATCCCAAAATATCGAGGCCATAACCTTTCCAGCCGATTGTTGTGCTTTCGGGCGCTTTGGACGAGGTTTACCAGTTGCTGTCCACTCAGATGACGATCGTTCTGATTCCGGAGTGAAGTGATGGATCCATGTTTCACCTATTTTCACATATCGACGCAAATATTCCGGTTTGCTACGTTTAAACATTGCCAAACACTGCTCAGAATCATCAACACGTTCTTGTTTTTGGTCAACAGTGAACAAACGCGGCACCCACTTTGAACAGAGCTTTCTCATAGTCAAATGCTCATGCAATATAAAGCCAATACGTTCTTTTGATAGCTTTACGATGTCAGTTAACTCACGCAACTTCACTTTTCGATCATTCAAAATGATTTTGTGGATTTTTTTGATGTTTTCTGGTGTTACCGCCTCATTTGGACGTCCAATGCGTTCTGCATCACCGGTGTCTCTACGACCACGTTTGAAGTCAGCAAACCAACGTTTTATTGTTGTTTCTGATGGAGCGGAGTCCCCATAACACTTTTCAAGCCATTGCTTCGCTTGAACGGTATTTTTTTCCCATCAAGAAGCAGTGTAAAATTACAACACGAAATTGCTTTTGATCCATTGTTTTGAAAATAAGAAAAGTAGCGTGACTCTTAGCACAATAACTCACAAACTAATGAATAGAATATCATGAAATTTTAACAGCTGTCTTTTGAAGGTTAGTACTAACTGAGAGAAAGGTGACTGCAATAAAACTAGCGTCATCTATGTGTTAGGCCCGGGACTTTTCAGCCCATGTGTTAGTTACAGTAGGTGGTCATTTTTTTTTTTTCATTTATTCACTACAATCATTTGAACTCGTTACCTTAATAATTAAAACAAGTCGTAAAAATAGCATGCATACAGGCAGAGGGAGGATCAAAAGCATATGTGAAAATGAAATGTAAGTAAGAATTATCAACCGAGTGCCTTTGGCCGTGTCTGGGATTTTTATTGCTGCATACTGCAGTTACCCAGACTTTGTTTCCGTCCCTAATCACGAGGAGGCGGGTACTCAAGTTGTTGTTTGAGAAGGGGCCAGATTGGTAACCTCTAAATTTAGATTTTTTAAAAAAGTATGCATCCTGCCTTCATGCAGTACTCTTCACATGCAGAACAATTATTTTTATTTTTAATTTTAAATATAAAGAATAGGTTAGCATTTGTTAGTAAGAGAAATAAAGCCTTAATCAACTAAATACTTAAAACTAATGTTAGTAGAGTTAGTGTGGGGGATTTGTGGGTAGCCCATGGCCTGGAAGCCATCTAGAGGTCGGTACATCAACGACAGAGCCGCTGGAATCCTGTCCCTCCAGGTAACGTCAATGCCAATAAAAACAAAGTCCAATAAGTGGTACACAAAGTCACGTCCGATGTAGTCCTTCCAAGTGGTTGACAACTTTCGTTCGAAGTAGTCACGCCGCCGCATACCCCATCCTATATCTTGATCCCGCATGACCTGTCTCTCCTCGTCCGCTACACCGCGGATCAATGGGCACTCCAAGAGCACGTGGTCGGCCGTTCCAACAGCCCCACAGTCGCATATGTTTGTCTGCCTGAGGCCTCTTCCGTGCAGATAGACCGGAAATAGGCCATGCCCCGCAAGGAAGTGTGTAAGCCCTCGCGACGGGTCCATGTGCTCCATTCCTAACCTTTCCCTGATATCAGGCAAAAAGCGATACGCAGTCCTCCCCTTAGTTGAGGACTCCAATCTCCGCTGCCAGACATCGTAGGTGGTCAGTAGGTATGATTTTACTTGGTTCAGAAACTACGTCACAGATCTGGCGCCATTACAGTGCGGCAACGGCAGAAATAATTGCGGCCGCCAAAATCATATTTTCTTAAAAAACATACCGATTTCTAACATTAAAATATTTTGAAGTTTATCGTCGTGAAGTTAAACAAATTCAGTCAAAATATGTTATTTCTGTATCTCACTGAATTGATGATGAAATTGAAAAGAAATCGGCCCAATTATTCTTCTACGAGAGGTTCCACAAAAAATTCGACTTATCAGTTCTCCACATTCGCATACTTTGAGTACTGACGTTCCCCCGGAAGATGAAACCATGCCTCATCACAAAAAACATTAAGTTCAGCAGGTACATAAGACGTCTATATCATCATATCTATCTATGCATCTTATATGGTTGCATATTCAAGTTCTTCTTTACAACGGTTCGGCATATTCTACAAGACATCTCAAAAGTTTTATGGTGTCCCGTTGCATATGATTATGAACATCAATAATCAACTCTTCTTTATGAATAGTTGCCTTTCTTATAAGTTACAGATCCAGTTTCGCAAAATACACCAACAGTATGTGCAAGGCACATATAGGAATCTTGTTCTACTACTGCAATGTCTGAGAAATGCTCACTAAAATTATCTAAACATAAACGCTGTGTATATTGCCGAATTCCATTAAGTATCACGCCTGTTCTAAAATAGGCTTCAATCACGTAAGGTTTTGTCGTAAAAACCATAATTGAAAAATGACTTAAAATTCTAGAGAGAAAACAATATAATTTTTGCTCTCTTGGTATAATTCTACATGAGTTTTTCCAAAAGAAGGTGCTAGTAATCAGGTTGGTGGTTCTCGTAGAGCAAAGTTATGGCATATCAGTACATGTTACATTAAGCCTTTTTTCATATTTGAAAATAGATTAACCTCAAAAAGAATTAATTTAATTTCAGAAAGAAATTATAAGAGAACTTCTACATTTATACCTTTCTTCTATTATCGTAGCTTTGGAAGTATCCAGCATTTTATAGTTTTAGTTTAGTAAATCTCAATTTGCCACTAAGAAACCGTTCCTTGTTAGTTTACTATTCCGAAATAGATATCCACTTCATTCGCTAACCCTATTTCTATATTTCTCCCATCGTTTACGGAAAATCGCGCAATGAATTGATTGCGATCAATCCTAACGCCATATCTTTTTCGATTTGACAGCTCTACCACCACGTTTCGAAATCGAGAAAGATACTTCTCGTTGCCGTTTAACATGTACGTACGTAGTTGCCGTGATCGTTTAGCGATTTAATACGTTATTTCGGCAACGTTGGGGCTCGAGAGTAGCGTTCATCCTTTTCCATTAAATATTAACAATTCAATTTTAGAGGCGGTCACATCTAAAATACTTCAATCTCCGGTCAGTCTCAGTCCGTCGGCTTTTGCCGTCGCTTCCAGCGCAGCCAACTTAATTTCGGGATGCGAAGGTTTACCGGATCCGGGAATCCGGCGGCCGAGGTACGGCCGGCTGAAAGGTTGCGCCGTAAATTGTAGAATGTGTCCGGATTGGGCTGAATTTAAAACAATAGATCGATGCGGGGTTAATACGGAAACGTTACGATGCCTACTAGATTGTGAATTCGACGTTGCCAACTTAATACTTTCAATCGATACAAATTATAAATTGCTTACAAATAAGACAAATATAGATAATAAAATAAAATATCTTTTGTGAAAATTTAATATTAAGGTATATTCTGATTGTTAAGGACTTAACATTGTTTTTTGTATTTTCAAAATTTTTTACTATTATGTATTTTATCTTCTTTGCATTATTATTTTCATTTAGAATATTATTTTATTTTCATTTTTATATTTATTTATTTTCATTCTTATATTTATTTATTTTGCTCTCTTATATCCAATTTTATTTTAATATGTATGTACATTACGCATTGTATATGTATGCAAGTCAGCCATTCGCATTACGCTAGCTAAAACTGACTAATTAGAAATCATTCACTGCAACGTCGTCGGATATGTAATGGGAGTTTTCTTGAAATTTAAGGTACACAAGCATAGGCAGTCGTCTCCCGCGCGACAGTCGAGGTATTAGCGATCGTGCACTCTCGGTCACCTTTCGTGCCTCGTCGTAGCGTGTACAGTAACGTCGTCGTAAGATTATTAGAGATTTCTAAGTTTTTCTAGTTTTGGCGGGAATCGTCGAGGACGTTGTCTATACATTTATTTCTGGCGGGAGTCATTTGGTACGTCGTCGGAACACACGTATAGATTTTTTTAATAAGTATAAATTCTCGATTTTCTATCATCGTACGTCGAGGCTACTGTGTCCATTGTCGTCTATACATATTTTTAGTCTTCAGTTAAGTTTGTGTCGGAAATTATTTTGGTGAGATTGTCGGCGCGCATGTATAGACTTCCTCTACAAGTACGATCACTCCGCTTCTTGCTGACGGTCGTTGCGGCCGCAGCGCCCGTTGTCTTTTGTATATTTGTTCGGTCCTTGTCGTATCGGGACTTAGAAATTTTTCATTTAGTTGCTCGTCGTAGCGGACGAGTGTCACGGGCCAGTTTTCTTATGTAATGTCGGCATCATCGCTCCGTTTTACTTGTCGGTGCGCAGTTCGCACATTTGCTGGTTACTGGATTTTTCCTTCTTTGGGGCGCAGTAGTATAGAGCTAAAGATTGCACATAGCGTAATATTTCAAACGAGAACGCCTGGGTAGCTGTGACATTACTTTTGTATTGAGATCGGCTATTATCGCTACTGTCGCCCTCGACCAGGCGTTCAAGCTCTAAGAGATAGGGTGGGTTCCCCTATAAATGTGAATATAACAAACGTATTTGGTCAAGTACAAATACATGCCAATAATACAGGGCCAAGTCCCTTAGGCAAATTTAAAACAAGGAAAGTATATTAGGCTCCCGGAAAGGGACATATAAATAAGCATAGCACCGAGGTGCGCTTATAAATTTACAAAATAAATAGGGTTGGCTCCCATATAAAAAGGTAGTGGTGCATGCAAACAGATAGAGGCATTAGTACATGCCTCTAACAAAGCTTCAGCGGAAGCATATAAGAGTTTAACCTTTTAAACAGAATTAAGACATAGCTTTGCAACGTACATGCTGAGGCATTACTTTATGTTGCTACCAATGAAAATACGTATACAAATGCTAATGTATATTACATGTATAAGAGAGCTCGAATAACTGCAATTATTGCAAATCTATATATCTTACGTACATCGTACATGTACATAGGCAAGAGTGGAAACCGTGTAACCATTTCATTTTTAAATATATTTTTTTGCGCATGCGCATTGAGTTTCACTGTACAAGCTCTCCTCTAGTAAATAAGCGAACATACTCTACAAGTAAGTATTGGTCAAGTAATTTAGGAAATTACGAGCAGGCTACAGCGGCGTTGTTCTTCAAACCAGGAGAACGTAACACTGATTCCGTTGTCTTCTTCTACGATGATTGTTGAAGTTTGGATGTATCCGGTTCCAGATTTCCAAATACATTCTCAGTACCCCGCATAAGTTAAATTAAAATCCTTAAAAAAATTGTGATGTACTCCGTGCATCATAAATTCATTAAATTTGAATTAATTTGTTTCTCGAAGAAATGCGTCATTTTATATAATGTCACAGCGATTCAGTGCAATATTATTTACTCGATATTGATGATTTATTAATGTTGAAGATAAAGACGTTGTTAAATACAGCTTTTCTCGCGGTATTGATGAAATTAATAACAGTAAGACAAGTGTTTCATTCTTTTGGCACTAGTTAGCGCCAAGAATAATCACCTGATTTGTTGAGTTAGATATGGCGATACTAGGAGAGAGGAAATTACAATGTGTCGAGCATAAAACCGATCGAAGCCACGCTGATGACGCTGGGCAGGCAGAAACATGTGTTAGCGTTTCATGTCCTTTCACATTGTCTGTCTCGTGAATGATTTCATCAATACCATGAGAAAAGATGTATTTAACAACGTCTTTATCTTTGGTGTTATTTTCTAGGCGTTCCTTTAGATGTGTATTAACGAAGATCTAGCTGACTTTGTAAATGCTGGGCAGTCTACGTATGTACTTACTCTTGAAAATAATTTTAAATCATCAGTAAATAAAATTTTGCTACAATCTAGAATTGGAAGGAAATCATTTATAAACATTAGAAAGAGTAGTGGAGCCAAATTACTACCCTGCGCTACTCCAGATGTATCTGATGTACTGATATCGTGTCCTTTAGTTTGACTGCTGCGGTTGACGAAACATGATATCGAAATTTGAAACCAAATGCAATATTCGTTAAATACGAGGGCCATTCGTAAAGTAAAAAAAATTTTCTATAGAAATTTTTATTAGATATAATTAAACGAAACTATATTTTATATAAAATCAGATACCCAAACTACTTTCCTACGTAGTCACCGTTCAAATTTAGTCACTTCTTCGTACCTATAGTTTTTCTATGCCTCTACAGATCCAGTTGCTGGCAAATTGTTTAACAATATCGATTGAATCGGCCGATACTCGTTGGAAATCCATATTGACCAGTGCTCGAAGAAATAAAACTCAAATATTTTACAAAAAAATTCCAATATATTTATCACAATGTTATTATAACATGTTTCGCTATCACTGTAGCTTCATCAGATATTGAAGCGAAACATGCTGTATGCGACGAATATGCATTACCGTGAAAGAGGAAGACTCCACTGCTTACCATGCCGTGCCACTTGTTTTATATTGCGCAGCGAAGTCGTTGAAGCATCTGACAGTAGGCCACTGCACATATGATCCCACCTCTAGACATGTAGTCGATAAGCAAGATACCCTTACGATCCCAAAACACCGTAGCCGTAATCTTGCTGGTATTCAAAATTTGTTTTATGTTTTTCTTGATTTCATTGAGGATTATGCCATTGCATTGGTTTCTGTGAAATTGCTATGAAATCTGATGTCCAAGTCTAATCACCAGTGGCAATGTGATTCAAAACTTCATCACCTTCCTCGTCATAGCAATCGAGAAAGTCAATGCAGGTTTTGTGCTCCTCTGATAAAATTTGAGGAACCCACCTGGCGCACATCTTATCATGGCCCAGATCTGCAGTAGCAATTCCGTCTAACACAATTCCTAAAATTTCTGAAAAGAATGAGTGCAGTTGCCCAATTGTGAAACGCCTATTTTCTTGAATTTTTGTTTCAATCATCACTGAGGGCCAGTCCGAGCGATTTTCTACGTAACATTCTTCCTTCCACCACTAAACATGATACACCACTTCCGAATCGGCGCTTCCTTCATCATACTACCGTAAACCTCAGTTATCTGTCTATAAATTTCGATGGGTCGGACTTGTTGCGCGTTAAAAAAGCGGATACTACTGCACACCTCACACTTGGCAAGGTCGTTAATTTCGTTACACATTTTAAAGTCGAACAGCTAAATAGTAATCAACCGTATTGAATCGTAGCTGCCACCAAACTGAAGCGGATCAGTACCAAAGTCTAAGCGTACTTTACTTTCCGAATGACCCTCGTATATTTGAATATTTTCGTGATAACAGTAATCTCCGACCCTTTTCCCTAACTCACTCTACCACAAAAGGAGTGGTAATTTTATACTAGCCCTTTAAAATAATAGCATATTCCGGGTATTATTAAAATGATCAATCTCCAGTAAACAACCAACCAACAAATTACAAATATTACAACGAACGGAGCAAAAACGTAAAGTTTCAAATCCCTCACTGAGATTTCTTCCATTTCCAATCTCCAAATGTTCCTAATTAATTAAAGAACGTCTGAAACAAACCCTCAAAAACAGACACATTCTCGACGATATCCCCATCTCTTTCTTCTAGTTGGTATTAATTATGTACGTAGGTCGGACAGTTTAGACAGTTCGAACTTCTCTCTATCGAACTGGGGCATTAAGCAAATTTAGGAACTCATTAAACGAGCCGAGTCAACATCGCAGAGAGCCCGAGATACGCTGAGGAAACAGGAGGGACAATTCCGAAGAAAAATAAAATTTAATTTGCAGATACCGTGCTTCTAACGATGGCAGGTGTTTATTCTGAGTTTTCTTGTTTTATTCCATCCTTTTCCGCGACGTAAATGTGTCTTGCGTGGAGTTACTGGGTTTGTTCCTCCGTTAAGCCGCCTACCCTATTGTACCTGTATAACCCCCTGAAGATATGGGGAGTAAAGAGGAAGTAGACCTTTTCAAACAACCCCACGTCGTTGATTGATGTTTTTGAACTTCTTTCGCTTACACTGGTCTGTAGAGACATAATTATGTTATTGTAGATCTAGATGTACGCTGGTGGTGTTTAATCCTAGGACAACAGTGTGGAATGATACTTGAAATGAAAGCAATGGTATCTCTCTCATACTTTGAATTCTGAAAGATTACTTAAGCAACAATATCGAAATGAACAAGTAATAAGGTAAAATTTGATAGGTCAGGAAATTAAAGAATTTCTTCTTGACGCTCTGCTTTAAAATCCCTAAAGTCGTCAGTGTATGTATAATGTTTTGTTGTAGTTAATAGTAGCTTAGCAATCTACATTCCAAAGGAAAAATTCAGCTGGGAAGATAAAACTAAAGGTAAACTTTATTTTTACGAATATTTTTCAACCTCCGTTCGTGCCTGCGAAAAACGGGTATGCCCATAAGATGACTGCGTATCTCCCCCACTGTAATATTTGCCACTTGCAACATCATTACGCCATTTTCACCTAAGTTGCAAACACGTGAACATGGCTGCTACAATTAGTTCTTCCACCAAGTGCGAGTTGTGTGGTGTAATTCAATTCCTTCGAGCAAAAAGGAATAGTACAACTGAAATTCATCGAAGAATAAGCTGGAGAGCCATTTAAAACAAAAGAAGAGCCATGCTGACTTCTGGACTTCTTGAAAAATTTCGATGGAATGTTTCTGAACACCCGTAGTATAGCCCCAACTTAACGCCAAGCGCCAGAGTACAGAGGAACTTCAAAATAACGTCAACTCACTAGCGGCAACATTCTATGCTGATGAGATGGGAAGGCTCGTCCATAGATATGACAAATATATCAATCTTCACGGTGATTATATATATCCGTCCATAACTTTTGGTTATAAATTTTATTATTTACAGTTGTGTTGTTAAAAACATTGCAGTTTCAGACCAGCTAACTTCGTTTCACTAAATACAAACACTGTTGCAATTCGAAACTATATTCTTGCAATACAGTATTAAAATGGTATTCTCGTCTTTTGCAGAACTTGCCAGCTCCCTAACTACTCACATCAACAACCCACACTTCTTAAGGTACAGACGTTCAATTCTAATTGGGCATCGCCTCAGCTTGAGTACAAACAGTAACCAGTAAATCATTTTTGACCCAATTTATCCCATCGTAATAGAAATTACGTCCCCTTAATACATTTCCCTTTTAGATATCCCGTTAATATCAGAGCACCAACACAAAATTCCACGTAAACATCTACATCTCAGCTTCAATTCATCTCCTTCCCCTCATACGAGGAGACACCGCAAAATAATCGTACAAATTGCTTACCCTAAAAGGCGCACAGCTCAAACGACCTATCTTGTTGTTGTTCTTCTTCTTCTTAATATCCTGACACTCGGGTAAAAGTAAACGCCGTTTGTTAGGTCTTAGGCAAATGAAGACAAATGAGAGACATTATTACCTTAGTTTAGGAACGGATCGTCTGTCAACGGACGTGCTGACGTTAGCCGCGCGTCTACGCTAGATGGCTCTGTCCCGTCCGATGACGTTAGAGCTCCGGACGCGTCCCCGTCGAGCTCGAGCTGGTACGAACAACGTTCAAATTAACGTTGTACATGTCGCCTGTCATTTCTTTTAGGGATATAAGAGGATTGTTACGATCTCTCTTGCCGAAATTGACGGGATCTATTTGACTCGATTTAACATGAGAGGAAAGTAGACAGATCGGACAATTGAAAATTGTTTTAGCATCAAGTTGAATAGTCGGCATTTCATTCCGTTTAATGGACATGGAATTGGGTTATTTTTAAGAAGATCCAAGATGCTTAGGGAGCAGAAAAAATAATATGTACTTGTATAATCAATTACTTTTTCTGCATAAAAAGCCTGACCTTCAGATCTATTATACATATTATATTCCCAGTAGACACTTTTTTAAATTTCGCGGTTGGTAGTTCCTGCTACAAAGGTCGTATTTGTTAGATTTTTAGGGAACTACCAGCTTAAATCGTACCCGAAATTAAAAAATATTTATTGGGTTGTAAGCGTTTGTGTATTATTATGATTGAAAAACTCAACTAATTATAAGTGGAACTAAAAAAGAAATTTGTACATTGGAGGTCTTTAATCTTAGGAAACGGCATTTAAAAGATCTTCGAGCTTAAAGGAAATGTGTATTTGTGTGACATCCACATGCTGATGATAATAACAATCTTGTACCACAGAAGACAAATTAGATATTTAAATAAAAAATAGGAAGGGTCTAAGTATCACACCTTAAGGTACTCCGTAAGTTACCTGCAACGGATGTGAACATTTGGACGCACTGGATGCGGTCAGTTAAATGTAATAAAATTAAAGGCACCACAAAAGAGTCCATACCAATGGTACTAGACAAGGCATTCAGCAAAACTTTGCTTTACTAAAATCTAAAAAGATCAAAAGGCTAACCTTGCCTTGGTCATTGGCGTGAATTATATCATTAGCTTTTGTTCTTTATCCTAACAATAATCGAGGTGTCGTCTATTTCATACAAGAAAATAAAATACTGCATTGCTTCTAGCAGATCGTTCATATATAACCTAAACAGAAGTGGTCCTAATATTGAACCTTGCGAGATGCCTTTTTGATTTTGTAGCCAGCGTGACCGATATCTTTCCCCGTTAGAATTTACTTGCACGCGATGCATTCAGTCTCTTAAGTAAGACTTCAGTAAGGTATGTGCTATCGTTCTGAAACCCATTCTTTCTAGTTTCTCAAGTAAAATCGAATGCTTTTGATAGGTCAAGAAAAACTCCGGCTACCTCATTTTTTTTTCAGACATTACTTGTGTTATTTTAGTGATGGCCATGTAGATAACTCTTGCAGTTGATCTTCCTTGTGTATGCGCATTCCGAAATGACGTTGGAATATTACGCCATTAATGAACGATAAAATGGCCTTTTCAGCTACTTTCGCTTTAATAGATATTAATGCAATGGATCTATAATTGCCGATGCTTGTTTCATCACCACTCTTATATATCAGTGTTATAGTGGCTGTCTTTAATTGACCCGTTTTAAAGCAATGATTAATCAAATGAGTAACTCTATTAGTTTCGTTGGTAATCTATCCAGCCCAATAGCTAAGATATCTTTTAACGACGATATTAAAGACTTCTATAGCCTCCACTTTATACAATACCATAGAGCTATCATTTCTAAAAGCACAGCCCGCGCTTCCACTGCCCTGAGTATTGCGATTATCCATATTTATGTAATAAGAGTCGAATCTATTCACAATTTTATCAGCGGTTCGCTTATGATAATCACGTATTTTATCGATGTCAATATTTTCCCGAAAAATCACAAAATGAATTTATTACTAACACTTATGTACAAACATGGTAACTTTTCTACATAATCAGCGTGAAGATTGATGCATTTGTTATATCTGGGGAAGCTAGTGGGTTGAGATGGTCCATGACATTGTTTTGAAATTCCTCTATACTCTGGAAGCTCTATCCTCCCACTTTTTAAGTTGACGAAAAAGATGGAACCCACTCACCGTTTTTTCGTGAACCATTTTGCCACTTCCTACACCATTCACGCACGACGCCAATCGCCATAAAGTTTTCACCGTTTACTCAGCTGATTCTTCGATGAATTTCAACTGCACTTATTTGCTTGAAAGAATCATGGAATTCGACTCTTTCAGGGGTACCTCGCACTTGGCTGGAGAGTCAATTCTGACAGCCAAGTTAACGTGCCCGCAACTCAGCTGAAAATGGCGTAATAACGTTGCAAGTGACAGATATTATAGTGGAGGAGGTGCGGATGTTCGAGGAAAAAGAGCCCTCGTATCTCAATAAAATTTTAAATTCAAGGAAATTAAAAATCATGTCAGATCATATGCAACTTCATACCGATACCAACTTAAAACAAAATAATTAAAATACTTTTTATATTCGTGACGTTGACAAGTTCATAATAAATGACAGATAAATACAAACTGAATTAAGAACCAAATAATTTTTTAACGCGTTTTTCTTAGATACACAAATTCAATTATTAAAACGACATACACACATACGTGCATACATACGTCCATACTTTATCATTCTCCGTCCTTCTTTTCTACACATCGATCGTTCGAGGACAGACAGAACTCCCTTTTTCCTTTCCCAAACGTCGCAACGCGTTCTCGGTCCCGATACCGCTCTTTTCGGAAATGGGCGAACCCAATTTTAGGTTAAGTTAACCGATGCTGCACTGCCGCTGCAATAAATTCCCGGAAAATCGGCGTTCGGAATCTCGTAAAGTGAGAGTTAGGTGCGTCCGGGTAAGCGGGCAACGACAATTTTTACGGCCGACGAGATAGTAAAAAAAAAAAGATATAATTCACTGATAGATGTTCAGCCTGGTTTGATTGAGACTTGACGATCAATAAGACGAGAACCTGCATCGCACATCGATTCGCGGAGGAAGAGGCTGAGCTCGACGGTCGGGTCGTCTTTCGTTTTGCGCGTTTCTTCTCGTTACGATCGACATCATTGACGATTTTATCTCGTATAGGCGTCGGATTCCGACGAAGGCCTCTTTACACAGGTAAGTCCGCGAAAGCGATGGGAAATTAATTTAATCGCTTTAAGGCGCAGCTGACGACGTCTCTGGGATATGAAACGTAAAATGTGTGTAAGAATTTAAACGGCAGATCGATTCGATAGCGGATCGCTTCGACGATGCGAATTATTAACTTGACACTTGACGTAAGTAGTCGGTAATACGCCATCAGCTATTGCGATTATTAATCTATCAAAGATGTCTAACTAGAGGAGTGAGCAGAACATACATGGAGTACTCTTAAAAGAGGAAGAGCTTGCATAGAAACCAATTTACGTACTGAAAAGAGATAGCGTTATAAAATCGAGTGACACAGATATACACTTCTCGTGTAAAGCTCTACCTACAAATATCGGCTGTCGATCCGCTGATCGTCCAAGGACAATCGAAATTTCCTTCTTCCTCCAACGTTAAATATAATTAATTACTTCTTCGTGACATTTTTAAATCAATTAGAAATTGCATAATATATCGCAAGAAAACTATAATTTGCAAATACATTAAGGTATTTAGTGATTAAATATATTAAATCCCATACGATGAGTATAATGAAAGGTAAGTTTAGCAAATGCCATAAAAGGCTGGGCATGTTCTTAAGGAGAACAAGGCCCTCAAAAAATCCTATTACATACTCCCTCCTTAAACTAGAATTAAATTTAAAACCGCGCGTACTTTAATGCCCTCAAAAAATCGCATTAAAATTTACTAATTCCACTTTAAATATTTGGAACCGATAGTTTTCTGCATTTTAACATTACATTGTAATATTAACAAATTATGACTGTTACTGTTTTTATACTTATTTGATACTATTATACGTAAATAAAAGAGTATTTAGTATTTACATGATCTCTTCCATATAAAGTAAATATATCTGCAGCAGAGAACGTAAAACTTTTTCCCTCTTTGGAAGCAATGCCTCTTTCCAATTTCTTTTTTTGATTCTTATGTTGACAAATTGAATGCATAATTTTCACGATGATGCACATAAAATTATTGCACATTACAATTATAGAATAGATATGAACCTAAATTATAAAATTAAAAAATCACGTTAATTAGTATGCGCACTGGTTTTTACGTTTTTAAATTTTTATAGATTTCAGCATAAAATGCAGAACAAGTGTCGTCTATACTAGTACAATTGTAAATAAAATTCCAGTCTGTAGTTAATAAAGAATCATACAAATTAATAAAGTCTACTCGCTTAAAATTATACACTCATCCAACAGTAAAAGGGTTAAGTAAAATTTTCCGACAACTAAATATGAACGTGTCTTTTGCGTCAAAAAACAGCTTAAAGAATCTCTTAGGGAATCCCAAAGATAAACCGGAGATGATAAAAAGGTCTGGAATATACCAAATCGCGTGCAATGATTGTGAGAACGTGAACGTATTAGTCATAGCGACGATCTAACAGGCAATCACGAAAACGTCGATGCTATGCGCAGGATCATCAATGAAGATTGACATTAACACATGATTAGGAATTTCAAAGACCTCAATTCTTTTAGGGGAAGAATTGTGTGGATACCGCATCTGTTGACCGAAGAACAGGGAAGCAACTAGGGTCCAATTGGTGTCAAAAAACTCTAAACCGCTTAACGCCAAAAACTTGGTGTGAATCAAAGCGAGAAAAAGCCGACAAAAACCACCCGTTCTCGAAATGTCTTCAAGAAGATGGTCGCGCCATTTGTCTCGAAAGCAGGCCATGTAGCAACAGTTCCTCTACAAGATCAAAGAATTGTTACCGCCGATTGGTATACAATCATTTGTTTGCAGCAAGTTATCGCTGAGCTTCGAAAGACTAATCCCGAACGAGGAATCATCCTCCATCAAGATAATACAAGTACATACACTGCACTTAAGAGAATTGAATTTTTACCGCAACAAAACGTCGAATCAATCCCATATCCCATAAATCCCAACGATTTCTTTACATTTCCGAAAATCAAGAACAGACTGCGTGGTCCAAGGTTCAACTCGTCAAAAGGAGCAGTCAATTCCTTCAAAAATGCAAATACAACCACTTCCAGAGTTTATTCGAACACATGCAAAAGCTCATTAATTTTCGTGGAGAATAGACACAACATTTATAATCTCAACTTTCATACTTCGCAATATAACTTGGAATTTTGACATTTCAAATTTCTGTTTGAAATATTACGTCATTCACAAAACGCAATTATCCCGATCATAAAAAACAACCAGCACATATTGCTTCAAGCTTGATCCCACGTTCCACTTTTCTTGTCCTATCCATGAGAACGATAGAGACACAACGTGACAACGTTAATCCAGTGGATACGTTTTGTTTTCCGCTAACGTTCTGGTAATTCACGAATTAAGTATTAACGATCCAATTCGACGAGCGCCGAACGAATGAAAAATTCCGTTTGAAGGGATCCAGAATCGTACGTTACATTGTCCGATCGACGATTATGACTGGCGCATGTTCTATCTGTCTTTTTACAGTACGTTTTGACTGGAAATTGTAAAAACTTCATTTGGATGACGTTCAAAATAATACGATATCGACGACCTAGCTCGCTACCGGGCACCGAGCTGTCCTGACGTATCATTTATGCCTTTGTGTCGATTAGGAATCGTGATTGTTAATTGGTAGTGCTACTGCTGCTCTTGAAGCGCGTGGTGATATTGAGAACAAAAAATATGATGCGCGGTGAAATTCGAGGCTACTTCGCTACTTTTCAGTAATAAATAATATCATCATCATCATATAGATTAAGAGTATGCCATGAAATTGTAAAATAAAAAGAGAGAATATTCGTCTCCAGTCGGGTTGATCCTAAAAATGAGGTTAGCAAATGACATAATCTTCTCCTGGATGAAGAAGTAAGACATATATATATAGTATATTGCAGTTTTAGGAATGTAAAGAATTACCAACAATTTTCATTAGTCCATTTTGGTATCGGAATTTTTTTTTCTTCAGGAAGTATAGGGCATTCGTTTCGTGTAGGTGATTTTTCTTTCGTCCTGTGACTATGACTACCTTAAATCAGTCTGGATAATGGAATTAGTCAATTTTGACGAAGAAACAGAAGAAGATGAAACTGACCGACTTCTGTATATTCTTCGAAGTTACTCATACACGGTATGTCAAAATCGTTTGAATTTTATGAATTGTACTTTCGCGGAAAATTTAAATCTCTTCTCGTTAATATGACATAATAATAACTCCCTTTTATCTTATATATATTAGAGAGAAAAAAACATAAAACGCGTCAAGAAAAACATGCATCATTTACATAACACATTATATTATTTCTTCTCAAAAAAAGTATCATTTATAGTATTTGTGAACTAAGCATGTCTCGAGGTTATTCTTGAACTTCAAGAGGGTGTTGAATCCGTGATTGGTTTCGTACAACTTTAGCAAATTATTATAGTGCTTCTTGGCAAAATATGCGGATTCGTATATACACATATAGACCATGCAAGATAAGTATCTTAAACTTTTTAAAAACCTCCGTACACGTTTCTTCTCACTTCAGGTGAAAGATGCTCCTTACACAGGATTTTTGAACAGTGAAAATGCGTTTGGCATCCGCAGAATTTCCCCAAAAGATGATTCGGTATGCCAACTTTGAACCAACATAAGCATGATACGTTGCTAAGGCCGTTTCAATTTGAACTGAAGATATCACTCTTAGACCATACACCATTCCAGCAATCTTTTTAGTAAGTACATTGGTGCGTTCTTTTCAGTTTTGTGCGTTATCCAATTGAGGATGGTGTAGACGTGATTTGTGCATTCTAATATTTTAATGAAATTTTTTCAATTTCTCTGGGGCCAAATTTCAATATGTTTGTTTTTTTGTATGTTTAATTTCCGGTAGTTAGCACTAAACCACTCTTCCTCGATGTTTGTGTACTTTGTTACAACTATAGAGCTGTTATCTGCAAACATAGTGATACTGTGCTGCGTTACCTTTGGTAAATCATTTGTGGCCCTAAGATGGAACCCTGAGGTATTCCGCTCTCTAATTTTAACCATATTGATTGAATGAGCTCACAATTGTCGACTGCCCTCACAGCTCGCAACCTATCTGTTTCTAAAGGTCATGTATCTTACCTCTGAATCCCATAAGTGACAGTATCGTCAGTAGAACCGAATGACTTACACAGTCAAATGCTTTGGAGGGATCTAAAAAACACCGACTGCATCTTCTTTTCGTGAAAGTGCTTCATTTACTTTGCATAGTGCCATATACATACATTGCTTGAAGAGTAAAACGTGCTTTTATATACGCCTTTTGACGTTCTGTTAGTATATTACTAGCCTCAGTATATTGCATTAATATTAAAATTATTTTCTCGATTAATTATACTATAATTTTCTATATAGTTTCTATAAATTGCTAAATACATCTTCACTAAACTTTAAAATATTTTTGTTATTTTACAAACACAACAGTATCTCCCTAAATGAATTATCCAAAGAAATACCCCAAAAAAAAATTATTAATCCCGGATCCCCCGATTAGAACGGCGAACGTACCATCGTTTTGTTTTAATTTTCCACTGAATTTAAAATTCCACAGCACGCAGCAGCTAATGACCCATTTTTCGAAAAAAAAAAAACGAAATAGAACGGCGAGATAAAAAAAGACAAGAACAATTAAAATTTACCATTTTTTTTCCTCCTCGGGGTAGCGAATACGGACAAAGGTATATTGCAATTTGTCATTTTGATTTATCCGCGTATTATCTGAGCCTGCATTTGCCTCCTCTTTTATTATTGTCGTCGTCATTTGAAACGTGCTATTTCGTCCGTGTATCTAGTCGCTGCGAAACGGGGGAAAAAAAGTGAACGGAAAAAAAAAGAACGGAACGGAACCCGGTCGGTAAAATTTATATTTTGTTTTCACGTAAAAACGGTTCGCATACGTGGGCACACACTTCAGTGGACTCTACCGGCGGTGATGCGAAAGAAAACAGTGAGATACACGGTTTGTGCATTTACTGGTTGCAAGCCTTTAAATCAGAAGTACGCGATTGAAAATTTCGATGTTATCGTGTAGCGAACAGATTTAGATGCGAGATATTATGTGAATATCGAGAGAGCTCTGGAAAATATTCGATAGAAATAAAGCATAGAACCTGCAGTTCTCAAACCCAGTAGTTAGTTGTGGTGCGTCTCAAAAAAATTGTATTTCTGCAAGGACATCAACTTGAAGTGTCTCAAGTAAGCCTACAGAAACGAGTGCGCACCCATTGGTGGCGATGATATATTTGGAAAGGAGTCGGATATACTCGGAGTCGGAAGCTGGAAAGATTTTGTTATGTGTGTTCTGCGATGCTCAAGGATTCATCTTGGAAAAGGGGCAGAGAATTACAACGATAATTGATTTCCAAATTGCGAGACGCTATTAAAGAGAAAGTCCGAGGAAAGTTAAGGCCCGGTGTAGTGTTCCATCAGGATAATGCTCTCAGCTTTCCCATCTGGAATTGCTATGGC
This sequence comes from Trypoxylus dichotomus, assembly GCA_023509865.1. Taxonomy (NCBI): domain Eukaryota; kingdom Metazoa; phylum Arthropoda; class Insecta; order Coleoptera; family Scarabaeidae; genus Trypoxylus; species Trypoxylus dichotomus. The sequence continues at coordinate 58,681,112 of CM042078.1, forward strand.
TGTTAGACACCAAGTAGGCTTTGAATTAGTGGAGCATCCACCACATTCGCCAGATCTAGCCCTTACGTGGAGCAACATTTTCCAATAATTATAAAGTAATCCAAGCTGTAGAGAGGAGATTTACAGAGGTCGGACAAAAAATGTTTTCAGGAGGCTGTTGAGATGTTAGACCTCCGATGGACCAAGTGCATTAGTGTAGGGGGAAACTAAAACACATCTAAAAGAATGCCTAGAAAATAACGCCGAAGATAAAGACGCTGTTAAATACAGCTTTTCTCATGGTATCATCAGCGTGGTTTCGAGCGGCTTTTTGCTCGACACATTGCAATTCCCTCTCTACTACTATCACCATATCCAACCCTACAATTCAAGGGACTATTCCTGGCGCTAACTAGTGACAAACTTTATATTGGACAAACAAAAAGGAGTATCGAAACGAGGTTCAAAGAACATATTAGACACTATCGTTTCGACAAACCAGAACTATCAAGCGTAGCAGAGCATATGGTAAAATCCGGACATAAGATTGATTTAAAAAATCTGACACTACTTAAAAACGTGAACTCGTATAGAGAATTAGACGCGTACGAAACGATATGTATGAAAAAGAACGGAAACTTATTGCACAGAGAACCACCCCCAATTGCACACTCGAGTTTGATGGATTTATTACCATAGGCCTTGTTAAAGATACGGTTCGCTTTCGGTCTATCCTTTCCCAAAAGAGGCATTAGACCACCGAGTAAATTGTAAATAGTCATATGTTTTAGAAATTTTAGAGCCTGCGTAGAAAATAATTTGCATGTGTGATACAGCTTTTACTTTCAGTCGGTAACACGGTTGACAATGAGAGCCCACTTGCTCTCAAAACGCTGCGTTCCGCTTAATTAATTATTTGTGTGAGTGGAGTTTACTGCTATACCTGTGAATTGTACATCCACACAGTCCTTGCAATCGTCATTAGTGCCAAAAGGATGAAACACTTGTCTGCAAAGTCAGTCATGGTAAGCCTGAAAAATAATTCACATGTGCAGTTTTCCCTTGGTGCGAACGCCCTCTCGGGACTAGTAATCCACGTATTGCTCGAGAGAAGGGTGGGAAACTGTACCCGCTTCTTCTCGCTGTGTCTCCACTCGTTTTGTGTTGATTATTTTGTATTTATATATTTGTCCTACCCTATAATTGGATGCAAGTCTATTGGACATTATTGTAAAAATAACATTTACGAACTTCAAGATGACAGTCGGTAAATATGGACTCTTCATTTACGATTGATATTATAAAAGGAAATGCGAAATTTAAAACTAGCATTCTTCTTTAAGAATATCATCTCTTTATGTTTATCTTTCTTAATAAACGGAAATCCTACCAAATTAACGGTATTTATTACAGCTAGTAAGCTTAACGAAAGGTCAAACCACGGTTCTATTTACTTATTTATCTCCAAATTCGAAACGGTATTCGTATTCCTTATTACAATGGTTGAACCACCTTACTCCAATGAGATAGATACACACAGATGTTTCGGTTAAAGGTCTGTGTAAATATTAATTATTCAGATTTGAATCGATACATTGTCTTGCTTGTGGTGTAAATAAAGCTGAATTAGTGACAGCGTAGACTATACATAGATAATACGGATGGGCGTCAAACATGAAAATCGTATTATAATTAAGTTGGCTTCATATGTTTCCAAATTATTATACCTTCATTTTGGGGTATTAAGATTGTTGATTGTAAACAGGTGATCTCTAGATTTAATCGTGGGTGAACTATTTTGTAATTTTTAATGCAGAATTCCTAAGTTCTTTTCATTCCCATGTATTGAAAAGTAATAAAATGTAGATCTGTCGGTCAATGGGAGTACAATGTTAATGCGTCGATTCTGAGGTTTGCAAAAATAAATTTGAATTGCTTTATTGTAATAGTTGAGTATAGGCTTTCACGACCGTCGTCCATAGTAGAAATGTTGTTCGGGTTTTGTCGTGTATTTACAGTTTTACTTGGCAGGGACTGTAGTTTTATAATTCCCTTACCGTTTCTTGGTTAATTTAATATTGGTATCATCTCTTAGAATTTTCTGGTCACTTTACGAACATTGTTACTGCCAAATATCCATTATATGCCATTATTCTATTACAATAATAACTAGATATATGTTACATGCGTAGGTACCTAATATAACAGAAAAGGGTACTTCGCAGTCAATTTGATGAATGGCTTCATCATCCGAAACAGTTATTGTTCATTTCGGATGAAAATAAATGGCCCGCAACGGATAGAGCAGTAGCAACATCAGAAAAAAAAACGCGAGAGACGAAAACTATTCCACTGAAAACATCATTACCATATCCATCCCGGTTCACATATTCCCATTATTTGGGGAGACGGTTTATCGATCGATCACCGTTCGTTCCATTCTACTAAATATATACCTAGTAATCGGACGAAATGGTTACCGACCGTCCTCCCAGTATATCATCGGTTATTATCGTAATATACAATTCAAATTGCCGAGCTTCGAAGGCAGTAGAACGGTAGGGTTGTACGTTTATGTTTCGCGTTTTACGTAAAACGATTTGATTGCGTCGGTTGGCGTTCGAAACGATAGAGAATCAGTCACGAAATAGTTAGTAAACGGTCCGGTAAATAGGCATATTATTCATGTCGTGATTAATGAAGTTAAAGGACGTTAAGGCGGGTGCTTCACATTTAGGAGATACATACATATGATACATCGAACGTTATATGAATTGTGTATACTGCTCTATTAATAAATAATAATAGCACTAACAAATTTTGGGCGTATCTGGATGTGATTTGGTTTTCGTTCCACTAGGGGGAATGGGAACATTTCTGAAAGCAGATCTGAAATTGGAATGGTACACTGTAATTCAATTCTGTTTTCTTTGATAAATTTAAATAAAATTCGGAGCACTCTCCGAGAGTTAACTACCAACAAGCTTGAAACGTTGTAAGAAGCTGGTAACCCCAGCTGGCTAAAAAACATAAGAGGAGCTTTGGAAATTCGCCAAAATTTCGATCATCTTAGATTTCATTCAAGGCTCATGGAATGATATTTCCAATCATACAGAACGCGATTTTAAAATCAAAATTGACACCAGAGAGCTAATCTAGACGGAATTTTTATATATAATATTTTTCCTATAATCTAGTCATCAAAATCTTCATTTGCATACGTATTTTGACATATTTTAGGCGACTTCGATTTTTCGCGAAAAACATAACCCCTTTGGAAATTCGCCAAAATTTTTTGGATTTGGTTCAAGGCTCATGAAATGATACTTCCGACCATACAGAACGCGATTTGAAAATCAAAATTGACACCAGAGACCTAATTTGGACGGAATTCGTTGCTAAAGATTTGAAAACATTTGAAAAGTGTAATGACTATTACTAAATCCTTCTCCAATTTTAGAGGACCATGCTGATGAGATGATAAATATGGTTTAATGCTGTTAAATGTTCTTTCCCGGAGAAGGTGTTCAAAGATTTTAGCGAAGTTCGGTAACAGATTTAAAAGTCTTTAATTAAGGATGTCAGAAAGATCACTATTCTTGAAAACCGGTGTTATTCTATCTCTATATCCTCCTATAATTAAAGATCATCGAAGTTTTTATGGCCAAGTTGAAAATAACACCGAAAGACCAGAAAACTTGGCAGTCCATCATGTTCCGTTTTGGATTAATTTAGACTAGTGTATTCGTCTATTGGACTAACGAATTCGATTGAAATTGAACTGTAACAAGCTATGTTATCTTCTACAGTCAGTAAAGCAGAAGTGGGCTGAGTTATGTTTGAAAAATTAGTGGAAACTCCAACAATGTTAGTAGGATTGTCGATAGTTATTCCGTTAGAAGTTAATCAGCCAAGTATTTTCGAAATTCCACGTTCCGCATTAACAAACTGTCAAAAAACTTTTTTGGATTGCAAGTCATGATGTTTTCAGCAGGAATTTGATACTCACATTTAATTTGGGCCTGCTGAGATAATATTCCTTCAGTTTTATTAATCTAATTATTCCACAATTGAACCATGATTTGAGGCTTTGCACTCAAGTACTGAGAATACCGAATCACCGCATCCAAAGAATAGTAAAAGACCAATACGGCTTCGTTTACATCCGTAAAATCATTTAAATATATCGAATCAATAGTATAAATAAAAATATATTTGTATAAAATAAGAAAATCTGCTTTTTCGAAAACGCATGAAACTTTTACTAAAACACATTAAAGTTGTCATATCCGTCCATACATTGTGCGTTTTATATTACAAATGTCAAATATTAATTTTTATTAGGGACAGCCGTGCGTAGCTCACATTTAGTTATTAGCTACGTTGTTATAACTTGGTATAATACATTAATATTGGTATTGATTGCATGCAAATTTTGTATGATATTAAAACGTGCATTAAAATCCGTGTAAGGTAACCTCATCACGTACGTAGCGACCGTAATATATATTGCTACGGTTAGACCGTAACAGTGTGTATGGTGCATCGTGTAAAATTGGAATGTTGGAATATAATCCCAGTTTAAAAACGCTGTTAAAGATTGATTGATGTGAGGTATAAACTGAATACAGTTGTTGAATTTATTGCTATTAATTGACGTATGATCAGTAGTAAAACTTGAATGCTTTCTTTTTTTGAATAATGTTAAAATCATTGAACAAGTTTTTAATAGAAATAATACGTATCCGTAAAACATCTTATTCTAAACATTCCATGTCATGTTGTCAGTCATACTCCTACGTCGAGGTAAAAATATGTTGGTACATTTGGAAAAGGACCGTCCTGCATCTAACACATGGGCTGAAAAGTCCCGGGCCTAACACGTAGATGACGCTAGTTTTATTGCAGTCACCTTTCTCTCAATCAGTCCTAACTAAGCCATGTTCGGAACACAGCGCTGGAACATCCACCTTTCGAAAATTGTAACGCGAGTTTGTATTAGAAGAACAATTTGGTAGATTTGATGGTAGGTTGAGATTAATCAGTATATCAAAAGCTGAATGGTGTGGTTCCTCGTTAATAAAGGGAAAAATCATGGGCAACCGTGATCCCCACGTGCAGGCCAAGTAACCGTCTCTATTTAAGTTTATAGTATTGTTTGACTAAGAGTCTCCATCGAGAGTAAAATACTGTTAGCTCTTCTATCATTCGAATTTGGTCTATTAAATCCTGATAGGAAGATCCTTAAACCATTAATAAATGCCTCATAATCATCCAGGCCGATATTTGGAGGAATATACTAATTCGTAGTATATATTGACAAGAAGGACATTCCACGAAATTGAGCGTTAAAACTGCGACCAAATCACAAAAACGAAACGAATAACTGATAATAGCCACGTACGACAATAGAAACATAACCTTATCTAGCTTCTAACCACATATACATAACACATGGGCTGAAAAGTCCCGGGCCTAACACATAGATGACGCTAGTTTTATTGCAGTCACCTTTCTCTCAGTTAGTACTAACCTTCAAAAGACAGCCGTTAAAATTTCATGATATTCTATTCATTAGTTTGTGAGTTATTGTGCTAAGAGTCACGCTACTTTTGTTATTTTCAAAACAATGGATCAAAAACAATTTCGTGTTTTAATTTTACACTGCTTCTTGATGGGAAAAAATACCGTTCAAGCGAAGCAATGGCTTGAAAAGTGTTATGGGGACTCCGCTCCATCAGAAACAACAATAAAACGTTAGTTTGCTGACTTCAAACGTGGTCGTAGAGACACCGATGATGCAGAACGCAGTGGACGTCCAAATGAGGCGGTAACACCAGAAAACATCAAAGAAATCCACAAAATCGTTTTGAATGATCGAAAAGTGAAGTTGCGTGAGTTAGCTGACATCGTAAAGATATCAAAAGAACGTATTGGCTTTATATTGCATGAGCATTTGACTATGAGAAAGCTCTGTTCAAAGTGGGTGCCGCGTTTGCTCACTGTTGACCAAAAACAAGAACGTGTTGATGATTCTGAGCAGTGTTTGGCCATGTTTAAACGTAACAAACCGAACAAACCGGAATTTTTGCGTCGATATGTGACAATGGATGAAACATGGATCCATCACTTCACTCCGGAATTAAAACGATCGTCATCTGAGTGGACAGCAACTGGTGAACCTCGTCGAAAGCGTCGGAAAGCACAACAATCGGCTGGAAAGGTTATGGCCTCGGTATTTTGGGATGTGCATGGTGTAATATTCATCGACTATCTTGAGAAAGGAAATACCATCAACAGTGAATATTATATAGCGTTATTGGAGCGTTTGAAGGCCGAAATTGCAAAGAAACGACCGCATATGGCAAAGAAAAAAATTTTGTTTCATCAAAACAACGCACCGTGTCACAAGTCAATCAAAACAATGGCAAAACTACATGAATTGAACTTCGAATTGCTCCCACATCCACCGTATTCGCCAGATTTGGCTCCCAGCGACTACTGGCTGTTCGCAGACCTCAAAAAAATGCTCGCCGGTAAGAAATTTCGCACGAATGAAGAGGTTATCGCTGAAACTGAGGCCTATTTTGAGACAAAAGATAAATCGTTCTACAAAAGTGGTATTGAAATGTTAGAGCGGCGCTGGAATGATTGCGTTGCTCTTGATGGAGATTACGTTGATGAATAAAGCTAATTTTGAACCAAAAAAACCGTATTTTCTTTGTTAGGCCCGGGACTTTTCAGCCCATGTGTTACTTACATTCTTCAGTGAATAATGAAGGAATTTGGTCATGACCAGAACTGAAACATGTTTTTTAATTTATTTATGGGATGCAGGAAAAACTCAGAAATGCTAACACAGAATTTAGTGTTACATCCATCTTGAGGATTACTGGCAGATGGTGGATCGGCGAAAACACCATTAACTGTTTGTCAAACATTACGCTAACCTTTATTGAGCACCATATTGCTGGAAATGTAACTTCATCGTATCTTCTCTCGGACAAAGGACCAGAAGTTAATCGGATTATCAATAATGTCGCGATACTTGGAAAAAATCTCTAGGTGACTAACTTTTAATAAGACACCGAAGTTCTTTAAACTGCTCTAGAAAATCTACAAACTTAAATAAGTAATCAGAACCACCACCTTGGAGGTGGTGTAAAACCATAGTGAAGGCTTCAAGTCACAGTCTTTCAGTGGAGTGGAATCACAGTATGCACATATGTACTCTCCTGTCAACGTTGCGACTATAAAACAGAACATTGATGCAATTGTTATGATTCAGTTTTTAATTCTATATTCAATATAGCACCTCGCATTCCTTTGATTAATAGTTTTTCCTTTTCTTTCGGTTAATATTGATCTAAGTAATACAACTTCTATGTTATAAGAGAACAGAACACCAGAATGAAAGGACTAAAGTTTGTACTTCTATTCGTCAATACACTTCTTGGTATGCTGGATAACAATATCGATTCAATTTAACAAGTTTCTAAACCGATGCATTATTAACCATTACATCCATTAAATTTAGTAAACAACTGCTCTATGGGAGAGAAATTTTATTAATATTAAACATGATAACTCCTGAGTGCTTTCCAAACAAATCGAAAGTTTGAGCTTCAGCGTATTGTTAGGCATCTTCACTAGACGGGTCATCATGCCCAAAACCTTTACGAACTAAAGTTAGTTTATGTATAATAGGGTTGTTTTCTTTACGTATTTTGAAGCTCATTTTGTTTAAAATTGTTTCGTTAGTATTAACAATTGGATGTATTAGAAAATTTCTGTATTAAAGTATAACTTTTAATTGGGTAATAGAAACCTAAACAAAACTTATATGTATTATGTAAGATGGTAATATTGCCAGGAAGTTATTTGATATAATCTGCCACTATAATCAGCTTTTAGAAATATATTACATTACAAAAACTGAGCAACAAAGATTCTACATTTTTCTGCTTTAAAATAACCATAATCTTTTGATATTTATCGGGTCTCTACTTATAGTTATACAGGGTGTCTATAAACTAAAATAGAAAAGTATTAAGAATGGAAGAATCTAATTTTATTAGACCTAAATCCAAAATATTTTGCGAAAATTCCTTCGCAAACGGAAGAAAAGAAATCTTGTACTTCTTATAACATCGACAGCTATGTTATTGCAATGCATGCAGTCTGGCGTATATGATTGGATGAATGCATTATGTATACACGTTCTGTTCGCATCGTAATTGGCTTAAAATGTTTTGAATTTATGTTGTATATAGTTACATCTTCTCATTCTCCGTACTTTCTTATTGTATTTCAATGACACCCTGTATAGCTATTGATATTAACAAGTTTAATTTTTTATTTTCAGTAACGAAAAAAGTTATCTAAGCCCATAAATTATAACCGCCCTGAATTAAATTTGATAAATATCTCTTGGGCAATTTCTTTAATAGGCTTAATTGTCGTCGCGCTGATAATTAAACCTGAATGAATGGGGTTGGCACTGATAAAAAACGAAGGTCTACCTACTCGTTTCGCGACCCCCTTTTATTTTTGCCGGGAAGATATATTTGGGGCAATTTTATTTGGACGTTTAAAAGCGCTTGTACTGCTAAATGCATAAATTTAAATGCGTAAAGAGTTAGGGCCCCGCGAAATTTTAGTGGCTGACGCGTTAGACCTTTCAAAATTCACAGATTATAACGTTTTCCTTTCGTACAAATAAACATTTATTATGAAGAATATTAAAAGAATTTCTAAAAAATATGTAAACAGGTAGATGTATCGGAAGGAATTCGTCATAGTTTAGTATCGTTACAACTATGCCTCGCTTACGAGGTTCGAGTGATATTAGCGACTTCACCCGGGGTGTCGCATCGTTGGCCATAGTGAACGCGGCGCTTCGCAACGTGAAATAAGTAAATTTTTAAATATTCCGTTGTCCATAGTTAACCGTGTGATTACACAATGGAGTGGACACACAGTGGAGCCGAGACCAGGTCGTGCCGGACCTTCTGAAAGAAGTAAAAGGGTGCTTGTGCGCGAAATGTTAAGAGAACCGCGAAAAAGTACAGCTGAGCTTGCGGCAACTTCACAGAAAAGTCAGCGCACCGTTCTGCGATACCTCCACAGTGTGGGGATGTATAAAAGGGTGGCAAAGAAAAAACCTCTCCTTACGGCGTTTCAAAAACGGCGCCGAATGGCTTGGGCAATCGAAATGCGAACGAAGCCCGAAGAATTTTGGCCGTTTATAATTTTTTCAGACGAAAGCAGATACTGCCCATTCAGTAATAGTGATCGTACGTGGGTATGGTGACGTTCGTCACAGCAACTGGACGACATTATTTTTGCATCCGACGGTGAAATACGGCGGTATGAACATCATATGGTATGGTGGAGGATCGCAATTAGTAATCTGCGACGGAAATATAAATGCGGCAAAATATATCCAAATATTAACAGAAGGACTACTACCGATATTCGACAACGCCATTTTATCTAAAGAAGACGCCACTTTTATGGAGGATGGCGCACCCTGCCACAAAGCAAGAACAACAACCACATGGAAAGAGGAACACGGGATTCGGATGTTACCGTGGCCAGGCCAATCACCAGACATGAATCCGATAGAGAATGTTCCAGACAAATATGGCGAAATGACCCTGAAAACCCAGCAATAAGGAGGAACTCATGGCAGCTGTTACAGAAGAGTGGTTAAATATTCCAGAAAACACCGTTAATCATCTAATAGATTCTATGCCACGACGAGTCGCAGCACTTCACGCAAATAAAGGTGGATCGACAAAATATTAGTCTAATTTAAAAATTTTAAAATATTTTGTATATATAACGAGAACAGATCTTTTTTTTAATTAGTAGGTGTCTATTTTATTCTGTCACCCTAGTGTATTGTAAAACATCACCATCAAAGTCTGATTATATTTACAGATGGATCCAAAAGCCACACGTGGTTGAGCCTTTTATCGTTGTAAGAGTGGAAGCAGAAAATTTTTCCGAGCAGACATTGATTAATCAATTTTTACTACAGAAGCCATAGCAATTCGTTATAGTACTAATACTAACTTTAAGCACACGGTCAAGGCCTTTCTTCCTTCAAAACCATCAATAAAATAACAATGTTAGATATCATAAATGCTCCATCATGCCTAGAGTCCAAAGATGTGTATGCAATTGGGATCTTGGATAATGAAATTGGTGACAATCTCGTTAAAACTAAGACGAAATTACTTAGTCCTACATCCCTGCATTCAAAGGGCCTTCTTAGCTGTGGCAAATTGTCATGGTAGTCCTCTCCTAAAGAAAGCAAAAGTATTCCCATCAATTAATAAGGTAATGACTACGAATTTTTGGAATATTTTTCATGAGACATCTTGCAAAATGCTTAACCATTAACAGCCTACATTATCCTTCTTTATTAGACAAATTGAAGAAAGTAATTTTTGGAAAACAACTTGGAATAACCCATGGGCAGGTTTTCTTTGTCAGGTTTATCCCTAATAATAATTTACCCAAATATTTCATTGTTGAAAAGAATGCCGTATATAACGTGACAGAAATTCAAGAAAAACTCATTTAAAACCAAAAAGAAAGTAATCTCATTATCATGATATCTATGGCAACAAGACCCCATTTACCGCTTCAGTAATAATACCGAAGCAATTATAACGCTACGACTCCAGCCAACCTCTTCGCCCTATTTTTTTGCCATTGGAATATTACGCTTTCGAAAATTTTCTACTTGCCCGTCGCCCTTCCACCCCGCCGCTAACCGTCTAATTTCGAAAATCTGCCATTATTAGATTCCTCGTGCATTAGACTTTCCAGCACCCCCGGATCACAAAGGCCCCAGTCATTTGCGAAATTCGAGAGTTATTAAATTCATAATGCGAGAGAAGCGACGGGGGCGGGGGAAATGAGCGGGACGACGAGGAAGATGGAGAACCTTCCAGCATCAAGATTAAATAATAATCTCCTGTTATACTTCGGGAGAGTTTTTACAGCCTACGGATTCCGGAGAGTTCGGTCCCGACTAGCCCCAGACAACATGCCGCACGCTGCGGCTCGGCCGCGTGCTCCGGATACCCCCACCCCCGTCTTGTTTTGGGGATCGGCGCAACCGCTCCGGGCATCAATTCGGATTTTGATGAGCTTCCAAATGAAGGGGTACGCCGAGGGTACGATGAGGAAGTTGCGATGTCGGTTATTTAAATGAGTTAGTTTTTCCACATGTAGAAGAACGATTTCTATATTATCTCTTGAAAGAAGTCATTTGAGGTAACTTTTTTAGCTTAATAGGATGTCTTGCGGCTAGCAAATGACATTCTTAAACTCCCATGTAATGCCAATAACTCTCTTTATTGTCCAACAGGAAAAACGCCAATTTGTTAATGATTAACATTGAACATTTAAGCTGCATTACAACTGTGAAAGAGAATCAAAAGTATTTTCGTATCACATAAGAATATGTCAGGTGTATCCATAAGTTTTTTCGGGTTTAACTATAGGTCATTTTGTTCGTCTGACGTTTAAACTATTTTCTCTTCGCATCAATAGGGCACGCGCTCGCAGCAATTTCAAGGAAGAAAGCAAAACGGCTCGACGAATGGTTTGCCGCAAAAGACAAGCAGTTTTTGTGGAATGGTATCCGTAAATTACCTGAAATATGGGTGAAATGTGTAGAAGCCGATAGACAGTATTTTGAATTAAAAAAAATAATTTCCTTTGAAAATTACGTGTTTCCTTTTAGCAAAAGACTTATGCATACACCTAGTGATAGTAAGAGACTAAACCAAAGAAAGTTCTGGCTTCCGTCTATTTACTTTCTTCATCATATAACAAGCGGGCACTTTCACCAATATATTTACTTATTTTCATCACCGGCAAAGTTTGAAGAACATATGGACTCTCAGTGTCGACAATTAGAATCCGTTTGTTTTCAAACGCTGCATTCTGGATAAATTATTAATTTGTATGGTGCAGAGTTTACTGCGAAAACTGTGATTTATACTACCACATTTGCTTATGGTACTGCGAAGTTTAATTTAAATAAAATGTCTACACAATCTACTTTGAGTTGTAGAATATTAAAAAAGAATTCCTACCATTAGCTAGACAAGTGAAATCATGCCGTCTGTTTTCATCTTAAAGGATATGTATTTTAAAAACCTTTTCTTGAATTCACTCTATCATAAGACTTCGATGTAAATAGTTTGAATGTCACACGACGGACGCATATTCCACTTCGATCCGTACCGATACACAATACGGGCACCTCGACACACTTAAATCTATGAATTAACTGTAAAAGGAACAATAAAGCCGAGAGTTTTAGAGTCGCTGAGCACGTAGATGTTGTGTAGTTAGTAATGCTGCAGAAACGAATGTTTTCGCAGTGGCGTACGTAAAAGTTACAACTACTTAGGAATAATCATTGAAGACAATGGGAGAATAGAGAAAGAGGTAAATGAGAGGATAGGGAAATCCGCAAAAATATATAACATATTGAGAAATTCGTCTCTGGTTAGGAAAGAAATACCAAAAAAAATAAAGACAGAGGTGTATAAAAGAGTAGTCAGACCAACATTAACATATAGTAGTGAGTCATGGATAACCACGAATAGAATCAAAAGCAGAGTTACGCCCATGGAAATGAAATTCCTAAGAAGAATAGAAGGAGTAACTAGAAGAGACAGAATCAGAAACACGACAATCACTAATAGTCTAAATATCAAGCCAATAGAAATAATCATAGAAGAGAGACAACTGGGATGGCTTGGACATCTACACAGAATGGAAGAACATCGAATCACAAAGAGGATATTTGAAGCCGAAACAGAGGGCAAAAACAGAATAAGTAGACCCCGAAACACCTGGAAGGAGCAGGTTTAGAGAAAGGAATGAAAAAGATGATTATTGTAAGAGAAGTATGGGATGGATTGAAGCTAAACAACTGGCTCAGAACAGGAACCTGTGGAAGATAAAAATAAGAAAATAAATAGTCCGACATCCCAAGGTATAAAGGACGTAGGATTAAAAAAAAAAGAAAATAGTATTCAAACCGTAATGATTCAACTTTTGTAATAGTATATTATAAACAATTACATATATAAATGCAGTCAAATATATTAGAGGCAAATACACATGATTCGAAAATGTATAAATTTGCACGAGTACGTCATCATCATACTGAACAAATAACACGCTGAAAAAACAAAGGCAAACGCAAAATCAACTCTACTCTTACCACAGTAAAGAAGTATGCTCGTGGCAATTTCTGCTATACACTGTACCACCCATGAAACAGCTACTTATTTGTTTCAAAAATTCATTGTTAAAAGTAAAATATCTTGATTCAAATAAACATGAGATAATATACTTGAGTAAGTTGGAGATTTTGTAAATATTAAAGATTAATCAATAATCGTGGAAGAAGATGTTGGTTTACAGGGAAACTACGTCGAAAGAAGTAAAAACATAATTCGTCGTATCCTTAGCTCTAAACTGATTATTGAAGGAAGATGCACTGGTTAAGATATTAGCCATAAATTCGGCTAACTTTTGTGTAGATGAGTTGGTACAAGAAATTACCGGACATAAACGATTATTTTATGCCAGTATAAGATTTTAGGAATTTGGTGGCTAGGTCTGGCTAATTCCTTTAATGTGTCAATGAAATTACTGTCGATTCTTTCATATTTTATATTGGCTCTTTTGTAATTTTCTTATGAGTATTAGGGTTAATAGGAGTTCAAAAGATTTCAACTGATATTGATCTTTATCCATTGTTACAGTGATATCGTTTTTATTTCCTTTTAGAATTAATGTATTCATATGAGAAATTAAAAAATTCTATGATATCCTTCTCTATGCTATAACTAGCTGAAGAGTCATTACATCTGAGGTTCATGATGTCGATAGTAATAAAGTAGGTGGCTTTACTCATCTGAGACTTTAGCTTATTTTACTTCAACTACTTATTTATGAATATAAGTTTTTCATATTACTGAGCATAATGGCGTTTGAAATATCTATGAAGTATTTGGTATTGCTGTCCTCTGTATCCATTTTATTAGGACCACCTTATACACCTAAGCTATTATGTGTTTCCAACGCGATAATTTACAAATAGAAATATAAAATTCCTGAATAGCGTTTACAATACCCCTAAATATCTCTCCCCCCTAACGAATCATTCTGTACTGTATAAAAGTTGGGTAGAAAGAATTTATGGGTAAAAAAAGACCAACTGAGAAAAAACTACGTATTGAGACATTGTTGGGTATAGGAGTGCATTCTCAACGCACAATTTCAATGATTATACAACGGAAGATTGGCGAAAGGTAAGATAAAATAACTTAAATCAAACAATTTTTTTTTTGAACAATGTCTCTACGTTAAATATCGTATTCAGCGATGAGTCGAAACTAGAAGCCATGACTTCAATTTGTTATACGAAGTTAACGGTTTAATGAAGCTAGTATACTAAAAACGGTCAGCTATGATATGGTCCCGTATATCAGTCGAAAGTCCTGCACCACTGCATTTTTACCAAGAAACCATGAATCGACACCAATATCAGTGTATATTGTAGGACGTCTTGATGCCATATCTGAATGATTTAAATCCGAATGAAGGCTCTTACACATTCATGTACGATAAGGCACCATGCCACGTGGCTAAATCCATCTAAAGCTTTTTGGAAACACACTCTCTGCCAGTGTTACCTTAGTCGGGAAATTCTCCCCACCTCAATGCACTTGAGAAGGTGTGGAGTGTTCCAAAATCACGCGTGTATTCGAGAAGACGCAACAAATATTGAGGATGTGTGGCAAAATGTTGCTATAATTAGACAAAAGGAATAAAAGCAATTATAAAGCCCAAATGATTACAAAATTTTAATTATGTAGTTGTGATGATGTTTATAAACAATTCTGAATAAACTTATACTTGTATAATACGTCTTTCATTATATATTTTAACAAAATCGCTATTTTAGCAAGTGGCTCTAATAAATTAGACAGGACTGTATTTGAAATGCATCAACCAGACACGGAAATTTTCCTATTGCATGATAAATTTCTTCGAAACAGCATATTTTTATTAGTTGAGTCAACTTCACTGAATTAAACAAAGTCCATAAATCGTAGGTGAAAAAAGCATACTTCTTAAGACATTCTTTTTGAAAAAGCGCGACATATTTGCGTATAAAAATCCGAACCGTAGTAATAAATACGAGTAGTTGTAACAGCAGCATGGTATTGCGAGCATTCCAAATTACGAGCATCCACACAGCACACGCGCTAGACAAAAGAAAGCGCACCACAGCACACCACGCCACACCACGCGACTCACCTCTTTTCGACGCGGCGAGCACATTACCCAGGAGCACGGTGAGGCCGGCGGCCAGCACTCCATAATATATCCACAGCATTTTTTACCTATAAACCGCATGTTTTCTCACAGCCATACCAATCGAATCGTGTTTTAAAGGAAGGCTATTAAAGTTAGCTTCGGGGTTTCTTTCTCGTTCAGTTTCCTCGACGAGTTTGAGGTCGTTCGATCTCGGTTATTTCTTTTATTATTGTTTAAATGTATAGCGAGTTTAGGCGAGAAAATCACGTTTTTGCCGATTTATTCTTAACGGTTAATAATAGTGTATCCCCTCCCTTTTATTTATTATTATTTTTATTTTTTATTTTATTTACAATTAATTTTAACGTTTTATCTTAGAGTAGCACCGCTGGATTATTTTCGAAACTTTTCTATTTCCGTCGATGAAAGGGGATCCTGAATTTTTCACACGATATTCCGCCCGGCCAAATAACTCGCCCGTTTCTTATCTCACGATTCCGGCCGTCTCGGCTCCGTTTTTTTTTTTTTTTTTTTTTGGGAGGGGGAGGGATCTCTCGCCCGTTAAATAGTGAATATGATGCTGCTGCTGGGCCGAACAGCAATGTTCGAACGCACTGTACAACGGCACGCACCCTGCGAGATGTGGAGCACTGCAAGCGTCATCGCGGTGTGTGCGCGTTCGGCCTCCCCGGCTCTCGGGACCCGGATTCGGCGCGTAGGAGACGAACGGCCCTACCCTTCGGCGGGGTTGACGCGAGGAGTGGTAGCGGTGGTGCAGGAGCCAGCAGCAGCAGCAGCAGCAGCGGCAGCGTGCAGGAGCACGGGTACAAACGGCGGCGGCCGGATCGGCAGTAGGTACACGCCGTTCGGAGGCGCGGAAGGTGGGGCGGCGACGGGCGTAAGGAAATCGTCCCCTCTTCTCCCCCGTCGAACGGGGGAAAACTCGAAATCTGTTAATTTTTTTTTTTTTGTTGTTTCGCGTTCGACTCGTTTTACGACTTCAAAAAGTATGTATAAAGGAGACGATTTCGATCAATCTGCATGGAAAACTCCGAAACAAATTTAATTCTGAGAGACGAATAAATAAAAGATTTTATTAATTTCAAAGCTTACTTGATTGTCGTAGCAACAACTATAGCGTAGGTGGCAATATTTTTATATATGTTGTCGACGAATTACTGGCAAGGAATGGTTCCCGACTGTCAAATTCAGATCTTATTGAAACTTGATACATAATGTATGTTGAGATTTGGAAATAAAAATTTTTCGTTTGTACTGGAACTCACTGAGAGGGGGTGAAACACCCCTTCGAAAATTCAATTTTAGTTTTCTTAATTTAAATCTTGAATAGAAATAAGAAGAAAAATTCCACCAATACCATGAGAAAAGCTGTATTTAACAACGTTTTTATTTTCTGTTTTCGTGTTATTTTCTAAGCATTCCTATAGATTTGTTTTAAATACGTCATGGTAAGCCTGAGACATCATTCACATGTGCAAGTCCCCTTGATGCGCGCGCCCTCTGGGAACTAGTAATCCATGTATTGCTCGAGAGGAGAGTGGGAAGCTGTACCGGCTTCTTTTCACCGTATCTGACTTTGCAGACAAGTGT
Source organism: Trypoxylus dichotomus (assembly GCA_023509865.1). Lineage (NCBI taxonomy): Eukaryota > Metazoa > Arthropoda > Insecta > Coleoptera > Scarabaeidae > Trypoxylus > Trypoxylus dichotomus. Next base: position 58,698,071 of record CM042078.1, read on the forward strand.
TTCATTCTTTCGGCACTAGTTAGCGCCAAGAATAATCACTTGAATTGTAGGATTAGATATGGTGATGATAGCAGAGAGGGAATTACAATGTGTCGAGCATAAAACCACTCGAAATCACGCCGGGTAAGCAGAAAAATGTCCGTGTGTTAGAGTTTTGTGTACAGTGTCTCTTTCTCGTGAATGATTTCACCAAAATACCACCATGAGAAAAGCTGTATTTATCTTTGGTGTTATTTTCTAGCCATTGCTTTAGATGTGATTTTATGAATGTAATTTACTCACTATTTTGGTTTGATTGTGTTGTTGATCCAGGCTTTGTTGATGTAGTCTGCATCAACAACACAATCAAACTAAAATAGGAAGTAATTGGATTCATTACCTTTAATATTGATAGTAACCCAATCGTACGCTACTGTGAAGGCATTCGTTTCTGCAACCCTACTTACAACATATCCTACGAGCCTAACAAATTTTTCATTACATTAATAGAGTGTATGCGTTGACTAATAACGATGATATTGCTATTGAACCCGGTGTAGTAGTAGACGTACGGAGCTTGTCCGATCACAGTTTTATGTCTCGCGTTCTTGATTTTCATTCTCAGACACCTGCACCTGCTTCTTTACAGAACCTTTTAAAATACCAGTTATCAAAACTTCTATAGAGATTTAATAAATTATCCGTGGAGTCGCATTTTTTACTCCGATAGTATAGACGAAAAAGTGATTTTTTTTACGCTGCCTTAGTTTATATTTCCGGTATACATGCCCCTATAGATACCATTTAATCATTTAGACTTTTGAAAGCTTTGGATAGCGACAACTTCAGTTCCGAAGAAGATTAATTTGTTTATTTAGAACTGTAATTTACTATTACAAATATTTCTAAGAAATGTGGTGTATTGCACTGTTAGTAATAAAGAAGTTAACCATTTATAAATTGTATATAAATAATATATATGCAAGTAAATGGAATTGTAATTTGCGATATTCTAAACCACCTCTTTGTACATCAAATAGCTCCCCCTATAAATTTATACTGTTTTAAATAGTATCTCAGATTTTCACGGCCGTTTGACATAATCGTAACGGTTATCGGGTTCCGCCTTTTCACTAGGTTTTTGTCCTTATTATAAGGTATTTAAGACAGTATAAAGTATAGTTATACTGTCTTAAATACCTGCTATACATGTACGCTTGTATGAAATAAAATAATCTTAAGAATTCCAAAGGCTAACGTAAACCTTTCAGTTATTTAAACTCAATAGTTCACGTCTGAATAATTTAGCAAGTATAATAAGAAACATCCTGTAGTTTCCTTTCCGAAAAAGTAAGCATAAATACACGCATAACGGAACTCTAACTTATACAGTGAACAAAAGGTGTTTCTTCTAGAAAAAGTGAAAAAAAAAACAAGTATAATAAGAAACATCCTGTAGTTTCCTTTCGGAAAAAGTCAATATAAATGCACGCATAATGGAACCCCAACTTCTGCAACGAGGAGAAGATATTTATTGTAGTAGAAGTGAAAAAAAAAGTATATTAACGGGGGAATTTTTCCAATCGCGTACTATTTGGAAACGTTCGCATCACGGGAATGGGTAATCATAAACTGTTACACCTCGAATGTGGAACTTAGAGAAAGCCTGCTGCCTTCTCCGGACTGCTAGCTGCTTCTATTTCCTTCTTCGTCATTTGCCGGTATTGTGTTCCCGTAATTCTCGAGAGGACCTCGGAACTAACGGCGAGATCCGCCGAGACTACTCTTTCGATATTAGCTCGTTTCTTTCGCTTCTTTTTTCTAGCGCTTTGTATCGTTATTAGCGCCATCTATATGCCTAACGGATAAGTGTATGTTGGTAGGTATATTCATACGCAAGCGTGTATCGATAACGTTTGGAGGAATTTCAGTGGATTGCGTTTGAATTTATATGCGATCGTTATATTGAAGAAAAACTGCAAATAAAAACGCTAATAATTTAAAAAGTATTGAAGTAATGAAGATGTTTAAAGTGTTATTGTGTTTAATTTAAATTATAACCTTACTTTTTGTTATATTAATATCATAGCTTCGTTGCATAAATACAATACTTTTTATATTTAAAAATATTCATTGACAAAATGTATGGAATCGTGAATGATTAAAGCAAAATTTGTGTAAAACTGTATAAGATTTTCTTTTGTGCTCTTTGTTTATTTGTTTAGATTTACTGCACAGTTTTTTTTCCTTTTGTACGCAGATTTGTTTATCATACGTACAGCACTTTGCACTATAATTAGAGCTGCTCGATTCTACCGGCAAAGCAGCGGCACGCATGTAAAAGAATTAATGTTATCTATAATGAGAAAGATACTTTTAAAGATAAACATAGAAATATAAACGTATGTCATATGTTCGTAACATATGAGTAAGACAGACGTTTTACTAATTCCGTGTGTTCAATAATATACGGAACAAAGACGCAGATATAATAAAAACGAGAATTCCATGCCAATAGCATGCAGCCGTACTGAAAGGCGAATAATTTGATTAATGCTAAAATAAAAATAAATATTTGTCATTGAAAACGGTTTTATTGTTTTTCAAAATATTCTCTACGATAATCGATACACCTTTGCATACGTTTGAACCGATTTTCATAGCACTCTTTTTTTAAATTCCGATTGAGGTATCTCCAAAACATGCTTTTTGACAGCATCAACCGCTTCTTCTGGCGTCGAAAATCGAAGACCACGTAGTTTATTCTTCACGGGAGGAAATAAAAAAGGAATCATTAGGTGCCAAATCGGAACTGTATGGCGGATGACCTATCGGCGTTTTGACTGGTCAACTATTGAGTCGTTTGAGTGAATGTGTGAAAGCTCGCGTTGTCATGGTGAATACTACGGCACTCGTTGCTTTTTTCCTATTTCTTCAAAGACAATTGGTTGTGCCCCATTCTGAATTAACCGTTCTGCGATTCTCTAGTGACATTGTAGCCATTATCCCAAAGAAACAGGCGATCATTTTCTTCGAAGTGCTTCTGGTGCGAATGACTTTTGTTGGGTTTGGCTCATCTTAGAAGACCCATACAATCGGTTGCTGTTTATTTTCGAGCTCATACACATAGATCCAAAATTTTGCAAGCATTTCTTTTAACCGACGCGAGCCTTTCTTTAAGCTCCTGTCAAATTATGCGGAATCCAACGCGTACAATTTCTTTTTCACATCTAAATGTTGACGTAAAATCTCGTGTATGCTTGTCATGTTAATGTCCAAGAATGCCTCAGTCTCAAGGTACGTCACACGATAATCTTGCTTTATCACTTCGCGCACAGCGCCACAACAGTCGATTTTGAACGACTTTCGTTAAATTCGTCCCTGAGTGAATAACGACCACGGCTGAATTCACTAATCCAGTGATATACAGTGGTTTTAGATAGGGCTTCATCGCCAAAAGCTGAAGTAAGTTAATCGATGCACTGCTATTGAAATAATCCACGTCGAAGGTTGTAGCAAATCGTCGCATGAAAATTCCCACGTCCTAATTTCATTTTTTTGACTGAGATGGAATTTTCAAGTCACTAAGCAACACAAATAGCATCCTTATGACAAAACGTTCTGAGGATGTGTACAGTCAAATAATGTAAAACTGTACGGTATATATACCAGATGGCGTCTAGTAACACCATTGTTGCCAATTTCAGATATATGAATAGCAACCCTAGTATATATGCATGCGATAACATTTTTAAAAAATTGCCAGAAGTATGATATCCAACATGACTAACGTATGGATTTAATCCATACATTAAGTCTGTTCTCTTATGATTCTGTAATAATGATAATGTCTTTTAAATACCCTAAACGTAGTTGAAAGTTTCTCAAACAGTGTTCCCACATGCCTGGATCACTACAGCCGGTTCTTACTCATTATGGAACGTGATTAGGCAGTATCTTATTATTTTGGACATTTCCATAAAATTAAATCTATACTGTTACTATCAGTGCCAGAGCTTCAAATACATTTCAATAAACTTAATGACTCTTTGATTACACATAGACAGTAGCCAATCACTAGTCAATTTTTAACGCCTAATTTTAAAAGCGCTTCTCCTAATTTAACAGGTAATGACTGTACCAGGTGTATGCATAAGTTTTTTCCGGTTTCTTGCTAAAAAGAAACACGTAATTTTCAGGGGAAATAATTTTTTTGGTCTTCCTTCAGGTAATGTATGGATACCATGCCAGAAAAACTGATTGCTTTTTGCGGCAAACCATTAGTCGAGCCATTTTCCAACTTCCTCAAAATTGCTGGAGTGCTGCTCTACGAGCGCGTCCCCCACTGATCCGAAGAGGTGATAGCCAGCGATTTCAAGTTACTGGTTTTGCTGTGTGAAACGGCTCATTGTCGTGTAACAAAGTCAGTTTGCCATGTCTTCTAGCCCATTCCGGTGGTCTTTCGATGAATGCGTGGTTTAAATTGTTTCATTTGTTGGCGATAACGTTGTGCATTAAAAGTTTCGCCAGGCTTCAAGAGTCCATAATACTTCCAACTATATAACTCCATAAGTCCATATAACTTACAACTTTTAAATTGTCGAAACCACGTCTCACATGTTCTAATCGATGGAGCGTGTTCGCCATATGTTTCTACCAGAAAACGATTTCAACAACCTTTTTCTTTTGATTAAATAAGAAAAGTAATGCTTACCGGCAAATATTCTTTTTTAGGCACAAAACTCGACATAATCACTGAATTATAAAGCAAAGACGCTAGTTTTTGGCGGATTCAACTTATGTCTGTTTCTAGTTTAAACGACGGACGAACAAAGTGATGAATGGAAAAAAAACTTATGCATGCACCTGGTATGTTAAAGTGGCTCTTCGTAATCCTTTCAACACTCATTTCAATTTCCCGCAGATAATACGAAAATGAATCGCCTTTTCGAAGATATTCTATCGAAATTGACAAAATTTATGCGTATATTTCTATTCAAACAGTTTATGAGTGTATTGCTTTCGATGTTGGTCTTCTCAATATTGTTCAATATGATTCGGAAAGAATAAATTACTAACCGACATAACTGAAAGTGATACAAATCAAATATGTTCAATAAACTACCGAAATCCGAGGAGAAATAACACCGATAAATCACGCCTTACTTTGTTTGGTTCCTCGTCCGTATATACTTGCCCCTCCTGAACTGTCCTATTTATCCAGCGTACGTCCTATAAAATTGAATCCCGTCCGCTATGTTGTTACTTGCAAGCGGCGTACCTATTCTTTTGATGTCCGTCTTTTGCTAAGGCAAACTCGCTTCGCGTACGTTGAGTGGACATATATTCGAATCTCTTTGATATATTTTATCGCAGATTGTACTGCGTTGCTTTGCGAGAAAAAAAATAAAAAAATAAAAAAAAAGAACCGAACGATATCAACAAGACTCGACGTCGCAACCATAAAATATGTATGGATGACGTTAGTTCTTCGATCTGGCATGAATTCCATAATCCTTAACCTCCTTTTTTTTTCCTCTCGCAGTGTTCGGCTTTTGTACAGGAACCGTACGCTTCGAACAATAACGTAAAAGTTATCAGATGAAATCTTGCGATTTTAACGGACGTTATGTCCCAATAAAATACTAGTGATTATCATTGTTACAAAAGGAATTATTGTAAGAAACTTTGAACTAAAATAGACACGATGATATTGGGACACAGTTCGTGAAATCTTTTCGTATGTTGTAAGGGCTTTCGAAATACTGCCTTCGTATGAAAATGTTATTAAAGCATTTACTCGTAGTGATCAACTGCGCTACAAGCTTTAAAGTATAGATTTCATATGCTACTGGTAACAGATTGTCAATTTCTTGCTTAAGAGATCGGCTTAAGGAAAGCATGTTAGCAGCACTGTCACTCACAAACTTAAAATGTTGGGTTGTTGACAATAATCTGGAAGGAATTCATTTCTTTCGTTTTAAAACACGTGAAAAGTGTAATGATAATTGCTAAATCCTTCTCCAATTTTAGAATATTAAGTATTTCACCATGATGGATAATTTTTCTACAATCTAGTCATCAAAATCTTCAGTTGCATACGCATTATGACGTCTTTCAAATTACTTCGATTTTTCGCAAAAAACGACAGACATTTCTAAATATTTACATTAACATATGAAAAGTCTAATAACTATTGTTAAATCCTTCTCTAAATTTAGAGCCAGTGTTCGATTCATTTTGTTCATTTCTTAATAAGGCGTCCTCTAGTTTTACAACGGTTAGTAAGTTTTGATCGCGGCTAAGTTATGACGAGTCGCCGAATGTTAACAAATTTGTGCTATGGTCTCATGCTTATGTACGCCTACAGCTAAAATCCTTCCCATTTCCAATCGCCCAGAATGTAATCCACAGCTTGCAGCTTTTCACCCAGTATATGTACCTTCAAAGTTTATGATGGTAGCATACCTGTGATGTATCAAAGTTTCTGCTTCTGTTTAAAGTACAAACCCACATCCTTCTGAACGCGGAACGGTCTTTATCGAGAAAATAGGGCTGTCCACGACGACATTTACATACGAAAACGTTTGGATATGTGGACGCGAGAATATTACCGAGGTGTTCGTGTATCTCGGTAGTATCTTGGCCGCGTGCCAACGCCGTTATGGCCGCGATCTTTCTGCAACTTCGATATGCACGCTGCGATGAGCGATGATGAACGCTATTATCGCATAAATAGCTGTCTCGAACGGATATCGAATGTCTACAGTTGCATTGTCAAGAGAGAAACTCTTTACCGGCTTTAAGTTATAGCTACTAAGAACGTTCGCAAATGTTCAATAATTGAAAAGATTACAGTTGGAGGATTTGAATTTTTAAACTGTCTCTCAATTATCATTTGGAAGTAATCTATTTCTTCTTCAGGGGTATCCCAAATGTTCCTACTTATTTTAGAGTAATCATTATACGTTTTAGAATGTTCAAATGTTAGATTATATATTGAACATGTAACTAGTCTGTGTAGTTCTTAATATTTTAATGAAAAGAAGACAAACGATAACAAATTACTAAACATAACAGTTATACGTTACGCCACTACATCTGCGTATCTATTTATGATTTTTTACATCTTTTCTATCAATAGAAACAGATGATAACATTCCATAAGAGCCATACTGACATTTAAGATGCCAACACACTGTATTTATAATGTCCAAACTAAAATAAAGTGGAGGCATAAGGGCGACTTGATATGTTTCGTAGACGGTAGTGTATATTCGAGAGAAAGTCAAGAATCACAAATTGTGGGATATACGCTTTAGCCAGTATTAAAGCTCCGCGTTAGCGAACGTCAACACACTACGTTAATTAATATTTCACGAAACTAGATGTACGATGTCATTTAGCAATGCTATAGTACATATTTCGGATAAGTATAGATGAACGCAAGCATAATTACACCTAGAGAAATTGCTGTAATTCCACTTAAACTGCTAAAGAGAATACTCTTTTTTTTAATATTGTCGGAAATTTATTAACTACAAAAAAGGACGCATAAAAGCGGAAGTGGCTTGGAAATAGTTTGTTACAATTTTTACAGGGAACGTATTAAAATAAAATACAGAAAAGCTTTTGAACGAAAAATACATACAAACGAACTATGTGAATACATATATAACTACAGCTGCGAGCAAATGTTATAGGCACCCTAATCAAACATGCGTTTCGCGTAGCTGGTAGCGCTTCTTAGAACAAGGGTGCTGAGAACCTATACCTGGTCGTTATCTAAAGTGGAAATTCCCAGAAAATATAAATTACAAAGCTATATAAGGCAGAAATTAAAATTTTTAGGTTGAGTAATATATTGTGCGTAGAGAAAGAAACGTCGTTTGTCGGTTTCAAAAGTTCATTTAGAGTGCGGACCTTCGTTTTTAAGTTTGTGTATACACAATATGCAAAAAGAGTCCCAAATATCTGAGGCTTTACGAGGCCAGATAATTTTATTGCACAAACAAGGATTGTCACAAATAAAAATTACTGAGACAATTAAATGTTCACGTTGTGCAGTGCAAAACACAATTAGCCGCTACCAAAGGACTGGAGAGTATCATAATCTACCCAAGAGCGGTAGAAAACTTGCCCCTACTTTTCTCACCAAAATAGAAATATTCGAAAAGTTAACGTCCTTCGTTTATTCTGTGCAGGCACGGCGTTTCCGAAGCAAGTTATGTTCGGAGGAGGTCCGGCGAAGCATTTCACCTATTGTTAAACACGGCGGTGGTAGCATTATGATTTGGGGGTGTATGTCTGCCCAAGGTGTAGGGGAAGTCCATGTGTGCGAGGGCCGCATGAATGGGGCACGCTACATCGGGATGTTGGAAGAGGTTCTCGCACCATCAATTGTCAGATTTTATGATATGGACTCAGAGGTATATTACTTTCAGCAAGACAATGCCCATTGCCACAAGGCTCGACTTGTAATGAAATGGTTTACTGGTAACCAAGTGAAGATTTTGGACTGCTCCCCACAATCGCCTGATCTCTCTCCTATTGAAAATCTATGGCATATATTGAAGGACAGGGTTCGTAAATACAACCACGCCTCTAAAGAAGCCCTAAAGCAAACAGTGTTTATGGAATGGGCGTCTATTTCCCCAGAAACATGTTACAAACTGGTAGCTACTATGCCTAAAAGAATTAAAGCTGTATAAAGGCTAGAGGAGGCAGTATTAAATACTGATTTATTTAATAAAAGAACCTTATAAACTGAATTATGTGTTTTTGTTTTAGTTTTGAGATTCTCGTCTTATCGTAACGCTAAAGAAGTTACCCTGCCTATAACATTTGCCCGCAGCTGTAATTATTGACTGCCGCAAAGCGCAGTTTGTTTACAACGTTATTGATGCAGAAAACATCAAATATAAAAAGTTAGATCTACGATAGTATCACAGGTTCATAACGCTTTCGTTCGAAATCAATTACTTCCATTTCAATGACTCAAACAAAGGCTAATAGCTATTTAGAAGCCATAGATGAGTTCGTATACATTCAGGGATACACATATTAGTCTTTGCCGTAAGTGGTATATAACAATTTACGTAATTTTTTGCGTTCATACGATCATTACTGATATAAAAACAAACCTAAAACATTTATTATAGAGTATGGATCAAAAATGACAATTACAGGAATGACGCTTTTATTTTTTAAGACAAATATTATTTTGAAACAAATGAAATGTTTCTTTGACTCAAATACACTTTAGTGTAATACAATCCCGTGTAAATTCATTTATCATTATTGAAAGAAATCGTTTTCTCAGAGAAAAGTCCCTATACCAGCGTAGTTTCTCCTGGAAGTACAGTAAATTCTTCAAAGAAAAAAGGATGCGGTATAGCAAAGGCTCTCTTGCTACATATTTTTAGAATTACTTCGGCAATTTCATCATAATTCATTTTTATTCATTTATTTCTTCCTTTTACTTATGAAATATATATTCAATATATGATGCATATTAAATAACAAGGCGTGTACTGTATTTCATTCAAGAAAAAATAAACAAGTTCTCTTAATTCGGTGCTCTCCGAAATTTTTAGCGAATTTAGTTTTACGATACTTTCAGTAGTACAGCACCATCTCGTGGGAAACTGCTCAATTGCGCAAAATACGTCAATTATTGTTAGTTGCTCGAAATATACAGAGCCATCTTATAGTCAATACCAGAACTACCAGCTTAAGTAAGAAAAAAAATATTTTTTGAGTAATAAGAAAGAAATAAAAAGGGAGATAACGTAAAATGATGTGTTGCACAATAAACGGTGCAACAGAAGAAGTAGGGGAGATTAGATTTAGTACTTTGGAAAAATTAAAAATATTAGCTATAGACTTTGAACCATATTTGAAGTTAATCGACCAATCAATGATACTCTGGAATTGAAAAATAATCTCATAAATGTCCTCGAGTTTTATAAGTTTAGATTTGGCTCGCAACAAGATAGAGAAGATTTTTTACGAACTGGTTTTACAGACAGGTAAAAAAATATATCTACTACAATGTAAATTTCAATAGACAACGCAACGCAATCTTTTAATGCAAATGCTCGCTCTATAAAAAGTTAAAAATGTAAAAGAAATGGTTGTTTACTTAATTATCATATTTCCCATATCGCAGTACTTTTACGTTGCCGTTATTGGCTATATTTGATGAAATACAATGTTGTCGGTTGTTTTTGGTCCAACCATTTCGAATGTTGTATGTTAGGTTAGGTTTGATAGCGATTTATGTGCACGTAAAACCTGACGATTTATTGATGACGTGCATTGGAACTTAGCATGCTTCTAGTAACACATAGGCTGAAAAGTCCCGGGCCTAACAAAGAAAACACGTTTTTTTTGGTTCAAAATTAGCTTTATTCATCAACGTAATCCCCATCAAGAGCAACGCAATCATTCCAGCGCCGCTCTAACATTTCAATACCACTTTTGTAGAACGATTTATCTTTGCCTCAAAATAGGCCTCAGTTTCAGCGATAACCTCTTCATTCGTGCGAAATTTCTTACCGGCGAGCATTTTTTTGAGGTCTGCGAACGGCCAGTAGTCGCTGGGAGGATGTGGGAGCAATTCGAAGTTCAATTCATGTAGTTTTGCCATTGTTTTGATTGACTTGTGACACGGTGCGTTGTCTTGATGAAACAAATTTTTTTTTCTTTGCCATATGCGGTCGTTTCTTTGCAATTTCGGCCTTCAAACGCTCCAATAACGCTATATAATATTCACTGTTGATGGTATTTCCTTTCTCAAGATAGTCGATGAATATTACATCACGCACATCCCAAAATACCGAGGCCATAACCTTTCCAGCCGATTGTTGTGCTTTCGGGCGTTTTGGACGAGGTTCACCAGTTGCTGTCCACTCAGATGACGATCGTTTTGATTCCGGAGTGAAGTGATGGATCCATGCTTCATCCATTGTCACATATCGACGCAAAAATTCCGATTTGTTCGGTTTGTTACGTTTAAACATGCCCAAACACTGCTCAGAATCATCAACACGTTCTTGTTTTCGGTCAACAGCGAGCAAACGCGACACCCACTTTGAACAGAGCTTTCTCATAGTCAAATGCTCATGCAATATAAAGCCAATACGTTCTTTTGATATCTTTACGATGTCAGCTAACTCACGCAACTTCACTTTTCGATCATTCAAAACGATTTTGTGGATTCTTTTGATGTTTTCTGGTGTTACCGCCTCATTTGGACGTCCACTGCGTTCTACATCGTCGGTGTCTCTACGACCACGTTTGAAGTCAGCAAACCAACGTTTTATTGTTGTTTCTGATGGAGCGGAGTCCCCATAATACTTTTCAAGCTATTGCTTCGCTTAAACGGTATTTTTTCCCATCAAGAAGCAGTGTAAAATTAAAACACGAAATTGCTTTTGATCCATTGTTTTGAAAATAAGAAAAGTAGCGTGACTCTTAGCACAATAACTCACAAACTAATGAATATCATGAAATTTTAACAGCTGTCTTTTGAAGGTTAGTACTAACTGAGAGAAAGGTGACTGCAATGAAACTAGCGTCATCTATGTGTTAGGCCCGGGACTTTTCAGCCCAAGTGTTATATATACCTCTATGTTATGTGAGAGTTTAATTGTAGATTTCACTTGTTACCATAACGCCATATATTGTAAAATCAATGTATCCAAGTGCACGATTTCATTATTAATTAACTATTGAATAAACGTTAATTTGGGATATTTTATACAATAAAACACGATATAAAAGCAATTAATTTATTGTAGCTTGTATAATTATCACTTCATTTTCATATATAATTTCTAAAATTTCGTATTTACACTATTGTCTTCATAATTTTTCGAGTTTATACAAAATTTAATCAGTACAAAAATCTTATCATCCTAGTATTATTGCGAGTTTTGTACAAGCTTTCATGTATGAGTTTTCATGTGATTTAAGAGATGATGTTTATATTTAAACTTCGAAGGGCATTGTTCGCATGGATACGGTGTTTCCCCGGTATGTATCCTCATATGCCTAGGAAGACAAGCAGATTGCCTAAACGCCTTACCACAAACGGTACAGGCGTAGGGCTTTTCGCCCGTATGGATCAAAATGTGATGCTGTAGGATGGCGTTCGTCGAAAAACTTTTACTACAATGATCGCACGAATACGGTTTATAATTGGCGTGCCGTTTCAAATGGACTTTCAGCGACATCTTATTAGCGAACGACTTACCACACTTCGGACACGTGAAGTTCTTCGTCGCGTTATGCGTACCGATGTGTAGGGCTAGATCGCCTTGCGAGATGAAAGATTTCCCGCAGATTTCGCATATGTAAGGCCGTTCGCCGGTGTGTCTTCGGACGTGGATCTTTAACGCGCCCGGCACCTTAAAACCTTTACTGCAAACCTCGCATTTGTACGGTTTCTGCTCGGAATGTATCACCATGTGGTTGTGGACGTTACTCAGATATTTGAAGCGTTTTCCGCAGACGTTGCATTGGAAAGGTTTCGTATCCGAATGGATCTGTTTGTGTTTGTTCAGCATCGAACGTTTTACGAATCTCTTATCGCATAATTCGCACTTATACGGCATATTTCCGGTATGCTGATGGACGTGGATATCGAAGTAGTATCTAAATGAGAATAGTTTATTGCAGTATTTACACAGTAACGTTTTTTGATCTTGTTCCTTCTTGCTCAAGCCGCCTTTTCTTTTCTCACACGCAGGTGTAACTGGTGTATTCGTTTCAGAGGTTTCCTCGTCGTCTTCTGGTTCGTTTTCCGGTGAATTTTCTTCGGGAAAGTCGGAATCAGATTTATCGCTGATTTCGGGGGATAATATCGGAGAAGATTTTTCATTTTCATTAATTGCAGGATCAATAGGTACGCTACCTATAAACAAGAAAAATTATTAAAAGCTATCCAAAAATTTATACAATATGTCATCCATAAACATACATAGTGAGGTCCTCTACACCGCTCGTAATTTTTGAACGAAAGAAGCTAACGGTATTATAAACTAGTGCTGCACCCAGCACTCATTTATAATAAACATTACTTATGTAATTTATTATTTTCATTTACATTTACCACTTCATATTATTTTAATTACGAACACACTGAAATGTTAATGTTATATTTTGTACATTTCAGATTTTGGAATATATCTGGAACAGTGTACTACTCTGTAGATATGACCACATGCTTGGAATGTATATAATATAACACTAATATTTCATAAGAATCTTATTCTTTTTTTCATTTTAAATCTGCCGCTATTTAACATGGTGCCTCGTCTACAGACTCCCTTCCTTACCGACATTACCCAATAGTTTATGGAAATCCGGTTAGATGACCGAACGAAACAACTTTTCAAGAATTTTTTGAGTGACTTGGGTCCGAAACTAACTTTACAGCGATGAAGTTCACAGCTATTTTAGTTTTTCCAGTGGCGTATTAATGGGAAACCATTTTATTTAATGCACTGAATTTAGTGATTTTAAAACACACGATAGCTTAAATTTTTCGTTGTTAAGCCGCATTTTCAAATTGCGAATGAACATTGTCCTGTGCGATACATAATATTAATATTATTCATGTTATATATTTTTATTTTCTTCGTTTTTATTTGAAATCTATTCTTTCTTGAACTACTGTTTATTAGTGTCATTTTCTGGGCATGTTTTTATGAGTTTATATTAAATTGAACTATACTCTATTTTTTAATTCTGAGGAGTGTTTTTGAATTGAAGCGCCAAAAAGTAGGCTAACTGTTGATCAGTTTTCGGTAAAAATTACATTAGCGATATTTAATATGTTACCGGTCGTCATATTATTGCAACAACTGATTGACGTTTAGATCGTATATTTGGCTGAGTGCGTTTGCATTTAATTTTTCTCCCCAAATTTGCGTTGTAATAATAATTACGTAGCTACAACTTATAGAAAATCCTAGCTAGTTTTAAAACTGCCGCCAAAATGTAACTTTCAAAGATTCCATTGTGTAAACGCGTCTTTCCATTTTACTCCTCCGAATTAAAAAATGCAGTATAACTTACTATTATTTTATTATCCGTAAGAAATCTATTTGGCACGCTACTGGGAAAGAATTCAAAGCCAAGTCGCCAACCTCACAAAAATTTAGCAAGGCGGGAAATTCAAATTATCGTCAATCATTTTAAATCATTGACCGTGTATTTATCAAAATATACGTAACAAGAGCATTACTACATTTCTTATATCCGCGCTGTACTGAGGAGTCCTAATAAAAATAATAATACACTACCTATACCACAAAACACCAATATACCAATGGTAACAATACGTAACAAACTTAAGCTAAAAACATTCCCTTTCAAATTGCCAACTTAATCAGTTTCCTTTTATATGAGACCTATATTTCTATTTCTTATTTACTAACATTTACTGTTCGGAGTTTAATTCTTGCGGGCAGCCAATTTTTTTATCTTAAATCGTATATAATTTTTATTTTTTGAAATGTAATAGAAAATGAATTTACTGTATTGACTGTCACCCAGATTTCGCAGTATTAAATAAGTCGTATGCAGTATAGCCGTGTTTTATTAGGTTATATACAGATTCATATGTAACTACCTTTTTTGGAACTATGGCCGTTGCTAAGTTATTTGACGCACCTTACATCTAGGGTAATATTTTATTTTCTTGATCGCTTGCGCCATCTGTCAAATTTTAGACTGAATATCCTACAAATACATTCTTCTTGTAATAAACAAAATTAAATTGAAACATCCTTCTTTCTATTTGTTTATCGTATATTTTATTCAAACTTAATTTATACAAAATTAGTTCATCATAAGTATTATAACAATAACCTACACGAAATCTTTTTCTAATAAAATTTGTTAAAATAACAATAGTCATACGGAACTTATTACTCGAAATATGCTCGTATTAAAAATCGGGCAACGTTTAGCGCTATTTCCGTAAAAACAATACTTTGAAGGCTGGGTGACAGTCTGTAGTAAATAAATTTTTAAGTATGGGATGCCTTGACATTCTTGGTTATGGTCATGATACAACATAATTTTCCGAAAGCCCATACCTGATTTAGTCTCCGCGTTTTCTTGCGTTTCATTTTGCTTGGACCCATTTTCAAACCAAATTTTGTCCTTATCTGATGTACTTAACCTCCTTCTCGTCAACTCATCTTTTCCAAAATTTGCCGATTTAGGAACATTACTTGAAAAAGTATCGTTTTCTACAGGTTTATGTATTAAAGCCCTTTCGATCTCGTCATGTGAGATTCTATCCTCTTTAACTTTCCTTGCCATATCCCGTAATTTAGTATCGCACTCATTCGCCATTGTTTTGAAACTACATGCCGTGGTTAATTTTGTTACGCAAGCACAGCAAATGTTTTCTGGCAAACCGTCGTTGAATTCCACCTGTACATAGATCAGGACTTCATTACCTAATTGGGTCAATAGAATGGTAGTAATCGAAACTTACTTTTATTGCTGCACATTCAATAAGCATATTTATCACAGGTTTTTTGTTTACAACGTGCTTGAAGATATTATAGAGTTTTCTTTGCATTTTTAAGCAAGTTCGGCATATTGTGTTGTCTAGTAAGAGGTCGTTAAGGTGATCCATGTTTTACAACTAATCAGTGTTTTCCTATGTAACCTAACGTTATATTTTAGCTGCATTCATAGTAATATAGATCGTTTAAAAAAAGTACTCATCTTTTTTTTACATGTTTGTAACGTTTCTTGTGTTAATATTTTAAAATATTGAACTTTCATTAGTAACTAACCTCAAACTTTAATTTGTTTTGAAAAAAAAGTCAGGGTTATGTCAAAATGCTGCAGTAGACTAAGAAAGTATCCGCAAACTATTCATTGATGTAATGATATACTACTTTAAAACTGGGTATAGTCTAGATAGTTCCTTCTTTTAGTTTAAAATAAAATGAAAAACATGGAATAATGGCTCAACAGAAATTAAAAATTGTTAATATGGGTCTTTTTAAATTATTTGAAATAGATCTTAAGTTGTCTGTACAATTAGAGATAGTTTTTCTTGTATAGCTAAGCAAATGTAGTGTCACCGGAATATGTGATTTTTCTTCCATTTAAATAAATTTTGGCAAGGTAAAAAATAATTCAATTTGTTTTAAAAATAATAAATAATTTATTTACATTAATAAAATGATAGTAAAATGATACAAGTTTGCACATGTGCACTAAAATATACAAAATGATGCATCCTAGATCTAATATTTTTCAATTTACTGCAAGTTCTTCTTTTAAAACGTGTTCCTTCTCAGTATGTAGCGTTATATGCTTCTGCAGATTACGTAAACGTTTAAATTTAATTCCACATACCTTACAAGAATAAGGAGTCTCTCCTGTATGTATTCTTACATGAGCTGTAAGTACCGACGACCTCCCAAAGGATTTGTTACAAAATTTACAAGAAAAAGGCCTTTCACCAGTATGTATACTGATGTGCTTCAACATCACATCCTTTCGATTAAACGACCTCTCACAATAACTACATATATAAACCTTGTTGACAGAATGTACATATCTAACATGGTGTTTTAGTGTTGCATTTGTTAGGAACAATCTTCCACATTGCAGACAGGGAATAGTTTTCGTGGTCTCATGTGAGTCTTTATGATATTTGAAGCCTTTATGATCAAAAAATCCCCTTCCGCAAAGCTCACAAATATATTGCTTATTGTTTTCATGCTTAAGTTTATGAATTTTTAGAGAATAGTCGCTTTTATAACTTTTACCACATTGATTGCAACCGAAGGGTTTGGCATCGGAATGTACAAATTGATGCTTTAGAAGAACATTCTTAGTTTTGAAGCCTTTCCCGCAAATGTTGCATGGATGTGGTCTGCTACTCGAGTGAGAGACCTTATGCAATTTAAGATAGAATTGTTTTACAAAAGCTTTTCCGCAGATTTCACACGCAAATGGAGTATTTCCAGCATGGTTGGGGGCATGGATTGTATAATAGTAATCACGATTAAATGTTTTGTTACAATCTTTACAGAATACTATGTTACTGTTGGATTCTTTTTTATTTTGCAATTCTTCGTTTGCTTCCAATTTTACCTGGGCTTTATGATCTCTTGATAAAGGATCTTCTTGCAATGTAAGATCGTTTTCGCTTTTTATGCACATCTCCACGTGTATACTTTCTATTTTTTCTAATCCAAATTCATGATTTTCAGTATTGCTCATACCTTCACCTATTTTTCCATCAAAATCTTCAACTTTAATGTCTTTCAGTAAGGCAGTCTGGAGTAAATTATCGCCACTCATTAAAGGTTTTGAATTAACAAAATGTTCAGCTTGAACTACGAAATCTTCCAATTTAACACCATTATCACCATCCAATTCTTCGCAATCATTGTAATCTTCATGTAACTTGTCTATGGCCATTTTTATACGAGTATTTAGAGAATTTAAATTATTCAGATGAGATATACAAATTCTTCACTTTAATAGTAAAATAAAAACATACTTCTACACCAGAGATAAGAGACATTTAAAGCAATTGTAGTTGTGATCAGGGCCTGTCATTGCAATACAAGTAACTGATTCCATTAGAAGTAGTAGGGTAAAATCTCTAGAGAGAGCACAAGTAAACAAATTGATAAGTTGGCACGATATTATCGACTGCGACACTGTTTTTTCATTATTTGTCCGACATCTTTATCGTCATGTAGTCTGTTGATTACTTTATGTACAAGTTAAATTTGAAAGTGTATTCGTTTTTGCTATATCCTATGGTTCAATACCTAGATATAGTGATTTAGAGTGCTACGTCACTGTGTTGAGAAGAAGCTTTATTTTTCTATAAATTAAGAACAAGAGAGATTTACATAGAAGGTAAGATTTAAAGTTGTAAAAATAAGTAACATATAGTTGTAAAGTATTGCAGAAAATGTAATTGTCATTTTAGTGTAAATGGGTGTGGAAATAAAGGCGCAACCAAACACAGTTTTGCAAATCTCACGAAGGACAAAGAAGCAGCAGAAGTGGATAGGCTTCACAAGGTGTGTCATTAATTTTAGAGATTAATTTATATTTGTATTCTAACCAATCAATTGTTTTGATAGTTATATTTTTTTGGTATAATCACTCTCATTATACAATTTGGACGGTACTGTGTTTTATTTAGAAAGTGATAAAAGTTGATAACCTTTATCTTTGCTTGTTTTTCTGCATTGCCGTTAGTATTACATGTAAAACAACTTTCTTGGCCTAATAATATTTTTCTCAATTATATTTAAGCATCCCGCCTGTTTCATATTGATTGGGTAAAATCTCTCTAGATGGCGCTTTTAAGTAATCAATCTGTATGGAGATAATTCCTATAGGTATTACCTTTCATATACTTATAACTAAATTATTTTAGTTATGACTATAACCGTTATGGCGCTAAGGTAGATAACACGCGTATTAGAAATTTTTAAATTACAATTATAATAATTACTCTTAAATTTTCTCCGCAATAATGTGTTTATTTTTAATTCAAATTAGTATTAAACAGATAAAAATTATTGACGAATTATTATAATTTTACATTTTTATTATTAGTTTTATTACAAGAACTTTGCAATAGACTATAGGTAATAACTGGGTACACTCATGTTTTGTGGTATATTTATTATTTTAAAATATTTTTTATATAATATATAAAATTTTTTAAGTTTTTATTTTATACCATTACTTAAATATAGTCAGTAATTCTTTCATTACATACATTTCACGGAGTATATTTAAATAACTTAGATAATTTCTGATTACGCAGATACGTCACTGATAAAAACAAAATAGCCGTGAACTTCACAACCAGATTTTACCAACATAATATGCAGAATCTCGTTACAGTTTATTACTTTATATAATAACTATATATTATCTCTTATACCGCTTCATCAGCCATTTATCATTTTTTTTCGACATGTACTTTCATATGATTTTGTAGAAGATGCGAATATTTATATTTGCTAGGGCATAATTTACAAGCGTAGGGGGTTTCCCCGGTATGTGTACGCATGTGTAATGTTAGTATCGTCATTTGTCTAAACGATTTGTTACACACCTTGCACGTAAATGGTTTCTCCCCAGTATGAATTCGCACGTGATTATCCATAACTCTCTTACGACTGAAAGCTCTTCCACAGTAATCACATACGTGACGTTTTTTCTTGGGATGCGATAATCTCAAATGGTCTTGCACACTTCTCTTACTTCGGAATATCTTTCCGCACTCTGGGCAAGGAACATCTGTCCCTTCCGTGTGGCTTATTTTATGACTCTTTAGGCCTCTTTTATCAACAAACGCCTTGCCACAAAGTTCGCAAATAAACTGTTTGATATTTTCATGTCTGACTTTATGTGCTCGTAAATTACATAAGTTCTTAAAGCTTTTACCGCACTGTTCGCATTGATGAGGTTTATGATCGGAGTGCACCTTTTGATGACTTTGAAGTCCCCAATTCGTTTTAAAATGTGTTCCACACTCTTCACAAGAAAACGGTCTATTGTCAGAATGACATGTTTTATGTATATTAAGCTGGAATTTCCGAACAAAACTTTTACCACAAACTTCGCATTTAAAAGGTGTATCACCTAGATGCTTACGTACATGAATTTCAAAATAGTAACGATAACCAAATGTTCGTTTGCACTCTCTACAATATATAATTTTGCTGTTTCGTTCTTTTTTGGTCAAATATACTTGTTTTGTTTGCGATTCGGTAACCAAAGCACTTGATTTTATAAAAGCCTCATCTTCTGAACTTATACGAATATCATCCTTTAATTCCTCCTTTGAAGTAGATTCGTCATAGTTGAAATCATCAGAACAATGCGTATCATGATCTTTCTTTATGCAAGATTCATCAAATACGATTGTTTCATCACATATCTCACTTTTAACTTTTTCTAAACAGGGTTCGAGCAGTATACTTTCCTTTTGCAATTCATTATCAATGTTTATTGATGATGTATCCCTAGAAACAGAATATTCCTCATCACATGTCATACTTTCCTCTTCAACCTCACAATTATGTGGCATGTGGTTTCGCAATTTAATGTCAGATTCTATAGCCATACTTTTAAATTCAATCATAGAATGTAATTTGTTAAGACAAGCAGTGCATATATTACATGGTAATCCATCATCCTCTTGTACCTATTATAGATTAATCTTAAATACATTAACATCTAAGAATCATATATTGTTTACCTTAATACTAATATTTTCCAATAACAAGGCAGGTATCGACTTATTGCATTTAGAGTATTCGAACATATTAATGAGATTTCTACGTTTCCTTAAGCAGATTCGGCAAAGTGTCTTATAATTTTCCATAATTCCCAGTTCATTTATTTCTTTTTTATGAGAAAACTTTTGTTTATTAATAACTAACCTTAAAATATCCTCTTTGATATACACTCTTGCCAATAGCATACGACTAAAATCCCTTAAAAATCCAAAGATGATTCTGTACTGTCAAATTTAAAATTGTTAAAATTTTTGACTGTTTTTGACAGTCAAAAGAGGTTGAAGTAAGTTAAGATTAGTTCAAACAAAACAGAAATACTCCGAAAATTTATGTCCTCGTATATAGATTTTTCTATTCTTCTTGTAGGAAGTGGAATTACCTACTGAAACAATACGTATATTTTCGATTCTATAATGACAGCAGTAAATTTAAAAAGCAATATCTTAGGACTCGTATGCCGAACTTGTTTAAAACTGAATAGAAATCGTTATAACATGTTTACCCATTCATATAATAATAAATTAATATCAGACTTATTAGTGGAATGCACATCTATAAAGGTAGAAAAGATTTGCGTTGTAATAATAATTACGTAGCTACAACTTATCTAAAATCCTAGCTAGTTTTAAAACTGCCGCCAAAAAGTAACTTTCAAAAATTCCATTGTGTAAACGCGTCTTTCCATTTTACTCTTCCGAATTAAAAAATACAGTATAAGTTACTATTATTTTATTATTCGTAAGAAATCTATTTGGCACGCTACTGGGAAAGAATTCAAAGCCAAGTCGCCAACCTCACAAAAATTTAGCAAGGCGGGAAATTCAAACTATCGTCAATCATTTTAAATCATTGACCGTGTATTTATCAAAATATACGTAACAAGAGCATTACTACATTTCTTATATCCCCGCTGTACTGAGGAGTCTCAATAAAAATAATAATATACTATCTATACCACAAAACACCAATATACCAATGGTTACAATACTTAAAAAACTTAATCTAAAAACATTCCCCTTTCAAATTGCAAACTTAATCAGTTTCTTTTTATAGGATACCTATATTTTTATTTCTTATTTACTAACACTTACTGTTAGCAGTTTAATTCTTGCGTGGAGCCAATTTTTTTATCTTAAATCGTATATAATTTTTATTTTTTGAAAAGTAATAGAAAATGAATTTACGGTATTGACTATGTCACCCAGATTTCGAAGTATTAATTAAGTCGTATGCAGTATAGCCGTGTTTTATTAGGTTATATACAGATTCATATGTAACCACCTTTTTTGGAACTATGGCCGTTGCTAAGTTATTTGACGCACCTTACATCTAGGGTAATATTTTATTTCCTTGATCGCTTGCGCCATCTGTCAAATTTTAGACTATGAATATCCTACAAATACATTCTTCTTGCAATAAACAAAATAAAATTGAAACATCCTTCTTTCTATTTGTTTATCGTATATTTTATTCAAACTTAATTTATACAAAATTAGTTCATCGTAAGTATCATAACAATAACCTATACGAAATCTTTTTCTAATAAAATTTGTTAAAATAACAATAGTCATACGGAGTACCAACTTATTACTCGAAATAATGCTCGTATTAAAAATCGGGCAACGTTTAGCGCTATTTCCGTAAAAACAATACTTTGAAGGCTGGCTGACAGTCTGCAGTAAATAAATTTTTAAGTTTGGGGTGCCTTGACATTCTTGGTTATGGTCATGATACAACATAATTTTCCGAAAGCCCATATCTGATTTAGTTTCCGCGTTTTCTTGCGTTTCATTTTGCTTGGACCCATTTTCAAACCAAATTTTGTCCGTATCTGATGTACTTAACCTCCTTCTCGTCAACTCATCTTTTCCAAAATTTGCCGATTTAGGAACATTATTTGAAAAAGTATCGTTTTCTACAGGTTTATGTATTAAGGCCCTTTCCACCTCGTCATGTGAGATTCTATCCTCTTTAACTTTCCTTGCCATATCCCGTAATTTAGTATCGCACTCATTCGCCATTGTTTTGAAACTACATGCCGTGGTTAATTTTGTTACGCATGCACAGCAAATGTTTTCTGGCAAACCGTCGTTGAATTCCACCTGTACATAGAACAGGACTTCATTACCTAATTGGGTCAATAGAATGGTAGTAATCGAAACTTACTTTTATTGCTGCACATTCAATAAGCATATTTATCACAGGTTTCTTGTTTACAACGTGCTTGAAGATATTATAGAGTTTTCTTTGCATTTTTAAGCAAGTTCGGCATATTGTGTTGTCTAGTAAGAGATCGTTAAGGTGGTCCATGTTTTACAACTAACCAGTGTTTTCCTATGTAACCTAACGTTATATTTTAGCTGCATTCATTGTAATATAAATCGTTTAAAAAAAGTACTCATCTTTTTTTTACATGTTTGTAACGTTTCTTGTGTTAATATTTTAAAGTATTGAACTTTCATTAGTAACTAACCTCAAACTTTAATTTGTTTTGAAAAAAAGTCAGGGTTATGTCAAAATTCTGCAGTAGACTAAGAAAGTAACCGCAAACTATTACATTGATGTAATGATATACTACTTTAAAACTGGGTATAGTCTAGATAGTTCCTTCTTTTAGTTTAAAATAAAATGAAAAACATGGAATAATGGCTCAACAGAAATTAAAAATTGTTAATATGGGTCTTTTTAAATTATTTGAAATAGATCTTAAGTTGTCTGTACAATTAGAGATAGTTTTTCTTGTATAGCTAAGCAAATGTAGTGTCACCGGAATATGTGATGTTTTTTCCATTTAAATAAATTTTGGCAAGGTAAAAAATAATTCAATTTGTTTTAAAAATAATAAATAATTTATTTACATTAATAAAATGATAGTAAAATGAAACAAGTTTGCACATGTGCGCTAAAATATACAAAATGATGCATCCTAGATCTAATATTTTTCAATTTACTGCAAGTTCTTCTTTTAAAACGTGTTGCTTCTCAGTATGTAGCGTTATATGCTTCTGCAGATTACGTAAACGTTTAAATTTAATTCCACATACCTTACAAGAATAAGGAGTCTCTCCTGTATGTATCCTTACATGAGCTGTAAGTACCGAGGACCTCCCAAAGGATTTGTTACAAAATTTACAAGAGAAAGGCCTTTCACCAGTATGTATACTGATGTGTTTCAACATCACATCCTTTCGATTAAACGACCTCTCACAATAACTACATATATAAACCTTGTTGACAGAATGTACATATCTAACATGGTGTTTTAGTGTTGCATTTGTTAGGAACAATCTTCCACACTGCAGACAGGGAATAGTTTTATTTTTAATTCAAATTAGTATTAAACAGATAAAAATTATTGAGGAATTATTATAATTTTACATTTTTATTATTAGTTTTATTACAAGAACTTTGCAATAGACTATAGGTAATAACTGGGTACATTCATGTTTTGTGGTATATTTATTATTTTAAAATATTTTTTATATAATATATAAAATTTTTAAAGTTTTTATTTCATTCCATTACTTAAATATAGTCAGTAATTCTTTCATTACATACATTTCAAGGAATATATTTAAATAACTTAGTTAATTTCTCATTACGCAGATACGCCACTGATAAAAACAAAATAGCCGTGAACTTCACAACCATATTTTACCAATATAAAATGCAGAATCATCGTTACAGTTTATTACTTTACATATAAGTAAGTATACATTGTCTCTTATATCTCTTCATCAGCCATTTATCATTTTTTTTCGACATGTACTTTCATATGATTTTGTAGAAGTCGCCAATATTTATATTTGCTAGGGCATAATTTACAAGCGTGGGGGGTTTCCCCGCTATGTGTATGCATGTGTAATGTTAGTGTCGTCATTTGTCTAAACGATTTGTTGCACACCTCGCACGTAAATGGTTTCTCCCCAGTATGAATTCGCACGTGATTATCCATAACTTTCTTACAACTGAAAGCTCTTCCACAGTAATCACATACGTGACGTTTTTTCTTGGGATGCGATGATCTCAAATGGACTTGTACACTTCTCTTATTTCGGAATATCTTTCCGCACTCCGGGCAAGGAACATCTGTCCCTTCCGTGTGGCTTATTTTATGACTCTTTAGGCCTGTTTTATCAAAAAACGCCTTGCCACAAAGTTCGCAAATAAACTGTTTGATATTTTCATGTCTGACTTTATGTGCTCGTAAATTACTTAAGTTCTTAAAGCTTTTACCGCACTGTTCGCATTGATGAGGTTTATGATCGGAATGCACCTTTTGATGATTTTGAAGTGCCGAATTCGTTTTAAAATGTGTTCCACACTCTTCACAAGAAAACGGTCTATTGTCAGAATGACATATTTTATGTATATTAAGCTGGAATTCCCGAACAAAACTTTTACCACAAACTTCGCATTTAAAAGGTGTATCACCTAGATGCTGACGTACATGAATTTTAAAATAGTAATGATAACCAAATGTTCGTTTGCACTCTCTACAATATATAATTTTGCTCTTTCGTTCTTTTTTGGTCAAATATACTTGTTTTGTTTGCGATTCGGTAACCAAAGCATTTGATTTTATAAAAGCCTCATCTTCTGAACTTGTACGAATATCATCCTTTAATTCCTCCTTTGAAGTAGATTCGTCATAGTTGAAATCATCAGAACAATGCGTATCATTTTCTTTCTTTATGCAAGATTCATCAAATACGATTGTTTCACATATCTCAATTTTAAATTTTTCTAAACAGGGTTCGAACAGTATACTTTCCTTTTGCAATTCATTATCAATGTTTATTGATGATGTATCCCTAGAAACAGAATATTCCTCATCACATGTCATACTTTCCTCTTCAACCTCACAATTATGTGGCATGTGGTTTCGCAATTTAATGTCAGATTCTATAGCCATACTTTTAAATTCAATCATAGAATGTAATTTGTTAAGACAAGCAGTGCATATATTACATGGTAATCCATCATCCTCTTGTACCTATTATAGATTAATCTTAAATACATTAACATCTAAGAATCATATATTGTTTACCTTAATACTAATATTTTCCAATAACAAGGCAGGTATCGACTTATTGCATTTAGAGTATTCGAACATATTAATGAGATTTCTACGTTTCCTTAAGCAGATTCGGCAAAGTGTCTTATAATTTTCCATAATTCCCAGTTCATTTATTTCTTTTTTATGAGAAAACTTTTGTTTATTAATAACTAACCTTAAAATATCCTCTTTGATATACACTCTTGCCAATAGCATACGACTAAAATCCCTTAAAAATGCAAAGATGATTCTGTACTGTCAAATTTAAAATTGTTAAAATTGTTGACTGTTTTTGACAGTCAAAAGAGGATGAAGTAAGTTAAGATTAGTTCAAACAAAACAGAAATACTCCGAAAATTTATGTCCTCGTATATAGATTTTTCTATTCTTCTTGTAGGAAGTGGAATTACCTACTGAAACAATACGTATATTTTCGATTCTATAATGACAGCAGTAAATTTAAAAAGCAATATCTTAGGACTCGTATGCCGAACTTGTTTAAAACTGAATAGAAATCGTTATAACATGTTTACCCATTCATATAATAATAAATTAATATCAGACTTATTAGTGGAATGCACATCTATAAAGGTACTAGTTAACTTTAAGCAAGCAGATTTGCATTTTTCTTTTTTGGTTCCACAGGTAACAAAACATGACGGATTTCCAGTAAACATATGCAGCAATTGTCTAGAAAAGTTGCATCTTATTTATGATTTCAAAGTGATGGCAGCACAGTGTGAAGTTAAATTGCAGACTTTCTGCAAAAGAAAAAGTATGAAGATAGGTTTGAAATTACAAAATCAGCACGGAAATGAAATATCTAGCAAAGAAGAAGTATCTGCCATTAAACACGAACCAATTGAATTCATATGGGATCACGAAAATAAATTGGAAATATCAAATCATATTAACAGTATGAATAGCAAAGAATTATCAATATGCGATCCATTAGATTTAAGAAATGAACCAATTAAACAAGAAAATCAACAAGATGAATTTTATGAGGATAGTGAAGATGACGGGAGGTTATCCGAGTTTGAATCTACAGATGAAATGAGCAAAACAGATTGTTCGGAAGATCTAAGCAAGCGAAGCACTTTGTCTGGGGTTTCTACGGATGAATCTGATATTGTGATGAATAAGAAAACACCAGAAGAACCTGTAAAAGAAGTAGAAACAATAGCTAAAGTAGAAGAGGTACTAAAGAAGCCTGAAAATAACGTTGGTGAAATAATTGTCGAAAGAAGTAAACCTAAACGGAAAGGGAAAAATACAAGATTAAACTCGCCTAGAAATGTAAACGAGAAACAAGTTGAATTATTAGATAATGCTGATTATAAACGCATAATGGCATTGGGGCTTAGCAAGAAAGAAAAATCAAATTTACCGGTATTTTGTTCGAATTGTAATAAAACATTCACCTTTAGTTATTTTGTTGGTGTTCATGCCCATCTTCACACTGGCAATCTACCATTTAAATGTGATAAATGTGATGTGCGCTTTCCAAAGAGACCAATGCTAAAACAACACTTACGAACTCATATTGAAACTAAAAACTTTGCGTGTGACGAGTGTGGTAAAGCATTCTCAACTATATACTTGTTAAGACTCCACAAAGTAATACATTCAACTGATAGACCATATAAGTGTAATATCTGCAGTAAAGCTTTCAAACTTTCCACCATCTTACAAAAACACCTACGGATCCATTCGAAAATGAAGAACCACATATGCGAGGTGTGCGGAAAAAGTTTCATCGAATTAGGCACCTTGAATAATCATAAATTAATGCACCAGGTAAGCGGCCAGAATTTTCCTTGCAAAATATGCGGGAAAATGTTTTCCTATAAAAGAACATTACAATTGCATCTGAAACGACATTCAGGGGAAAGACGGCATGTTTGCGATCAATGTGGAAAGTCTTTTTATGATAGAGGATTGTTACAGCAACATATATTCATTCACACAGGGGAAAAGCCTTTTTCGTGTGAAATCTGTGGTAAAAAGTTCCGCCAGAGGGGGTGTATTCCTCGGCATATGCGAATCCACACCGGGGAAACCCCGTACCATTGCAAATTGTGTCCGTCTAAATTTAAATATTCCCATCACTTACTAACTCATATGAAAGTGCACGATAAAGAAACAGCGAAACATGAACTAGAACAGAAAAAGTAAGAATCACTGCGCGGTATTGTCGTAATACGTATGTATTTTAGTTACTATATTAGACGGACTTGCTACGGTAAAATGTATTATATGAAATATGTATAAAAGGGGAAAAAGGAGAAAGATTTAACGGGGAATTATTATTTTTATGGTTATATATTTATTAAATAAATTGTTAAAACCGTCGTAAGAATTTAAATAGAGACAATATAGTGATTATTATTACAACATCTACTGTTATATTTATTACAAATATACCATGAGTTAGTCAAAAAGTGTATTATTTTCCTTTCTAAACATATCTTAATTTGAACGAATAAGGCATACCAAACTGAGCATTAAAAAGTGTATAAGCTGAAAATATTGAATTTAGTCTGACGTTATTGTGATTTTATTTATTGTTTATTTCTTGTTTACAGCTGTTTGAATTTTCTTGTTAACACAATAAAATGTTAACAATCTCATTTTCTTTAGAATAATAAATATTTTGGATAATCAATTAAGCTTAGTCGTCATGAGTGAAATTGCTACTTCAAAATCACAGTCCGATTGGTTGAGTATGATTTTAGAACTTTTACACAAGAAATGAAAGAAACACTTAATCCAAATTATAAAGCTAGTAAAGAAGAAAATAAAATGTATAATTAAAAAAAAACAAATTTATATAGACATTAGGAAAGCGTGTAAGAAGTTGAGTAACTAAAAAAATACTATTTTTCTACAACAGTGATCTAATTACCGCTTTAATATCACTTATCGCTAATTAAGTCACCATAAAATATTAACCAGAGACTTAATTCCATTCTTAGTAAAATCTATGGAATACCATTTCAAAAATATTTATTGCTAACGCAATAAAAGCGCATCAAATTAAAGGCCTCTATATTACAAGCGTTACGATTCTTCCAAAAATTTTAAAACATTCTGTTTCTCCACGTTGGTAGACATGTTTCAAAAGTAAGGTTATATAAATAAATTTTTTTTATCTGTATCTAATAAAAAGATAATTTTAAAAACTAAAATAGTTGATCAAACTTAAAAGACGTTAACACGATCACTTTTTACAATGTCTGGGTTAAAACTGAAAAGTAATATAATGCAACTTGTATGTAGAACCTGTCTAAAGATACACAAAGAAAAATATGATATATTCGAGCACTCAGAAAATAATATACTTGTTTCTGATATAATAATGGAATGTGTTCCAATCAAAGTATAATTCGCTTGCTTATTAGTTTTCATATGATGATTAGTATTCTTTGCAGATACACAAGAAGGATGATTTTCCTATTAATATATGCAGTAATTGCTTAGAAAAGGTTAGAATATCATGGGATTTTAGACTATGCGTAATCCAGTCCGATATAAAGTTGCATAATTTTTACGAAGCTAGAAATGCCGAAACCCAGAAGAAATCGCAATATAATGATGATGATCCTGACGCACTCAACAAAGAAGATAGATCGGCTGTTCAACTTGAGATTGAAGGAGATAAGGCTACCAAAAATATTGTTCCCGCAGATTCCTTAGAATGTAGTAATGATGTGCTGGACTTACGAAATACAGGAATTGAAAATGAAGAATTTCTAGTTAATGAATCCTTTAAAGATAAGAGTGAAATGTCGTTATCTACAGATGAATCTTCGAATGATAGTACGAATGAATCGAATTTGTATTCTGACAACTCTGCAAGTGAATCCTCAGAAAATTCAAGTGAAGAGCCTCTTAAAAAAGATAAAAAATGTCTGCGGGGAGTATTGAATAAAAAGAAAACATTACTGGCATCGAAGAAAAGAAAATATACTAAGATTACTATTGCAAAAAGCAGACAGTTACGTTTAGGTAAACAAAAGGCACAACTAAATGGAGAAAATGCATCATTACAGAGGAAACGAACATACACAAAGAAATCAAACACCTCTAGCGATGTTAATAGGCAGCAAGCTGCTTTGCTAGATAACCCCGATTATAAAAGAATAATGGAAATGCCACTTACTGTACGAGAAAAAAACCTCCAATTAGTTTATTGCCCGGATTGCAAGAAATCATATAGTTTTCAATATTTTGTCTCAATACATTCCCATTTTCACACTGGCAACCTTCCATTTAAATGTGAAAAGTGTGATAGACGTTTTCCAAAAGCATCGACATTAAAACAGCACCTTCGACAGCATGTGGATACAAGGAATTACACTTGCGATCTATGCGGAAGAGCATTTTTCCATCCTCAGAACTTAAAATCCCACAAGCTCCAAGTCCATTCAAACGAAAGGCCGCACAAGTGTGATATTTGCGGTAAAGGATTTAAAATAATCTTCTTATTGCAGAAACACATCAAAATACATAAAAATGAACGCGATCACGTCTGCGAAGTGTGCGGCAAAGCTTTTGTAGGCGTCGGAGCTCTTTCTAGTCATCAACAGTCGCACGTAAGCGACAAAAACTTCAGTTGCAAGTTGTGCGATAAGAAATTTAGACACAAGAGAACTTTACAGTTGCATGAAAGGCGACATACAGGGGAAAAGCCGTACAGTTGTGATCAGTGCGGGAGATCTTTCAGCAGTAATGAGTTGGTAAAGCAGCATATGCTGATTCACACTGGGGAAAAGCCTTTCGCTTGTGAGATTTGCGGTCAAAGATTTAGGCAAAAAGCTTGTATTCCACGTCATATGCGGATACATACAGGAGAAACTCCGTATCCTTGTAAACTTTGCCCGTCAAAATTTAAATATTCACACCATTTGTTAAAACATATGAAGAATAACCACGAGAAAGAACAAGTTCCGATTTAGCAAATTATAATTGGCTAATTTATATTTGGTTCAATGCTAAATTTACATCCATAAATGAAAAAATGCTTTGGAAACGGTTTTGGTTTTCCTCTTGCTGTGTTGCTACGACTAGGTTGTGGTTAAGAAAAGAAAAGAAAGGGTCACTACTAGAAAGAATGTAGATCTCTGTATATAACTAATGAAACGTTTACTTTTAAGAAAACCAGTAGCGAACAAAATAAAACACAAAGTATTTCGACTAATGATTTGTTCACATTAAAGAAAATGATTGATTTTACATTTAAAATAAAAGTATTGTTACATCAACAATTGTTTACTCATTTATATTTGCATAAGAACGCTATTCCTATAATATAACTTTGTAAGTCCGATCACATTTTAATCCATTGGCCGGATAAAGCGTGTCATATTTGGGAGGAGATGCTTTGCTGTAATTCTCCTATTGGCAGATGTGATGAAGCATTATCCAAAATATAAAAATAACTATTATTGGGTGTCCAATTGATTTCTCGAAACGTGTAACCTTCCAATAGAACAAACAATGACTCGTCCATATTTTAAATAGATCAATTAATTCTGGCTGCGATGATAATTTTTCACCAGCAATTTTTAAATATCGAATTACAAATCATTTGGATTCAACAGAAGTTTCATCTCCTAATTTAATACTTTTGCCGTTTCTTTGATCGTACACCATTGATCATAATGTTCTTATTTTTTTGATCCAAGAATCATTTGTACATTTTCTTCTCCATTTCAGGATATTTACATCCCTTTTGAAGTTTTTCTTCGTAGTGTTCCTACGTAAGTACAAGCCCTCGTACTACAATACCAGTCTCATTTTTAGTTTTTATTTTACAAATCGTGGATTGAGGAACGCCATATTTATTTTTGATAAATTTGTTGCACATATCGCTTTTTAATTTCTCAATTATACTCGCCTTTTCACGAAGTGTTCAGTACTTCGGATTTATTTGCGACGACGTAATGAGTTACGATCAAGCGCTTGTCCAGTTTTGCAGATAATAAAAGAAGTAATGAAAGAAGTGTTAAGGTATTTAGCTGTACTGCGTAAACAATGCGTATTATATAACCCGGTGAAGTACACCAGCATTAAAACAGGGTGCGTATCGAAAGATCCATGAAATCCTCTGTATGTGTCGACGTCACCGAATGTTTGTTCACGTTACTCCCAATTTCCGTTACCCGATTCACATATTCGAGCAACTACTCATATAAACACTTCGTAAGAATTTTTGTGTAATCTGATTTTTTTTTACTTAACTCGTGTACAAAGAAACAAGGGCTTATTGCTGTAAATACCTTTAAGAACTTGTAAATAAAAACTATTTAAAAACAAAAGTGTTTACTCTACATAAATATTTATTGCGAATACTTAATAAAATTACAAACATATATACAATTTATTAAATAGCAACTCGAAATTACTTAAATATATAGATTAATAATTTAACAGAAATTAAATTAAAATCTGGCATGTGTATACAGAACGTAAGAAACAGTTTATGATTCTAAGACGGATTACACCGCTCAACAAAATAATTTTTTTGTCGTGGTACTTGTAAAATACGAATTGATTTAGGGAATTTTCGATGTGCTGGTTCCAAAAGTAACTGGCATTTTTTCTTAGCAGCTCTAGTTTTTGAAATACATCACAGTGAAATTTATCACTCATGCGTAATAAATTTCACTGTTATTTATTAAAAAACATGAGCATCATGATTCATTACATTCACAGCCACATTTTCCAGAAAACTTAAGTGATGTTAGTCAGGAACAGGAGATAAGATTTCACAAAGACATCAGCATTATGGAGGAAAGGTACCAAGAAAGATGGGATACCTATATGATGGCCGAGTACTACTCGAATTTTCAACGAGACTGTTCCAGTAAACCTCACGCAAGGAAGTTGTATATGCGTGTTTTTTTTTTTGTTAAATACATACCTTCTACCCATTTTTTGTTTTTCAGTTAACAGTTATCAAATAGTAATATTTAAAAAGTTACGTGCGTAACAAAACATTTGTAATTTTGGCGAATTTTTCTTAAATAGGGCAGAAAAAGTGAATTTCGAAAACTAGATCTGATAGAACAAATCTGCCGACATTTTTCGATTAGGCACCCTAACATTACTTAATTACAATTAAAAAAATTCGAGACACCAAAATGTATGTTGGCCAGTGTTATCTATAGAATAGTGCAAATTTTTAATGTATGCCGCACAACATTTTGAATATTTTAATCAAGAACATCCTATATTATAGTCTGGACATAGTTGAAGTTTTTAAGGTGTTTACTCATAATTTATTTCATATAATACAACAATGTGGTATACAGACATATATAGTACTGCCACATGATTACAAGGTACTTTATTTACCTTTTAATGAATATATTTGAAATTAAAGCAATCATTTAAAGGAAATTTTAAATCAATTCAAGGTTAAAATTTCCATTTTATAAGTGTAGGTAATGTGTTGAACATTCGTAGGCATGACGCAAACCCTTGTCAGTTAAACTTAGTCTGTGAGTAAGAATTAAAAAATGTGAGATTTCTTTGTTGCGTATTGTATTCCTGCAGTGGGATTTCATAACTCTTAGTGGACACCGGCTAGTCAACACTAGCCTAACTCGACGTCGATTTGAACCGGAATTCTGTAACGGTGTCGACTGCGTAAGAATATTAATTCATATATTTACTACGATTAAAGAATAAATATTAATTAGTTACTCCCAATTCAGGCGTCCCAGCAAACTCACAAAACATCTCTGTATAATATATTCCAAAAAGAGAGACAAATTTCTGAACACACCCAAGGAAGTTATTTCTTATTGTTTGATAGCAAGATCAAATCACACAGTACAACATTCCCTTTTTGCTATACATTGTCAAAGATTTTGACGTCCTTATTATTGTTTATATCACATTTGTCTTTCTTCTTAGAACTTTTATAATGCTTACAAAAAAAAATTAACGGATACACACAACACAAGAAAAGATGATAAAGCAGATTTCCAAAGTATTAGGTAACTTTATTGAGTGCAATATATACCACATATCGTGATTGTAGGGATTTCAAAACCGACAGTATGTCAGGTTATCGGGTAATATAAAAAAACAGAGATCCTCAAATTTAAATTTACCGCGTAAAATTGATTTTTCAAGTTTGTAGGTTGTAATTTGGGCTGGAGGTCTGTTCAGAATTTCGCCTCTCTCTTTTTGGAATAAAGTATAATAGTGTTAGAAACCACTATTTACTTTGTCGTAAATTTCCATTTATGTCATTTTAATCAAATTCTACGTATTTCTTTTTAAATCCGCTTTAAAATATCTGCGATTCCATGTTCTTTTACGTTAATTATTAATTGTGCATATTTTGTCATTTATTTATTTTTTACAATATCCCAGAGCATTTAATCTTTAATCCGTTAATTAGTTGCACCCATAATTGTTTTGTATTTATCGTTTGTATTAGGTGTTGAAAATTCGCCAAACTTTTGTCGTTCCTTAAAATTTATAGAGAAGGTTTGGCTATACCCCTTATTTTAAACGCCATCTAATACAAAGAAATATGGAGTGATAATGTATTAGAGTGTGTTATTTAACATCCTTACGTTAAGACAGATTTCAAGTTAAAATATACTGTCAGTAGAAACAAAATAGTAATCATTATGCTCGCATAAGAACTGAAAGATTCTAGGCAAACTTTCATAAATGGGCGATTTTCTGTCGAACATAAATTATAATACCACATAATACAAGCCGTCTAGAAAATGTCCTCTCTTGAAAAGTGATAGAAATCAATCAAAATGTAATAGTCAGATGCAAGACGCAAACGATACCAAATTTGCTGTGAAGCATATTTCGTCGCAATTATTGTGAGAAAGTTTATATCGGACAAACGAAAAGGAGTATCGAAACGAGGTTCAAAGAACATATTAGACACTATCGTTTCGACAAACCTGAACTATCAAGCGTAGCAGAGCATATGGTAAAATCCGGACATAAGATTGATTTAAAAAATTTGACACTACTTAAAAACGTGAACTCGTATAGAGAATTAGACGCGTACGAAACGATATGTATGAAAAAGAACGGAAACTTATTGAACAGAGAACCACCCCCAATTGCACACTCGAGTTTGATGGATTTATTACCATAGACCCTGTTAAATGATACGGTTCGCTTTCGGTCCATCCTTCCCCGTAAAAGGCACGAGGCCACCTAGTAGATTGTAAATAGTCATATGGTTAGAAATTTTAGAGCCTGCGTAGAAAATAATTTGCATGTGTGATACAGTTTTTACTTTCAGTCGGTAACACGGTTGACAATGGGAGCCCACGTGCTCTCGAAACGCTGCGTTCCGCATAATTAATTAATTTGTATGAGTGGAGTTTACTGCTATACCTGTGAATTGTACATCCAGACAGTCCTTGCAATCGTCATTTGATATTTCGTCGATTTGGTCGAAGGCTAGGTGTCGAATAAGCGTTACAGAATCCCGATTGTGTCGATTGACTCGACATCGAACTTATAGAATTCCTATGCTGGTTAAATTCTCAATTCCGAAAATATTAGCGAATCTTTAACAGGACCACTATACATTCGTAAACATACAGGTCTCAGTCTCTATGGGCGAACCATTTTATCTATATCATAAAGGAATATTATGAGGAGGATAGAAGCCTGTACTTATCTTTAACTTAAAATAATTTATGGAAGAGACTTCTTATGGTAAAATAGTACTCAAGATGTTTAGTTGATCGTTCATTTCTTGTTATTTCTACTTACTTTTTGGTGATCTTCAAATTCTTAATTCAGAAATATCCTCCTTGTTTTCTTGAACCATCATATTTCTCTCGTGCCTCTTCATATGACTCTGCATATGCTGCGAATATTTGAACTTCTCCGGACAATAGCTGCACGAGTATGGTGTTTCTCCGGTGTGAATCCGCATGTGGCGCGAAATACACTCGCGTTGGGTGAATCTTTTGCCGCACACTTTACAAGCGAATGGCTTTTCGCCGGTATGAATACGAGCATGCGATCTCCAGGTAGATTTCGCAGTAAATCTCTTTCCGCAAATATTACACGAGTAGGGCTTAAGACCTAAGTGATTCTTCGTGTGCGCGTCTAAACCCTTCTTCAATAAGAACTTCTTACCGCATGTGGTACATTCGAAGTTCTTTTCGTTGGTGTGTGTCGCCTTATGATTAATCAGATCTCGCTTGTGCTTGTACGTTCTTCCGCACTCTTCGCATACGAAATCCTTTACGCCTAGATGACCCATCTCGTGGTTCTGCAAGGTGATCAGATGTTTGAATGCCTTTTCGCAAAACTTACATTTGAAGGGCCTTTCATTGGAATGCCTCGTAGCGTGCGCTTTTAAGGTGTATTTCGAAGAGAATGCTTTACCACATTCTGTACACAAATAGTCTTTAGTCTGCGAATGTATCTGCGCATGCTTCTGTAGGTAATATTTCTTTGCTGCTCGATAGCCGCAAACATCACATTTAAAAGGTAAATTTCCCATATGCTGATGAACATGAAGATCAATGTAATATTTAAAACTATATGATTTTTTACATTCCTGACAGTACACTGTTTCACGCGACTTTTCCTTCCTACTCAATCTTGATTCAATTATTCTTTTACAATCGGGATTATCGAGGACCTGTAATTGGCGCTGACTATAACCATAAAGCCTACCTGACTTCGTTTTTCGCTTTAACAGAACTTTCTTCTTTTCTACTTCATAGTCACTGTCATCGGAATTATTAAAATCATCTGAAAAATTATCTAACAGGACACTTTCATCATTTGCATCATTATTCTCTTCATTTAAGTCTTTTAACAATTGATTTCTATCTTCCTTGTTTGATGTTAGTTTCTCCGCAACATCCACTTGTTTCTGTTTATTTTCCTCAATCAAATTTATTTCTCCATCGATTGAAATACTCAGGGCAGATTCAACTGATTCGTCTTTAATATAGAAATCTTCATCGCATTCCTCTTTTATAAACGTGGATTCTAATGCGTTGTTTTTTATTTTCTCTTCAGTTTCACTTCCTTTTTCATTATTGTTGTGACATCTAAATAGTATTTTATGCGATGCTATTACCATTTCCCTAAAATTATACACGTAATCCAGTTTTTCCAAACAAGCATTGCATATGTGAGATGGAAGTTTGTCATTCTTTTCTATCTGTTAATTGAAAAGATGGTATTCTTCATTAGTGTAATTAAAATTAACGTATTTTCATCATCTTACCGTTACTGATACGCATTCCATTATCAATTCGGATATTATTTTGTTATTATGGCTGCATTCGAATATATTTGAAAAAGTTCTGCTTGTTTTTAAGCAAGTTCTGCATATCTCCTGTTGTTCCATCTCGTTATAATTATACATAAATTTTGGTACAAATTAGTAATGTTACTCCTTTTTCATTCCGCAAAACTACAGTATGACCATGTGATCACCACCAATACACTTCGGATTTCACTAAGATCCCTTAACTACTTTATTTATGATCCAACTCGCTATGCAACCCGTATTAAGTATTATAGGGTACGCACAGTACATAGGTTATAGGAGTAGTGAAGACGGTTACTTTGGCTCTGTGCTGTTTTCCTAGATAGAGCTACCAGTAATGTTTTGTTAAAATTTTTACCATAAATATATGATTTTATCCATTGTTATTGACCTCCATCAAAGAATATGCTCAAAATCTCCAGTGTATCTCGTACTTGGTCTTGTGACTTTTGCTCTTAATTCACTATTCTTTTGTATTTCCTCTTTCGTCCGTTATAATTCGCAAAAATTTGTGTTATGTTATAAAATTATTCCCGAATGACAATTGCGCTGTTAGTTCTGTGCTGTTTACCTAGGGAGCGCGTATTAAAACGTGAACCACTATCTAATATTAAGATGACATTTGCTAATTTCTTTTAACTCTAGCGATCCCTACAATATTAAACTTGCCTTAACTATTCCAGGATTTCAAAAGTTCATTTCATTTGAGTTTTACACCCCCTCAACTTTCAAATGTCCATATCTCCTAAACGGTTAGGGCTAGCGGGCTGAAATTTCTCAGGCGTAATACACCCATATATGGCCACGTTCCTGTAGGGTCAAAACCCCGAAATTCCGACCCTCGATTTTTCGGGTCGAAAAAATTTCATCGTTTTGGTCAGAAAAAAATGCGACGTTTCTGCTGCGCGTTAACGGGAGGAGTTAGACGTTCGCTTATCGGCGCGTCGTAAGGACCCCTACGAGGGTTCTAAACAGGCGAAAGAAGGACGCCCTAGCTCAACGCGTTCCGACGCTACAGCGCTTCAAAGTTGGGATTTTTTTTCTCTCTCTTTCAACTTTGACGGGCCGTAGCCGCTAAACAGTTAGAGATAGGGCGTCCGGAGCGGTCGCAATCGATTCCGCGGACATTTTTCTATCGGAAACCGTCTAACTCGTCCGTCCGAACGGCGTCGTTAACGCGCGACACGAGAAAACGTCGAAAGATGTCGTTTTCGGGGTCGATTTTTTCGCGTTTTTTCGAAGTCCCGAAACTTCAAACGTCCGTATCTCTTAAACGGTTAGAGATATCGAAGCGTGCTAAAAAAATTCTTGTTCGGCGCGTAAAACTCTACCGGATAGGATGATAAAAACGGTAATTTTCGGACTTCGATATTTCACCGAAATTTCTCGACCGAATCTCCGTATCTCGGTTATGCGTGGTCGCAGCGCGACCGTTCGGTGCTCATTTGAAAGATCTCGACGCGTACTTTCGAACTGCGCAAACCGGGATCCTCTATCTATAACCGTTTAGGAGCTACGGCGCTTCAAAGTTTCGGAGTTAAGCATTTTTGGAAATTTCGAAACTTTAAACGCGATTTTCTCCTTAACGGTTAGAGATAGAGAGGCAAACTTTTTTTTATCGTAATCTACGCGAAAATACGCGTCTTTTGATATATCAGTCGACCCCATTCGGAGCTCCGTTAAGGAGTTGAGTTTTGCACCCCCTCAACTTTCAAACGTCCATATCTCCTAAACGGTTAGGGCTAGCGGGCTGAAATTTCTCAGGCGTAATACACCCATATATGGCCACGTTCCGGTAGGGTTAAAACCCCGAAATTCCGACCCTCGATTTTTCGGGTCGAAAAAATTTCATCGTTTTGGTCAGAAAAAATGCGACGTTTCTGCTGCGCGTTAACGGGAGGAGTTAGACGTTCGCTTATCGGCGCGTCGTAAGGACCCTACGAGGGTTCTAAACAGGCGAAAGAAGGACGCCCTAGCTCAACGCGTTCCGACGCTACAGCGCTTCAAAGTTGGGATTTTTTTTCCCTCTCTTTCAACTTTGACGGGCCGTAGCCGCTAAACGGTTAGAGATAGGGCGTCCGGAGCGGTCGCAATCGATTCCGCGGACATTTTTCTATCGGAAACCGTCTAACTCGTCCGTCCGAACGGCGTCGTTAACGCGCGACACGAGAAAACGTCGAAAGATGTCGTTTTCGGGGTCGATTTTTCGCGTTTTTCGAAGTCCGAAACTTCAAACGTCCGTATCTCTTAAACGGTTAGAGATATCGAAGCGTGCTAAAAAAATTCTTGTTCGGCGCGTAAAACTCTACCGGATAGGATGATAAAAACGGTAATTTTCGGACTTCGATATTTCACCGAAATTTCTCGACCGAATCTCCGTATCTCGGTTATGCGTGGTCGCAGCGCGACCGTTCGGTGCTCATTTGAAAGATCTCGACGCGTACTTTCGAACTGCGCAAACCGGGATCCTCTATCTATAACCGTTTAGGAGCTACGGCGCTTCAAAGTTTCGGAGTTAAGCATTTTTGGAAATTTCGAAACTTTAAACGCGATTTTCTCCTTAACGGTTAGAGATAGAGAGGCAAACTTTTTTTTATCGTAATCTACGCGAAAATACGCGTCTTTTGATATATCAGTCGACCCCATTCGGAGCTCCGTTAAGGAGTTGAGTTTTGCACCCCTCAACTTTCAAACGTCCATATCTCCTAAACGGTTAGGGCTAGCGGGCTGAAATTTCTCAGGCGTAATACACCCATATATGGCCACGTTCCGGTAGGGTTAAAACCCCGAAATTCCGACCCTCGATTTTTCGGGTCGAAAAAATTTCATCGTTTTGGTCAGAAAAAATGCGACGTTTCTGCTGCGCGTTAACGGGAGGAGTTAGACGTTCGCTTATCGGCGCGTCGTAAGGACCCTACGAGGGTTCTAAACAGGCGAAAGAAGGACGCCCTAGCTCAACGCGTTCCGACGCTACAGCGCTTCAAAGTTGGGATTTTTTCTCTCTCTTTCAACTTTGACGGGCCGTAGCCGCTAAACGGTTAGAGATAGGGCGTCCGGAGCGGTCGCAATCGATTCCGCGGACATTTTCTATCGGAAACCGTCTAACTCGTCCGTCCGAACGGCGTCGTTAACGCGCGACACGAGAAAACGTCGAAAGATGTCGTTTTCGGGGTCGATTTTTCGCGTTTTTTCGAAGTCCCGAAACTTCAAACGTCCGTATCTCTTAAACGGTTAGAGATATCGAAGCGTGCTAAAAAATTCTTGTTCGGCGCGTAAAACTCTACCGGATAGGATGATAAAAACGGTAATTTTCGGACTTCGATATTTCACCGAAATTTCTCGACCGAATCTCCGTATCTCGGTTATGCGTGGTCGCAGCGCGACCGTTCGGTGCTCATTTGAAAGATCTCGACGCGTACTTTCGAACCGCGCAAACCGGGATCCTCTATCTATAACCGTTTAGGAGCTACGGCGCTTCAAAGTTTCGGAGTTAAGCATTTTTGGAAATTTCGAAACTTTAAACGCGATTTTCTCCTTAACGGTTAGAGATAGAGAGGCAAACTTTTTTTTATCGTAATCTACGCGAAAATACGCGTCTTTTGATATATCAGTCGACCCCATTCGGAGCTCCGTTAAGGAGTTGAGTTTTGCACCCCCTCAACTTTCAAACGTCCATATCTCCTAAACGGTTAGGGCTAGCGGGCTGAAATTTCTCAGGCGTAATACACCCATATATGGCCACGTTCCGGTAGGGTTAAAACCCCGAAATTCCGACCCTCGATTTTTCGGGTCGAAAAAATTTCATCGTTTTGGTCAGAAAAAAATGCGACGTTTCTGCTGCGCGTTAACGGGAGGAGTTAGACGTTCGCTTATCGGCGCGTCGTAAGGACCCTACGAGGGTTCTAAACAGGCGAAAGAAGGACGCCCTAGCTCAACGCGTTCCGACGCTACAGCGCTTCAAAGTTGGGATTTTTTCTCTCTCTTTCAACTTTGACGGGCCGTAGCCGCTAAACGGTTAGAGATAGGGCGTCGGAGCGGTCGCAATCGATTCCGCGGACATTTTTCTATCGGAAACCGTCTAACTCGTCCGTCCGAACGGCGTCGTTAACGCGCGACACGAGAAAACGTCGAAAGATGTCGTTTTCGGGGTCGATTTTTCGCGTTTTTCGAAGTCCCGAAACTTCAAACGTCCGTATCTCTTAAACGGTTAGAGATATCGAAGCGTGCTAAAAAATTCTTGTTCGGCGCGTAAAACTCTACCGGATAGGATGATAAAAACGGTAATTTTCGGACTTCGATATTTCACCGAAATTTCTCGACCGAATCTCCGTATCTCGGTTATGCGTGGTCGCAGCGCGACCGTTCGGTGCTCATTTGAAAGATCTCGACGCGTACTTTCGAACCGCGCAAACCGGGATCCTCTATCTATAACCGTTTAGGAGCTACGGCGCTTCAAAGTTTCGGAGTTAAGCATTTTTGGAAATTTCGAAACTTTAAACGCGATTTTCTCCTTAACGGTTAGAGATAGAGAGGCAAACTTTTTTTTATCGTAATCTACGCGAAAATACGCGTCTTTTGATATATCAGTCGACCCCATTCGGAGCTCCGTTAAGGAGTTGAGTTTTGCACCCCTCAACTTTCAAACGTCCATATCTCCTAAACGGTTAG
The DNA here is from genome assembly GCA_023509865.1 of Trypoxylus dichotomus. NCBI lineage: Eukaryota > Metazoa > Arthropoda > Insecta > Coleoptera > Scarabaeidae > Trypoxylus > Trypoxylus dichotomus. Next base: position 58,739,403 of record CM042078.1, read on the forward strand.
GGCTAGCGGGCTGAAATTTCTCAGGCGTAATACACCCATATATGGCCACGTTCCGGTAGGGTTAAAACCCCGAAATTCCGACCCTCGATTTTTCGGGTCGAAAAAATTTCATCGTTTTGGTCAGAAAAAAATGCGACGTTTCTGCTGCGCGTTAACGGGAGGAGTTAGACGTTCGCTTATCGGCGCGTCGTAAGGACCCTACGAGGGTTCTAAACAGGCGAAAGAAGGACGCCCTAGCTCAACGCGTTCCGACGCTACAGCGCTTCAAAGTTGGGATTTTTTTTCTCTCTCTTTCAACTTTGACGGGCCGTAGCCGCTAAACGGTTAGAGATAGGGCGTCCGGAGCGGTCGCAATCGATTCCGCGGACATTTTTCTATCGGAAACCGTCTAACTCGTCCGTCCGAACGGCGTCGTTAACGCGCGACACAAGAAAACGTCGAAAGATGTCGTTTTCGGGGTCGATTTTTCGCGTTTTTCGAAGTCCCGAAACTTCAAACGTCCGTATCTCTTAAACGGTTAGAGATATCGAAGCGTGCTAAAAAATTCTTGTTCGGCGCGTAAAACTCTACCGGATAGGATGATAAAAACGGTAATTTTCGGACTTCGATATTTCACCGAAATTTCTCGACCGAATCTCCGTATCTCGGTTATGCGTGGTCGCAGCGCGACCGTTCGGTGCTCATTTGAAAGATCTCGACGCGTACTTTCGAACCGCGCAAACCGGGATCCTCTATCTATAACCGTTTAGGAGCTACGGCGCTTCAAAGTTTCGGAGTTAAGCATTTTTGGAAATTTCGAAACTTTAAACGCGATTTTCTCCTTAACGGTTAGAGATAGAGAGGCAAACTTTTTTATCGTAATCTACGCGAAAATACGCGTCTTTTGATATATCAGTCGACCCCATTCGGAGCTCCGTTAAGGAGTTGAGTTTTGCACCCCTCAACTTTCAAACGTCCATATCTCCTAAACGGTTAGGGCTAGCGGGCTGAAATTTCTCAGGCGTAATACACCCATATATGGCCACGTTCCGGTAGGGTTAAAACCCCGAAATTCCGACCCTCGATTTTTCGGGTCGAAAAAATTTCATCGTTTTGGTCAGAAAAAAATGCGACGTTTCTGCTGCGCGTTAACGGGAGGAGTTAGACGTTCGCTTATCGGCGCGTCGTAAGGACCCCTACGAGGGTTCTAAACAGGCGAAAGAAGGACGCCCTAGCTCAACGCGTTCCGACGCTACAGCGCTTCAAAGTTGGGATTTTTTTTCTCTCTCTTTCAACTTTGACGGGCCGTAGCCGCTAAACGGTTAGAGATAGGGCGTCCGGAGCGGTCGCAATCGATTCCGCGGACATTTTTCTATCGGAAACCGTCTAACTCGTCCGTCCGAACGGCGTCGTTAACGCGCGACACGAGAAAACGTCGAAAGATGTCGTTTTCGGGGTCGATTTTTTCGCGTTTTTTCGAAGTCCCGAAACTTCAAACGTCCGTATCTCTTAAACGGTTAGAGATATCGAAGCGTGCTAAAAAAATTCTTGTTCGGCGCGTAAAACTCTACCGGATAGGATGATAAAAACGGTAATTTTCGGACTTCGATATTTCACCGAAATTTCTCGACCGAATCTCCGTATCTCGGTTATGCGTGGTCGCAGCGCGACCGTTCGGTGCTCATTTGAAAGATCTCGACGCGTACTTTCGAACCGCGCAAACCGGGATCCTCTATCTATAACCGTTTAGGAGCTACGGCGCTTCAAAGTTTCGGAGTTAAGCATTTTTGGAAATTTCGAAACTTTAAACGCGATTTTCTCCTTAACGGTTAGAGATAGAGAGGCAAACTTTTTTTTATCGTAATCTACGCGAAAATACGCGTCTTTTGATATATCAGTCGACCCCATTCGGAGCTCCGTTAAGGAGTTGAGTTTTGCACCCCCTCAACTTTCAAACGTCCATATCTCCTAAACGGTTAGGGCTAGCGGGCTGAAATTTCTCAGGCGTAATACACCCATATATGGCCACGTTCCGGTAGGGTTAAAACCCCGAAATTCCGACCCTCGATTTTTCGGGTCGAAAAAATTTCATCGTTTTGGTCAGAAAAAAATGCGACGTTTCTGCTGCGCGTTAACGGGAGGAGTTAGACGTTCGCTTATCGGCGCGTCGTAAGGACCCTACGAGGGTTCTAAACAGGCGAAAGAAGGACGCCCTAGCTCAACGCGTTCCGACGCTACAGCGCTTCAAAGTTGGGATTTTTTTTCTCTCTCTTTCAACTTTGACGGGCCGTAGCCGCTAAACGGTTAGAGATAGGGCGTCCGGAGCGGTCGCAATCGATTCCGCGGACATTTTTCTATCGGAAACCGTCTAACTCGTCCGTCCGAACGGCGTCGTTAACGCGCGACACGAGAAAACGTCGAAAGATGTCGTTTTCGGGGTCGATTTTTCGCGTTTTTCGAAGTCCCGAAACTTCAAACGTCCGTATCTCTTAAACGGTTAGAGATATCGAAGCGTGCTAAAAAATTCTTGTTCGGCGCGTAAAACTCTACCGGATAGGATGATAAAAACGGTAATTTTCGGACTTCGATATTTCACCGAAATTTCTCGACCGAATCTCCGTATCTCGGTTATGCGTGGTCGCAGCGCGACCGTTCGGTGCTCATTTGAAAGATCTCGACGCGTACTTTCGAACCGCGCAAACCGGGATCCTCTATCTATAACCGTTTAGGAGCTACGGCGCTTCAAAGTTTCGGAGTTAAGCATTTTTGGAAATTTCGAAACTTTAAACGCGATTTTCTCCTTAACGGTTAGAGATAGAGAGGCAAACTTTTTTATCGTAATCTACGCGAAAATACGCGTCTTTTGATATATCAGTCGACCCCATTCGGAGCTCCGTTAAGGAGTTGAGTTTTGCACCCCTCAACTTTCAAACGTCCAGATCTCCTAAACGGTTAGGGCTAGCGGGCTGAAATTTCTCAGGCGTAATACACCCATATATGGCCACGTTCCGGTAGGGTTAAAACCCCGAAATTCCGACCCTCGATTTTTCGGGTCGAAAAAATTTCATCGTTTTGGTCAGAAAAAATGCGACGTTTCTGCTGCGCGTTAACGGGAGGAGTTAGACGTTCGCTTATCGGCGCGTCGTAAGGACCCTACGAGGGTTCTAAACAGGCGAAAGAAGGACGCCCTAGCTCAACGCGTTCCGACGCTACAGCGCTTCAAAGTTGGGATTTTTTCTCTCTCTTTCAACTTTGACGGGCCGTAGCCGCTAAACGGTTAGAGATAGGGCGTCCGGAGCGGTCGCAATCGATTCCGCGGACATTTTCTATCGGAAACCGTCTAACTCGTCCGTCCGAACGGCGTCGTTAACGCGCGACACGAGAAAACGTCGAAAGATGTCGTTTTCGGGGTCGATTTTTCGCGTTTTTCGAAGTCCCGAAACTTCAAACGTCCGTATCTCTTAAACGGTTAGAGATATCGAAGCGTGCTAAAAAATTCTTGTTCGGCGCGTAAAACTCTACCGGATAGGATGATAAAAACGGTAATTTTCGGACTTCGATATTTCACCGAAATTTCTCGACCGAATCTCCGTATCTCGGTTATGCGTGGTCGCAGCGCGACCGTTCGGTGCTCATTTGAAAGATCTCGACGCGTACTTTCGAACCGCGCAAACCGGGATCCTCTATCTATAACCGTTTAGGAGCTACGGCGCTTCAAAGTTTCGGAGTTAAGCATTTTTGGAAATTTCGAAACTTTAAACGCGATTTTCTCCTTAACGGTTAGAGATAGAGAGGCAAACTTTTTTTTATCGTAATCTACGCGAAAATACGCGTCTTTTGATATATCAGTCGACCCCATTCGGAGCTCCGTTAAGGAGTTGAGTTTTGCACCCCCTCAACTTTCAAACGTCCATATCTCCTAAACGGTTAGGGCTAGCGGGCTGAAATTTCTCAGGCGTAATACACCCATATATGGCCACGTTCCGGTAGGGTTAAAACCCCGAAATTCCGACCCTCGATTTTTCGGGTCGAAAAAATTTCATCGTTTTGGTCAGAAAAAATGCGACGTTTCTGCTGCGCGTTAACGGGAGGAGTTAGACGTTCGCTTATCGGCGCGTCGTAAGGACCCTACGAGGGTTCCAAACAGGCGAAAGAAGGACGCCCTAGCTCAACGCGTTCCGACGCTACAGCGCTTCAAAGTTGGGATTTTTTTTCCCTCTCTTTCAACTTTGACGGGCCGTAGCCGCTAAACGGTTAGAGATAGGGCGTCCGGAGCGGTCGCAATCGATTCCGCGGACATTTTTCTATCGGAAACCGTCTAACTCGTCCGTCCGAACGGCGTCGTTAACGCGCGACACGAGAAAACGTCGAAAGATGTCGTTTTCGGGGTCGATTTTTTCGCGTTTTTTCGAAGTCCCGAAACTTCAAACGTCCGTATCTCTTAAACGGTTAGAGATATCGAAGCGTGCTAAAAAAATTCTTGTTCGGCGCGTAAAACTCTACCGGATAGGATGATAAAAACGGTAATTTTCGGACTTCGATATTTCACCGAAATTTCTCGACCGAATCTCCGTATCTCGGTTATGCGTGGTCGCAGCGCGACCGTTCGGTGCTCATTTGAAAGATCTCGACGCGTACTTTCGAACCGCGCAAACCGGGATCCTCTATCTATAACCGTTTAGGAGCTACGGCGCTTCAAAGTTTCGGAGTTAAGCATTTTTGGAAATTTCGAAACTTTAAACGCGATTTTCTCCTTAACGGTTAGAGATAGAGAGGCAAACTTTTTTTTATCGTAATCTACGCGAAAATACGCGTCTTTTGATATATCAGTCGACCCCATTCGGAGCTCCGTTAAGGAGTTGAGTTTTGCACCCCCTCAACTTTCAAACGTCCATATCTCCTAAACGGTTAGGGCTAGCGGGCTGAAATTTCTCAGGCGTAATACACCCATATATGGCCACGTTCCGGTAGGGTTAAAACCCCGAAATTCCGACCCTCGATTTTTCGGGTCGAAAAAATTTCATCGTTTTGGTCAGAAAAAATGCGACGTTTCTGCTGCGCGTTAACGGGAGGAGTTAGACGTTCGCTTATCGGCGCGTCGTAAGGACCCTACGAGGGTTCTAAACAGGCGAAAGAAGGACGCCCTAGCTCAACGCGTTCCGACGCTACAGCGCTTCAAAGTTGGGATTTTTTCTCTCTCTTTCATCTTTGACGGGCCGTAGCCGATAAACTGTTAGAGATATGGCGTCCGGAGCGGTCGCAATCGATTCCTCGGACATTTTTCTATCGGAAAACGTCTAACTCGTACGTCCTAACGGCGTCGTTAACGCGCGAAACGAGAAAACGTCGAAAGATGTCGTTTTCGGGGTCGATTTTCGCGTTTTTCGAAGTCCCGAAACTTCAAACGTCCGTATCTCTTAAACGGTTAGAGATATCGAAGCGTGCTAAAAATTCTTGTTCGGCGCGTAAAACTCTACCGGATAGGATGATAAAAACGGTAATTTTCGGACTTCGATATTTCACCGAAATTTCTCGACCGAATCTCCGTATCTCGGTTATGCGTGGTCGCAGCGCGACCGTTCGGTGCTCATTTGAAAGATCTCGACGCGTACTTTCGAACCGCGCAAACCGGGATCCTCTATCTATAACCGTTTAGGAGCTACGGCGCTTCAAAGTTTCGGAGTTAAGCATTTTTGGAAATTTCGAAACTTTAAACGCGATTTTCTCCTTAACGGTTAGAGATAGAGAGGCAAACTTTTTTTTATCGTAATCTACGCGAAAATACGCGTCTTTTGATATATCAGTCGACCCCATTCGGAGCTCCGTTAAGGAGTTGAGTTTTGCACCCCCTCAACTTTCAAACGTCCATATCTCCTAAACGGTTAGGGCTAGCGGGCTGAAATTTCTCAGGCGTAATACACCCATATATGGCCACGTTCCGGTAGGGTTAAAACCCCGAAATTCCGACCCTCGATTTTTCGGGTCGAAAAAATTTCATCGTTTTGGTCAGAAAAAAATGCGACGTTTCTGCTGCGCGTTAACGGGAGGAGTTAGACGTTCGCTTATCGGCGCGTCGTAAGGACCCCTACGAGGGTTCTAAACAGGCGAAAGAAGGACGCCCTAGCTCAACGCGTTCCGACGCTACAGCGCTTCAAAGTTGGGATTTTTTTTCTCTCTCTTTCAACTTTGACGGGCCGTAGCCGCTAAACGGTTAGAGATAGGGCGTCCGGAGCGGTCGCAATCGATTCCGCGGACATTTTTCTATCGGAAACCGTCTAACTCGTCCGTCCGAACGGCGTCGTTAACGCGCGACACGAGAAAACGTCGAAAGATGTCGTTTTCGGGGTTGATTTTTACGCGTTTTTTCGAAGTCCCGAAACTTCAAACGTCCGTATCTCTTAAACGGTTAGAGATATCGAAGCGTGCTAAAAAAATTCTTGTTCGGCGCGTAAAACTCTACCGGATAGGATGATAAAAACGGTAATTTTCGGACTTCGATATTTCACCGAAATTTCTCGACCGAATCTCCGTATCTCGGTTATGCGTGGTCGCAGCGCGACCGTTCGGTGCTCATTTGAAAGATCTCGACGCGTACTTTCGAACCGCGCAAACCGGGATCCTCTATCTATAACCGTTTAGGAGCTACGGCGCTTCAAAGTTTCGGAGTTAAGCATTTTTGGAAATTTCGAAACTTTAAACGCGATTTTCTCCTTAACGGTTAGAGATAGAGAGGCAAACTTTTTTTTATCGTAATCTACGCGAAAATACGCGTCTTTTGATATATCAGTCGACCCCATTCGGAGCTCCGTTAAGGAGTTGAGTTTTGCACCCCTCAACTTTCAAACGTCCATATCTCCTAAACGGTTAGGGCTAGCGGGCTGAAATTTCTCAGGCGTAATACACCCATATATGGCCACGTTCCGGTAGGGTTAAAACCCCGAAATTCCGACCCTCGATTTTTCGGGTCGAAAAAATTTCATCGTTTTGGTCAGAAAAAATGCGACGTTTCTGCTGCGCGTTAACGGGAGGAGTTAGACGTTCGCTTATCGGCGCGTCGTAAGGACCCTACGAGGGTTCTAAACAGGCGAAAGAAGGACGCCCTAGCTCAACGCGTTCCGACGCTACAGCGCTTCAAAGTTGGGATTTTTTCTCTCTTTCAACTTTGACGGGCCGTAGCCGCTAAACGGTTAGAGATAGGGCGTCCGGAGCGGTCGCAATCGATTCCGCGGACATTTTTCTATCGGAAACCGTCTAACTCGTCCGTCCGAACGGCGTCGTTAACGCGCGACACGAGAAAACGTCGAAAGATGTCGTTTTCGGGGTCGATTTTTCGCGTTTTTCGAAGTCCCGAAACTTCAAACGTCCGTATCTCTTAAACGGTTAGAGATATCGAAGCGTGCTAAAAAATTCTTGTTCGGCGCGTAAAACTCTACCGGATAGGATGATAAAAACGGTAATTTTCGGACTTCGATATTTCACCGAAATTTCTCGACCGAATCTCCGTATCTCGGTTATGCGTGGTCGCAGCGCGACCGTTCGGTGCTCATTTGAAAGATCTCGACGCGTACTTTCGAACCGCGCAAACCGGGATCCTCTATCTATAACCGTTTAGGAGCTACGGCGCTTCAAAGTTTCGGAGTTAAGCATTTTTGGAAATTTCGAAACTTTAAACGCGATTTTCTCCTTAACGGTTAGAGATAGAGAGGCAAACTTTTTTTTATCGTAATCTACGCGAAAATACGCGTCTTTTGATATATCAGTCGACCCCATTCGGAGCTCCGTTAAGGAGTTGAGTTTTGCACCCCTCAACTTTCAAACGTCCATATCTCCTAAACGGTTAGGGCTAGCGGGCTGAAATTTCTCAGGCGTAATACACCCATATATGGCCACGTTCCGGTAGGGTTAAAACCCCGAAATTCCGACCCTCGATTTTTCGGGTCGAAAAAATTTCATCGTTTTGGTCAGAAAAAAATGCGACGTTTCTGCTGCGCGTTAACGGGAGGAGTTAGACGTTCGCTTATCGGCGCGTCGTAAGGACCCTACGAGGGTTCTAAACAGGCGAAAGAAGGACGCCCTAGCTCAACGCGTTCCGACGCTACAGCGCTTCAAAGTTGGGATTTTTTTTCTCTCTCTTTCAACTTTGACGGGCCGTAGCCGCTAAACGGTTAGAGATAGGGCGTCCGGAGCGGTCGCAATCGATTCCGCGGACATTTTTCTATCGGAAACCGTCTAACTCGTCCGTCCGAACGGCGTCGTTAACGCGCGACACGAGAAAACGTCGAAAGATGTCGTTTTCGGGGTCGATTTTTCGCGTTTTTCGAAGTCCCGAAACTTCAAACGTCCGTATCTCTTAAACGGTTAGAGATATCGAAGCGTGCTAAAAAATTCTTGTTCGGCGCGTAAAACTCTACCGGATAGGATGATAAAAACGGTAATTTTCGGACTTCGATATTTCACCGAAATTTCTCGACCGAATCTCCGTATCTCGGTTATGCGTGGTCGCAGCGCGACCGTTCGGTGCTCATTTGAAAGATCTCGACGCGTACTTTCGAACCGCGCAAACCGGGATCCTCTATCTATAACCGTTTAGGAGCTACGGCGCTTCAAAGTTTCGGAGTTAAGCATTTTTGGAAATTTCGAAACTTTAAACGCGATTTTCTCCTTAACGGTTAGAGATAGAGAGGCAAACTTTTTTTTATCGTAATCTACGCGAAAATACGCGTCTTTTGATATATCAGTCGACCCCATTCGGAGCTCCGTTAAGGAGTTGAGTTTTGCACCCCCTCAACTTTCAAACGTCCATATCTCCTAAACGGTTAGGGCTAGCGGGCTGAAATTTCTCAGGCGTAATACACCCATATATGGCCACGTTCCGGTAGGGTTAAAACCCCGAAATTCCGACCCTCGATTTTTCGGGTCGAAAAAATTTCATCGTTTTGGTCAGAAAAAAATGCGACGTTTCTGCTGCGCGTTAACGGGAGGAGTTAGACGTTCGCTTATCGGCGCGTCGTAAGGACCCCTACGAGGGTTCTAAACAGGCGAAAGAAGGACGCCCTAGCTCAACGCGTTCCGACGCTACAGCGCTTCAAAGTTGGGATTTTTTTTCCCTCTCTTTCAACTTTGACGGGCCGTAGCCGCTAAACGGTTAGAGATAGGGCGTCCGGAGCGGTCGCAATCGATTCCGCGGACATTTTTCTATCGGAAACCGTCTAACTCGTCCGTCCGAACGGCGTCGTTAACGCGCGACACGAGAAAACGTCGAAAGATGTCGTTTTCGGGGTCGATTTTTCGCGTTTTTCGAAGTCCCGAAACTTCAAACGTCCGTATCTCTTAAACGGTTAGAGATATCGAAGCGTGCTAAAAAAATTCTTGTTCGGCGCGTAAAACTCTACCGGATAGGATGATAAAAACGGTAATTTTCGGACTTCGATATTTCACCGAAATTTCTCGACCGAATCTCCGTATCTCGGTTATGCGTGGTCGCAGCGCGACCGTTCGGTGCTCATTTGAAAGATCTCGACGCGTACTTTCGAACCGCGCAAACCGGGATCCTCTATCTATAACCGTTTAGGAGCTACGGCGCTTCAAAGTTTCGGAGTTAAGCATTTTTGGAAATTTCGAAACTTTAAACGCGATTTTCTCCTTAACGGTTAGAGATAGAGAGGCAAACTTTTTTTTATCGTAATCTACGCGAAAATACGCGTCTTTTGATATATCAGTCGACCCCATTCGGAGCTCCGTTAAGGAGTTGAGTTTTGCACCCCCTCAACTTTCAAACGTCCATATCTCCTAAACGGTTAGGGCTAGCGGGCTGAAATTTCTCAGGCGTAATACACCCATATATGGCCACGTTCCGGTAGGGTTAAAACCCCGAAATTCCGACCCTCGATTTTTCGGGTCGAAAAAATTTCATCGTTTTGGTCAGAAAAAAATGCGACGTTTCTGCTGCGCGTTAACGGGAGGAGTTAGACGTTCGCTTATCGGCGCGTCGTAAGGACCCTACGAGGGTTCTAAACAGGCGAAAGAAGGACGCCCTAGCTCAACGCGTTCCGACGCTACAGCGCTTCAAAGTTGGGATTTTTTCTCTCTTTCAACTTTGACGGGCCGTAGCCGCTAAACGGTTAGAGATAGGGCGTCCGGAGCGGTCGCAATCGATTCCGCGGACATTTTTCTATCGGAAACCGTCTAACTCGTCCGTCCGAACGGCGTCGTTAACGCGCGACACGAGAAAACGTCGAAAGATGTCGTTTTCGGGGTCGATTTTTCGCGTTTTTCGAAGTCCCGAAACTTCAAACGTCCGTATCTCTTAAACGGTTAGAGATATCGAAGCGTGCTAAAAAATTCTTGTTCGGCGCGTAAAACTCTACCGGATAGGATGATAAAAACGGTAATTTTCGGACTTCGATATTTCACCGAAATTTCTCGACCGAATCTCCGTATCTCGGTTATGCGTGGTCGCAGCGCGACCGTTCGGTGCTCATTTGAAAGATCTCGACGCGTACTTTCGAACCGCGCAAACCGGGATCCTCTATCTATAACCGTTTAGGAGCTACGGCGCTTCAAAGTTTCGGAGTTAAGCATTTTTGGAAATTTCGAAACTTTAAACGCGATTTTCTCCTTAACGGTTAGAGATAGAGAGGCAAACTTTTTTTTATCGTAATCTACGCGAAAATACGCGTCTTTTGATATATCAGTCGACCCCATTCGGAGCTCCGTTAAGGAGTTGAGTTTTGCACCCCTCAACTTTCAAACGTCCATATCTCCTAAACGGTTAGGGCTAGCGGGCTGAAATTTCTCAGGCGTAATACACCCATATATGGCCACGTTCCGGTAGGGTTAAAACCCCGAAATTCCGACCCTCGATTTTTCGGGTCGAAAAAATTTCATCGTTTTGGTCAGAAAAAAATGCGACGTTTCTGCTGCGCGTTAACGGGAGGAGTTAGACGTTCGCTTATCGGCGCGTCGTAAGGACCCAACGAGGGTTCTAAACAGGCGAAAGAAGGACGCCCTAGCTCAACGCGTTCCGACGCTACAGCGCTTCAAAGTTGGGATTTTTTTTCTCTCTCTTTCAACTTTGACGGGCCGTAGCCGCTAAACGGTTAGAGATAGGGCGTCCGGAGCGGTCGCAATCGATTCCGCGGACATTTTTCTATCGGAAACCGTCTAACTCGTCCGTCCGAACGGCGTCGTTAACGCGCGACACGAGAAAACGTCGAAAGATGTCGTTTTCGGGGTCGATTTTTCGCGTTTTTCGAAGTCCCGAAACTTCAAACGTCCGTATCTCTTAAACGGTTAGAGATATCGAAGCGTGCTAAAAATTCTTGTTCGGCGCGTAAAACTCTACCGGATAGGATGATAAAAACGGTAATTTTCGGACTTCGATATTTCACCGAAATTTCTCGACCGAATCTCCGTATCTCGGTTATGCGTGGTCGCAGCGCGACCGTTCGGTGCTCATTTGAAAGATCTCGACGCGTACTTTCGAACCGCGCAAACCGGGATCCTCTATCTATAACCGTTTAGGAGCTACGGCGCTTCAAAGTTTCGGAGTTAAGCATTTTTGGAAATTTCGAAACTTTAAACGCGATTTTCTCCTTAACGGTTAGAGATAGAGAGGCAAACTTTTTTTTATCGTAATCTACGCGAAAATACGCGTCTTTTGATATATCAGTCGACCCCATTCGGAGCTCCGTTAAGGAGTTGAGTTTTGCACCCTCAACTTTCAAACGTCCATATCTCCTAAACGGTTAGGGCTAGCGGGCTGAAATTTCTCAGGCGTAATACACCCATATATGGCCACGTTCCGGTAGGGTTAAAACCCCGAAATTCCGACCCTCGATTTTTCGGGTCGAAAAAATTTCATCGTTTTGGTCAGAAAAAAATGCGACGTTTCTGCTGCGCGTTAACGGGAGGAGTTAGACGTTCGCTTATCGGCGCGTCGTAAGGACCCATACGAGGGTTCTAAACAGGCGAAAGAAGGACGCCCTAGCTCAACGCGTTCCGACGCTACAGCGCTTCAAAGTTGGGATTTTTTTTCTCTCTCTTTCAACTTTGACGGGCCGTAGCCGCTAAACGGTTAGAGATAGGGCGTCCGGAGCGGTCGCAATCGATTCCGCGGACATTTTTCTATCGGAAACCGTCTAACTCGTCCGTCCGAACGGCGTCGTTAACGCGCGACACGAGAAAACGTCGAAAGATGTCGTTTTCGGGGTCGATTTTTCGCGTTTTTCGAAGTCCCGAAACTTCAAACGTCCGTATCTCTTAAACGGTTAGAGATATCGAAGCGTGCTAAAAATTCTTGTTCGGCGCGTAAAACTCTACCGGATAGGATGATAAAAACGGTAATTTTCGGACTTCGATATTTCACCGAAATTTCTCGACCGAATCTCCGTATCTCGGTTATGCGTGGTCGCAGCGCGACCGTTCGGTGCTCATTTGAAAGATCTCGACGCGTACTTTCGAACCGCGCAAACCGGGATCCTCTATCTATAACCGTTTAGGAGCTACGGCGCTTCAAAGTTTCGGAGTTAAGCATTTTTGGAAATTTCGAAACTTTAAACGCGATTTTCTCCTTAACGGTTAGAGATAGAGAGGCAAACTTTTTTTTATCGTAATCTACGCGAAAATACGCGTCTTTTGATATATCAGTCGACCCCATTCGGAGCTCCGTTAAGGAGTTGAGTTTTGCACCTCAACTTTCAAACGTCCAGATCTCCTAAACGGTTAGGGCTAGCGGGCTGAAATTTCTCAGGCGTAATACACCCATATATGGCCACGTTCCGGTAGGGTTAAAACCCCGAAATTCCGACCCTCGATTTTTCGGGTCGAAAAAATTTCATCGTTTTGGTCAGAAAAAATGCGACGTTTCTGCTGCGCGTTAACGGGAGGAGTTAGACGTTCGCTTATCGGCGCGTCGTAAGGACCCTACGAGGGTTCTAAACAGGCGAAAGAAGGACGCCCTAGCTCAACGCGTTCCGACGCTACAGCGCTTCAAAGTTGGGATTTTTTCTCTCTTTCAACTTTGACGGGCCGTAGCCGCTAAACGGTTAGAGATAGGACGTCCGTAGCGGTCGCAATCGATTCCGCGGACATTTTTCTATCGGAAACCGTCTAATTCGTCCGTCCGAACGGCGTCGTTAACGCGCGACACGAGAAAACGTCGAAAGATGTCGTTTTCGGGGTCGATTTTTCGCGTTTTTCGAAGTCCCGAAACTTCAAACGTCCGTATCTCTTAAACGGTTAGAGATATCGAAGCGTGCTAAAAATTCTTGTTCGGCGCGTAAAACTCTACCGGATAGGATGATAAAAACGGTAATTTTCGGACTTCGATATTTCACCGAAATTTCTCGACCGAATCTCCGTATCTCGGTTATGCGTGGTCGCAGCGCGACCGTTCGGTGCTCATTTGAAAGATCTCGACGCGTACTTTCGAACCGCGCAAACCGGGATCCTCTATCTATAACCGTTTAGGAGCTACGGCGCTTCAAAGTTTCGGAGTTAAGCATTTTTGGAAATTTCGAAACTTTAAACGCGATTTTCTCCTTAACGGTTAGAGATAGAGAGGCAAACTTTTTTTTATCGTAATCTACGCGAAAATACGCGTCTTTTGATATATCAGTCGACCCCATTCGGAGCTCCGTTAAGGAGTTGAGTTTTGCACCCTCAACTTTCAAACGTCCATATCTCCTAAACGGTTAGGGCTAGCGGGCTGAAATTTCTCAGGCGTAATACACCCATATATGGCCACGTTCCGGTAGGGTTAAAACCCCGAAATTCCGACCCTCGATTTTTCGGGTCGAAAAAATTTCATCGTTTTGGTCAGAAAAAAATGCGACGTTTCTGCTGCGCGTTAACGGGAGGAGTTAGACGTTCGCTTATCGGCGCGTCGTAAGGACCCCTACGAGGGTTCTAAACAGGCGAAAGAAGGACGCCCTAGCTCAACGCGTTCCGACGCTACAGCGCTTCAAAGTTGGGATTTTTTTTCCCTCTCTTTCAACTTTGACGGGCCGTAGCCGCTAAACGGTTAGAGATAGGGCGTCCGGAGCGGTCGCAATCGATTCCGCGGACATTTTTCTATCGGAAACCGTCTAACTCGTCCGTCCGAACGGCGTCGTTAACGCGCGACACGAGAAAACGTCGAAAGATGTCGTTTTCGGGGTCGATTTTTTCGCGTTTTTTCGAAGTCCCGAAACTTCAAACGTCCGTATCTCTTAAACGGTTAGAGATATCGAAGCGTGCTAAAAAAATTCTTGTTCGGCGCGTAAAACTCTACCGGATAGGATGATAAAAACGGTAATTTTCGGACTTCGATATTTCACCGAAATTTCTCGACCGAATCTCCGTATCTCGGTTATGCGTGGTCGCAGCGCGACCGTTCGGTGCTCATTTGAAAGATCTCGACGCGTACTTTCGAACCGCGCAAACCGGGATCCTCTATCTATAACCGTTTAGGAGCTACGGCGCTTCAAAGTTTCGGAGTTAAGCATTTTTGGAAATTTCGAAACTTTAAACGCGATTTTCTCCTTAACGGTTAGAGATAGAGAGGCAAACTTTTTTTATCGTAATCTACGCGAAAATACGCGTCTTTTGATATATCAGTCGACCCCATTCGGAGCTCCGTTAAGGAGTTGAGTTTTGCACCCTCAACTTTCAAACGTCCATATCTCCTAAACGGTTAGGGCTAGCGGGCTGAAATTTCTCAGGCGTAATACACCCATATATGGCCACGTTCCGGTAGGGTTAAAACCCCGAAATTCCGACCCTCGATTTTTCGGGTCGAAAAAATTTCATCGTTTTGGTCAGAAAAATGCGACGTTTCTGCTGCGCGTTAACGGGAGGAGTTAGACGTTCGCTTATCGGCGCGTCGTAAGGACCCCTACGAGGGTTCTAAACAGGCGAAAGAAGGACGCCCTAGCTCAACGCGTTCCGACGCTACAGCGCTTCAAAGTTGGGATTTTTCTTCTCTCTTTCAACTTTGACGGGCCGTAGCCGCTAAACGGTTAGAGATAGGGCGTCCGGAGCGGTCGCAATCGATTCCGCGGACATTTTTCTATCGGAAACCGTCTAACTCGTCCGTCCGAACGGCGTCGTTAACGCGCGACACGAGAAAACGTCGAAAGATGTCGTTTTCGGGGTCGATTTTTTCGCGTTTTTTCGAAGTCCCGAAACTTCAAACGTCCGTATCTCTTAAACGGTTAGAGATATCGAAGCGTGCTAAAAAAATTCTTGTTCGGCGCGTAAAACTCTACCGGATAGGATGATAAAAACGGTAATTTTCGGACTTCGATATTTCACCGAAATTTCTCGACCGAATCTCCGTATCTCGGTTATGCGTGGTCGCAGCGCGACCGTTCGGTGCTCATTTGAAAGATCTCGACGCGTACTTTCGAACCGCGCAAACCGGGATCCTCTATCTATAACCGTTTAGGAGCTACGGCGCTTCAAAGTTTCGGAGTTAAGCATTTTTGGAAATTTCGAAACTTTAAACGCGATTTTCTCCTTAACGGTTAGAGATAGAGAGGCAAACTTTTTTTTATCGTAATCTACGCGAAAATACGCGTCTTTTGATATATCAGTCGACCCCATTCGGAGCTCCGTTAAGGAGTTGAGTTTTGCACCCTCAACTTTCAAACGTCCATATCTCCTAAACGGTTAGGGCTAGCGGGCTGAAATTTCTCAGGCGTAATACACCCATATATGGCCACGTTCCGGTAGGGTTAAAACCCCGAAATTCCGACCCTCGATTTTTCGGGTCGAAAAAATTTCATCGTTTTGGTCAGAAAAAAATGCGACGTTTCTGCTGCGCGTTAACGGGAGGAGTTAGACGTTCGCTTATCGGCGCGTCGGAAGGACCCTACGAGGGTTCTAAACAGGCGAAAGAAGGACGCCCTAGCTCAACGCGTTCCGACGCTACAGCGCTTCAAAGTTGGGATTTTTTCTCTCTCTTTCAACTTTGACGGGCCGTAGCCGCTAAACGGTTAGAGATAGGGCGTCCGGAGCGGTCGCAATCGATTCCGCGGACATTTTTCTATCGGAAACCGTCTAACTCGTCCGTCCGAACGGCGTCGTTAACGCGCGACACGAGAAAACGTCGAAAGATGTCGTTTTCGGGGTCGATTTTTTCGCGTTTTTTCGAAGTCCCGAAACTTCAAACGTCCGTATCTCTTAAACGGTTAGAGATATCGAAGCGTGCTAAAAAAATTCTTGTTCGGCGCGTAAAACTCTACCGGATAGGATGATAAAACGGTAATTTTCGGACTTCGATATTTCACCGAAATTTCTCGACCGAATCTCCGTATCTCGGTTATGCGTGGTCGCAGCGCGACCGTTCGGTGCTCATTTGAAAGATCTCGACGCGTACTTTCGAACCGCGCAAACCGGGATCCTCTATCTATAACCGTTTAGGAGCTACGGCGCTTCAAAGTTTCGGAGTTAAGCATTTTTGGAAATTTCGAAACTTTAAACGCGATTTTCTCCTTAACGGTTAGAGATAGAGAGGCAAACTTTTTTTTATCGTAATCTACGCGAAAATACGCGTCTTTTGATATATCAGTCGACCCCATTCGGAGCTCCGTTAAGGAGTTGAGTTTTGCACCCTCAACTTTCAAACGTCCATATCTCCTAAACGGTTAGGGCTAGCGGGCTGAAATTTCTCAGGCGTAATACACCCATATATGGCCACGTTCCGGTAGGGTTAAAACCCCGAAATTCCGACCCTCGATTTTTCGGGTCGAAAAAATTTCATCGTTTTGGTCAGAAAAAATGCGACGTTTCTGCTGCGCGTTAACGGGAGGAGTTAGACGTTCGCTTATCGGCGCGTCGTAAGGACCCCTACGAGGGTTCTAAACAGGCGAAAGAAGGACGCCCTAGCTCAACGCGTTCCGACGCTACAGCGCTTCAAAGTTGGGATTTTTTTTCTCTCTCTTTCAACTTTGACGGGCCGTAGCCGCTAAACGGTTAGAGATAGGGCGTCCGGAGCGGTCGCAATCGATTCCGCGGACATTTTTCTATCGGAAACCGTCTAACTCGTCCGTCCGAACGGCGTCGTTAACGCGCGACACGAGAAAACGTCGAAAGATGTCGTTTTCGGGGTCGATTTTTACGCGTTTTTTCGAAGTCCCGAAACTTCAAACGCCCGTATCTCTTAAACGGTTAGAGATATCGAAGCGTGCTAAAAATTCTTGTTCGGCGCGTAAAACTCTACCGGATAGGATGATAAAACGGTAATTTTCGGACTTCGATATTTCACCGAAATTTCTCGACCGAATCTCCGTATCTCGGTTATGCGTGGTCGCAGCGCGACCGTTCGGTGCTCATTTGAAAGATCTCGACGCGTACTTTCGAACCGCGCAAACCGGGATCCTCTATCTATAACCGTTTAGGAGCTACGGCGCTTCAAAGTTTCGGAGTTAAGCATTTTTGGAAATTTCGAAACTTTAAACGCGATTTTCTCCTTAACGGTTAGAGATAGAGAGGCAAACTTTTTTTTATCGTAATCTACGCGAAAATACGCGTCTTTTGATATATCAGTCGACCCCATTCGGAGCTCCGTTAAGGAGTTGAGTTTTGCACCCTCAACTTTCAAACGTCCATATCTCCTAAACGGTTAGGGCTAGCGGGCTGAAATTTCTCAGGCGTAATACACCCATATATGGCCACGTTCCGGTAGGGTTAAAACCCCGAAATTCCGACCCTCGATTTTTCGGGTCGAAAAAATTTCATCGTTTTGGTCAGAAAAAATGCGACGTTTCTGCTGCGCGTTAACGGGAGGAGTTAGACGTTCGCTTATCGGCGCGTCGTAAGGACCCTACGAGGGTTCTAAACAGGCGAAAGAAGGACGCCCTAGCTCAACGCGTTCCGACGCTACAGCGCTTCAAAGTTGGGATTTTTTCTCTCTCTTTCAACTTTGACGGGCCGTAGCCGCTAAACGGTTAGAGATAGGGCGTCCGGAGCGGTCGCAATCGATTCCGCGGACATTTTTCTATCGGAAACCGTCTAACTCGTCCGTCCGAACGGCGTCGTTAACGCGCGACACGAGAAAACGTCGAAAGATGTCGTTTTCGGGGTCGATTTTTTCGCGTTTTTTCGAAGTCCCGAAACTTCAAACGTTCGTATCTCTTAAACGGTTAGAGATATCGAAGCATGCTAAAAAATTCTTGTTCGGCGCGTAAAACTCTACCGGATAGGATGATAAAAACGGTAATTTTCGGACTTCGATATTTCACCGAAATTTCTCGACCGAATCTCCGTATCTCGGTTATGCGTGGTCGCAGCGCGACCGTTCGGTGCTCATTTGAAAGATCTCGACGCGTACTTTCGAACCGCGCAAACCGGGATCCTCTATCTATAACCGTTTAGGAGCTACGGCGCTTCAAAGTTTCGGAGTTAAGCATTTTTGGAAATTTCGAAACTTTAAACGCGATTTTCTCCTTAACGGTTAGAGATAGAGAGGCAAACTTTTTTTTATCGTAATCTACGCGAAAATACGCGTCTTTTGATATATCAGTCGACCCCATTCGGAGCTTCGTTAAGGAGTTGAGTTTTGCACCCTCAACTTTCAAACGTCCATATCTCCTAAACGGTTAGGGCTAGGGGGCTGAAATTTCTCAGGCGTAATACACCCATATATGGCCACGTTCCGGTATTGTTAAAACCCCGAAATTCCGACCCTCGATTTTTCGGGTCGAAAAATTTCATCGTTTTGGTCAGAAAAAATGCGACGTTTCTGCTGCGCGTTAACGGGAGGAGTTAGACGTTCGCTTATCGGCGCGTCGTAAGGACCCTACGAGGGTTCTAAACAGGCGAAAGAAGGACGCCCTAGCTCAACGCGTTCCGACGCTACAGCGCTTCAAAGTTGGGATTTTTTCTCTCTTTCAACTTTGACGGGCCGTAGCCGCTAAACGGTTAGAGATAGGGCGTCCGGAGCGGTCGCAATCGATTCCGCGGACATTTTTCTATCGGAAACCGTCTAACTCGTCCGTCCGAACGGCGTCGTTAACGCGCGACACGAGAAAACGTCGAAAGATGTCGTTTTCGGGGTCGATTTTTCGCGTTTTTTCGAAGTCCCGAAACTTCAAACGTCCGTATCTCTTAAACGGTTAGAGATATCGAAGCGTGCTAAAAATTCTTGTTCGGCGCGTAAAACTCTACCGGATAGGATGATAAAACGGCAATTTTCGGACTTCGATATTTCACCGAAATTTCTCGACCGAATCTCCGTATCTCGGTTATGCGTGGTCGCAGCGCGACCGTTCGGTGCTCATTTGAAAGATCTCGACGCGTACTTTCGAGCCGCGCAAACCGGGATCCTCTATCTATAACCGTTTAGGAGCTACGGCGCTTCAAAGTTTCGGAGTTAAGCATTTTTGGAAATTTCGAAACTTTAAACGCGATTTTCTCCTTAACGGTTAGAGATAGAGAGGCAAACTTTTTTTTATCGTAATCTACGCGAAAATACGCGTCTTTTGATATATCAGTCGACCCCATTCGGAGCTCCGTTAAGGAGTTGAGTTTTGCACCCTCAACTTTCAAACGTCCATATCTCCTAAACGGTTAGGGCTAGCGGGCTGAAATTTCTCAGGCGTAATACACCCATATATGGCCACGTTCCGGTAGGGTTAAAACCCCGAAATTCCGACCCTCGATTTTTCGGGTCGAAAAAATTTCATCGTTTTGGTCAGAAAAATGCGACGTTTCTGCTGCGCGTTAACGGGAGGAGTTAGACGTTCGCTTATCGGCGCGTCGTAAGGACCCTACGAGGGTTCTAAACAGGCGAAAGAAGGACGCCCTAGCTCAACGCGTTCCGACGCTACAGCGCTTCAAAGTTGGGATTTTTTTTCTCTCTCTTTCAACTTTGACGGGCCGTAGCCGCTAAACGGTTAGAGATAGGGCGTCCGGAGCGGTCGCAATCGATTCCGCGGACATTTTTCTATCGGAAACCGTCTAACTCGTCCGTCCGAACGGCGTCGTTAACGCGCGACACGAGAAAACGTCGAAAGATGTCGTTTTCGGGGTCGATTTTTCGCGTTTTTTCGAAGTCCCGAAACTTCAAACGTCCGTATCTCTTAAACGGTTAGAGATATCGAAGCGTGCTAAAAATTCTTGTTCGGCGCGTAAAACTCTACCGGATAGGATGATAAAACGGTAATTTTCGGACTTCGATATTTCACCGAAATTTCTCGACCGAATCTCCGTATCTCGGTTATGCGTGGTCGCAGCGCGACCGTTCGGTGCTCATTTGAAAGATCTCGACGCGTACTTTCGAACCGCGCAAACCGGGATCCTCTATCTATAACCGTTTAGGAGCTACGGCGCTTCAAAGTTTCGGAGTTAAGCATTTTTGGAAATTTCGAAACTTTAAACGCGATTTTCTCCTTAACGGTTAGAGATAGAGAGGCAAACTTCTTTTTATCGTAATCTACGCGAAAATACGCGTCTTTTGATATATCAGTCGACCCCATTCGGAGCTCCGTTAAGGAGTTGAGTTTTGCACCCCCTCAACTTTCAAACGTCCATATCTCCTAAACGGTTAGGGCTAGCGGGCTGAAATTTCTCAGGCGTAATACACCCATATATGGCCACGTTCCGGTAGGGTTAAAACCCCGAAATTCCGACCCTCGATTTTTCGGGTCGAAAAATTTCATCGTTTTGGTCAGAAAAAATGCGACGTTTCTGCTGCGCGTTAACGGGAGGAGTTAGACGTTCGCTTATCGGCGCGTCGTAAGGACCCTACGAGGGTTCTAAACAGGCGAAAGAAGGACGCCCTAGCTCAACGCGTTCCGACGCTACAGCGCTTCAAAGTTGGGATTTTTTCTCTCTCTTTCAACTTTGACGGGCCGTAGCCGCTAAACGGTTAGAGATAGGGCGTCCGGAGCGGTCGCAATCGATTCCGCGGACATTTTTCTATCGGAAACCGTCTAACTCGTCCGTCCGAACGGCGTCGTTAACGCGCGACACGAGAAAACGTCGAAAGATGTCGTTTTCGGGGTCGATTTTTTCGCGTTTTTTCGAAGTCCCGAAACTTCAAACGTCCGTATCTCTTAAACGGTTAGAGATATCGAAGCGTGCTAAAAAATTCTTGTTCGGCGCGTAAAACTCTACCGGATAGGATGATAAAAACGGTAATTTTCGGACTTCGATATTTCACCGAAATTTCTCGACCGAATCTCCGTATCTCGGTTATGCGTGGTCGCAGCGCGACCGTTCGGTGCTCATTTGAAAGATCTCGACGCGTACTTTCGAACCGCGCAAACCGGGATCCTCTATCTATAACCGTTTAGGAGCTACGGCGCTTCAAAGTTTCGGAGTTAAGCATTTTTGGAAATTTCGAAACTTTAAACGCGATTTTCTCCTTAACGGTTAGAGATAGAGAGGCAAACTTTTTTATCGTAATCTACGCGAAAATACGCGTCTTTTGATATATCAGTCGACCCCATTCGGAGCTCCGTTAAGGAGTTGAGTTTTGCACCCCTCAACTTTCAAACGTCCATATCTCCTAAACGGTTAGGGCTAGCGGGCTGAAATTTCTCAGGCGTAATACACCCATATATGGCCACGTTCCGGTAGGGTTAAAACCCCGAAATTCCGACCCTCGATTTTTCGGGTCGAAAAAATTTCATCGTTTTGGTCAGAAAAATGCGACGTTTCTGCTGCGCGTTAACGGGAGGAGTTAGACGTTCGCTTATCGGCGCGTCGTAAGGACCCTACGAGGGTTCTAAACAGGCGAAAGAAGGACGCCCTAGCTCAACGCGTTCCGACGCTACAGCGCTTCAAAGTTGGGATTGTTTTTCTCTCTCTTTCAACTTTGACGGGCCGTAGCCGCTAAACGGTTAGAGATAGGGCGTCCGGAGCGGTCGCACTCGATTCCGCGGACATTTTTCTCTCGGAAACCGTCTAACTCGTCCGTCCGAACGGCGTCGTTAACGCGCGACACGAGAAAACGTCGAAAGATGTCGTTTTCGGGGTCGATTTTTCGCGTTTTTCGAAGTCCCGAAACTTCAAACGTCCGTATCTCTTAAACGGTTAGAGATATCGAAGCGTGCTAAAAATTCTTGTTCGGCGCGTAAAACTCTACCGGATAGGATGATAAAAACGGTAATTTTCGGACTTCGATATTTCACCGAAATTTCTCGACCGAATCTCCGTATCTCGGTTATGCGTGGTCGCAGCGCGACCGTTCGGTGCTCATTTGAAAGATCTCGACGCGTACTTTCGAACCGCGCAAACCGGGATCCTCTATCTATAACCGTTTAGGAGCTACGGCGCTTCAAAGTTTCGGAGTTAAGCATTTTTGGAAATTTCGAAACTTTAAACGCGATTTTCTCCTTAACGGTTAGAGATAGAGAGGCAAACTTTTTTTTATCGTAATCTACGCGAAAATACGCGTCTTTTGATATATCAGTCGACCCCATTCGGAGCTCCGTTAAGGAGTTGAGTTTTGCAACCCCTAAACTTTCAAACGTCCATATCTCCTAAACGGTTAGGGCTAGCGGGCTTAAATTTCTCAGGCGTAATACACCCATATATGGCCACGTTCCGGTAGGGTTAAAACCCCGAAATTCCGACCCTCGATTTTTCGGGTCGAAAAAATTTCATCGTTTTGGTCAGAAAATGCGACGTTTCTGCTGCGCGTTAACGGGAGGAGTTAGACGTTCGCTTATCGGCGCGTCGTAAGGACCCTACGAGGGTTCTAAACAGGCGAAAGAAGGACGCCCTAGCTCAACGCGTTCCGACGCTACAGCGCTTCAAAGTTGGGATTTTTTTCTCTCTTTCAACTTTGACGGGCCGTAGCCGCTAAACGGTTAGAGATAGGGCGTCCGGAGCGGTCGCAATCGATTCCGCGGACATTTTTCTATCGGAAACCGTCTAACTCGTCCGTCCGAACTGCGTCGTTAACGCGCGACACGAGAAAACGTCGAAAGATGTCGTTTTCGGGGTCGATTTTTCGCGTTTTTTCGAAGTCCCGAAACTTCAAACGTCCGTATCTCTTAAACGGTTAGAGATATCGAAGCGTGCTAAAAATTCTTGTTCGGCGCGTAAAACTCTACCGGATAGGATGATAAAACGGTAATTTTCGGACTTCGATATTTCACCGAAATTTCTCGACCGAATCTCCGTATCTCGGTTATGCGTGGTCGCAGCGCGGCCGTTCGGTGCTCATTTGAAAGATCTCGACGCGTACTTTCGAACCGCGCAAACCGGGATCCTCTATCTATAACCGTTTAGGAGCTACGGCGCTTCAAAGTTTCGGAGTTAAGCATTTTTGGAAATTTCGAAACTTTAAACGCGATTTTCTCCTTAACGGTTAGAGATAGAGAGGCAAACTTTTTTATCGTAATCTACGCGAAAATACGCGTCTTTTGATATATCAGTCGACCCCATTCGGAGCTCCGTTAAGGAGTTGAGTTTTGCACCCTCAACTTTCAAACGTCCATATCTCCTAAACGGTTAGGGCTAGCGGGCTGAAATTTCTCAGGCGTAATACACCCATATATGGCCACGTTCCGGTAGGGTTAAAACCCCGAAATTCCGACCCTCGATTTTTCGGGTCGAAAAAATTTCATCGTTTTGGTCAGAAAATGCGACGTTTCTGCTGCGCGTTAACGGGAGGAGTTAGACGTTCGCTTATCGGCGCGTCGTAAGGACCCTACGAGGGTTCTAAACAGGCGAAAGAAGGACGCCCTAGCTCAACGCGTTCCGACGCTACAGCGCTTCAAAGTTGGGATTTTTTTTCCCTCTCTTTCAACTTTGACGGGCCGTAGCCGCTAAACGGTTAGAGATAGGGCGTCCGGAGCGGTCGCAATCGATTCCGCGGACATTTTTCTATCGGAAACCGTCTAACTCGTCCGTCCGAACGGCGTCGTTAACGCGCGACACGAGAAAACGTCGAAAGATGTCGTTTTCGGGGTCGATTTTTTCGCGTTTTTTCGAAGTCCCGAAACTTCAAACGTCCGTATCTCTTAAACGGTTAGAGATATCGAAGCGTGCTAAAAAAATTCTTGTTCGGCGCGTAAAACTCTACCGGATAGGATGATAAAAACGGTAATTTTCGGACTTCGATATTTCACCGAAATTTCTCGACCGAATCTCCGTATCTCGGTTATGCGTGGTCGCAGCGCGACCGTTCGGTGCTCATTTGAAAGATCTCGACGCGTACTTTCGAACCGCGCAAACCGGGATCCTCTATCTATAACCGTTTAGGAGCTACGGCGCTTCAAAGTTTCGGAGTTAAGCATTTTTGGAAATTTCGAAACTTTAAACGCGATTTTCTCCTTAACGGTTAGAGATAGAGAGGCAAACTTTTTTTTATCGTAATCTACGCGAAAATACGCGTCTTTTGATATATCAGTCGACCCCATTCGGAGCTCCGTTAAGGAGTTGAGTTTTGCACCCTCAACTTTCAAACGTCCATATCTCCTAAACGGTTAGGGCTAGCGGGCTGAAATTTCTCAGGCGTAATACACCCATATATGGCCACGTTCCGGTAGGGTTAAAACCCCGAAATTCCGACCCTCGATTTTTCGGGTCGAAAAAATTTCATCGTTTTGGTCAGAGAAAATGCGACGTTTCTGCTGCGCGTTAACGGGAGGAGTTAGACGTTCGCTTATCGGCGCGTCGTAAGGACCCCTACGAGGGTTCTAAACAGGCGAAAGAAGGACGCCCTAGCTCAACGCGTTCCGACGCTACAGCGCTTCAAAGTTGGGATTTTTTTTCCCTCTCTTTCAACTTTGACGGGCCGTAGCCGCTAAACGGTTAGAGATAGGGCGTCCGGAGCGGTCGCAATCGATTCCGCGGACATTTTTCTATCGGAAACCGTCTAACTCGTCCGTCCGAACGGCGTCGTTAACGCGCGACACGAGAAAACGTCGAAAGATGTCGTTTTCGGGGTCGATTTTTCGCGTTTTTTCGAAGTCCCGAAACTTCAAACGTCCGTATCTCTTAAACGGTTAGAGATATCGAAGCGTGCTAAAAATTCTTGTTCGGCGCGTAAAACTCTACCGGATAGGATGATAAAAACGGTAATTTTCGGACTTCGATATTTCACCGAAATTTCTCGACCGAATCTCCGTATCTCGGTTATGCGTGGTCGCAGCGCGACCGTTCGGTGCTCATTTGAAAGATCTCGACGCGTACTTTCGAACCGCGCAAACCGGGATCCTCTATCTATAACCGTTTAGGAGCTACGGCGCTTCAAAGTTTCGGAGTTAAGCATTTTTGGAAATTTCGAAACTTTAAACGCGATTTTCTCCTTAACGGTTAGAGATAGAGAGGCAAACTTTTTTTATCGTAATCTACGCGAAAATACGCGTCCTTTGATATATCAGTCGACCCCATTCGGAGCTCCGTTAAGGAGTTGAGTTTTGCACCCTCAACTTTCAAACGTCCATATCTCCTAAACGGTTAGGGCTAGCGGGCTGAAATTTCTCAGGCGTAATACACCCATATATGGCCACGTTCCGGTAGGGTTAAAACCCCGAAATTCCGACCCTCGATTTTTCGGGTCGAAAAAATTTCATCGTTTTGGTCAGAAAAATGCGACGTTTCTGCTGCGCGTTAACGGGAGGAGTTAGACGTTCGCTTATCGGCGCGTCGTAAGGACCCCTACGAGGGTTCTAAACAGGCGAAAGAAGGACGCCCTAGCTCAACGCGTTCCGACGCTACAGCGCTTCAAAGTTGGGATTTTTTTTCTCTCTCTTTCAACTTTGACGGGCCGTAGCCGCTAAACGGTTAGAGATAGGGCGTCCGGAGCGGTCGCAATCGATTCCGCGGACATTTTTCTATCGGAAACCGTCTAACTCGTCCGTCCGAACGGCGTCGTTAACGCGCGACACGAGAAAACGTCGAAAGATGTCGTTTTCGGGGTCGATTTTTTCGCGTTTTTTCGAAGTCCCGAAACTTCAAACGTCCGTATCTCTTAAACGGTTAGAGATATCGAAGCGTGCTAAAAAAATTCTTGTTCGGCGCGTAAAACTCTACCGGATAGGATGATAAAAACGGTAATTTTCGGACTTCGATATTTCACCGAAATTTCTCGACCGAATCTCCGTATCTCGGTTATGCGTGGTCGCAGCGCGACCGTTCGGTGCTCATTTGAAAGATCTCGACGCGTACTTTCGAACCGCGCAAACCGGGATCCTCTATCTATAACCGTTTAGGAGCTACGGCGCTTCAAAGTTTCGGAGTTAAGCATTTTTGGAAATTTCGAAACTTTAAACGCGATTTTCTCCTTAACGGTTAGAGATAGAGAGGCAAACTTTTTTTTATCGTAATCTACGCGAAAATACGCGTCTTTTGATATATCAGTCGACCCCATTCGGAGCTCCGTTAAGGAGTTGAGTTTTGCACCCTCAACTTTCAAACGTCCATATCTCCTAAACGGTTAGGGCTAGCGGGCTGAAATTTCTCAGGCGTAATACACCCATATATGGCCACGTTCCGGTAGGGTTAAAACCCCGAAATTCCGACCCTCGATTTTTCGGGTCGAAAAAATTTCATCGTTTTGGTCAGAAAATGCGACGTTTCTGCTGCGCGTTAACGGGAGGAGTTAGACGTTCGCTTATCGGCGCGTCGTAAGGACCCCTACGAGGGTTCTAAACAGGCGAAAGAAGGACGCCCTAGCTCAACGCGTTCCGACGCTACAGCGCTTCAAAGTTGGGATTTTTTTTCCCTCTCTTTCAACTTTGACGGGCCGTAGCCGCTAAACGGTTAGAGATAGGGCGTCCGGAGCGGTCGCAATCGATTCCGCGGACATTTTTCTATCGGAAACCGTCTAACTCGTCCGTCCGAACGGCGTCGTTAACGCGCGACACGAGAAAACGTCGAAAGATGTCGTTTTCGGGGTCGATTTTTCGCGTTTTTTCGAAGTCCTGAAACTTCAAACGTCCGTATCTCTTAAACGGTTAGAGATATCGAAGCGTGCTAAAAATTCTTGTTCGGCGCGTAAAACTCTACCGGATAGGATGATAAAAACGGTAATTTTCGGACTTCGATATTTCACCGAAATTTCTCGACCGAATCTCCGTATCTCGGTTATGCGTGGTCGCAGCGCGACCGTTCGGTGCTCATTTGAAAGATCTCGACGCATACTTTCGAACCGCGCAAACCGGGATCCTCTATCTATAACCGTTTAGGAGCTACGGCGCTTCAAAGTTTCGGAGTTAAGCATTTTTGGAAATTTCGAAACTTTAAACGCGATTTTCTCCTTAACGGTTAGAGATAGAGAGGCAAACTTTTTTATCGTAATCTACGCGAAAATACGCGTCTTTTGATATATCAGTCGACCCCATTCGAGCTCCGTTAAGGAGTTGAGTTTTGCACCCTCAACTTTCAAACGTCCATATCTCCTACACGGTTAGGGCTAGCGGGCTGAAATTTCTCAGGCGTAATACACCCATATATGGCCACGTTCCGGTAGGGTTAAAACCCCGAAATTCCGACCCTCGATTTTTCGGGTCGAAAAAATTTCATCGTTTTGGTCAGAAAAATGCGACGTTTCTGCTGCGCGTTAACGGGAGGAGTTAGACGTTCGCTTATCGGCGCGTCGTAAGGACCCTACGAGGGTTCTAAACAGGCGAAAGAAGGACGCCCTAGCTCAACGCGTTCCGACGCTACAGCGCTTCAAAGTTGGGATTTTTTTCTCTCTTTCAACTTTGACGGGCCGTAGCCGCTAAACGGTTAGAGATAGGGCGTCCGGAGCGGTCGCAATCGATTCCGCGGACATTTTTCTATCGGAAACCGTCTAACTCGTCCGTCCGAACGGCGTCGTTAACGCGCGACACGAGAAAACGTCGAAAGATGTCGTTTTCGGGGTCGATTTTTCGCGTTTTTTCGAAGTCCCGAAACTTCAAACGTCCGTATCTCTTAAACGGTTAGAGATATCGAAGCGTGCTAAAAATTCTTGTTCGGCGCGTAAAAATCTACCGGATAGGATGATAAAAACGGTAATTTTCGGACTTCGATATTTCACCGAAATTTCTCGACCGAATCTCCGTATCTCGGTTATGCGTGGTCGCAGCGCGACCGTTCGGTGCTCATTTGAAAGATCTCGACGCGTACTTTCGAACCGCGCAAACCGGGATCCTCTATCTATAACCGTTTAGGAGCTACGGCGCTTCAAAGTTTCGGAGTTAAGCATTTTTGGAAATTTCGAAACTTTAAACGCGATTTTCTCCTTAACGGTTAGAGATAGAGAGGCAAACTTTTTTTTATCGTAATCTACGCGAAAATACGCGTCTTTTGATATATCAGTCGACCCCATTCGGAGCTCCGTTAAGGAGTTGAGTTTTGCACCCTCAACTTTCAAACGTCCATATCTCCTAAACGGTTAGGGCTAGCGGGCTGAAATTTCTCAGGCGGAATACACCCATATATGGCCACGTTCCGGTAGGGTTAAAACCCCGAAATTCCGACCCTCGATTTTTCGGGTCGAAAAAATTTCATCGTTTTGGTCAGAAAAATGCGACGTTTCTGCTGCGCGTTAACGGGAGGAGTTAGACGTTCGCTTATCGGCGCGTCGTAAGGACCCTACGAGGGTTCTAAACAGGCGAAAGAAGGACGCCCTAGCTCAACGCGTTCCGACGCTACAGCGCTTCAAAGTTGGGATTTTTTTCTCTCTTTCAACTTTGACGGGCCGTAGCCGCTAAACGGTTAGAGATAGGGCGTCCGGAGCGGTCGCAATCGATTCCGCGGACATTTTTCTATCGGAAACCGTCTAACTCGTCCGTCCGAACGGCGTCGTTAACGCGCGACACGAGAAAACGTCGAAAGATGTCGTTTTCGGGGTCGATTTTTCGCGTTTTTTCGAAGTCCCGAAACTTCAAACGTCCGTATCTCTTAAACGGTTAGAGATATCGAAGCGTGCTAAAAATTCTTGTTCGGCGCGTAAAACTCTACCGGATAGGATGATAAAAACGGTAATTTTCGGACTTCGATATTTCACCGAAATTTCTCGACCGAATCTCCGTATCTCGGTTATGCGTGGTCGCAGCGCGACCGTTCGGTGCTCATTTGAAAGATCTCGACGCGTACTTTCGAACTGCGCAAACCGGGATCCTCTATCTATAACCGTTTAGGAGCTACGGCGCTTCAAAGTTTCGGAGTTAAGCATTTTTGGAAATTTCGAAACTTTAAACGCGATTTTCTCCTTAACGGTTAGAGATAGAGAGGCAAACTTTTTTTTATCGTAATCTACGCGAAAATACGCGTCTTTTGATATATCAGTCGACCCCATTCGGAGCTCCGTTAAGGAGTTGAGTTTTGCACCCTCAACTTTCAAACGTCCATATCTCCTAAACGGTTAGGGCTAGCGGGCTGAAATTTCTCAGGCGTAATACACCCATATATGGCCACGTTCCGGTAGGGTTAAAACCCCGAAATTCCGACCCTCGATTTTTCGGGTCGAAAAAATTTCATCGTTTTGGTCAGAAAAATGCGACGTTTCTGCTGCGCGTTAACGGGAGGAGTTAGACGTTCGCTTATCGGCGCGTCGTAAGGACCCTACGAGGGTTCTAAACAGGCGAAAGAAGGACGCCCTAGCTCAACGCGTTCCGACGCTACAGCGCTTCAAAGTTGGGATTTTTTTTCCCTCTCTTTCAACTTTGACGGGCCGTAGCCGCTAAACGGTTAGAGATAGGGCGTCCGGAGCGGTCGCAATCGATTCCGCGGACATTTTTCTATCGGAAACCGTCTAACTCGTCCGTCCGAACGGCGTCGTTAACGCGCGACACGAGAAAACGTCGAAAGATGTCGTTTTCGGGGTCGATTTTTTCGCGTTTTTTCGAAGTCCCGAAACTTCAAACGTCCGTATCTCTTAAACGGTTAGAGATATCGAAGCGTGCTAAAAAAATTCTTGTTCGGCGCGTAAAACTCTACCGGATAGGATGATAAAAACGGTAATTTTCGGACTTCGATATTTCACCGAAATTTCTCGACCGAATCTCCGTATCTCGGTTATGCGTGGTCGCAGCGCGACCGTTCGGTGCTCATTTGAAAGATCTCGACGCGTACTTTCGAACCGCGCAAACCGGGATCCTCTATCTATAACCGTTTAGGAGCTACGGCGCTTCAAAGTTTCGGAGTTAAGCATTTTTGGAAATTTCGAAACTTTAAACGCGATTTTCTCCTTAACGGTTAGAGATAGAGAGGCAAACTTTTTTTATCGTAATCTACGCGAAAATACGCGTCTTTTGATATATCAGTCGACCCCATTCGAGCTCCGTTAAGGAGTTGAGTTTTGCACCCTCAACTTTCAAACGTCCATATCTCCTAAACGGTTAGGGCTAGCGGGCTGAAATTTCTCAGGCGTAATACACCCATATATGGCCACGTTCCGGTAGGGTTAAAACCCCGAAATTCCGACCCTCGATTTTTCGGGTCGAAAAAATTTCATCGTTTTGGTCAGAAAAATGCGACGTTTCTGCTGCGCGTTAACGGGAGGAGTTAGACGTTCGCTTATCGGCGCGTCGTAAGGACCCTACGAGGGTTCTAAACAGGCGAAAGAAGGACGCCCTAGCTCAACGCGTTCCGACGCTACAGCGCTTCAAAGTTGGGATTTTTTTTCTCTCTCTTTCAACTTTGACGGGCCGTAGCCGCTAAACGGTTAGAGATAGGGCGTCCGGAGCGGTCGCAATCGATTCCGCGGACATTTTTCTATCGGAAACCGTCTAACTCGTCCGTCCGAACGGCGTCGTTAACGCGCGACACGAGAAAACGTCGAAAGATGTCGTTTTCGGGGTCGATTTTTCGCGTTTTTTCGAAGTCCCGAAACTTCAAACGTCCGTATCTCTTAAACGGTTAGAGATATCGAAGCGTGCTAAAAATTCTTGTTCGGCGCGTAAAACTCTACCGGATAGGATGATAAAAACGGTAATTTTCGGACTTCGATATTTCACCGAAATTTCTCGACCGAATCTCCGTATCTCGGTTATGCGTGGTCGCAGCGCGACCGTTCGGTGCTCATTTGAAAGATCTCGACGCGTACTTTCGAACCGCGCAAACCGGGATCCTCTATCTATAACCGTTTAGGAGCTACGGCGCTTCAAAGTTTCGGAGTTAAGCATTTTTGGAAATTTCGAAACTTTAAACGCGATTTTCTCCTTAACGGTTAGAGATAGAGAGGCAAACTTTTTTTTATCGTAATCTACGCGAAAATACGCGTCTTTTGATATATCAGTCGACCCCATTCGGAGCTCCGTTAAGGAGTTGAGTTTTGCACCCCCTCAACTTTCAAACGTCCATATCTCCTAAACGGTTAGGGCTAGCGGGCTGAAATTTCTCAGGCGTAATACACCCATATATGGCCACGTTCCGGTAGGGTTAAAACCCCGAAATTCCGACCCTCGATTTTTCGGGTCGAAAAAATTTCATCGTTTTGGTCAGAAAAAAAATGCGACGTTTCTGCTGCGCGTTAACGGGAGGAGTTAGACGTTCGCTTATCGGCGCGTCGTAAGGACCCCTACGAGGGTTCTAAACAGGCGAAAGAAGGACGCCCTAGCTCAACGCGTTCCGACGCTACAGCGCTTCAAAGTTGGGATTTTTTTTCTCTCTCTTTCAACTTTGACGGGCCGTAGCCGCTAAACGGTTAGAGATAGGGCGTCCGGAGCGGTCGCAATCGATTCCGCGGACATTTTTCTATCGGAAACCGTCTAACTCGTCCGTCCGAACGGCGTCGTTAACGCGCGACACGAGAAAACGTCGAAAGATGTCGTTTTCGGGGTCGATTTTTCGCGTTTTTCGAAGTCCCGAAACTTCAAACGTCCGTATCTCTTAAACGGTTAGAGATATCGAAGCGTGCTAAAAATTCTTGTTCGGCGCGTAAAACTCTACCGGATAGGATGATAAAAACGGTAATTTTCGGACTTCGATATTTCACCGAAATTTCTCGACCGAATCTCCGTATCTCGGTTATGCGTGGTCGCAGCGCGACCGTTCGGTGCTCATTTGAAAGATCTCGACGCGTACTTTCGAACTGCGCAAACCGGGATCCTCTATCTATAACCGTTTAGGAGCTACGGCGCTTCAAAGTTTCGGAGTTAAGCATTTTTGGAAATTTCGAAACTTTAAACGCGATTTTCTCCTTAACGGTTAGAGATAGAGAGGCAAACTTTTTTTTATCGTAATCTACGCGAAAATACGCGTCTTTTGATATATCAGTCGACCCCATTCGGAGCTCCGTTAAGGAGTTGAGTTTTGCACCCTCAACTTTCAAACGTCCATATCTCCTAAACGGTTAGGGCTAGCGGGCTGAAATTTCTCAGGCGTAATACACCCATATATGGCCACGTTCCGGTAGGGTTAAAACCCCGAAATTCCGACCCTCGATTTTTCGGGTCGAAAAAATTTCATCGTTTTGGTCAGAAAAAAATGCGACGTTTCTGCTGCGCGTTAACGGGAGGAGTTAGACGTTCGCTTATCGGCGCGTCGTAAGGACCCTACGAGGGTTCTAAACAGGCGAAAGAAGGACGCCCTAGCTCAACGCGTTCCGACGCTACAGCGCTTCAAAGTTGGGATTTTTTTTCCCTCTCTTTCAACTTTGACGGGCCGTAGCCGCTAAACGGTTAGAGATAGGGCGTCCGGAGCGGTCGCAATCGATTCCGCGGACATTTTTCTATCGGAAACCGTCTAACTCGTCCGTCCGAACGGCGTCGTTAACGCGCGACACGAGAAAACGTCGAAAGATGTCGTTTTCGGGGTCGATTTTTTCGCGTTTTTTCGAAGTCCCGAAACTTCAAACGTCCGTATCTCTTAAACGGTTAGAGATATCGAAGCGTGCTAAAAATTCTTGTTCGGCGCGTAAAACTCTACCGGATAGGATGATAAAAACGGTAATTTTCGGACTTCGATATTTCACCGAAATTTCTCGACCGAATCTCCGTATCTCGGTTATGCGTGGTCGCAGCGCGACCGTTCGGTGCTCATTTGAAAGATCTCGACGCGTACTTTCGAACTGCGCAAACCGGGATCCTCTATCTATAACCGTTTAGGAGCTACGGCGCTTCAAAGTTTCGGAGTTAAGCATTTTTGGAAATTTCGAAACTTTAAACGCGATTTTCTCCTTAACGGTTAGAGATAGAGAGGCAAACTTTTTTTTATCGTAATCTACGCGAAAATACGCGTCTTTTGATATATCAGTCGACCCCATTCGGAGCTCCGTTAAGGAGTTGAGTTTTGCACCCTCAACTTTCAAACGTCCATATCTCCTAAACGGTTAGGGCTAGCGGGCTGAAATTTCTCAGGCGTAATACACCCATATATGGCCACGTTCCGGTAGGGTTAAAACCCCGAAATTCCGACCCTCGATTTTTCGGGTCGAAAAAATTTCATCGTTTTGGTCAGAAAAATATGCGACGTTTCTGCTGCGCGTTAACGGGAGGAGTTAGACGTTCGCTTATCGGCGCGTCGTAAGGACCCTACGAGGGTTCTAAACAGGCGAAAGAAGGACGCCCTAGCTCAACGCGTTCCGACGCTACAGCGCTTCAAAGTTGGGATTTTTTCTCTCTCTTTCAACTTTGACGGGCCGTAGCCGCTAAACGGTTAGAGATAGGGCGTCCGGAGCGGTCGCAATCGATTCCGCGGACATTTTTCTATCGGAAACCGTCTAACTCGTCCGTCCGAACGGCGTCGTTAACGCGCGACACGAGAAAACGTCGAAAGATGTCGTTTTCGGGGTCGATTTTTCGCGTTTTTTCGAAGTCCCGAAACTTCAAACGTCCGTATCTCTTAAACGGTTAGAGATATCGAAGCGTGCTAAAAAATTCTTGTTCGGCGCGTAAAACTCTACCGGATAGGATGATAAAAACGGTAATTTTCGGACTTCGATATTTCACCGAAATTTCTCGACCGAATCTCCGTATCTCGGTTATGCGTGGTCGCAGCGCGACCGTTCGGTGCTCATTTGAAAGATCTCGACGCGTACTTTCGAACCGCGCAAACCGGGATCCTCTATCTATAACCGTTTAGGAGCTACGGCGCTTCAAAGTTTCGGAGTTAAGCATTTTTGGAAATTTCGAAACTTTAAACGCGATTTTCTCCTTAACGGTTAGAGATAGAGAGGCAAACTTTTTTTTATCGTAATCTACGCGAAAATACGCGTCTTTTGATATATCAGTCGACCCCATTCGGAGCTCCGTTAAGGAGTTGAGTTTTGCACCCCCTCAACTTTCAAACGTCCATATCTCCTAAACGGTTAGGGCTAGCGGGCTGAAATTTCTCAGGCGTAATACACCCATATATGGCCACGTTCCGGTAGGGTTAAAACCCCGAAATTCCGACCCTCGATTTTTCGGGTCGAAAAAATTTCATCGTTTTGGTCAGAAAAAATGCGACGTTTCTGCTGCGCGTTAACGGGAGGAGTTAGACGTTCGCTTATCGGCGCGTCGTAAGGACCCCTACGAGGGTTCTAAACAGGCGAAAGAAGGACGCCCTAGCTCAACGCGTTCCGACGCTACAGCGCTTCAAAGTTGGGATTTTTTCTCTCTTTCAACTTTGACGGGCCGTAGCCGCTAAACGGTTAGAGATAGGGCGTCCGGAGCGGTCGCAATCGATTCCGCGGACATTTTTCTATCGGAAACCGTCTAACTCGTCCGTCCGAACGGCGTCGTTAACGCGCGACACGAGAAAACGTCGAAAGATGTCGTTTTCGGGGTCGATTTTTTCGCGTTTTTTCGAAGTCCCGAAACTTCAAACGTCCGTATCTCTTAAACGGTTAGAGATATCGAAGCGTGCTAAAAAAAATCTTGTTCGGCGCGTAAAAATCTACCGGATAGGATGATAAAAACGGTAATTTTCGGACTTCGATATTTCACCGAAATTTCTCGACCGAATCTCCGTATCTCCTGTTGTTCCATCTCGTTATAATTATAAATAAATTTTGGTACAAATTAGTAATGTTACTCCTTTTTCATTCCGCAAAACTACAGTATGACCATATGATCACCACCAATACACTTCGGATTTCACTAAGATCGCTTAACTACTTTATTTATGATCCAACTCGCTATGCAACCCGTATTAAGTATTATAGGGTACGCACAGTACATAGGTTATAGGAGTAGTGAAGACGGTTACTTTGGCTCTGTGCTGTTTTCCTAGATAGAGCTATCTGTAATGTTTTGTTACCTTTTTACCATAAATATATGATTTTATCCATTGCTATTGACCTCCATCAAAGAATATGCTCAAAATCTCCAGTGTATCTTGTACTTAGTCTTGTGACTTTTGCTCTTAATTCACTATTCTTTTGTATTTCCTCTTTCGTCCGTTATAATTCGCAAAAATTTGTGGTATGTTATAAAATTATTCCCGAATGATAATTGCGCTGTTAGTTCTGTGCTGTTTACCTAGGGAGCGCGTATTAAAACGTGACCCACTTTCTAACATTAAGATGACATTTGCTTATTTCTTTTATATCTGCGACCCCTACAATATTAAATTTGCTTTAACTATTTTAGGATTTCAAAAGTTCTTTTGTAATGGCCTTTTAGTAACAAATTTACACTAAAATTATCTTCAGCGGAAGTAAAATGGAATGAAATGGAAATTAACATGAAATTAAAATAGAACAATGGATCAAGAAATATTTTTTTCGAAAAAGACAAGAAGCAACTGTTAAAAATCACAAACGAAAACTACCTATATGCTTGCGCCAAATTCGTTATTTACTTTGGAGGCGCATTTTTCCAATATTGCTAAATTTGACATTACATAAATACTTTATTGCTAACATTTCCAAACCTCCCTACGAGTAGGGGGATTTCGCTGCGATTGGCGACACTGTGGAAATTTATGTCATATTTTTATTACTTTACTTACTTCAGAAGTAAGGAAGACAAGTATTTTTGTTAGGTTAGGATTGCAGAACGATAGGGACAGATGAAACATGATTTTTAAGCTTTAGAATTCCTCATTCTAGTTATTTACCTTTATTAAACTATTATCACTTATGATTCCTTTAAAGAGAAAAATCGAAGGTTATTTCACGCTGTAAAACAACGGAGAATATACCATGGCTGTTTTAATAAACCGAAACGCTAATGTTATCGAGCTTACATGCAGAACCTGCTTAAAAATAAATAAACAACATTTTAATATATATGAGTACTTTCAAAATGAAAGACCTCTATCTGATTTAATAATGGAATGTACATCTATAGAGGTATAAATAATACTTTCACTAGTATAGTATATAGTAATATTTCACATATTCCTTATGTATATGTAGGTATTTAAAGAGGATGGTTTTCCAGTCAACATCTGTAATGGCTGTTTGGAAAAATTGAATTCTGCGTATAATTTTAAAAAAATGGTTCTTCAATCAAATATAGAGTTGAAGAAGATTGTTGAAGAGAAGAAAGAGGTAGGTATGAAAGAAGAACATAACATAGAAAACAACCTACTTGAAGTTTCGTCGGAAATATACGCTTCAAATCAACCATTTGCTTTTATCGACATAAGTAATTTGAATTCTTCCGAAACGAATTGCAAGATTATGGAAGAGAAGAAAGAAGTGTTTATGAAAGAGGAACACGACATTGTAGGAAATAGCGCTCTTGACGTTTCATCAGATATATGTACTTCAAATCAATCATTTGTTTCTATTGACGTTAGTAATTCTTCTGAAACAAGTTTCAAAGAGGACCATACGGAAGATGTAAGAAGTTATGATTATGTGACACCTGTGGCATTTGAAAATGAATGTAAAGTAGAATTGGACTTGGAATCACCTGATGATACGAAATGCTCCTCTTCAATAATGACAACTGATTTTTCGATTAATTATGGGAACATAGAAAACTCTAATCAAAGTCCCACGATAGAAACAAGGAAACTGAAGGTGGACTTAAATGAACAAGGTAGAAGTCACGACCTAGTGTACAGTAACAAATGCAATAAGACATTAACGCTTCGTGATAGTCTAGGGAGTCGTCTTCCCACTCAGCATAGAAATTTACCCTTAAAATGCAAACAATGTGATAGACAATGTGCTAACAAAGATCTGCTCCGAAAGCATGTTAATACGCACAGCCTGGTTGCAAGATTTCCTTGCGATGAATGCGGGAAAATGTTCAAGCATAGAGGCTACGTAAAAATACATAAGGCAAGACATAAAACTGAACGACCTTACAAATGCGATATTTGCAATATGGCGTTTAAGTTACTGAACGAATTGCGAAGTCATCAAAGGACGCATACCGAAAGGGAAGCTAAGTACGTATGCGAGATGTGCGACAGAGCTTTCACCCGGGGCATTTATTTGAGAAGGCATAAGATAATTCACGTTTCACCCGACAGCAAAGACTTTATCTGCAAAACCTGCGGTAAGTCGTTCGGTTTGGAAAGGAGCCTAAAGCGACACATGAAAATTCACAACAAAGATAACCGGAGTATGCCAAATAAGCGTTACGTTTGCACTTATTGCGAGCGAGATTTTAGGTATAAAGACGTTCTAAAAAACCATGTCTTAATCCACACGAATGAAAAGCCATTTTCGTGCAAGATGTGCAAAAAAACTTTCCGCCAAAAGGGATGTTTAACGCGTCACATGCGAATACATACCGCTGAAACCCCCTACGTATGCAAACTCTGTCATACGTTTTTGCTATCTTCGCGTCGACTCATGACACATATGAGAAAGATGCATGGGAAAGAGTTCCATAAGCAAGTGAAGCAAAAGAAAAAAGACGTTCAATTAAATTAAATTTTCTTCTAAATTCGTTATGTTCCAACGAAAATGTATAGTAATTCTATTTTTAAATAAAATTTCCTATAAAATGCGAATATTACGAAATTATTGCTAGCTAAAGTGACAATTCTGTTAACAATAAATGGGAAAAAACAGAATTTGTGGTAGTTGTTATTTTTAAGGGTAATACATTTATTTCTTTACTATTAATTGCCTTTCATTTTTTTGATTTTTTTAATTTTTGTTACTTGGCCAAACTTAGTAATAAACGAACTACTTTCGGAATTAGACCGTGTCATGATGAGATATATAGAAATAAAATAAGAGTAAGAGGAAAAGAAATAAAGGTGAAAAAATTAAGAGAAGAGAGAGAAAAAAAAAGAGACAAAAACCTGCCCGTCTCTAGCGTGGTTGACGCGTCGAGTTACCGTGCCACTTTGGTTTCCCTATTTCTCCTGAAGAAGCCTACTACGGCGGACCCAAAACGTCGAGATCCCACCTTTCTCTTTTTCCTTTTTCTTCTATTTTTTCCCCCTTTTTTGGCTCTCTTTTCACTTTCCTTGTCTTACTATTTTCACCTTTTCTTCTTTTTCACCCTCCCTTTTTTCATTTTTTTCTTTTTAATTTCTTTCCCTCTTACTCTTATTTCATTTCTATATATCTCGCCATGACACGATCGAATTCCGCAAGTAATTCGCTTTTTACCGACACTGGCCGTGGAAGCCTACGTACTCATTTTGGCCAAACTTCTATGGGCGGTAATGTATATATTTTTAGTGTATTTTAAACAATGGGGTAATAAGTTACCCCATGTAAATATTTATGATTGCAATGTTTAGTATGTGTTCTAGGGTTAAGGAGTTTTCGGATAACCTACCATAAACTGTAACTTAGAATTTAATTTATATGTAAGCTGACACGAGTTAAAGAAAAGTTTAGAATCGTTAATACCCAAGCACTTGTTGCTTGAAAATATCAACTTGTACTTATCCTTATTAATTGTTTATAACCAGCAAATTCTATTCCTTTTCTTGGCCGTAGTTCCGTATAACGGACATCGAGTTACCGATTTTAATGGATTCTAACGGAAAGCTCACGTTTTGCTGTTTAAAATGTTCCTTCTTTCGAATGTAAAATTGGAATAATTTGCAAATAATTTTTATCTTTGTAATACCAACTTGAATTGAAAATAAGCACATTATTATAGAAACGTTTATGTTGCAATATAAAATTCTAATACGTGCGTTATCTACCTTAGCGCTACCACGGTTATAGTCATAACTAAAATGGATGCTATACAGTCATTTGGTGTTAATTAATTTATTTTTAACCGGTGGAGTTATCTATGTTTTTAACTCCTCTGTATTCTTGTAGTATTTTGTTCTCTTATTCATTTATTATACATTTTCCATAAAATAGAAGAAATAAGTCAATTACATCCACAAAACTACTTTAGAAGGATGTTTCTATTTTACAATTAAAATGAAGAATTTATATATCTTACGTGAATAATTTAAATTCTCTAAGTACCCGTGTAAAAATGGCCTTAGAATTAAAGAAATTACCCGACGATATCGATGTTAAATTGGAAGATTTCGTAGTTAGAGCTGGAGGTTTTGTTATTTCAAAAACCGGAATATCTTTAATGAGAGATAATTTAGTTCAAAATGCCTTACTCAAAGACATTAAAATTGAAGATTGTGGTGGAGAAATAGGTGAAGGTATCAGCAATACTGAGAATTATGAGTGCATTAAAAGGGAAAACGATCTTACATTACAAGATGATCGTTTAGATGTCGATATCGATGCTAAATTAGAAGATTTCGTAGTTCCAGCTGGAGGTTTTGTTATTTCAAAAACCAGAATATCTTTAATGAGTGATGATAACTTAGTTCAAAATGCCTTACTCGAAGACATTAAAGTTGAAGATTGTGATGGAAAAGTAGGTGACGGTATCAGCAATACTGAAAATTATGAATGCATAAAAAGCAAAAACAATCTTACATTACAAGAAGATCCTTTAGATGACGATATCGATGTTAAATTGGAAGATTTCGAAGTTAGAGCTGGAGGTTTTGTTATATCAAAAACCGGAAGATCTTTAATGAATGAATCCATAAAAAGCGAAAATGATCTTCTATTACAAGAAGACACTTTATCGAAAGAATGTAAAACCCAAGTAAAATCAGAAACAAACAAAAAATTGCAAAATAAAAAAAGATCCAACAATAAAGTAGTATTTTGTAAAGATTGTAACAAAACATTCAGTCGTAATTACTATTATAAAGTCCATGCACGTAACCATGCCGGAAATACCCCATTTGCATGTGAAATCTGTGGAAAAGCTTTTGTACAGCAATTCTATCTTAAATTGCATAAGAACTCCCACTCTAATAACAGACCATATTCATGCGACATTTGCGGGAAAAGTTTCAAAACTAAGAATGTTGTTGTAAGACATCAATCTGTACATTCTGATGATAAACCTTTCCGTTGCGATCAATGTGGTAATAGCTTTAAATATGTATATAACCTAACAGCTCATAAGCTTAAGCACAATAGCAATAAAAAGTATATTTGTGAGGTTTGTGGAAGGGTATTTAGTGATCGGTCTGGTTTGGAATATCATAAAGCATCCCATGATGTTGATGCAATGACCGCTTGTCCAGAATGTGGAAAAACATTTCAAGGGAAAATGAAGATGCAGAAGCATGTTAGGCATACACATACAGGAAAGAAAGCTCATGTATGTGGTTATTGCGGAAAGGCGTTTAATCGAAGGCATGTAATGTTGAGCCATGTAAACATACACACTGGAAAAAGGCCTTACATTTGCAAAGTTTGTGATAAAGCATTTAGGAGAAAGACAGTACTTAAAGCTCACATGAGAGTACATACAGGGGAAACTCCCTATTCTTGTAAGGTATGTGGAGCTAAATTTAAATTTTCGGCTAATCTGGTGAGGCACAAAAAGCTACATACTAAAAGGAACACTGAAAAGAAGAACTGATAGGAGATTGAACAATATTAGATGTATTATTTTATATATTTTAGGCATATATCGAAACATTTTACTATTATAGATCTTTTACTATGTAAATAAATCTATTATTTTCAAGTCAAATTGAATTATTTTCCACCTCGATACGATAATTGACCTCATATATACGCTTTGTAAGAAAATATCTAATCATTAACATATATAAATTGCATTTATGTTTTAAATAAACTTGTTTATTATAATATATATATATACACATAAAATCATTGCACATTACAATTATAGAATAGATATGAACCTAAATTATAAAATAAAACCAGTGTGCAAAGTATAATTTTTAGTAAGGTTAGGTATATATATTTGACATTAAAGTTATGTCTCTGTACCCAATATTTCTAGAACGGTCTTTATATTCTCATGTCACGTGGTTCGCGTAGATCGACTTCTTCCGATTTCAACCGTACTCTAGTACTTCGTCGTTACCCTATTACATCATGGTTATAGCTATTGTGGGTACCTCCCTGTCGTTGACTTTGTTCAAATTATGTCTGTATATGCACTATTATTGTTAGTATCTTCCAAACCGTATAGATAGCGCTAAATATGGAACCGTTAGTTGCCGTGGATGGTCCTATTCGTTTGTTTTGGTCTTTAAGAATCGAAATTGGTTACCTTTTCTTTTTAATTTATCGTGCATAGTCTGTTTATTATTGAAGAGATGGCTCCACTCCCAATTGTTCTGTAACCCTAACCGTTCTAACCTACAAGATGTCAAACATTAAAACGTCCGTAAGTGTATTGTATTTAATATTCGAACGGAACTACAACATATTTAGATTATGCTTCGTTACCTAAATATGCGTACGTAATTATGTAAAAACATATACAAAACATGGATATAGAATCTGAGAAGTTGGATGAACATTGTAAAAAGTACAGTATTGACAGAGACGTTAAATTAGAAGATTTAGAAGACTCCGTAGTTGAAACCGAAGATTTTGTTGTTTCAAAATCTGGAATACCTTTGATAAATGACGATAACTTAGCACAAAATGTTTTATTGAAAAATATTAAAGTTGAAGATATCAATAATATAGAAGACACCAGCAATGCCACGAATTATAAAACTAGCTTAGGAAAAATAGAAATTATAAGTGCAGAGATGTGTATAAAAAGCGAAAATGATGTTATGTTACAAAAAGATCCACTCTCCGAAGATTACAAAACCCATATAAAGTTAGAAGTAAATGAAGAATCGAACATGGAAAATAATCATTTGCATTTCACTCCAAAGAAGAAAAATGTGTTTTGTAAAGTTTGTAATAAAACATTTAGTTCTTCCCATTATTA
This sequence comes from Trypoxylus dichotomus, assembly GCA_023509865.1. Lineage (NCBI taxonomy): Eukaryota > Metazoa > Arthropoda > Insecta > Coleoptera > Scarabaeidae > Trypoxylus > Trypoxylus dichotomus. The sequence continues at coordinate 58,781,408 of CM042078.1, forward strand.
CGCAATTCATGCACCTGGTCATACTGGAAAAATCCCATTCGTTTGTGAAATTTGTGGTAAAGGTTTCGTAAGGGAGGCCTGCCTTAAATTGCATAAAATTGCTCATTCAGATAATAGACCATATTCGTGCAATATTTGTAGGAGGAATTTTAAAACGAAAGCTGTCCTTCTAAAGCATCAACCTGTACATTCCGATGATAAACCCTTCCGTTGCAATCAATGTGGTAAAAATTATAAAAGTGACTATTCTCTAAAAATTCATAAACGGAAACATGAGAATAATAAGCAGTATATTTGTGAGCTTTGCGGAAAGGGATTCTGTGATCGCAAAGGTTTCAAATATCATAAGGACTCACATGAGACCACAAAAACCATTCCTTGTCTGCAGTGTGAAAAATTGTTCCAAACAAACGGAACATTAAAACAGCATGTTAGATATGTACATTCTGTTGAAAAGGTTTATATATGTAGTTACTGTGAGAGGACATTCAGTCGAAAGGATGCAATGTTGAAGCACATCAGTATACATACTGGTGAAAAGCCCTTTACTTGTAACATTTGCAACAAATCCTTTAGGAGATCGTCAGTACTTAAAGCTCATGTGAGAATACATACAGGGGAAACTCCTTACTCTTGTAAGGTATGTGGAAGTAAATTTAAATGTTCGGCTAATCTGCAGAGGCATATAAAACTACATACTAAAAAGGAACGCGCTTTAAAAGAAGAACTGGTAGGAGATTGAAAATTATTGAATCTAGGATGCACTATTTTGTATATTTTAAGCACATGTCAAAAGTTGTTAAATTTTACTATAATTTTATTAATGTAAATAAATCTTTTATTGTTTTTAAATCGCATTGGATTATTTTCCACCTCGCCAAAATTTATTTAAATAGCACATATTGACCTATAATACTATTCAATGTGCCTTTTTTAAATTTCGCGGAGGATTTAAGTTTGTATTTCCTGCACTAGAGATGTTTCCCTAAAAAATTAGCAAATGTGTTCTTTATTACCAGAATCACGAACGTAAATGATCCGCGAAATTTAAAAATGGTCACTGGGTAGCCATTTACTTGTGCTATGATTGTAGAGCAACTTAAGATTTAGTTGGAATAAGTAGAAAGAATCCATATATTAGCAATTTTTAATTCTTGTTAGAAGTCATTATTGTCATGTCTTTCATTGTATTCTAAACAGTAACTATCTAAACTATATCCATTTTGAAAGTAGTTAAATCAATACAGGACTTGCGGATACTCTTTCAACCTACTGCCCCATTTTGATTGGACTAAATGTCGGCACTCTCTAGCTCGACTAGAAATACTACCAATGTTGCCATCCACCCGTCCTTTCATAAAGTTTTGAAGAAACTAGTTGAATTTGTATTGTTGCGATGGCGCCACAAGTAATTGAAGAATTTAGGGAATAAATCAATGACATTTATGGCATATTCCACGTTTTTGCTTAGGTTTCTTTTTTATTTTATTATATTTGAATTTATTACTTTTGTTTTGAATGCCAATAGGTTATTTGGGCTGTGGAAAGAAATTTGGTCTTTGGATAAGGATTTGAAATTGATGTTTCTGTGTAGTACTTTTAAGTTGTACATTTATCTATAAATAGTAGAAAGATTCAGATAATGTAGCAAGAGAAAATAAAAAAGAAATAATTAAGGTGAGTATCTGATCAGTGATTTTATTCCGTTGTTATTTATGGGCAATATGTTATTTAGATACACTCATTAATGGTATTGCCATTATAGAACCTAGGCGCGTACATAAATGCTCTGTTATTGGGTGTAATGACGCAGTCCAGCACGTAAATAAATTGTAAAAATCTCGGTTATAAACAACTAAAACTGTTTATGGTCTCGGCTTGTAATCCCCACCACAATATGGTGAAAAGGGACATTTGGTTACAGTGCATTAATAACCCAGAATTGTCAGCTTTAAGTGATTATGAAATGCATCAGAAATTTATTTGCGCTGTTCATTTTCTGAATGTGTATAAAGGTGAAATGTCACAATCAGGAGTATTTAGTGAATACCTTTGTTAAGATATGTACCGGTTTGGCAGTACATATATGGATAAAGCTCATCAATGCTATTTTATCTGGTGAAGATACACGCCTTATAGCAAGTAAATGTAAGGGCAGTGCACTTGCACAACTTGCTGTATTCAAAAAAATATATCAAAACAAAAAGAAAAATAGTTTTTTACTTGCCTTTCGTTTTATTAATGCATTTTAAATTACACTTTCGTATAAATTATCTTTGTTCACTATATTTGTACAGCTCAATTTATTACTTGCATTTATATAGTTATAATAAACTTTGCTTATGTAATTTATTATTTTCTTTTACATTTTCCATGTCATATTATTTTAACTATGAATGCATTGGAATGTTAATGTTATATTTTGTGCATTCGATTAAATTAGAATATATCTGCAGCAGTGTACTACTTTGTAGATATATCCATATACTTGGAGTCTACAATTAGCATGGTGCTTCGTTTACAGAGCTTCTTCTTTACCCACATTGCCAAATAATTTATGAAAAGCCGGTTAGATGATCAAACGAAACAAATTTTCAAGAATTTTTTGAGGAACTTGAACCTACCCTAACCTATAAAATATCGAGGATTAAAACGTCCGCAAGTACACAATGTCACTTTATATTAGAGCGGATATACAACATATTTAGATTATACTTCGTTACCTAATATACAAATGTAATTGTAGTAAAGCATATACAAAACATGGATCTAAAATCGGATAAGTTGGGTGAACATTATAAAAACTGTGAGAAATACAATATTGATAGAGACGTTAAATTAGAGGATTTAGAAGACTTCGTAGTTGAAACCGAAGATTTTGTTGTTTCAAAATCTGGAATACCTGTGATAAATAACGATAACTTAGCACAAAATGTTTTATTCAAAAGTATTAATAAAATAGAAAATACCAATATTGCCAACAACTATGAAACTAGCTTGGAAAAAGTAGAAATTATAAGTGCAGAAATGTGTATAAAAAGCGAAAATGATGTTACCTTACAAAAAGATCCACTCTCCGAAGATTACAAAACCCATATAAAGTTAGAAGTAAATGAAGAACTGAACATAGACGAAGATCAATCGCATTTCACTTCTAAGAAAAAAGAAGTGTTTTGTAAAGTTTGTAATAAAACATTTAGTTTTTCTCATTACTATACAATTCATGCCCCTAGTCATACTGGAAAAAGCCCATTCATTTGCGAAATTTGTGGTAAATGTTTTGCAAGAGAAGCCTGTCTTAAACTACATAAAATTGTTCATTCGGATAATAGACCATATTCGTGTCATATTTGTGGGAGGAATTTTAAAACGAAAGCTGTCCTTCTAAAACATCAACCTGTACATTCCGATGATAAACCCTTCCGTTGCAATCAATGTGGTAAAAATTATAAAAGCGTCTATTCTCTAAAAACTCATCAACTTACACATGGGAAGAATAAGCAATATGTTTGTGAGCTTTGCGGAAAAGGATTCTTTGATCGCAAAGGCTTCAAGTACCATAAGGAGTCACATGAGACCACAAAAACTATTCCTTGTCTGCAGTGTGGAAAATTACTCCAAACAAAAAGAACATTAAGACTGCATATTAGATATGTACATTCTGTCGAAAAGGTTTATATATGTAGTTATTGTGATAGGACGTTTAGTCGAAAGGATGTGATGTTGAACCACATCACCATACACACTGGTGAAAAGCCTTTTACTTGTAAAGTTTGTAATAAAACATTTAGGAGGTCATCAGTACTTAAAGCTCATGTGAGAATACATACAGGTGAAACTCCTTATTCTTGTAAAGTATGTGGAAGTAAATTTAAATATGCAGCTAATGTGCACAGGCATATAAAGCTACATACTAAACAGGAACGCGTTTTAAAAGAAGAACTGGTAGGAGATTGAAAAGTATTGGATCTAGGATGTACTATTTTGTATATTTTAAGCACATGTCGGAAGTTGTTACGTTTTACTGTTTTTAAAATAAATAAATCATTTATTATTTTTGAATAATGTTGAACTATTTTCTACCTCGCTAAAATTTATTTAATAAAAGAAAAAACATATATATTACTGACCGCTAATACTACTTACAGTACACAATTTTTAAATTTTGCGGAGTATTTAAGTTAGTAATTCGTGCAGTAAAGATCATATTTGCATGTATTACCGTAATAAAATAGTGAATGTGTTCTTTAACACTTTTATAACCTACTGCACCATTTTGACGTAACCCTATCTATCGTATCTTTTTATCATTTTTATATACAAATCGCACACATCACTTTAGTAAATGAATTTAAACCACCTGGGAGACATTCTTGTCTCTAATCCGACTATAACGATATTTTAAATTCGTTTTCATCTAAGTATGATAATAGTTCGGGTACTTTCGACCGGTTTTTGTAAATGTAAGAGGCGAATCATATCACCGATCTTGACATGTCGTTACAACATCGCCACTTGATTACCTTAGGCTAACCTTTTATAGAGTGGCAATTCGATGCTATCTCGTAGTTCAGATTACGTATACTATTCAGCTGCCTTTTCCAAATTGTAACAACTATATGAATCATTGTCTACAATACTCGAACTGTAGTATAGATGGAACATGGCCTCTACGCAACCCGGATTTAAATTCACTTGATTTCTTTGTGTGGGGTTATATGAGAATCCTAGTTTACAGCAGTGGAGAGATTGAAAACATAGAAGACCTACAGCAATGAAATTTTAATGCAGAAATGCGTACTAGACATGACGCACCCTTTCAACTCTCAGCATGGAGATTCCCTCATGCTGAAGATGGATATTTACAAAATTATTAAATTTGTTTGTTCCAAACACCCTTCTTCCAAAATATCCATCATACACAAAAATTCAAAGAATATATTGTGATAATTAAAATGGTTCTTTCCAAGGGCCCTTCCTCCAGAATATTCACAAGGTCTACAGTCACACTGGCATATGCATTTGCTATAGTAACGTTGCACAAACCTATCTTTTAGAGAACTAAAAGGATCATTTGCACCTCATCAAGGCATATCTTACCTTAATAATCTTTATTACTATTGCGATTGTGTTGAAGTTTAAGTAAGGTTTATAAATACAAGAGCATATTTTTCTTAACACGTATTTATTTACCTTGAAAGATTTCATCGATTTCGTATTTCTACATCCGTGTTACTTATAAAAACGCCAAATGACAGATATGTATATGGCTGTATGCATCTGACTATGACGATTTCATTTAATTTTAGTACAAAAGCATCCGAAAAATTGACATTTACCAAAGTCAACCATAGAGCGGATTCCGTAGGCTCGATAGTGTCGGAATTCTTAAGACAACCGATACAAACGCAAATCATGTTACTCGATAAATCTTTAGCTGTCACTTAATGGCTTCATCTTTCTTCCACTAGTGTAACATGTTTTCTATCCTTTTTGGAAGTTACAGTGAAATAGCTGTAAACTGTGTTCAAATTAGTATCTTTCAATTTAAAGTACGAGCTGCAGCTGGCATTCAAAATTAAGGAAATTTACTGAGAGAGTATCTTAAATTATATGGATGAACATAAAGAATTCGCTAGCGGCAAACTTAGAGCATTGAATGGACGCGAGAATTTAGAAAAATATAAAATAATGTAGTTGAAGAGTTAAAATGCTACTGCTTATGGAGAAAGATCTATGGAACAAAGGCAAATAATAACCAGAAGTAAACATTTGTAAATATGCCCCAGTATTTGATAATGAAAATATTTTAGTATTGAGCGGATTTTAAATGTTCACTTAGCTCAGTTTTAGTAGTTACTAAGCCTAAAATATCGAACCTTAAAATACACTTTGAAAAAATAATAAATTGAAAAGAAAATAAACGTTCGATAAAGTCATTTATTAATATATTACATCTTAGCACATATCTAAGCATCTTCGAAATGTACACCACCTAAAACATATTTTTAAAAGCTCAATACTTCTTCCGAATGAAAAGATCGTGAGAGGAATCCTTAAAATTTGCATTTAAGATGTTCATGTTGCTATTATTAAATTACTTGCATATCTAAAGAGTGGTATGTATATCAGTTAATAAAGTTATGGTCATTTATTATAAATTTGTTAAGAAATTATCAAGTATCTTTGCTATACGAAACATTCGGTAACCTTTTCTTTTTCCACATATCAATGTAGTGGTGTTATCCCGCAACTGTTTTTTATATAGAACTAATTGTTGATTATTTTTCGCATTAGCTTCAAGTAACATGTGAACAATACGCAACACTTTTTATAATATTTGTGCAATTTTTAAATAACCTATAACTTTTGAAAGGTTGCCAAAGTTGTAAATGTGACCAAATCTGATTTTTTGAATTAAAATTTACAATTGTTTGGATCGATTGTATACTTGCCGCAGAAATTATCCGAGATGCTACTCGAAAAGCTTACGTAATTGCTCCTACTTTTGACTTTGAGTAAAATGTCGTATGAAGTCTGAGTTTCATATTGAGCTTACAGATTCGGGCCTCTGGTTTGAACAATGCTTACCATTTTATCGAGTATGTTCTGTACTCAATACGGAAACAAATTTGCAGTCTACGAAAAGTTTCAAAATCAATTTTATTTGGAGGTACATATCTAAAACGTGAACAGATTTATAAGATTTTAAGAAATTAATAATATAGAGTAAAACAATATAAAGATAGAATATTAGAAAGTCTTACATAATAAAAATTGACATTGAATCATTATCTAATCGAAACTACCACTTCACGCAAATCAATAATTCTCGCTCACGTAGTGTACCTTGAACATGGGATAACAGCTTCATGTATTAACAAATATAGGTGAATGACAATGAAAGTTTCTGCTTTGTATTTTATTTCAATTGTTGTTTTGAATCTTAAATCAAGTTATAGAAGAGACTTCCTATGGTAAAATAGTAGTCAACACGTTTAGTTGATCGTTCTTTTCTTGTTACATCTATTTACTTCATGGTGATCTTCAAGTTTTCAATTCAGAAATATCCTCCTTGTTTTCTTGGACCATCATGTTTCTCTCGTGTCTCTTCATATGACTCTGCATATGCTGCGAATATTTGAACTTCTCCGGACAATAGCTGCATGAGTATGGTGTTTCCCCAGTATGTATTCGCATATGCCTTACTATGCACTCACGTTGAGTGAATCTCTTGCCGCACACCTTACATGCGAACGGTTTTTCGCCGGTATGAATGCGAGCGTGCGATCTCCAGGTAGATTTCGCAGTAAATCTCTTTCCGCAAATATTACACGAGTAGGGCTTGAGGCCTAAATGATTCTTCATATGCGCGTCTAAGCCTTTCTTCAATAAGAACTTTTTACCGCATGTGGTACATTCGAAGTTCTTTTCGTTGGTGTGCGTCGCCTTATGATTGATCAGATCTCGCTTGTGCTTGAACGTTCTTCCGCATTCTTCGCACACGAAATCCTTCACACCTAGATGCCCCAACTCGTGGTTCTGCAAGGTGATCAGATGTTTGAATGCCTTTTCGCAGAACTTACATTTGAAGGGCCTTTCATTGGAATGTTTCGTAGCGTGCGCTTTTAAGGTATATTTCGAAGAGAACGCTTTACCACATTCCGTACACAAATAGTTTTTAGTCTGCGAATGCTTCTGTGCATGTTTCTGTAGGTAATATTTCTTTGCGGTTTGATAGCCACAAATATCACATTTAAACGGTAGATTTCCCATATGCTGTTGAACATGTACATCAATGTAATATTTAAAACAATATGATTTTTTGCAATCCGGACAGTACACTGATTCGCGCGCCTTTTCCTTTCTACTCAATCCAGATTCTATTATTCTTTTACAATCAGGATTATCGAGGACCTGTAATTGACGTTGACTATAACCACAGAGCCTGCCTGACCTTGTTTTCCATTTTAATGGAACCTTCTTCTTTTCTTCTACATAGTCACTGTCATCAGAATTATTAAAATCATCTGAGATATTATCTAACAACATACTTTCATCATCTGCGACATTATTCTCTTCAATTAAGTCTTGTAATAGTTGATTGCTATCTTCCTTGTTTGATACGGGTTTCTCTGCAACATCCACTTCTTTCTGTTTATTTTCCTCAATGAAATTTGTTTCTACCTCAATTGAAATACTTGGTGCAGATTCAACTGATTCATCTTTAATATAGAAATCCTCATCACATTCCTCTTTTATAAATGTGGTTTCTAAGATGTTATCTTTTATTTTCTCTTCAGTTTCATTATTTTTTTGATATCCACATAGGATTTTATTCGATGCAATTATCATTTCCCTAAAATTATACACGTAATCCAGTTTTTCCAAACAAGCATTGCATATGTGAGATGGAAGTTTGTCATTCTTTTCTATCTGTTAATTGAAAAGATGGTATTCTTCATTAGTGTAATAAAAATTAACGTATTTTCATCGTCTTACCGTTACTGGTACGCATTCCATTATTAATTCGGATATTATTTTGTTATTTTGGCTGCATTCGAATATATTTGAAAAGGTTTTGCTTGTTTTCAAGCAAGCTCTGCATATCTCCTGTTGTTCCATCTCGTTGTAATTATATATAGGCCTAGATGCAAATTAATAATGTTACTATTTTCTCAGTAACAATACAGTGTCACGCTAAAATCCCTTTCATCCCTTTAGATCTTAGATCTCTTGGAGCGCCTTAGACAACCAGCTGCGCGACCTCTACAATTTCAACCTGATTCAACTATTGGAAAATTTCAAAAAATCCATTTCTAAGGGTTTCTTAATAACAAATTTGGACTAAAATTAACATTAATGGAAGTAAAATGCAACGAAGTGAAAATTAACATGAAATTAAAGTAAAACTGAGCGGATTAAAAAATATTTTTCTCGGAAAATACGGGAAGCAACTGCTAAAAACAAAAAAAAAATACCTATACACCTACATCAAAATCGTTAACCACATTGGAAATGCATTTTTTCAATATTGCTTAAGTGAGAAAAAGTCGCTACATTTTACAACTCTTAAGCCCTAAATCGAAAACTACTTAAAAATAGGGAGATTTCGCTGCAATTGGCAATATGGTGTAAATATATGTCAGATCATTTTTATTACTCAACTTCACAGCTGTTTGTGTTAGGTTAGGATCATAAAACCATAGTAGCCAATGAAACAGGATTTTTAAGATGTAGAATTCCTAATTCTACTTGTTTATATTTATTAAAATATTATTACTCATGGTAAGATTAAAAGCCCTTTAAAGAGGTACATCGAAGGTTATTTCATCTTGTAAAACGTTTTCTAGTCAACATCTGTAACGACTATTTGAAAAAATTGAATTCTGCCTATAATTTTAAAGAAATAGTGCTTGGAATCAAAGACAGTTACATCAATGTATTCAGAAAATTATTGAAGAGAAGGAAGAGGTAATAATAAAAGAGGAGCATGACGTAGAAAATAGCGTACTTGATGTTTCGTCACAAATGTGCATTTCAAGTCATCTATTTACTTCTTTTGACTTTAGTTATTCAAATTCTTCTAAAATGGGATTCTAGGTTTATGGAAGAGAGCAGAATTGTCAATGAAAATGGAACATGTCATTGTAAAAAAATTGCTTAGTTTCACCAAAAATATGTACTTCAAATTAATCATTTGTTTCTAGCGACTGAAGTAATTCAAAATCTTTTGAAATATGTCATAATGTCTTTATGAATTTGAGTTGACTTCATGCACTTTTTCTAGAGATATTTTATTACAGCTCTTTATTCTACAGGATCCAGTTTTATGAACAATCACGACACCCAATTCAAAAACTGGCCACAGCATAACAACACTTTGTGATACAAACTTGATATTATGTAGATATAATCTACAAACGTCAGTTAACTAAATGTCAAAACCAATCAAACAATTAATTAGAAGTAAGTGAAGGGTCGGGCATGAAGATCTGCCCTCGTAAGCCATAGGCCAAATTCTGTAAGCTCGATTGTCCCAGGATTCTCAAGAGCCGCTCGATACAAACTCGAATGGCTTCATCTTTTTTCCGCTAGTGTAATTTGTTTTCTATCCTTTTTGGAAGTTACGGTGAAATAGCTGTAAACTGTGTTCAAATGTGCGTTTTGAGTACTTTATTACTAGACACATTGTGTTACTTCTACTCAGCTGCCAGTTTTAAAACGACGTTAGTAATTTACTTTTCTAAACAAAATTCTTCACCTTAAATAACTTTAATTTAAATTAGTATCTTTCAATGTAATGTACGAGTTGCAGATGGCATTCAAAGTCAAGGACGTTCATTGAGAAATTTCCTTAAATTATATGGATGAACATAAAGAACTCGCTGCCGGCAAACTTCCAGCATTAAATTGACGCGAGAATTTAGAACAATATAAAATAATTTAGTTAAAGAGTTAAAATGGTATTAGCTACGGAGAAAGATCTATGGAAAAATGCAAACGATAACCACAACTGAACATTTGTAAATATGCAGCAGTATTTGATAATGAAAATATTTTAGTAATGAGAAGATTTTAAATGTTTACTCAGCTCAGCAGTTACTAATCCTATAAATTGAATTTTAAAATACACTCTGAAGAAATAATAAATTGAAAAGAAAATAAACGCTCGATAAAGTAATTTATTAATATATTACATCTTAGCGCATATCTAACACTGCATCTTCGAAATGTACATCACCTACAACATATTTTTAAAAGCGCAATACTTCTTCCGAATGAAAAGATCGTGAGAGGAATCCTTAAAATTTGCATTTAAGATGTTCATGTTGCTATCATAAATTACTTGCATATTTAAAGAATAGTATGTATATCAGTTAATAAAGTTATGGTCATCTATTATAAATTTATTAAGAAATAATCAAGTATCTTTGTTATACGAAACATTCGGTAACCTTTTCTTTTTCCACATCAATGTATTGGTGTTATCCCGTAACTGTTTTTTATATAGAACTAATTGTTGATTATTTTTTGCATTAGCTTCAAGTAACATGTGAACAATACGCAACACTTTTTATAATATTTGCAATTTTTAAATAACCTACAACTTTTTAAAGGTTGCCAAAGTTGTAAATGTGACAAATCTGATTTTTTGAACTAAAATTTACAATTGTTTGGATCGATTGTATACTTGTCGCAGAAATTATCCGAGATGCTACTCGAAAAGCTTACGTAATTCTTCCTACTTTTGACTCTGAGTAAAGTGTCGTACGAAGTAAGAGCTACATATTGAGCTTACAGATTCCGGCCTCTGGTTTGAACAATGCTTACCATTCTATCGAGTATGTTCTATACTCAATACGGAAACAAACTTGCAGTCTACGAAAAAATTTCAAAATCAATTTTATTTGTAGGTACATATCTACAACGTGAACAGATTTATAAGATTTTAAGAAATTAATAATATAGAGCAAAACAATATAAAGGTAGAATATTAGAAAGTCTTACATAATAAAGATTGACAATCTATCATTATCTAATCGAAACTACCACTTCACACAAATCAATAATTCTCGCTCACGTAGTGTACCTTGAACATGGGACAACAGCTTCATGTATTAACAAATATAGGTGAATGACAATGAAAGTTTCAGCTTTGTATTTTATTTCAATTATTTTTTTGAATCTTAAATCAATTTATAGAGGAGACTTCCTATGGTAAAATAGTAGTCAACACGTTTAGTTCACCATTCCTTTCTTGTTATATCTACTTACTTTTTGGTGACCTTCAAGTTTTCAATTCAGAAATATCCTCCTTGTTTTCTTGGGCCATCATGTTTCTCTCGTGTCTCTTCATATGACTCTGCATATGCTGCGAATATTTAAACTTCTCCGGACAATAGCTGCATGAGTATGGTGTTTCCCCGGTATGTATTCGCATATGCCTTACTATGCACTCGCGTTGAGTGAATCTCTTGCCGCACACTTTGCAAGCAAATGGCTTTTCGCCGGTATGAATGCGAGCGTGCGATCTCCAGGTAGATTTCGCAGTAAATTCCTTTCCGCAAATGTCACACGAGTAGGGCTTGAGGCCTAAATGATTTTTGGCGTGCGCGTTTAAGCCCCTCTTCAATAAGAACTTCTTACCACATGTGGTACATTCGAAGTTCTTTTCATTGGTGTGCGTTGCCTTATGATTCGCCAAATCCCGTTTGTTCTTGTATGTTCTTCCGCACTCTTCGCATACGAAATCCCTCACGCCTAGATGCCCTATCTGGTGGTTTTGCAAAGTGATCTGATGTTTGAATGCCTTTTCGCAGAACTTGCATTTGAAGGGCCTTTCATTGGAATGTTTTGGAGCGTGTGCTTTTAAGGCGTATTTTGAAGAGAAGGCCTTACCGCATTCTGTACACAAAAAGTCTTTAGTCTGCGAATGTCTCCGCGCATGCTTTTGTAGGTAATACTTTTTGGCAGTTTGATAGCCACAAATGTCACATTTAAAAGGTAGATTTCCCATATGCTGATGAATATGTACTTCAATGTAGTATTTAAAACTATATGATTTTTTACATTCTTGACAGTACACTGTTTGACGTGACTTTTCCTTTCTACTCAATCCCGATTCTATTATTCTTTTACAATCAGGATTATCAAGGACCTGTAATTGACGTTGACTATATACATAAAGCCTTCCTGATTTTGCTTTCCACTTTAGTGGGAGCTTCTTCTTCTCTACTTCATAATCGCTGTCATCAGAATTACTAAAATGATCTGAGAAATTATCTAATAGAATACTTTCATCATCTACACCATTAGTCTCTTCATTTAGGTCTTGCAATAATTGATTGCTATCTCCCTCGTTTGACATCGGTTTCTCTGCAACATCCACTTGTTTCTGTTTATTTTCCTCCATGAAATTTGTTCCTACATCAATTGAAACACTTGGTGCAGATTCAACTGATTCATCTTTAATAAAGAACTCTTCATCGCATTCTTCTTTTATAAATGTAGGTTGTAAGGTATTGTCTTTTATTTTCTCTTCAGTTTCACCTCCTTTTTCATTATTTTTGTGATATCCATATAGTATTTTATTTGATGCAATTATCATTTCTCTAAAATTATACACATAATCCAGTTTTTCCAAACAAGCATTGCATATGTTAGGTGGAAGTTTATCATTCTTTTCAATCTGTTAATTGAAGACAGTATTCTTCATTAGTATAATTAAAATTAACGTATTTACGTCGTCTTACCGTTACTGGTACGCATTCCATTATTAATTCGAATATGATTTTGTTATTTTGGCTACACTCGAATATATTTGAAAAGGTTTTGCTGGTTTTTAAACAAGCTCTGCATATCTCCTGTTGTTCCATCTTGTTATAACCATAAATATAAAAACACAGTGTCACTAGGTGGTCACCACCGATTGACCAATACACTACGGAATTCGCTCAAATACCTTTGGATCCCTTGATAACTCCCTACGCGACCCCTAATCATAGGTTGCCTCTAACTGATTCAACTATTGGAAAATTTTAAAAGGCTCATTTCTAAGAGCTTCTTAGCAACAAATCTGGACTAAAATTAACATTAGTGGATGTAAAGTGGAATGAAGTGCTGAACCACAGGCACAACAGATTAAAAAAATGTTTTTCTTAGAAAAGACCATGAAAAGACGAGAAACAATTGCCAAAAACTACAAAAGAAAAATACCTATAAACCTCACTGGAAATGCATTTTTTCATTATTGCTAAATTTGGCATTACTGAAACAAGAAAAAGTCACTACATTTTACTGTGATTTTACATTTCCTTATCGTTCAGTTATCTATGGCTAACACAGGCTTACATTTCCAAAACTAGCTAGGAGTAAAATGTAGATAATTTTAGAAGGATTGAAAGGATTTCGCTGCAATTGGCAAATCTGCGTCGTACATCTTTTTACTACTTAACTTCACAACTGATTTTGTTAGGTTAGGAGTGTATTTCATGATTTTTAAGATTCAAATTTCGTAGTCCTACTTCTTTACGTTTATTAAAGCATTATCGCTCGTGGTAAGGTTAAAACTCCTTTAAGGAGAAAAATCGAAAGTTCCTTCAACCTGTAAAACAACGGAGAATGTACCATGGCTACCTTAACAAACATAAATGCTAACCTCATCAAACTTATATGCAGAACTTGCATGAAAATAAGTAGACAACATTTCAATATATTTGAGTACTCTCAAAATGAAAAATTTCTATCAGACTTAATAATGGAATGTACATCGATAAAGGTATGAATAGTACTCCTTTCACTACAGTTGTACATAATAATATTTTGCATATTTCTTATGTACATGTAGATGTTTAAAGAGGACGGTCTTCCAGTCAACATCTGTAACAACTGTTTGGAAAAATTGAATTCTGCATATAATTTTAAAGAAATGGTGCTTCAATCCAACATAGAGTTACATGAATTAATTCAGAAGATTATGGACGAGAAGAGAGATGTATTAATAAAAAAGGAACACATTGGTGTAGAAAATAACTTATTTAATGTTTCGTCAGAAATATGCACTTCAAATCAATCATTTGCTTCTAATAACTTTAGTCATTCAAATTCTTCTGAAGCTGGTTCCAAGATCGTGGAAGAGAAAAAGGAGGTGTTAATAAAAGAAGAACATGAGATTGTTGAAAGTAATTTAGGTGAAGTTTCATCAGAAATATGCGCTTCATATCAACCATTTGCTTCAGTTGACTGTAGTAATTTGAATTTTTCTAAAACAAGTTGCAAAGAGGTCGGTTTGAAACAGGATGTTATGCAAGATGTAATGAGTTACAATTATGAAACGCGTATGGCATTTGAAAATGAAAATACAGTAGATTTAGAATCACCGAACAATACAAAATGTATCTCATTAATAACTACACCAGATTTTCCAACTAATTATGGGTCTACAGAAAATGAAAAAGGTGAAAGCCACAGCTCAGTGTACAGTGACGAATGCAATGAGACATTAACTGTTGGTGATGGTGTAGGAAGCAGTTTTGGCACTTCTCCTGGAAATTTACCTTTTAAATGTAAAGAATGTGATCGAGAATTTGCTAAAAAGGCTCACCTCCGAAAGCATATTAGTAGGCACAGTTTGGTTGCAAGATTTCCCTGCGATGAATGCGGGAAAATGTTCAAGTATAGACACCACATAGAATTGCATAAGGCGACACACAAAACTGAACGACCTTACAAATGCGATATCTGCAATATGTCGTTTAAACTACTCAAAGTATTACGAAGGCATGAGAAAACGCATGCTGAAAGAGAAGCTAAATACGTGTGCGAGATATGTGACAGAGCTTTCATTGATATCTTGTATTTGAATAGGCATAAAATAATTCACGTTTCACCCGATAGCAAAGATTTTATCTGCAAAACCTGTGGCAAGTCGTTCAGTTTAAAAAGGAGCCTAAAGAAACACATGAAAAATCACAGCGATGATAAACCTCATGTTTGCCCTCAATGTGGGCAGAGTTTTAGGTATAAATGGGTTCTAAAGAAGCACGTTTTGATCCACACTGATGAAAAACCGTTTTCGTGCAATATGTGTGAGAAAGCATTCCGTCGAAAGGGAACATTATCGAATCATATGAGAAAGACACATGGAGAAGAATCTCAGGAGCAAATGATGCAAGAGAAAAAAGACGTTTGATGAGGTTAAATGTTCTTGTATATTTATTATGTACCTAATGAAGATGTATAGTTATTCTAATTTAAAATAAGATTTTCTACATTACATAAGATGAATACTGTTAAATTATTACTAAATAAATGTGTGTATTTAAGAATACTGCGTGTAAAGTTATGCTTAATTGGGACTACAGTTAGCCAGCAATAGCACTATAAATAAATTAGGTACATGTGTTCTATACAGCTGCACTTCAGCATATTTAAATTTTTAGAATGTGACTTAAATAAAATAGGAACAAGGCTTTTACTCCACAAATTTTCTTAATTTATTAACAATACATTGCAATACTGACAAACAGTAAATTAAGTAATTCATTTTTCAGGAATTATATTCATCAATGAGTCTACAATGTTACCTCAGTCTTAATGTATTTCTTATTGAAGTTACACCTAGATTATGAAAAGATCATTTTTGACACTTAATTCTTATAAACCTGAAGCATAGAGCATTATGTCAAGGTTAGTATTAATCTAAGGAGTTTGAGTTCAATCCAAGAAGAAAAATTTTCTACAAAAAACTGACATCATTCAAGGTGCATTAAAATCTATGGATTGCAAATTGAGATTTTAGTGCGTAGATTACAAAAAATGAACAATAACAAGACATTTACAAACTGAAAGGTACAACGTAATTATTGAGGAGGACTATGATATGCAAATAAATGACCAGTAATATATTTAAAAATACGTTTAGCCAAAAATACAAATACAATGTGATAAAAAAACGATTAGGTTGATGATTCGGTATCGCTTACTGTTAGTTTGTTAAATTTATAACTACCGCTTTAACACTTGCACGATTGTTAGTTTGTTAAAAGCGTCGTTAAGTCATGCTACTAAAGGCAATATTCTAATTTTATTGTAAATGCAGTTTTATTCCTACAGCCATACTTTATCAATATTGGTGTGATATAAAAACCAAATATTAACTCTTTGGACGCTATCTATTGTCGTATAGCAGTTAGATAATCCTTTTGAACGTGTTTAAAATTATAGATACATAGTATCTAGAATTCAATATTTGTTTATTTTTCGTATTCCTACAATGTTTCTTTGATAAATAAAGGGGAAAAGCAACAACACAAGTGAGGAATTTTATATACTGCATACAACTTTTAGAACAGTACGACACAACACCTAAATCAGTTTAATTGTGGAGAAAAGGAAGATTATGAAAAAGAAAAGTAATATTTTAAACTGTCGTTTATAAAATTATTCTTTCGATAAAATTGATTTCAAATTATATATAAATATACGAAATAGGTATACTTGAAAACAAATCCTCCATAAGATACTAGGAAGGCTAGCCTGAACTAACCTTGCTTAGAAAGTACGAAGTAAAGAAAAACGCGTATTCCTAATAAATTCCGATTTAAGTGGATTTTTAATAACAAAGATATGTTTTTATGCACATGCACGAAATTTATAAATATAAGAAAATGTTCTATATTTTATTCCAACCGATTACACCCGTTGTTGATGTTTATGTTTTACTAATCAGAAGAAATCCGTGCTTCCCTAATTTATACAAGGTTTCTTTCCCTGGAGTCCTTATTCGTTAGTTATTTAAGATATAATATAATTTCATTCGCATACACGATTAAATTGTTTATCCCTAACATTTGCAAGACAGAAACTCACTACGCACAGTAATATTCAGCCGGGATTCTGCTGCGAATGGCAATGCTGCATAAATATATCTACCCTTCTTTTAATGACACAACTTCACGATTATTTTTGTTAGGTTAGGACCACAATCTTTATACTCTAGAATTCTTAATTCTATTGGTTTACATTTATTAAAATATTATCACATATGTTACAATAATATCTCTTTAAAGAAGAAAATTCTAGGATATTTCATCTCATAAGACAGCAAATGTATCATGGCTACTTTAATAAACCTAAACGCTAACCTTATTGAACTTGTATGCAGAACTTGCTTGAAAATGAGTAGACAACATTTTAATATTTTTGAGTATTCTCACAATGAAAAGCTTCTATCAGACTTAATAATGAAATGTACATCGGTAGAGGTATGAATATTACCCCTTTCACTAATGTACGTCATAATATATTGGACATTTCTTATGTATAAGCAGGTATTTAAAAAGGATGGTTTTCCACTCAACATCTGTAACGACTGTTTGGAAAAATTGAAATCTGCATATAATTTTAAAGAAATGGTACTTCAATCACACAAACAGTTACATCAATACATTCAGAAGATTATGGAGGAGAAGAGAGGGGCATTAATAAAAGAGGAACATATCGTTGCAGAAAATCACTTATTCGATAGTCCGTCAGAAATATGCACTTCAATTGACTTTAATAATTCAAAGTCTTCTGAAACGGGTTGCAAGATTATAGAAGAGGAGAGGGAGGTGTCAGTGAAAGAAGAACATGACATTGTAGAAAATAACATACCTGAAGTTTCTTCAGAAATATACCCTTCATATCAACCATTTGCATCTATCGACTGTTGGAATCTGAATTTTCCTGAAACTGGTTGCAAAGGTTTGGGTTTGAAACAGGAAGATACAGAAGATGTAACGAGTTACAATTATGGGACATCTATAGCATTTGAAAATGAAAATAAAGTAGAATTGGACATAGAATCATCAGATGATATGAAATGCATCTCTTTAATAACGACTACTGATTTTTCAATCAATTATGGGGCTACAGAAAATTCTAATCCAAGTCCTATAATAAAAAGGAGAAAATTGAGGATGGAGTTAAATGAAAGAGGTGAAAGTAACAGCTTAGTATACAGTAATGAATGCAATAACACATTAACGGTTGGTAATAGTCTAGGAAGACATCTTGACACTCGACCTGGAAATTTACTCTTTAAATGCAAAGAATGTAATCGAGAATATGTTAACAAGCATTTTCTTCGAAAGCATGCATATACACACAGTCTGGTTGCGAGGTTTCCTTGTGTCGAATGCGGGAAGATGTTCAAGTATAAACACCATGTAGAAAGGCATAAGAAGATACATAAAACTGAAGGACCTTACAAATGCGATCTCTGCAATAAGACGTTTAAACTACTAACAGCATTGCGAAGACATTCTGAAACATGCTCAATACAGACCAACATAGAATCAGATGGTATGAAATGCATATCTTTAATAACGACGACTGATTTTTCGGTCAATTATGGGGCTACAGAAAATTCTAATCCAAGTCCCATGACAAAAACAAGGAAATTCGGGATGGAGTTAAATGAAAAAGGTAAAAGTGATGACGTAGTGTACAGTAACGAATGCAATAAGGCATTAACTCTTCATGATAGTGCAGGAAGATGCCTTAGCACTCGTCCTGAGAATTTACCCTTTACATGCAAACAATGTGATCGACGATTTGCTAACAAGGATCTACTCCGAAAGCATGTTAATACGCACGGCCTGGTTGCAAGATTTCCTTGCGATGAATGCGGGAAAATGTTCAAGTATAGACGTCATGTAGAATTTCATAAAGCGTCACATAAAACTGAACGACCTTACGAATGCGATATCTGCAATAAGACATTTAAACTACTGAAAGCATTACGAAGACATCAGATAACACACACCGAAGGGAAAGCTAAGTACGTATGTGAGATATGCGACAGAGCCTTCGCGGAAATACGATCTTTGAATAATCATAAGGGAATTCACATTTCACCCGATGACAGGAGTTTTATCTGCAAAACCTGCAGTAAGTCGTTCGGTTCGGACAGAAGCCTAAAGAAACACATGAAAACTCACAGCAATGATAAACCTCACATTTGCACGTATTGCGAGCGAAGTTTTAGGTATAAGTGGGTTCTAAAGAAACACGTTTTGATCCACACGAATGAGAAGCCATTTCCGTGCAAGGTGTGCGAAAAAACATTCCGCCAAAAGGCAACTTTATCGAATCATATGCGAACACATACCGAGGTAACCTCCTATCTCTGTAAGCTGTGCCACACCTTTTTGCAATCTTCGCGTCGACTTTTGACTCATATGAGAAAGGCGCATGGGAAAGAATACCAAGGGCAAGTGAAGCAAGCGAAAGACGTTGGATTAAGTTAAATTTTCTTATAAATCTATTATGTACCTAATGAAGTAATTCTAATCTCTTGCTGATTCCGGAAACTTTTCAGGTCACCCTCGTATATAAGGTGAACATCGTGAAATTATTACTAACTAAATTAGTGTATTTAAAAATATTGCGTTCAAAATTGAATTTCACTATATCTCACGTTATCATTACCATCATTGTATGTACTTCCGCTTATTACAATTTTTAGAATATGTATATAAAATAAAATAGAAAGAGATTTACCCCTCAAATTTTCGTAATATATGAAAATACTTATAAGTTCTAGTAATCGCGTTTACTATTAAGAAACACTACAACAAACTCATTTTCAATTTGGTTTTAATTGCTACCATATGTATATGCCTATAACCACAATCTTTTATCTTTCAATCCTGCTTTAATTCTCCCTTCAACATAGTCACAAACAGATGACATATAGTTTCTTGACGATATCCGACTTGGTAATGTATAATCCTAATACTTGCTCCAGAAGGAGACAAATGCTTGTTGATCTAGTAAAGTGTACGGTACATACATTACATAGAATAAAACAAATACGTATATCAAATATTAATTGTTTGCTGTATCGTTTGCCATGGATTGCAGAACAGTGTTTTATACTTTTTAGGTGGCATTCACGCTTCCACCTACTGGTACGCGTCCAATAGTTGTCGTACTTTACACATGTAATTTAATTAAACATGTGAAAAGTGTAATGGTTATTGCTAAGTCCTTCTCTAATTTTAGTAGTATAAGTATGATAGATAATTCTTCTATAATTCAATCATAAAAATCTTCAATTGCATACGTATTTTGACATATTTTAGATGACTTCGATTTTTCGCAAAAAACATAAGGGGGTGAAAATTCGTCAAAATTTCACTCATCTTAGATTTGGCTCAAGGCTTACCAAATGATATTTCCAAACATGTAGAATACCATTTTAAAATCAAAATTGGCGCAAGAGAACTAATCTGGACAGTATACGTTTCTAAAGATTTGGAAGTACGTGAAAAATGTAATGAGTAATGACTACTGCTAAATCTTTCTCTAATTTTATAAAAAAGAACGTGGATGCCTTAAATTCGTTAATTACATTGAGGATGTATTTGTTGGAATTGGTATAAAAAAGTTTCTATATTTGATATAATTTTAATAAGATATTCAAATTCCGCTCCGAGTAGCGGAATTCCACTGTGAGTAACAACACTGCTTAAATATATGCCATACATCTTTTATATTAGGCAACTTCACGATTATTTTTGTTAGGTTAGGATTACACTTAGGATGCAAAATCATAGGAGCCCAGAAAATATGTCTTAAAATCTAGAATTCCTAATCGTACTCCCTTACGTTTATTAAAATAGTATGGAATATAACTCTTTGAAAGAAAAAACTTGAAGATTATTTCAACGTATAAAACAACGGAGAATGTACCATGGCTACCTTAACAAACCTAAACGCTAACCTCATCGAACAACTTATATGCAGAACTTGCTTGAAAATGAGCAGACAACATTTTAATATTTTTGAGTATTCTCACAATGAAAGACCTCTTTCGGATTTAATAATGGAATGTACATCGATAGAGGTATGAATATCATTTCTTTCACTAATGTTGTACATAATAATGTATTGCATATTTCTTATGTACATGTAGATATTTAAAAAAGATGGTCTTCCACTCAACATCTGCAACGACTGTTTGGAAAAATTGAAATCTGCATATAATTTTAAAGAAATGGTGCTTCAATCACACATAGAGTTACATCAATGCATTCGGAAGATTACGGAAGAAAAGAGGGAGATATTAATAAAAAAGGAGCATATCGTTGTAGAAAATAACTTACTTGATATTTCGTCAGAAATATGTACTTCAAATCAACCATTTGCTTCTATTTACCTTAATAATTCAAATTCTTCTGAAATGGGTTGTAAGATTATGGAAGATAAGAGGGAAGTTTTAATGAAAGAAGAACATCACATTGAAGAAAGTAACTCACCTGAAGTTTCGCCAGAAGTATGCGCTTCATATCAACCGTTTGCTTCTATTGAGTGTAGTAATTTGAATTTTTCTGAAACAGGTTGCGAAGGGGTCAGTTTGAAACAGGAAGATATGAAAGACGCAATGAGTTACAATTATGAGACATCTATGGCATTTAAAAATGAAGATAAAATAGACTTTGAATCACCAGATGATACGAAATACATCTCTTTAATAACTACGACTAATTTCTCAATCAATTATGGGGCTACAGAAAATTGTAATGAAAGTCCTATGACAGAAACAAAAAAACTAGGGTGGGAGTTAAATGAAAAGGACGAAAATCACAGCCCTGTGTACAGTAACGAATGCAATAAGACATTAACTCTTCATGAAAGTGTAGATAGATGTCTTGGCTCTCGTCCTGGAAATTTACCTTTAAAATGCAAACAATGTGATAGACGATTTGCTGATAAGGATCTTCTCCGACAGCATATCAATAGGCATAATCTGGTTGCAAGGTTTCCTTGCGACGAATGTGGAAAGATGTTTAAGTATAGACGTCACGTAGAATTACATAAGGCAACCCATAAAACCGAACGACCTTACAAATGCGATGTTTGCAATAAGACGTTTAAGTTACTCAAAGCATTGCGAAGACATCAGAAAACGCATATCGAAAGGGAAGCTAAATACGTTTGCGAGATATGCGACAGAGCTTTCACCGAAATGCGATGTTTGAATAATCATAAGATGACTCACATACCATCCGACAGTCGGGATTTTATCTGCAAAACCTGCGGTAAATCGTTCGGTTTGGAAAGGAACTTAAAGAAACACATGAAAACTCACAGCAGCGATAAACCTTACGCTTGCACGTTTTGCGAACGGAGTTTTAGGTGTAAATGGGTTCTAAAGAAGCATGTCTTGATCCACACGAATGAGAAGCCGTATTCGTGTAAGGTGTGCGAAAAGACATTCCGTCAAAAGGGAACTTTATCGGATCATATGCGAATACATACCCAGGAAACTCCTTACCTATGCAAATTGTGCCACACTTTTTTGCTATCTCCGCGTCGACTCATGACTCACATGAGAAAGACGCATGGGAAACAATCTCAGGAGCAAGTGAAGCAAGAGAAAGAGGATGTTTCATTAGATTAAATTTTCTTATAAGTCTATTATGCACCTAATGAAGATGTATAGTAATTTTATTTTCGAATAAAATATCCAATAGAATGTGAATATTGCGGAATTACTGCTAATTAAATATGTGTAGAAGTACAGAGTGATTTTATATGTTTGAAGACAGTTTAAATTTCGCGCGGTGGATTCTAGGAGATTTGACATGTTAAGAGTGGCCATTGTGAGTATCGGTCCTGTCAATGCCTGTCCGACACGTTATTTATTATTCGTTATTATTTGCTTCATTTTTACTTGTAATCTGTTCTTCTTAGAGCTACTGTTTATATTTCATTCCATTTTTTTTATCGCATTTACATTAATTTTCTGCTTAGAAAATCAATATAAAATTGATTTTTTGAAGATCTGTTGTCAATATTTTATCACCCATCCAAAATCTATTTGCTACGCTACTGGTTACGAATTCAAAACCAAATTGCCAACGTGACAAAAATTTAGCGAGGCGCGAAATTTAAACTGTCCTCAAACATTTAAAATCACTGGGTTCACGGTTAAAGTTCATTATATCGTAGGTTACCATTACGATTATACATAAGTTGCACGTTTCCCGTTTCTATATCCCTGTATTTCGCCATATTTAAATTTTTAGTGTATGAATTAAATAAAATAGAAATAAGGGCTTTATCCCCACATTTTCTTAATTTATGAAAATACTTCTAAGCTCTAGTAATCACATTTATATTAAGGAAGACTCTCAAAAATTCATTTTTAATAGGTTCTTAGTAAGTAGTAAGTACGATTTTTTTAGTTATCATATATTGTGTGGTAACCACTAAATATGACTTGGTCCGACTGTAACTGACTCCGGTTGTAATTGACTCTGACTGAAACTGATTCTGACTAAAACTAATTCTGACTGTAACTAACTCTGACTGTGTCTGCTTATGAATAAGCTGGATGTTAGTAGCAGTGACATTGAGGAGAATTGAATGGACTCGATATTAATATGAAATTACAACAAAGCTGAATGGATAACATAGTATTTTAAGAAGCAACCGAAAACGAATGTATATATGTTAAATTCATATAATAATTTATTGCTAAAATTGGCATTGCTCAAGCAAGAAAAAGTGACTTTATTTTACATGATTTTAATAATTCAGCTCTTTATCGTTAACACTTCCAAAATTCACTCGGAGGAGCGAAATTTTACTGC
Source organism: Trypoxylus dichotomus (assembly GCA_023509865.1). Classification (NCBI taxonomy): domain Eukaryota; kingdom Metazoa; phylum Arthropoda; class Insecta; order Coleoptera; family Scarabaeidae; genus Trypoxylus; species Trypoxylus dichotomus. The sequence goes on from CM042078.1 coordinate 58,805,557, forward strand.
GGGTAGCAACTCGACATACTTAAATACAGGCCACGCGTCTTTATTATTATATAGACAACTTCACGATTATTTTTGTTAGGTTAGGATCACACCAAGAAATTTTAAAATCTAGAACTCATACCTCTGTAGAATATAACTCTTTGAAAGAAGAAATTTGAAGATTATTTTAATCTATAAAACAACGCAAAATATACCATGGCCTTAATAAACCTAAATGCTAACCACATCGAGCTTATATGCAGAACTTGCTTGAAAATGAGTAGACAACGTTTTAATATTTTTGAGTATTGTCACAATGAAAGGCTTCTATCAGACTTAATAATGGAATGTACATCGATAGAGGTATGAATATTGCCCCTTTCACTAATGTTGTACATAATAATATCTTGCATATTTCTTATGTATATGTAGATGTATAAAAAGGATGGTTTTCCACTCAACATCTGTAACAACTGTTTGGAAAAATTGAAATCTGCTTATAATTTTAAAGAAATGGTACTTCAATCAAACATAGAGTTACATCAATGCCTTCAGAAAATAGTAGAAGAAAAGAGAGAAGTATTAATAAAAGAGGAACATATCATTGCAGAAAATCATTTATTTGATATTTCGTCAGAAATATGTACTTCAAATCAACCATTTGCTTCTATTTACCTTAGTAATCCAAATTCTTCTGAAATGGGTTACAAGATTATGGAAGAGAAGGGGGAAGTCTTAATGAAAGAAGAACATGACATTGCAGAAAGTAATGTACTTGAAGTTTCATCAGAAGTATGCGCTTCATATCAGCCATTTGCTTCTATCGACTGTAACAATCTGAATTTTTCTGAAACAGGTTGCAAAGATGTCGGTTTGGAACAGGAAGATATAAAAGATGTAACCAGTTACAATTATGGGACTTCTATGTTGTTTGAAAATGAAGATAAAATAGGCATAGAATCATCAGATGATACGAAATGCATCTCTTTAATAACAACGACTGATTTTTCGATCAATTATGGGACTACAGAAAATTCTAATCCAAGTCCCATAACAAAAAGAAGGAAAATGAGGATGGAATTAAATGAAAAAGACGAAAGTAACAGTTTAGTGTACAGTAATGAATGCAATAACACATTAACAGTTGGTGATAGTCCAGGAAGACATCTTAACACTCGACTTGAAATTTTACGGTTTACATGTAAAGAATGTAGCCGAGAATTTGCTAACAAAGATCTTCTACGAAAGCACATCAGTACGCACAGTCTGGTTGCGAGATTTCCATGTGACGAATGCGGGAAGATGTTCAAATATAGACACCACGTAGAAAGGCATAAGAAAATACATAAAACTGAAGGACCTTATAAATGCAATATCTGCAATAAGACATTTAAACTACTCAGAACATTGAAAAGACATTCTGAAACGTGCCTAACACATTCCGACATAGAATCATCAGATGATATGAAAAGCATCTCTTCAAAAACGACGACTGATTTTTCAATCAATTATGAAGCTACAGAAAATTCTAATCCAAGTCCCATAACAAAAACAGGGAAATTGGAGATGGAGTCGAATGAAAGAGTTAAAACTGATTGCTCAGTGTACAGTAACGAATGCAATAACACATTAACTCTTCATGATAGTGTAGAAAGATATCTGGACACTCATCCTGTGAATTTACCCTTTAAATGCAAACAATGTGATCGACGATTTGCTAACGAGGATCTGCTCCAAAAGCATATCAATACGCACGGCCCAGTTGGACGATTTCCTTGCGATGAATGCGGGAAAATGTTCAAGTATAAATGCTATGTAGAATTGCATAAGGCAACACATAAAACTGAACGACCTTACAAATGTGATATCTGCAATAAGGGGTTTAAAGTACGCAAAGGATTACGAAGACATAAGATAACACATACAAAAAGGGAGGCTAAATACGTTTGCGAGATATGCGACAGAGCTTTCACCGAAATGCGGTGTTTGAATGATCATAAGGAAATCCACGTTTCCCCCGACAACAGAAAATTTATCTGCAAAGTCTGCGGTAAGTCGTTCGGTTTGGAAAGGAGCCTAAAGAAACACGTGAAAATTCACAACAATGATAAACCTTATATTTGCACCTATTGCGAGCGGGGTTTTAGGTATAAATGGATTCTAAAGAAGCACATTTTGATCCATACGAATGAGAAGCCGTTTTCTTGCGAAGTATGCGAGAAAAGATTCCGCCAAAAAGGAACATTACTGAATCATATGCGAACACATACTGAGGAAACCCCCTACCTGTGCAAACTGTGCCACACCTTTTTGCAATCCTCACGTCGACTTTTGACTCATATGAGAAAGATGCATGGGGCAGAATGCCGGGAGCAAGTGAAACATGAGGAAGAAGACGTTCAATTAGGTTAGATTTTGTTATAAATCTACGATGTATCTAATGAAAATGTATAGTAATTCTAATTTCAAATAAACCTTGCTATATTATACAAAGTGAACATTGAGAAATTATTACCAACTAAATGTGTATTCAAAAGTTCTCTGTTTAAAGTTAAGCATGATTAGGATTACAGTTACCTATGTGTGTTATTTATCATTAGCAGTATAATAAATTAGGTACACGTGTGCCACTTCCACATCACTGCCTTTCGGCTTATTTAAACATTTAGAGTATGTATTTTAGAATGAAATAGAAACAAGGATTTTACTCTCCAATTTTTCCTAATTCATGAAAGTGCTTCTAAGTTCTAGTAATCACATTTGCAATAAGAAAAATTATAACGAATTTATCTTTAATAGGAACGAATATTTTCAGCATCTGAATAACGCTGGATGTTAGTAGTAGCAGTGTATTATTGTACTGTGGTGGTAGTAAAATTGAGTAAAGAATGGAGTGGAAATTAACATGAAATTAAGACTAATCTAAATGGATAAACAGGTATTCTTCTCAGCAAATAGAATAAGCAACTGTTAAAAACCAAAAAGAAAAGAATTTACATGTATTAAATTCGTTAAGTACACTTTGCCAATAATGCTAAATTTTAACGCTTAAATACTTTTGTTAGGTTAGATTCACACCAGATTGGGATCATAGGTAACTCTATAAGAGGATAACTCAATGTTAAATTGTCAGGAGTTTACATCAGCGCTATCTACTTTTCACCATAAATTACTTATAAGAAAAACCAATGATCTAACCAAATTGCTTATACTTACATGTCGGGTAAATGTAAACAAGAAATAGTATCAGATGTTAAAAACTTTGAACTTTTCTTCACACTGTTGGGAAGACGAACATTACAAAGTTTTTAAGCTGGCACCTCATGCGCTTTTCATCCGAACTAATTTCATTGTCCAATCCCCTCCGTAAGACATTTTACCCATGTTTGGGATTCAAAACCTTAGGTGTTTCGTGAAATATAATTTTTGAAATCTAGATTCCTAATTATACCTGGTTACGTTTATTAAAATAATGTAAAATAAAACACTTTGAAAGAAGAAAATCAAAAGATATTTCATCCTCTAAACTAACAGAGAATGTACCATGGCTGCCTTAATAAACCTAAACACCAAACTTATCGAACTTATATGCAGAACTTGTATGAGGATGAGCAGACAACATTTTAATATTTTTGAGTATTCTCACAATGAAAGGCTTCTATCAGACTTAATAATGGAATGTACATCGATAGAGGTATGAATGTTACTACTTTCATTAATATTGTAGATGATAATATATTGCGTATTTCTTATGTATGTGTAGATATTTAAAGAAGATGGTTTTCCACTCAACATCTGCAATGGCTGTTTGGAAAAATTGAAATCTGCTTATAATTTTAAAGAAATGGTGCTTCAATCAAACATAGAGTTACATCAATGCCTTCAGAAGATTACGGAAGAGAAGAGAGAGACATTAATAAAACAGGAACATATTGCTGTAGAAAATAACTTATTTGATGTTTCCTCAGAAATATGCACTTCAAATCAACCATTTGTTTCTATTGACCATAATAATTTGAATTCTTCTGGAACGGCTCACAACGTTATGGAAGAGAAGACAGAGGTGTTAATAAAGAAAGAGAATTATGTTGTAGGAAATAACTTAGCTGAAGTATCCACTTCATATCAACCATTTTCTTCTGTTGACTGTAGTAATTTGAATTTTTCTGAAGCAAGGTGCAACAGGGTAGCCTTGAAAGAGGATAATATGAAAGGTGTAACAAATTCTAATTGTGAGACATCTATGGCATTTGAAAATGAAAATAAAAAATTAGATTTAGAATCAACAGATGATACGAAATGCATCTCTCTAATAAAAACGACTGATTCTTCCATCAATCATGAAGCTACAGAAAATGACAATCAAAGTCGTATGGAAGTAACAAAGAAACTGAAGATAGACTTGAGTGAAAAAGGTAAAAGTCCCAGTTTACAGCACAATAATGAATACAACAAGACATTAATGCTTCGTAATAGTCTAGGAAGATGCCCTGACACTCGACCTGGAAATTTACCCTTTAAATGCAAAGAATGTGATCGACGATTTGCTAAAAAAATTCTTCTTCAAATGCATATCAGTAGGCACAACCTAATTGCAAGACACCCTTGCGACGAATGTGGGAAGATGTTCAGGTATAGATGCCACCTAAAAATGCATAAGGTGATACATAAAACTGAACAACCTTACAAGTGCGATGTCTGTAATAAGACGTTTAAAATACTCAAAGGATTGCGATTGCATCAAAAGGCGCATATCGAAAGGGAAGCTAAGTACGTTTGTGAGACATGCAACAGAGCTTTCACCAAGGTCATGTATTTGAATAATCATAAGAAGATTCACGTTTCACCCGATAGATGGAAGTTTATCTGCAAAACCTGCGGTAAGTCGTTCCGTTTGCAGTGTTACCTAACAAGACACATGAAAACTCACAAGAGTGATAGACCTTATGTTTGTATTTATTGCGGGCAGAGTTTTGGGAATAAACTGGGTCTAAAGAGCCACGTCTTAATCCACACGAAGACATTCCGCTAGCAAGGAACTTTATTGGATCATATGCAAGAACATACCCGGGAAATCCCCTACCTATGCAAACTGTGTCACACCTTTTTGCTATCTCCGCGTCGACTCATGATTCATATGAGAAGAACTCATGGAAAAGAATCCCAGGACCAAGTGAAGCAAGAGAAAAAGGACGTTCCATTAATTTTTCTTATAAGTCTATTATGGATCTAGCAAAGATGTACTGCTAATTAAATGTGTGTGGAAGTACTGGGTTCAAGGTTTAAGTTCATTATATCGTAAGTTACCATTAGGATTATACATAAATTGTGCGTTGCCCGTTTCCATACCCCTGTATTTCGGCATATTTAAATTTTTAGAGTGTGAATTAAATAAAATAGAAACAAGAGGTTAATTTATGAAAATACTTCAAAGCTGTAGTAAACACGTTTATATTAAGGAAAACTATACTTAGAAGGACTCATGGAAGAGAATCCCAAGAGCAAGGAAAGCAAAAAAGTTGTTCGATTAGGCTAAATTTTTTTTATAAAACTGGTACGTGCATAACGGAGATGGATAGTGATTGCGTAGTGAATAATGCGGTATAAGTTACGGGTCTGTCGTTTCTATATCACTGTACTTCCGCATATTTAAGTTTTTGGAGTATGAATATAAAATAAAATAGAAACAAGAGTTTTACTCCCCAAATTTTCTCAATTTATGAAAATACTTCAGAGTTCTAGTAATCGCATTACATTAAGAAAAATTATAACTATAAAAAATTATAATTCATTTTTAGTAGCGATTAAGTACATGAATGAATACGAGTTTTCTTAGTAACATCTTAATACTCACTATCTTTACGTTATCTATGGTTGCCACTGCCTGGCTCCTCTAACTATGAATAAGGCTGGATGTAGTAGTAGCTGTTGTGTAATAATTTAAGTTGGAATATTACGTTTAAATGTAGTATCTTTGGATGCGTATAATGCTGTATACATTACTAATAGGATTTAATAAATAGTCTCGGCAAAGAGGAGCAAGTTTCAGTGCCGTTCGGAGAACAACGTGGAGGGGTGAAGAGCGCGGCACTGAGAATTGAGTACGCGTATCAAAGCACATTTGTTATGAGTGCTTGTCAATACACATATACTTAAAAAATGTCGCATTTAGGTACGTTTCGGAAACGGCATATTTCGAATAAACTAGAAAAAGTGATAGCGAGAATGCCGGATTTAAAATACGAAGGTGAATTAAATGTGTGACAACTATTTTGACGTCTACCAGAAGGTGGAAGTGTGAACGCCACCTAAAAAGTATAAAACGTTGTTCTGCAATCTGTGGCAAACAATTAATATTTGATATAGATAAATTGAAAAATATACAAAATGATTCCAAGTCAAGTGTTAATGACGATTCAGATTTTCTCATACTAATACAAATTTGTGAAGGCGAGTCGAAAGATCCATTAGGTTGTCATAAAGATTACTTTAAATTTGCAGACATAACATTACTCGATGTGGAAGAGTAGTCTTTATCAATAATTTATCGCAGATTGTTCTCTAACATTCAAACCAAAAATTGCCGCTCATCAGTATTCTCCATCTGTTTTGGTAACATTTACATCAAACACAACAAATGCCAACTTAAATTTCGTAAACTATGAGTCATAGGCTACTAAACATAACCTAAAAGTAGCCCTTCTTTAAATTGAGATTGGGTATCTTCAACTAAACTTCTGAAACAAAGAAGTGCTGCTTTGAACCTAGCAAAACGTGAGCTTTCCATTCGAATACAATGAAATCGCTAAATCGATGCCCCTTAGTTGAAACTCTTTTTATTAAACAACTTCATGAATATGTGTGTTAGGTTAGATTCACACCAGATCAAACTTAGGATTAAAAACCATAGGTGTTCATCAAATACAATCTTTGAAATCTAGAATTCCTAATCATACCTATTTACGTTTACTAAAATAGTGTAGAAGGAAATCGAAGGTTATTAAAAAACCTTTGAAACAACGGAGAATGTACCATGGCTGCCTTAATGAGCCTAAATGCTAACCTTATCGAAGTTATATGCAGAACTTGCTTGAAAATGAGCAGACAACGTTTTCCTATTTTTGAGTATTTTCACAATGAAAAACTTCTATCAGACTTAATAATGGAATGTACATCGATAGAGGTATCAATATCACTCCTTTCACTAATGTACATAATAATATTTCTTACATATATGCAGGTATTTAAAAAGGATGGTTTTCCACTCAACATCTGTAATGACTGTTTGGAGAAATTGAAATCTGCATATAATTTTAAAGAAATGGTCCTTCAATCAAACGTAGAGTTACATCAATGCATTCAAAAAATTATGGAGGAGAAGGAAGAGGTATCAATAAAACAGGAATATGTCGTTGCAGAAAATAACTTACCTAATGTCTCGTCGGAAATATGTACTTCAAATCAATCATTTGCTTCAATCGACTTTAATAATTCAGGGTCTTCTGAAACGGGTTGCAAGATTATGGAAGAAAAGGGAGAGGTGCCAATGAAAGAAGAACATGACATTGTAGAAAATAACTTACCTGAAGTTTCTTCAGAAATATGCAATTCATATCAACCATTTGCTTCTATCGACTGTAGTAATGTGAATTTTTCTGAAACAGGTTACAAAGGGGTCAGTTTGAAACAGGAAGATATGAAAGATATAACCAGTTACAATTATGAGACATCAATGCCACTTGAAAATGAAAATAAAGTAGAACTAGAATTAGAGACGACTGATTTTTCAGTCAATTATGGGGCTACAGAATATAACACATTAACGGATGGTGATAGTCTGGAAAGTTGTCCTAACACTCGACCTGGAAATTTAGCCTTTAAATGCAACGAATGTGATCGACGATTTGCTAACAAGGATCTTCTCCGGCAGCATACCAGTAGGCACGGCCTGGTTGCGAGGTTTCCATGTGACGAATGCGGAAAGATGTTCAAATATAGACACCATGTAGAAAGGCATAAGATGATACATGAAACTGAAGGACCTTACAAATGCGATATCTGCAGTAAGACGTTTAAACTACTCATAGCACTGCGGAAACATTCTGAAACATGCCCATCACAAACTGAAAAGGAAGCTAAAATTCCTTGTGACGAATGCGGAAAAATGTTCAAGTATAGATGCCACGTAGAATGGCATAAGGTGAAACATAGAACTGAACGACCTTACAAATGCGATATCTGCAGTAAGACGTTTAAACAACTCGTAACATTGCGAAGACATAAGGTGATACATACCGAAAGGGAAGCTAAGTATGTTTGCGAGTTATGTGACAGAGCTTTCATCGATATCCGGTGTTTTAAGAGGCATAAGACGATTCACGTTTCACCCGATAGCAGAGATTTTGTCTGCAAAACCTGCGGTAAGTCGTTCCGTTTACAAAGTATCCTAAAGAAACACATGACTACTCACAGCAATGATAAACCTTATGTTTGCACGTATTGCGAGCGAAGTTTTAGGTGTAAATATGTTCTAAAGAAGCACCTTTTGATCCACACGGATGAGAAACCATTTTCGTGCGAGGTGTGCAAAAAGAGATTCCGCCAAAAGGGAACTTTATCGGATCATATGCTAATGCATACCCAGGAAACCCCCTACCTATGCAAACTGTGCCACACCTATTTGTTATCTGCGCGTCGGCTCATGACTCATATGAGAAAGATGCATGGGAAAGAGTTCCAGGATCAAGTGAAAGAAGAGAAAGAGGACGTTCCATTACATTAATTTATTATTGTATTATTGTATTATTCATTATTATTTTCGTATAAATCTATTATGTACCTAACGAAGATGTATATATAGTCATTTTAATATTAAATAAGTATTCTGTAAAATATGAATATTGCCGATTTATTGCTAATTAAATGGATGTATTTAAAAATACCGGATTTAAAGTTATAAACTTCACTATAGTTAGTGACGTATCTTACGTTATCATTTAGCACAACTAGATGGCGAGCGGTGGGAATCTGTAATTGGTTTTACATAAAGTTACAAGAAACTATAGGTGTCGCAAACTAGAAATCTATCAGTTAATAAATTAATTGTCGTAATCTTTGTCAGGTTTGATTAAATTACCATAAATAATTTAACACTTTAATTTCGCTTAAATAATACATTACCATAATGCATAAATCATAACCTAACTTCTGTCCCTCGTCACCTCCCTATATAACTACCACACATTATATTAAAAGAATAAAATCATTACACTACAGTGTACTCTCTCTTGCCGGACTTCCCAGCCTACAATGATATGTTACAACATTGATAAATTATTATAACGAAAATATTTGTTGGTCGATATTAAATACACAACATTTAATAAATATTGGATGCAAGTTTAGTAATTATTTAATGCAATACGAATATTCTGATTATGTACAACAAATATTATTTTTGAATATTTATATGACAATATTTTCTAAACGTATTTTCTTCTGTTGGAAATATTTGCCATACATATAACATTTGCAAATATTAAATAAATATCTTCTAAATATTGTGTCCTACGTGAGTAGTAGCGAATTATAAAATGCACTCTAATGTAAAAGTGATTCTGTGAGATGAGGATCATGCAAGGCCATTAGCACAAAAATCCAAAGAAAATAGTTCTAAACTAATAAAATGATTAATAAATTAAAATAATCATGAAAATAAAGCAACAAAGATTAATTCTAAAACAATAAGCGTAAATTAATAATGATATATTACAAAATATTTTTCAAATAGTGGATTGGATAATAATTCTGTAAAGAAAAGCAATATGATAGCAAAAAAAGAAAGGTAATTCTGTAACATGGTATACATAAACTGAGGATAGCATCTAGAATTTTTCAATTAAAGACGTATAAAACCTTGATATTTATACAAATTTATTGCATATTAATGTATGATTTTGGAAAAAAATATTCCCAGCATATGGAAGAAAAACACACTGCCCTCATAGGAAGTAATGAGAAGAAAAGAGCGCTGTAATTTACATTGAGAACTGCTGCCTAACAGCGAGTAGCAGTTGCTCAAAGGGGTCACCACTGTTAACTTTAATGTATTTCACATTTAATGTTCACTAGAAAATTATTGCCTCTATTGCTTTTGCCTTTTGTTCCTTGTTAATTGTTCTCTGTAATACAATTTCAAAGCAATACTAATCTATTACCTATACTTTATACAAAAATAAAAAATATAGGATGTAAATGCAACACGTTACTATTTAACATTTAAATCAAAATTTGCCGCTCATCAGCTTTCTCCATCTGTTTTGGTAACTTTTAGATCAAACACAATAAATGCCAACTTAAAATTCGTAAACTATGAGTCATATCCCGCTAATCATAATAGCAATAAGCTAGAAGTAACCCTTCTTTAAATTGAGTTTTAGGTTATCTTGAACTTAACTTCAGAAACTAAGAAGTGCTGCTTTGAACGTTCCATTCGATTTCAATGAAGTCGACGACTCGATGCCCCTATTTACGTTTATTAAAATAGTGTAGAAAGAAATCGAACGTTATTAAAATAACCAAGAATATACCATGGTTGCCTTAATAAATCTAAACACTAGCCTAATTCAACTTATATGCAGAACTTGCTTAAAAATGAGCAGACAACATTTTAATATTTTTGAATATTCTCACAATGAAAGATTTCTATCGGACTTAATAATGGAATGTACATCAATAGAGGTATGAATATCACTTCTTTCACTAATGTTGTACATAATAATATTTCTTATGTATATGCAGGTATTTAAAAAGGATGATTTTCCACTGAACATCTGTAACGACTGTTTGGAAAAATTGAAATCTGCATATAATTTTAAAGAAATGGTCCTTCAATCAAACATAGAGTTACATCAATGCATTCAAAAAATTATGGAGGAGAAGGGAGAGGTCTCAATAATACAGGAAGATATCAATGCAGAAAATAACTTACCTCATGTTTCGTCGGAAATATGCACTTCAAATCAATCATTGGCTTCAATCGACTTTAATAATTCGGAGTCCTCTGAAACGGGTTGCAAGATTACAGAAGAAACGAGGGAGGTGTCAATAAAAGAAGAACATGACATTGTAGAAAATACCTTACCTGAAGTTTCTTCAGAAATATGCCCTTCATATCAACCATTTGCTTCAATCAACTGTAGTAATGTGAATTTTTCTGAAACAGATTACAAAGGGGTCAGTTTGAAACAGGAAGATATGAAAGATGTAACGAACAATTATGAGACATCAATACCACTTGAAAATGAAAATGGAGTAGAATCAGATTTAGAGACGACTGATGTTTCAGTCAATTATGGGGCTACAGAATGTAACACATTAACGGATGGTGATAGTCTAGAAAGTTGCCCTGACACTCGACCTGGAAATTTACCCTTTAAATGCAAAGAATGTGATCTACAATTTGCTAAGAAGGGTCTCCTCCGACAGCATATGAATAGACACAGTCTGGTTGCGAAGTTTCCTTGTGACGAATGCGGGAAGATGTTCAAGTATAAACACCACGTAGAAAGGCATAAGATGATACATAAAACTGAAGGATCTTACAAATGTGATATCTGCAGTAAGACGTTTACACTACTCATAGCACTGCGGAAACATTCCGAAACATGCGAAAAGGAAGCTGAAATTCCTTGTGACGAATGCGGGAAGACGTTCAAGTATAAACACCACGTAGCAAATCATAAGAAGATGATACATAAAACTGAACGACCTTATAAATGCGATATCTGCAGTAAGACGTTTAAACAATCCTTAACATTGCAGAAACATTCTGAAACATGCTCATCACAAACCGAAAAGAAAGCTAAAATTCCTTGCGACGAATGCGGGAAGACGTTCCAGTATAAAAACCACATGGAAAGGCATAAAGTGAAACATATCACTGAACGACCTTACAAATGCGACATCTGCAGTAAGACGTTTAAACAACTCGTAATATTGCGAAATCATAAGGTAACACATACCGAAAGGGAAGCTAAGTATGTTTGCGAGGTATGCGACAGAGCTTTCATTGATATCCGGTGTTTTAAGAGGCATAAGACGATTCACGTTTCACCCGATAACTGGAATTTTGTCTGCAAAACCTGTGGTAAGTCGTTCCGTTTGCAAACTATCCTAAAGAAACACATGACTACTCACATGGATGATAAACCTTACGTTTGCACGCATTGTGAGCGGAGTTTTAAGTGTAAATATGTTCTAAAGAAGCACCTTATGATCCACACGGGCGAGAAACCATTTTCGTGCGAGGTGTGCAAGAGGAGATTCCGCGAAAAGGGAACTTTATCGGATCATATGCTAACGCATACTGAGGAAACCCCCTACCTATGCAAACTGTGCCACACTTATTTGTTATCTCCGCGTCGACTCTTGACTCATATGAGAAAGATGCATGGTAAAGAATTCCAGGAGTAAGTGAAGCAAGAAGATGTTCCATTAGATAAATTTATTATTTTATTATTCATTATTATTTTCGTATAAATCGATTACGTACCTAACGAAAATGTATAATCATTTTAATATTACCATAATTTATCATATAAAATACCGGGTTTAAAGTTAAACTTCATTATAGTTAGTGACGCATCTTTCGTTAGCATTAGCACAATACTGTAAACGTCAAACTAGATTTACTGTGAAATCATTTAGACGTTATAGAAACAGTTAAACAACATTGAAACAATTAAATCTGAAAAATCAATAGGACGTTATGGATAAAGCCCATGTTCCCTCCTGCGTGCACCATTATTAGACTGGATCCTTTAGATATGGTTTTGAAAAGACTTTTTGTACGTTCATCACTCCACATTTCAGTAGAAGCTTAGAGTGAATGACAGAATAATTTTTTTTTAATTTTACAAAAAAAGAATAGTTTTATAAATTGGACAATTGCATCTAATTGTTTAAAACTGTCGGCACAAGAGTCGCTTGCGAGAGATAAATGTTTGCTCCATCATCCCCAGAATCATTAGTGTCTTACAATACGAGATTAACACCTAAATAAATCATTTTAATTGTGAAGAAAACTACGATTAATTCGTTTATTTATTTTAATTCATTATTATTATTCTTTCGATGAAATTGATTTCAATCAATTGTCTATAAGTAAAAGAAATAAGTACTTTTAAAAATTAATGGCCGATAAAATGTGAATTTCGCGGACAAATTTAAGTTGGTAGTTCCGGCAGTAAAGACCTTTATTCGCATGTTTCGCCCTAATGAAACTGTGTATATGACACGAAGGAGACATTCTCGCTATACGATGGTGTTCCTACATCTTTTAGTTCCTTCCAGGATAACTGATGACAGTATAGGTTCAATTTCAATAGTTCCCTGAAAGTGTTTCGTCGGAAACTAAACAGAGTGCGCGTATCGTCAGTGCGAAAATGTGAAACAGCCGTTTTGTTTGGTCTTTTATAGTTATACCTTATTACCTGAAAGAAAAACATTTTACATGTTGTTATAGTTCTCTTAACTGTAGTGAGAAGTATTTTATTTATTTATTAAATTCTGTTAATTTCTTCTTTTATAAATACCTTATTTGATTCATTAATAGTTTCAGAGTTTTTGTCATCGTGAGTACGCTGAGATAGTATCTCATTAAATTTGATTACCATCTCTCTAAAATTGTGTACGTAATTCAATTTCCCTAAGCAAATGTTGCATATACCAACAGGTAATTTATCATCTTTATGAATCTATCAATAAAAACAGGATATTCTTACTAACGGAGTCAAAACTGCTACGTTTTGATTTACCTATAGCTATGGGAACACATTCCATTGTTAGTTCTGGTATTAATTTATTATTTTGGACGTTTCTAAATATGTTGCTGTAACCATCAGTCATTTCCAAACAAGTTCTGCACGATTCTCTCTGTTTCATCTTGTTGTATAATAAATATTAAGATCTTTAAGAAAACTTTATTGTTATATCAATATAATATTCAATTGTTTCTTCTGATAAATATTTATCGTTTTCTGGACATTACTTAGGTTAGAACATAATAATCTATATTGCCAAAACTACTACTGTAATTATTAGATTTTACAGTAAACTTACCATAATGGTGAAATCTACAATAAGAGATTTTTCGTATAATTATAGATGTAGCGAATTTCTCGAAGTATTAGGAAGCCAGGGCAGATATTTTTAAATTTCGCGGGCGATCCAAGTTGGTTGTTGTGACAATAAGAGTCATTATCGCCAATTTTCAACTTAATACATGTAAATATTATTGCCAAAATCACCAACTTAAATCTTCCACAAAATTTAAAACCGTCTACTTGGGAAATCCCCAAATTTTATCGTAAATCATGCCTCTACTACATATACGTAAATGTATAAATAAAGAAACTGACACAGAATTGTTTTTAATTATTTCTTACAAAGTTAACCGTTCATTCTCAAACATAAGATAGTAGACCAATCCGTTGAAATGAATTTCAATCTATAATAATAATTCAGCTCCATATGAAACATTACTACTCTTGTACGAGTACTAAAGAGTAATCATTCTTACTTTGTATAGAGTACATGCAACAGCACAACTTAAAGAATAGACAAAATCAATCAACAGCCAATATACTCCTAGAAATAGATGATTGATCAGTGCTAAGTTGGTAGAAGACAAGTAGAACATTTAACTCTTTACATGCATAAACACATATGTCAAATAGTAAAGTACACCCTATTTCTACTAGTACTAAAATACATCGTAAATTTACTCTCTTAGTGTCATCCCCCATAGCATATTTTAGAGTCGCTATATTCAAACTATTTCCTCTTTTAATTCCGTTATTTCTTCAGTTTTCTTCTTCACCATCTTCTCTTGGTCTGCTTCTTTGTCACCATTTTTGTTAACGTCATGTTTCTTCATATGATTCACTAATCGCTGTGGATATTTAAATTTCTCTGGGCACATCGTACAACAATACGGACCTTGTGCCATATGCATTTTCATATGTCTAGGAATGCAGCCGCGCTGCCGGAACCTTTTTCCGCAAATATTGCACGAGAAAGGTTTCTCCCCCGTATGAATCCAAGTGTGACTTTGCCAGGTAGGTTTAGTTGCGAACCTCATGCCGCAGATACTACAAGCGAACGGTTTAACGTTCGTATGCCTTTTCATATGGTCATCAAGACGCTTCTTCAATAAGAATTTTTTACCGCAGGTGGCGCATTCGAAATCCTTCTTATTACCATGTATCGCCTCGTGGTTTTGTAAGTCGATCTTGTGCTTGAACGATTTACCACATTCTTCGCATACAAATTTCCTGACGTTTTGATGGCCTGCCTCATGCGCCCGCTGGCAAATTAGGGTTTTGAATGATTTCCCGCAGGTCTCACATTTAAATGGTCTATCGCTGGAATGCCTCATTATATGCCTTTTGAGGGCCTGTTTCGAAGAAAGAGCTTTACCACAATCAGTACACACGAAATTCTTCGTTTTTAAATGTGTTTGCATGTGTTGGCGTAAGAGGGCTCTCTGTGGCACGCGAAATTCACAAAATTCACATTTAAATGGAAGATTTTCGTTATGAGTATGTGCATGTACATCTACATAATACCTAAATGAATATGAGTTGTTACATTCCTGGCAGAATACCATCGCACTTGTCTTTTCTTTCTTAGTCATATCCGATTCTAGTATTCTTTCGCAATCGAAATTATTACTGATCACTTTTAATTGTTCTTCATTGAACGTAAGCAGTAATTTGTTGTTCTTTCTATCAAAATTTACTAAATAAAGCTTCTTTGGGAGTTCCTCCGGTATAGTTTCAGTAATGCTACCACTTTTGAAATCGTTCGAATCCGCTAAGAATTCACCAATATCTTTATCATCTACATCCTTTCGATCAATCTCATTAAAATCTTCCTTTCGATCTGTAAGACCAGTACTAATTTCACTATCCTCTAACTCTATTTTAATGCCATCCAATTCGTAATTCTGAAGCTGTTGAGATAGTGTTTCATGAGATTTGGTGACCATTTCTCTGAAATCTACTACGTAATTTAATTTTTCTAAGCAAATGTTACATATATTATCTGGAAGATTGTCACCTCTCTGAATCTATTAATGAAAAGATATAAAAGATATTATAAGCAAGTGAATCAAGATTGCTACATGTTAAATCTCTTACCGTTATTGGTACAAATTCCATTATTAGTTTTGATATAATTTTACTATTTTGAGTACTTTCGAATATATTACAGCAATTTTCATTGACTTCTAAACAAGTTCTGCATGTTCCGGGTTGTGTCATGGTGTTTCTTTTTAATTTCAAATTTAAATACCACAGAATTCTAGGAATTTAATTGGTACCTTGTCAAACCATATAAACAAGGTACATTTAAGTCCGTCAATTTTGTTGTTGCAGCTGAGCTTATGGTTGTGTTTGGTTATGTTTGTTGTGTTCAGTTATAAAGCTTTCACCATATTTAACTCAACTTTTACTTTTGGTTGTGGTGGGGAAATATTTCTCTCTACTCATAGAGGCGCTAAATTAAAATAGCCTATCTTTTTAAATATATTTTAAGTGTTACTATGGTGTTTATATATACAAAAAATACACAGTACCAAATCTGAATTCGCAAAAAGGTATCAATGGTTGAAAGTAAAAAATGAAATAACATAAAATACTTTATGAATATCATATTCAGGATATACTCATTATATAAAATGAAAAAATAACTTATAACCGAGTTAAGAAGCTGAAAAAAATATGAAATAGATATTCAAAATTTCAAATTAAACATACATTTCTCCGTATAAATAGTTTATGCGAAAGAATGTGTATTTCATTTAAAAGCTAATTAAATCCTGTTTTAATATCTGTTTTGTATTTCTTAAGTTTCTTGACACATGACTTATTTTTTCATTTTGTATAATATATAAATACTGGATATAATATTAATAAATTATTTTACACTATTCTATTATTTACTTATTAATTATACCTTTGCGCGGATTCTGATTTGGTAGTGTTTGAAAATTGAAAGTATGTACAGGTATACTTAATTAAGTATCAGTTTATAACAATAGCAGTACCTTCAATAATCTTAACTACAGAATAACACTTAAAATACATTAAAAAAAACGCGCTATTTTAGCACCTCTATGACCAGAGAGAAGTTATCACCCCACCACTGCCCAAAACCAAAGCTTTACACATATTTTGAACATAACCAAATATAAACATAACCTATCATAACAGAGTTAATGGATTTGAATATATCTCGATTATGTTGTCTCTAATAATAAATTAACAAAGTACCAATTAAATTCTTAATATTCGGCAGTATTTAAATTCGAAACAAAAAACAATGACACAATACAGAACATGCAGAACCTGTTTAGAAGCAAATGAAAATTGTTGTAATATATTTCAAAGTACTCAAAATAATAAAATAATTTCAGAACTAATAATGGAATTTGTACCAGTAATGGTAATGTCTGGCAATTTTGAGTCTCATGCTTATAATAATATCTTCTCATTAACAGATTCAGAGAGATGATAATCTTCCAGACAGTATATGTAACATTTGCTTGGAAAAATTGAATTACGTAATAGATTTTAGGGAAATGGTGGCCAAATCTGATGGAGCGCTATCCCAACAGCTTGGGAATAATGAATGGGGTGATATTAAAGTAGAGTTAGAGGATAGCAGAGTTAGTACTGATCTTACAGATTGGAAGGAAGATTTTAATGAGATCGATCAAAAGCATGTAGATAATAAAGATATTGGTCAATCTCTGGTGGAATTAAACGACTCTGAAAATTGCAAAACCATACCTGGACTCATACAGGGGAGAAGCCTTTTTCGTGCAATATCTGTGGAAAGAGATTTCACCGACGTGGCTGCATTCCCAGGCATATGAAAACGCATATGGGGAAAGCTCCGCATTGTTGTACCATATGCCCAGAGAAATTCACACATCCACAACAATTAGCGAGTCATATGAAGAAACACGACATTGACAAAAATGGTGACAAACAAGCAGACCAAGAGAAAGCGATGAATACGAAGACTGAGTACAGTGAGGACTCGCTAATCCGAAAAAAATTTTAAAATTATGTAGGAATAATAAAATAATTTAATTCGTAGCTTTAATATACCTAGCATTAACTTATTACTAATAAGGTTAAAATAACACATTTTTCTTAAACCAACAAAAATACAAGGAAGAAATACAAAGCTTGAGTATCAATTACCATAGATTGAAATTCACATTAACAAATTGGTCTACTATACTATACTATATTATATTTAAGAATGAATGGTTAAATTTGTAAGAAGTAAATTAAAACATTCATCAGTAACATTTTTATTATTTACGTGTATGTAATTGGGGAATAATTTTCGTATACTATCCCTTTCAATTTATAATGCGCAATTATAAACAAAGCCATTGCTGATTTACTGTGATAATTTTCTCATCAACCTTTAATGGAAAACACAAACCTTTAAAGTTTCTGCACCAGATTATTCTGAAGCATTTCTAAAATTCAAGTGTTATTGCATACCACCTGCTATGCTCGTGTTACTATAAAATCTTGCACTCCACACTATATCTTAAAACAGACAGTAGAATAAAGTACTATGCGACAAATTTCGGGGATTTCCCGAGAATGGATTTTTAAATTTCGCGGAAAATTTAAGTTGGTAGTACTGGCAATAAAAATCAATCATGTTTATAAGTTGAAAAATTGGCGAATATGAACTTTATTATAGGAACAACCAACTTAAATCCCACACGAAATTTAAAGATTTCTATCTTGTTTTCTAATATTTCGAGAAACTCGCTCTCAGTTATTTTACGCCAAATGGGATATCGACCTTGCATATACCTAGGCTGTTTGAAATGCAAGGCGTTGCATCTAAACTATGTAGAAAATATCTCTCTTTTATTTTAGATTTTACCATTATGGCAAGTTTACCGTAAAAATCTAATAACCCTAGCATTAACGACATTGATTGTGACGCACTAACCTAACTAATGGATAAGAAAGAGTGGGGGATCTAGATCATAACCCAAGGTCAAACATTCTTAGTATAGAATCCAACTACAAGAGGTGCTCGTTCGTTTTAATTTCGTAGTTAAATATTCGCGCGCAAACAGCACAATAAACAAGAATAGGTTAGTTTTAATACCTGCACTTGTTTTGGTTTGGAAATTTTTTCAGTAATGCTATAATACTTACCGATGTGATTATTTGCCTTTTCCATATAGGAGCAAATGTGGTATATGAGCATTTTAGGGTGTGTTAAGTCTGTGCCAATAGTTTCTTAAAAATTACAATACACAAGCAATTGAACTGCATTCATACCGACTTACTATTAATCCCAATATTAGGGGTATATATATATATATATATATTATATATGTTGGAAACGAGGGTGAAAAAAAACATATTGAATGGTGATACTCCATTATTGCTCAATGGTTATTCCCATGTTGTATAGTTTAGATGCAATAGCACAAATTTGAGGACAGATAAACTCAATCAACATGCAACATATTTCTGAACAATAGCCGATTGATCAGTGCCAAGTTCGTAGAAGGGAAGTAGAACATTTAATTCTTTACATAAATACATACATAAAATAGTAAAATACATCTTATTTCTACTAATACTAAAATATATCTTAAATTTACTAATTCAGTCAATCTTTACATCACATCTTAAAGTCGCTATATTCAAGCTATTTGCTCTTTTAATCCCATTATCTTCTCACTCTTCTTTTCCATCGTCTTCTCTTGGTCCCCTTCTTTGTCACCACTTTTGTTAATATCGTGTTTCTTCATATGACTTACTAATTGTTGTGAATATTTGAATTTCTCAGGGCATATCATACAACAATGTGGAGCTTCCCCCGTATGTATTTTCATGTGCCTAGGAAGGCAGCCCCGCTGCCGGAACCTCTTTCCGCAAATATTACACGAGAAAGGCTTCTCCCCTGTATGAATCCAAGTGTGGCTTTGCCAGGTAGGTTTAGTAGCGAACCTCATGCCGCAGGTGCTACAAGCAAACGGTTTAATGTTTGAATGTCTTTTCATATGCGCATCGAGGCGTTTCTTCAACAAGAACTTTTTACCGCAGATGGTGCATTCGAAATCCTTTTTGTTAACATGTATCGCTTTGTGGTTTTGCAAGTCCATTTTGTGCTTAAACGATTTGCCGCATTCCTCACATACGAATTCTCTGACATTTTGATGACCTATATGATGCTTCTGTAAACAAGTCGCGGTTTTGAATGACTTCCCGCAGGAATCACATTTGAAAGGTCTATCGCTGGAATGTCTCATCACATGCGTTTTTAGGGCTTGTTTTGAAGAGAAAGCTTTACCGCAATCTGTACACAAGAAATTCTTTGTTTTCAAATGTGATCGCATGTGCTGACGTAGGAGGCATCTCTTTGGAACGCGAAATTCGCAAAACTCACATTTAAATGGAAGATTTCCGATATGGGTGTGAGCATGTACACCTATATAATATCTAAATGAGTATGATTTATTACATTCCTGACAGAATACCATCGCATTAGTCTTTTCTGTCTGACTCATACCTGATTCTAGTATTTCTTTGCAATCAGGATTATTAATGATTACTTTTAACTGTTCCTCATTGAAAGTGCGCACTAACTTGTTGTTCTTCCTATCAAAGTTTATTAAATAGAGCTTCTTTGGAAGCTCCTCTGGTCCAGTTTCACTAAAGCTATCACTTTCGGAACCGTTCATATCCGCCAAAGATTTACCAATACTTTCACTATCTACTTGCGTTTGATCAATCTCATTAAAATCTTGTTTCTGATCTGTAGTAAGATCAGTACTAATTTTGCTATCCTCTACCTCTATTTTAATAACATCCAACTCGTTATTCTGAAGCTGTTGAGATAATGTTTCATGAGATTTGATTACCATTTCTCTAAAATCTACTACGTAATTCAATTTTTCTAAACAAATGTTACATATATTGTCTGGAAGATTATCACCTCTCTGAATCTGTTAATGAAAAGATATTATTATAAGCATGGGCATTAAAACTGCGGCACATTAAGTTTCTTACCGTTACTGACACAAATTCCATTATTAGTTCTGATATCATTTTATTATTTTGAGTACTTTCGAATATATTACAGCAATTTTCATTTACCCCTAAACAGGTTCTGCATGTTCCGTGTTGAGTCATTGCGTTTCTTTTGGAATTCGAATTTAAATACTACAGAATATTAAGAATTTAATTGGTATTTTCTTCATTTATTATTAGAGACATATATTCAAATCGTTCAACTCTATTATGGCAGTTTATAGTTATGTTTGGTTATGTTCAATTATAAAGGTTTGACTTTGGTATGTAGTGAGGGGTTAACAAATGACTATGTAACCAGGATTGCCAACCCGATATGGCTGGTAAGTAAACAATTTTAGAAGGAAATTAGGGCGGTTAATTTAAAGTTAATCACCAGATTAGAAAGCAAAAGGGCCTATGCTCACATGTGAAAAATTATACTAACCTACTGCAGAAAGTATAGCAAATTTAAACCAAATAAATATTCTACATAACTCTTACATATTTATTGTAAAAATATACCTATCTACACCAGGTTGTATAAATTTCATTCATATATAGTATGAGAAACCATTTACCACTCATATATTTTCACACCTCAACTCGAATATTACATATATGTACTTCTGGATGTATTTATTCCATTAAGTTTAAGATTAACGATATATATTGCGCAACCAAAATCTCTATAATTTTACCTTCTGTTAGATACTTGTAGGTCCAAGCACTTTTGTCAATTAAGTTAGTCGAACCAACTCCAATTTGTAACTCATTACATGTAAATATGAGTATTCCCAGGATCACCAACTTAAATCTTCTACGCGATTTAAAAATGTCTACTTGGGAAATCCCCATATTTTATTGTTTAAGAGAAGTGTTTTATGTTCACATTATTAGTAATAAGTTAATGCTATGTATATTACAGCTACGCATTAAATTATTTTATTATTTCTATATAATTTTAAGAAATATTTATGATAATTTTATAAATTTCTGTTAGAAACACTGCGTAGAATTTGGTATGAGCGATATCATATTTTCAAACTGCAAGCGCATTTATGCGTGTGGCGACCGCAATGTCAGTTAAAACTTATTAAAGAAATCCTTATAATTCCTTACCATCCTTGCAAGTTCAACGATCGATTTCGGCATTTTAGTTTTGGCATTCTGTATGAGACAGAAGATAAAATATTCGTTGGAAACGAGGGTGAAAAGATACATATTCAATGGTGATACTCTATTATTACTGAATGGTTATTCCCATTTTGTATACTTTAAATGCAATAGCTCAAATTTATGAATAGATTAATTCAATCAAGATGCAATATATTTCTGAACAATAGCCGATTGATCAGTGCCAAGTTCGTAGAAGGGAAGGAGAACGTTTAATTCTTTACATAAATACATACATAAAATAGTAAAATACATTTTATTTCTACTAATACTAAAATATATCTTAAATTTACAAAGTCAGTCAATCTTTACATCACATCTTGAACTCGCTATATTCAAGCTATTTCCTCTTTTAATTCCATTATTTTCTCACTCTCCTTTTCCATCATCTTCCCATGGTCCTCTTCTTTGTCATCACTTTTGTTAATATCGTGTTTCTTCATATGACTCACTAATTGTTGTGAATATTTGAATTTCTCAGGACAAATCGTACAACAATGTGGAGCTTCCCCCGTATGCATTTTCATATGTCTAGGTAGGCAGCCGCGCTGCCGGAACCTCTTTCCGCAAATATCACATGAAAAAGGTTTCTCCCCCGTATGAATCCAAGTGTGGCTCTGCCAGGTAGGTTTAGTAGCGAACCTCATGCCGCAGGTACTACAAGTAAACGGTTTAACGTTTGAATGTCTTTTCATATGCGCATCGAGGCGTTTCTTCAACAAGAACTTTTTACCGCAGGTGGTGCACTCGAAATCCTTCTTGTTAACATGTATTGCTTTGTGGTTCTGCAAGTCCCTCTTGTGCTTAAACGATTTACCGCATTCCTCGCATACGAATTCTCTCACATTTTGATGACCTATATAATGATTCTGTAAACAGATCGCGGTTTTGAATGATTTCCCGCAGGTATCACATTTGAAAGGTCTATCGCTGGAATGTCTCATTACATGCGTTTTTAGGGCTTGTTTTGAAGAAAAAGCTTTACCGCATTCAGTACACAGGAAATTCTTTGTTTTTGAATGTGATCGCATGTGCTGACGAAGGAGGCATCTCTTTGGAACGCGAAATTCGCAAAACTCACATTTAAATGGAAGATTTCCGATATGGATATGAGCATGTACACCTATATAATATCTAAATGAATATGATTTATTACATTCCTGACAGAATACCATCGCATTAGTTCTCTCTCTCCGACTCATACCTGATTCTAATATTCTTTTGCAATCGGGATTATTAACGATTGCTTTTAATTGTTCTTCATTGAAATTAGCTAGTACTCTATTGTTCTTCCTATCAAAGTTTTTTAAGTAGAGCTTCTTTGGGAGCCTCTCCGGTGCAATTTCACTAGCAGTACTACTTTCAGAATCATTTAAATCCACCAGAGATTGACCAATATCTTTATTATCTACACAGTTTTGATCCCTCTCATTAAAATTTTCCTTCCAATCTGTATGAAGATCAGTACTAACTTTGCTATCCTCTAACTCTATTTTAATATCACCCCATTCATTATTTTCAAGCTGTTGGAATAGGGCTTCATGAGATTTGGTCACCATTTCTCTAAAATCCATTACGTAATTCAATTTTTCCAAGCAAACGTAACATATATTGTCTGGAAGGCTATCATCTCTCCGAATCTGTTAATGAGAAGATATTATTATAAGTATGTGAATCAAAATTGCCAGACATTAAATCTCTCACCGTTACTGGTACAAATTCCATTATTAGTTCTGATATCATTTTATTATTTTGAGTACTTTCAAATATACTACAGCAATTTTCATTTACCCCTAAACAGGTTCTGCATGTTCCGTGTTGTGCCATTGTATTTCCTTTTAAATTCGAATTTAAATACTACACAATGTTAAGAATTTAATTGGTATTTTCTTCATTTATTATTAGGGAGATATATTCAAATTGGTCAACTCTATTATGGCAGGTTATAGTTATGTTTGGTTATGTTGAGAGATAATCAACCTGGTTATGTTCAATTATAAAACGTCAATTTGGTACGTGGTGAGGGGTTAACTTCTAGTCTCAGCTGATACAGACGCTAAATTAAAATAGCGCGGGTTTTGAATATATATTTTTGGTCTTACTAAATTCTATTTTGTAATTCGAAGGAATGTTTCTTAATTGAATCGCCAAAAAGTAGGCTAGCTGTTGGTCAGTGTTCATCAAAAATTGCATTAGCGAATTTAACATATTACAGGTCGTATTGTTACAACTGATTGACGGTTAGATTGTGCATTTTTCTGTGTTCGTTTGTATTTATTTTCCCGCCTAAATTTGCGTTGTAATAATAATTACTTAATTACAATTATAAAACCCTAGCTACTTTTAAAATTGCCGCCAAGGTAGCGTTGAAAAATTCCATTTTATAAACGTGTCTTTTCATTTTCTTCCTGGAGATTTCAAAGTAGAATATACGTTATTTTCATATATTGAAGGTTATTGTATTATTATTCTAAGACTTGGCGGGACTGCTGTTGTTATAAATTGAAACATTGTCTGAAGACAAAATGCGACATAATTAAATACACCTCTAAGAACCTTCTATTTTCAAGCAGTATCAAATTCGGTGCAAAATATATCTGTAGTCAATTCAATGTCTCATCATCGAATCTAAACGCCATGCCACGTTGCCCTTCCCATTAAGAATATCCACCATAGTTGTGGATGAAGTGTTCGAAAGTAGTTCAATTATAGTATTGATTATAATTCTACAATTCCAAATTACTGCAATAATTGACGCAATCTAAACAAAAGTTCATATTATGTGATTTTTAAAGTACTAAATAATAGGTTTCTTCAAGAATCCAACATTTAAGTTCAACGCATATTTATTGTATCTAATTCTGGTATAACTACCCAGTAAATATTTTTTAAACTTCGCCGAAAATTTAAGTTGGCACTTCGTATAGTACGAAACATATTTGCGTGCACGCATACTCCAACAGAGATAACTTCACTCCAAGGAATTATATTGCGGGAAGTATCACCTTAAATAGTTCGCGAAATTTAAAAACATATATCAAGAAATGCTAAAAATTCTAATTTGTAATCGATAATAGTAAAGTTAATCGTACATTTAAATTTGAAAAATGTGCGGGGTGATCAAGAAATACTAGTTGTGATGGTATACACCTGAAAAATTAGCATATATAGCATTCAAATTGAGGAAGTTCGATAAATCGGTTTTTTCAGGGACGTTCAGAGACAGTTGTTATTTCCTGTAGTAAAAAGGCATTTGCGTGCTCCAAGAAATAAAGGGATATTTATTGCCGGAACTAGCAACTTAAATAGTTCGCGAAATTTAATTATATACTGAAAATCACGAAACTTTGTACTTACGTCATAGTTGGTTATGACGTTCGTATAAGTATTTACGACTTTGTTATATGCTTCGATCTCGCTTGTGTATATATATGCTTCTGACTTTTATATATAGCGCTTGTCTTCACTTTATCAATGAAACAATGACGTAACTATAAACTTTCGTGATTTCACCTGTACATCTAAATTTGATAAATGTACAATATGATCAAGAAGTACTAGTTGTGTTGGTGTACACCCGAAAGATAAGCGAAGTTCGCAGAAGGCGTATTCATGTAATGAATAATGTGTAAGCTATTAAAATATACATGAGTAGTAGAAACATTACTGACTGCATTTTAGTAGTGGAATCGAACGAAACTGTATTTTAAAGCAACGCAGCAAACTAACACTACACCAATGATTAAAATAAAGTGATAGAAAATAGTTTTTGAATTGCTGATATCGAAGTGTTTATTTTTGATTTATGAATAAATGAAATGTTTTAACGCTAAGAATTAAACAAGTGATCTAACATTGTTAAGTAAGTATAAAAAGAACAAATAGAAGTGCTTTATTCTGTCAATACAGTATATAATGTTAACAATATACATTTAAAATTATTTTACTTTACAGTCTTTGAGTTTTATTCGTCCACAGCTTTTATTTCAATTTCGGGTCTCTGTAGCAGTTCTTTTTCGTGCACCTTCATATGATTCAATAAATGGTGCGAATATTTAAAGCTGGACGAGCATATCTTGCATGGATAAGGCGTCTCCCCGGTGTGTATCCGCATATGTCTACCGATGCAAGAGCGCTGCCTGAAGGTTTTGCCGCATATCTCGCAAGCGAACGGCTTGGCACCAGTGTGAATCAATATATGATTTTTCAGGATCGTAGTACAATGGAACCGTTTCCCGCAATAGCTGCATATGTACGGCTTATCTTCGAGGTGTTTCTTTAGATGCCAGCCCAACGTCCTCTTGCGCATGAACGCTTTGCCGCAGGTCGTGCAGACAAAGTTCTTCTCCGTGGTGTGCGTTATCTTGTGCTTCGTCAAGCCGACCATCTCAACGAAGCCCTTACCGCAAATCTCGCAGACGTACTTCTTATCGTTGACGTGGATTAGGGTGTGTTTCCACAAGGCCGACGGAACCTTGAAGGCCTTATCACAAACGTTACACCTGTACGGTCTTTCCTCTGAATGTTTCGAAGCTTTATGGTATTGGAGCTGTTGTTTTCTAAAGAAAGCTTTCCCGCATTCGTCGCAAGCGAAATCTCTGGTCTGGAAATGTGATCGGATGTGTTTCCTGAGCAGCGATTCCTTCGGGTAGCACTTATCGCATTGCTGACATTTAAATGGTACGTTTCCGGTGTGGGTGTACGCGTGTACCGCTACATAATAACGGAAGCTGAACGTCTTATTGCATTCTCGGCAATGTACCGTTTCGCGATCCTTTTCCTTCTTGCTCAAACCGCTATTGATTATCCTATGATAATCTGGATTATCTAACATCTCTGCCTGTTTCTCGTTGTGATTGCGCATATTTATGCACTTCTTTCTACTTTTACCTTCTCTAACGATAGACGATGTCGATTTCGTCTTATTTTCATCCTTTACCACCTCATTTTTACATTCTGTTTCCGAAGATTCATCGGAACTGGAACTATTAGAATTCGACTCATCAAATAAGCCGTCAATCTCATCCAAAGAACTGTATTCCGGTAACTTCTCCACAAATAATTCTTCCTTGACAAGCGCTTGAGTTTGTGAAGTATCTTCGTTTTTGCAACAGAAGTTGGCTACCCCCGAACTCATATCCTTACCCATTAAGAGATTTAACGAAGCTTGTCGGTCATCCATGATTAAAATTGCTTTACCTAGCAAGTCATCTGTAGTAACTGGATCCACTTGTTCGTTTTTTACAAAGATCTCATTCTTAACTTCATCGTCATCTACATTATTATTTTGTGAACTTTCCTCCTTATTTATCACTTTATGATTGTAGAAATTAACAAGTTTTGTATTGGATCGAACCATCATCTCTCTAAAATTATATGCTGAACTAAGTCTCTCCATGCAGTTGTTACAAATATTAACTGGATATCTATCATCCTTTTCCATCTATAGCAAAGAAAAAGTATTTTTAATAATATATTTATTGATTTAAAACTAACCCGATTTGGGTTAATAAAAGAAAACCTACTTACGATTACAGATGTACAATCCATTATCATATCAACAACACATTTATCATCTTTTTGATGTTCAAATATATTGAGTCCATTTTTGCTTATTTTCAAACATGCCCTGCATACCATTTCTATAATCTGATTCTTCATTTTCAGTGTTGCCATTATCAATGAAATTTGTAAAGAATTTTATATGAATACAGTCTAGAAAAAAAAGTAGCATGTAATATTCGAAATGATCCATAAAGGTTTTGAAAAAAATGTGTACAATAATTTTTTTGGTTAAATCCAATATACCTCTTTTTTCTTTTTCTTAATTTCCTCATCCACTTTCACGACGTTAACGCTTTCATATTCTCCTAGTTAGGCAGTATATCTCGTCATCGCAATGTAGAATATAGCACCAAATTGTTAAATACATTGTTAAACATACAAGAGGAAAAACGAATTTCCAAATGTTCCAGTATAGATATCGTGTTATTACATACAATGAAGTACATACGTGCAACTATTTCATGCTTATATTCCTAAAAAGTGTATAAAACCAAAACAAATGTAATTATTTTACCACAAAATAAATTAAAAAGAAAATATTATTTGTTATGATTTTACGAAATAAATTTTCTTGCAGAACTCTATTATGATGATACCGCCATCTAACGGGGAAAATATAAAGTACAGCTACAGAAACGCACTTGTATATACACTGCCGTAGAAAATGATGTTGCATTCTTACTTAAGAAATTGTGGTTTATAGAATTTTACATGCGTTTAATGTTATTATCGTTAAATCAATACGGAAAAAATTTCTTAAGTATCGTAAGAGAAATATCTATAAAATGTAATGTTAGTCATGCATTTTACGTTCAAATTAAGTGCGAATGGTTTAAATGATAGTATAGATGATTTCTTTTCTTTATTCAGCTATAACAATCATTTCTTCTTAGAGAAATGCACCTATTAACTTATATGAAGATTATAAATTAATTATTTGCGATGGGAATATGTTTTAAGACCGAATTTTGACCGAAGCATAAATAATAACGGAATAGAGTACTCCTTTTAATTTATTAAATATTTATTATATAAAACGTAATACACATAAAGCAACTTACACTAACGTAAGACGTAAACTTAAGCCTTAATGTAACTTCGCGCTATATCTAGTTTTCTAACAAGAGATACCAACACACAGTCTGGCGAGAAATTTAAAATACGTGACTACAATAAATTAGTTTCATTAATGTCATCAGTAACATTTTACCAAATTATTTATCAACACGATATGTCTTTGATAACCCATATTTCTATAAAATAACAGTTATGACATTAACAAGAAATAGTAAAGAAAGTCAAGCCTAAGTAAACATCTTTAAACTTTACGGGCGATTTAGGTTGGGAGTTCCAACAATACAAACTATATTTGCACGTATTAAATTGCAAAATTAATTATTATGATCTTTATTGACGATACCATCAACTTAAATCCCCTTCGAAATTTAGAAATATCTGGTTGGGATAACGGACATAGCAATCGTTTTTACTCACAATATCCAAAACATAACTGCGGTTATGATTTGACTTTTATTCTTAAAAATCACGTAATACAGAAGCATTGTTTGTTAAAAAGAATCTTCACCAATATATATTTCTATTTATTCTGTCGTCTCTCTTATATTGAATCAAATCTTAAATATTTCAAAATCAGAATACCATCTATGTAAAATGATTTAAAATTTCTTATTTTTACTGTTTTACTTTTGTAGGAAAGGTCTTATTCTTAGCTATTAAATCCTTTTTAACGTTTACAAGTTGTGCATGAAAACATTTTATAAATTACTGTATTTTGTAAAATAATCTAAATAGATAGTCTTTTTTTGTTTTCGTTTTTTCTGAAAAGTAGCCGTGCCTGTACTTTTTAGAATCAGTGTACAATAAAATTGACAGAATACTGTACCATACCCATGATACCATACGCATACCTTGCATTAGCTTTAATTACCACTGGATTATATTGGGAAAATAGGGTAGAAGATTATTGCCATTTTAATTGTATGAATTTAATGAAAGTTAAATTCCTATAATAGCAACCGTGCAAGAGAATCTTTTAGTTTTATGATCTTAATCAATAAATAAGGCATTTTGCACACAGTTGAAGAGATGGGAATTTGTGAGAAATTAATCCTGTTTGGAGTGGTTATCAATTATTACAACCACCATATCTCTTTACAATTTATAAAATAGATAATGCTTACTTAACCATATTCAATATCAATGGACTCTGGACAACTCTGAACATCTAACTAATATAGTATTAATCCAATACTGTCGAAGATAAACTTAACCTCTCAGCTTCAAAATCCAAACAACAAATAATGGAACAAATGTGTAGAACCTGCCTGAAATACCATAGCATAAACGTGAACATTTTTCAACATTCCCAAAATAACAAATACATCTCTGATTTGATTAGAGAATTAACATCGGTTGAGGTAGTATTCATTACTGTATTAAATGCAATTAAATGATATGTTGGGTTTTTTTTCCATAGATGCAACAGATTGAGGGTTTTCCAGTACATATGTGTTGCAATTGTTTAGAAAAATTAAATTATGTACTTAAATTCAAAGAAATGGTAGCTCAATCAGATACCAGATTACATCTGTTGTTTCGGAGCAAGATAGTTAAAAAAGATGTAAACGTAGTAATTACAACCGCTACTACAGTTTGTGTTAAGGAGGAGTCATGTAGTCAAGGTATACCACTACTTCTCTGTTTTTGGGTTTATATCTGCTATATTTTCTTTTTTATTTTGTAGAAATATTACAAGATACATCAACTACTCCTGATAGAAGTAATATTTCCTCTAGTGAAACTGTTAAAGATGAAATGCTATCAGTGAAAACAGATTCATTACTTAAATATGATCTCACTAATTCTACCATTGGTTGTGTTGATAAGAAACAAGAAGAAAAAGATCTCACATTAATAGAAAAAGTT
This sequence comes from Trypoxylus dichotomus, assembly GCA_023509865.1. Lineage (NCBI taxonomy): Eukaryota > Metazoa > Arthropoda > Insecta > Coleoptera > Scarabaeidae > Trypoxylus > Trypoxylus dichotomus. The sequence goes on from CM042078.1 coordinate 58,836,354, forward strand.
AATGACACGAAAAAAGAGCAGTCTATTGAAGACACCAAAGATGAGAAGCGGATTGAAGATATAGAGAATGAGGTTACCAAAAAATGTATAGATCAAAGCAAATTATTAAAAGAAAAGGGCAAAGTTAGGAAATTAAAGAAAAAAATAAGCATTGTACAGAAGCCTTTGTTGCCTGAAAAGAAAAAAGGTAGGTCAAAATATAATAATGAAGCGCAGCTTAAATTATTAGACAATCCCGATTACCTACGTGTGAAAGAAATGAAACTAACCAAACAAGAAAGGGATCGTGCTACCGTTCATTGCCAGGAATGCAATCGATCATTTAATTTCCGTTACTACGTCGCAGTTCATGCCCATTTTCATACCGGCAATCTACCTTACAAATGCGATAAATGTGAAGCTCGTTTTCCGAAATTGAGTCGGTTAAACCAACACAAACAGGTGCATACGAAAGGCTTTACTTGCGATATTTGCGATAGAAAGTTTTCTCTCAAAGCCACCCTACAAATGCATAAACGAACACATTCCGAGGAGATGCACCATAAATGTAACATTTGCGGGAAAGAATTTAGATGTCCGCCGGTTTTACGGACTCACATGTCAGTTCATATAAAGGAAAGGAAATTCGTGTGTGAGATATGCGGTAAAGGTTTCGTCGATAAAGCTCGCCTCCAGCACCATAAGAGAACTCACGTTACCGATAAGAAGTTTGTCTGTACGGTTTGCGAGAAATCATTTAAAAGTAAGCTAGCGCTCGGGCAACATCTCAAACGTCATTCCGACGACAAACCTTTTACTTGCCACTATTGCGGTAAAGGTTTTAAGAGCAAAAACACGTTGCAGATTCACGTCTGGATTCATACGGGCGAAAAGAAGTTTGCGTGCGAGATATGCGGGAAAACATTCACGCAAAAAGGATGTTTGCCGCGCCATATGCGCGTCCATACCGGCGAAACCCCGTATCCGTGTAAATTGTGTCCGGCTAGCTTTAAATATTCGCATCATTTACTTAAACATATGAAAAAGACGCACGAAAACAGTAAAGACGATATTGCGAGCCAAGAACAAGAATACGAGCAAGATATTGAAGAAGGAACTTAAAAAAATATATATTGGATGTAATTATTTTTATTTCATACAAATATAACGTAAAGGAATGTATATATTTTCTCATTTTATTAAATGTTTTTATTCATTTATTTTATAAATATTTTTTTATATTAATCCAAATGGATTTTTTTGAAATAAATATGTATCATGGTAACAACGTGCCATTTTAAACAGAGAAGTGTTGCCAACACTAACAAATGTTTTATTTTACATGCAGTCGTACCAACAACAGAAATAAATCTTTAAAATAGTATAAAATTCAATTTCCCGGGCGGTTTAGATTGGTTCCGACAATAAAATTCAAATTCCTTAATATTTTAAGCGAATACATGCAAATATGGCCTTTATTACGGTAACTATTAACTTGAATCTCCTGCGAAATTTAAAAATATAGATAGAATATATTATCTCTGCTTTATAGCATAATTTGAGCAGTTAATGACTATAATAATAAAATTTGCTCTCTTCATAGTCACTTCCAACAGTGATTGCGATCGTTTTTGCAAATATATTCTTCACAATTGCCTTGCTTTCGATTCGAGCAGAATTGAAAATTATTTCAAATAAATACTAGATTAATTTAGATGCACTATCTAAGAGCCTAAAGCTCTGCATGTATTGAATACTATAGTAAGCAAATGTTCCTTCTTTGCAACAACTATATTTTGGGAGCTTACTTGTGAGGATTCAAAAAATTATGCAACTTATTATTTGTTAGTGATACGTTTGCTGCTAGCTGATATTTCTTTTTTCCTAAATGGACTTTGATATTACTTCGACCACTATTCGAAAGATTCACTTTACTTTCGTAAGTTTTGCAGTAAACAATATGCACGGTTGTGCTGTGAGTCTTTTAGTATCTCCGCATTGAAATATTTTTGTCTTGGCGACGACATTATAGAACACTTAATTTATGTATAAGAATAACTAGTAGAAACTAGAACAAATACTGCTAAATCAAATATTTATATGCACCGAGATATGTATTCTGGAATATTCATCAAATAGAACAATAACTGATTTATTCTAAACAGTAATTCATCATCATCACAACTTGACGTTTATTTACGTTAATGTATTTAAATCAGAACAGTAATTTACTTCTGTTTGTTCATACTTAGGCTAAAACTATCTCATCTTTATCGAGAAATATATTGATCAAAGCGAAAGCGCCAGTCAATGGATATTTTGTAAGAAATTTCAGACCCATCTAGCGACAAAACATCGGTAACAGTTTAACCGTGAAACTTAAATGGTTTTATATTTTGTACTTCGTAATTAGTGATCGATTTTCTTTTAGATGTAATCACAAACTACAATAAAATCCAGTTGAAAACGTGGTTAAACGCTTTCATTGAATTTTATTCATAGTTTGTGATGACAACTAAAAGAAATAGCATTATAAAAAAATTATCTACAAAGATATTTATAAAGAAAACAAAAGCAATAGCAAACAAGTGATTTATTTATAGTGTATTATGTAATATAGTATGTACAACAAAATAATCAGGTTTTCAAATTCGTTTTCTGTATTTTGTTAACTCCTTCTTGCGTTCTGTCTGTGAAGATGTTTTCTCCTACCAATACCAGATTTATTTACCTTATATATACCGATAATATTAATTTAACAAAGCTATCCACAATTAAATTTTGTAATTCCAATGTATGACCATAATTACAAAATGAGAATGGAACATTAACAAGTACATAAGTTTTCGTTTTCTCAGTAAATCCTTTTTTGTGTAATACCATTGAAAAAAGGAATATGCACATATTATATACATAAGTAAGATTACAACTACTCAAACATATCTAGGCAATCATAGTCGAGCTAAATCTATATTAATAAAAATATATCGTTTAAAGTTTTCAGAATTTTTAATGGTAGGCATATTTTTATAACCCAGTTGTTAATATATCCAACTGGTGCTCTGGTAAAGACTGCTTCGTCTTCTAAAAACATTCTCTTCTTTAGTAGGTAGGAAGTTGATGGTTGTTCTGAAATAGCATTAATAGATATTAAACATAAATAGCATGAAATTAACCTTTATAAAAGTACCTGACAATGAATGTTTTTTTGGCCAAACTTTTCCTTGGACTCGCATCTTTTGAAATATCACTAGTGATATATGATGGAACCCAAATTTGATACTGGGAGTGCTTAAATAAAGCCCAGTCGTGATGTGGAATAGAAAAACGATGTAGAACAGCTTCACCAAAACTATTAATAACAACATATGCGCTCTGAGCAAATAATATGCCTGGATAAGATAGATTACAGACGAAGACATAGATCAAGATCAATATTCAACAGGAGAAATACATTAGCAATGCTAACTGACACCACCCAACGCTGACCAGATACTAACAAAACCCTAACCTAATAGTTACCTTAACAATATCACAGTAGATAAAAACATAATCTGTACTTTAGGACAGAGCAGTCGTAGTAATTTTTCAACCAATCAAAATGTGGCAATTTATTACTAATTTACGATAACTGGCTCTGACTCCAGTTTGATATGAGTTCGACGGTACGGTGCAGCAACAATTGCTATATAACAATTCTTTATGTTGTATTGTGTCGCGTAGATGTTAGATGTTAGAAGTAAATGCGTCTACACAGTGGTTCAAGGCTCCGAGAAAAAGAACTGGCAAATTTTAAAGACGAAGAATTTTGGGTAAGAGTTCCGTATAAGGGGCGTCGAGTTAGCAATTTTAATAAATTCTAACGGAAAGCTCATACTTTGCTGTGTTTAAAATTGTCCTTCTTTTTTTTAGGAATTTAGTTTAAGGTAACTAAAAATCGATTTATAAGACTATTTCTATGTTTATTCATTATTCATCAAAAAAAGATCGCTTTTACATAGAAAACGGTAATGTATAATAAATTTAGAAAATTAATAATACTAATAATAACTCAAAATAAATACATGTACGTGTCTATGTCATGAATTTGATAATCACTTATCTACGCATACGTGAGTTTTATTAATTATTCAGTCACTTCAGATATAATTGGTAATTTGCATTATAAATTTAACGCGATAAGGGATCTGGTGATTGATCATATTATTATATAGATAAAAATAAATCCCCGAATGCATAGTAATTAACCACGAACGTTTAAGTGGTCACGTTGGCATTTAGAAAATAGGTATATAAAACGAGTATTCCAAATGACTGAATAATTAATAAAACTCATGTATGCGTAGATAAGTGCATATCAAATTCATGACAATAGACACGTACATATATTTATTTTGAGTTATTATTACTATTATTAATTTTCTAAATATATTACACATCACCGTGTTCTATGTAAAAGCGATCTTTTTTTGATGAATAATGAATAAACGTATTAAAAAAATGCGGGGGTATGGGGTACCCCGTCCCCCCTTATTAGCTTTTTGTGAAGATATGTACCTTGAGACCATGTATTATGCTGGAAATTGTGTTAAGGATAAAAACTTATTTCTGTTATAGTTCATTTCATTTATATCAATAGACAAGTTCATTAATTTTGAAGCTTTATTATTATTTTTCTATTTTTACAATTATTAATTTTCTAAACTTGTTATACATCATCATAGTCTATTTACCTATATTGTATACAAAAATAAAAAATATGGAATAGTAAATATTATACACAGATTATTCCCCAATATTCAAATCAAATTTTACCACTTATCAGTATTTTCTGTTTTTGTAATTTTTAGTCCAACCATAGTAAGTACCAACTTAAATTTTGTAAACTATGACTCAGATACCTTTAAACATAACCTAGAAATAGCCCTATTTAAATCCATTTTTAAGTACCTTAAGCTAAATTCTTAAGAAAAAGAAGGGTCATTTCAAACAGAATCCATTAAAATTTCTTTTAAAAATTGTATTTATTTATTAGTCCTAACACTGTTGGAGAAAAACTTAACCTTACTCATCTTCAAAATTCAAACAACAAATAATGGAGCAAATGTGTAGAACCTGTCTGAAATACCATAGCATAAATATAAACATATTTCAACACTCTCAAGATAACAAATACATTCCGGACTTGATTAGAGAATTAACATCGATTGAGGTAGCATTTGTTAATGTGCTAAATGCAATTAAATGAGATAGTAGATGTTTTTCTGCAGATACAACAAATCGAGGGTTTTCCAGTGCATATATGCTGTAACTGTTTAGAAAAATTAAATGTTGTACTTAAATTCAAAGAAATGGTAACTGAGTCAGATAATAGATTGCATTCGTTACTCCAGAGTGTGGTTGATAAAAAGGATGTAAACTTTTTAATTACTACTGAGGCTACAATTTGTGTTAAGGAAGAATCATGTTATCAAGGTAATAGCATCATTTCTCAGATTAATGGCTTATATTCAGCAATATTGTTTCTTCTTGCAGAAACCTTATTAAACGATCCACTTTGCATATCTGATGTAAATAGCCTCCCCCCAGTTGAAACTGTTAAAAAGGAAAATATGTCAGAAGTGATGTTGGAAACAGATTCATTACTCAACTACGATTTCAATAATTCTTCTATTGGTTGTGTTGATAAAGAAGAAATAGAAAATAGAGATTTCATTCAAATAGAAAAACAAGATGATGACATGGAACAAGACCGTTGTATTAAGGACAACAAAGGTGCAATGCAGATAGGAGAAATAGAAACTAACTTTAACGGAAAACATGTAAACCAAAATGACTTATCAAAGATAAAGAGCAATAGCAAGGTTAGAAAGTTAAAGAAAAACATAAGCATTGTAAAGAAGCCATCATTATCCGAGAAGAAGAAAGTTAGGTTAAAATATAACAACGAAGCACAACTTAAATTATTAAACAATCCTGACTATCTACGAGTGAAAGGAATGAAACTAACCGCAAAGGAAAGGGATCGTGCCACTGTTCATTGCCAGGAATGCAATCGATCATTTAATTTCCGTTACTACGTCGCAGTTCATGCTCATTTTCATACCGGCAATCTACCATACCAGTGTGATAAATGTGATGCGCGGTTTCCAAAATTGAGTGGATTAAACCAACACAAACAGGTGCATACGAAAGGCTTTACTTGTGATGTGTGCGGTAGAAAATTTTCTCTCAAAGCCACCCTACAAATGCATAAACGTACTCATTCTGAAGAGATGCACTATAAATGTGATGTTTGCGGGAAAAAATTTAGATGTCCACCAGTTCTACGGACTCACATGTCAGTTCATAGCAAGGAAAGGAAATTCGTGTGTGAGATCTGCGGTAAAGGCTTTGTCGATAAGGCCCGCCTACAGCGCCATAAGAAAACTCATGTTACCGATAAGAAGTTTGTCTGTACGGTTTGCGAGAAATCATTTAAAACTAAGCACGCGCACGGACAACATCTCAAACGTCATTCGGACGATAAACCATATACTTGCGATTATTGCGGTAAACTTTTTAAGAACAAAGATACATTACGGATTCACGTCTGGATTCATACGGGCGAAAAGAAGTTCGCGTGCGAGATATGCAGAAGAACATTCACGCAAAAGGCGTGCTTAACACGCCATATGCGTGTCCATACCGGGGAAACCCCGTATCCGTGTAAATTGTGTCCAACAAACTTTAAATATTCGCATGATTTACTTCAGCATATGAAGAAAGTGCATGAAAGCGGGAAAGATGACCTTACGACCCAAGAAACAAAATGTGAGCAGGATATTATAGAAGGGACTTAAAAGAAATTATTGATTGTTATAATTTTCTTATGTAATTTACATTTTATAATGTTAATGTAAAAGAATATATGTTAATTTCTTTATTAATTTTTTTTAACTAATTTCTTTTTGTAACTTTTTGTTAGTTGAAAGAAAGAACCATTACCAACACTAAAACATGAAATTTTACCTAACGTGCTTATTCGTTGGCGGTTTAGTAAAGACCGTTCAAGAAAATGCTATACAAATTAACGGTACATGATTTATGCAGATAATCAAAGAGGGCTGTAATAAGACGTTTTTCTGAAAATTCCCTCTAGCGAAGACCCGGCCGTGAAGAAAATCACATAGAAGACACCTGAAAGGACCAAAACAGGACAGCTACCGAGTTTCTCAGAAACCTGTAAGGTGTCAGGTAATATCATTCTCACCAGTATAGCCACAACTAATTCCATTTCTTCCAGAATTAGGAGACAAAAAGAAGCTAGAAAATCCAGTATGTATACTACTTCAAAGGTCTAAGAAGAGGATCAGAAGCCCCAGGAAGGAAAAAGACAAATATTTGAAATATATTTTGCTGTCTTGATTATTATAACTTCGTGTCGTAGGTTAATTAATTATCAGTTAAGTTCAAAATATTTACTTTATAACTTCTTTAAATTTGGCCCACTAATATCCTTTTCCTTGGAGTGTACACAATAAAATGACAATGCTGCTTCACATGAGATTGGACAATAGTTAGATCAATTTAGGAAGATTCGGTTGGTACCACTTAGTGATGAGTCATATTGTTGGTATTTTGTAGTTTAAACTGATGCCCCTAGCGTAAACTAGGTACACTAAATCTACGTTAGCTTTTGTAAGTTTTATCGGAAATACTTGATATTCAGATACTCGAATTAGTAGTACATGTTTTTATATTTATTTTATTTGTTTGGTACTTCTACTAGAAATTCCTGCGTTCATTTAAATTTTAAATTATGTTAATGTTGTAATCTTAAGAGATATTTCCACAAGTCCATATCACTTTCACATCGAGGAAATTGAACAGCATTTTTATAAAAGCAGTATATACACTTACGGGAAAAAATGTCCCTAGTAGATATGGCGGTAAAAATTTATTAGGTTGGCAATATTTGCTTACTTTGACATATTCTTAAATTCAAAGTTTGTCTTATATACCGAGTGATTTTAAATGTCCGAGGACAGTTTAAATTAAGCGCCTTGCTAAATTTTTGTCACGTTGGCGATTTGGTTTTGAATTCGTAACCAGTAGCGTAGCAAATAGGTTTTGGATGGGTGATAAAATATTGACAACATCTTCAAAAAATCAATTTCATATTGATTTTCTAAGCAGTTATTATATCTAACACTGATAAACAGCAGCTCTAAGAAGAACAGATTACAAGTAAAAATGAAGCAAATAATAACGAATAATAAATAACGTGTCGCACAGGCAGTTGACAGGACCGATACTCACAATGGCCACTCTTACATGTCAAATCCCTAGAATCCACCGCGCGAAATTTAAACTGTACTCAAACATATAAAATCGCTTTGTATATTAACTCTGTGTTAATCGGATATGACTGGTGCTTTTGTTAGGTAAGTAAACAATTTTAAATAAGGTATAAGTAACTTTTCTTGTAAACAGGAATAGGTACATCTTTTAAGGTTTGATTTAAAAAGCTTTTTCTGTACATTTAACAATTAAAAACAATAAATTTATGTCATCTACTGTTACATACAGTGACACTAGACACCTAAATTCAAGTTTCCCAAGTTTTGTGGTTTTCAAGACTGTAATTTCAAGAAACAACTTGAAAAATCTCCATGAAACTTGGTTGAATTGGTATTGCTGGTTGTTCACATGTGTCTTAATCGAAAAAGTTTAAGACAGTTTTCTTTAAATTCATGATTAATTTATGGAAATGGCTTATATTATGTTATTTCTCCATATGCTTTTTCCTGTGATTATCAAACTGCTGCTTATATCTACATTTATACGGACACTTATCACAAGAAAACGGAGTTTCCCCTGTATGGGTCAATTTGTGACGGGATAATGTCCCTGTATCGACAAATTTTTTGCCACAGATCCAACACGAATGCGGTCTTTCACCAGTATGTGTCAGAACATGCCTATCTTTCGAATTACTGGTTTTAAAAGTCTTGTCACAGTAATTGCAAGTGAAGGGTTTACTTTTTGTATGCCACAGTATATGCGCCCTTAGCCTCCTTTTACTTGCAAAAGATTTTCCACACGTAGCGCAAGGTAGAACTTTCTCCGTATCGTGAGTACTTCTGTGAAGATTTAGGTTGCGAAGTGTTGGACATGATGTTCCGCATAATTCACACATGAATCTTTTCTCGTGGTTCAAAATATGTTTTCTAAATTTCTCCACGCTAGCCAGTTGCTTATTGCAGATGTGACATTTGCGATCTTCAGGTATATGTACTGTTTGATGCAAGCGTAATTTATATAATGATGAGAAAATCTTCCCGCATATATGGCACTCACCTTTATGCGTAGCTTTATGTTTCTTTAAATAATACTCACTTTCGAAAAATTCATTACATATCTTGCACATGAGTTTTGGACCATCATTGTGATAATGTATATGGGTTCGCTTGTAATATACATGAGAAAATTCCTTATTACACTTGCCACATCGGATTTTTTTTGGTTTTTTATTCCTTTGATTCTGATTTTCAAGTGACTTTTTGGCAACTATGGATGTATTACCAACACCTGTTGTAGAATCATTTGAATGACTGGTATATTCACAATTTTCTTCAGACATATTGATTTCAGTTGTATTGTCACTATGCAACTCACTTTCTAGCTTGTTAACATCATCAAAATGTTGAATTTGACTGCTTTCTATTTTTAAACTACTACATTCATTTGACAATTTTATATTTGTTACATCAGAACTATTTTGAGTAGTGGTTTCGTTTATACAGCCTATATTCTGGATTTCATTATTCTCTTCCTTTGCAATACTAGGATAACTATTGCCTGTTGATATCGCTATTGGATCTACTAATTTATTTATTGAGATAAGTTCTTGTACATTTTCGGTAGCACTCATGCATTTATCTTGATTTGTTATTAAAGGCAATTCTAACGATTCAAAGTTGCAAGGTTCTTCTTTTATTGTTTCACTCAAAAGTGTTTCATTGCAATTTCTTCGAAGTGTCATCTCAGACTCTAATGCTAGCTGCCTGAAATTCCAAGACGAGATAAGTTTTGTCTTGCAACCTGCACATATATGATATGGTAAACCATCCCCCTCTTTGACCTATAAAATAGTATATAAAGGAGAGCATACAGAATAAAATTATCAATAATTTCCTTACACTTGTGGAAATACAGTCTGTTAGCATTTCAGCTAATATTTTGCCCTTTATAGAATGGTAAAATAGATTAACACACTTCATATTTACTTGTAGACATGTTCTGCACACAAGATTCAGGTTCATATTCATATTTAAATTGAAATTAATATAGAGGTCATAAAACCCCTGCAAAACGTCAGTCGTTTGTTTGTATATGCAAAAGTATTTGTAACCAAAGGTTTAAATTATTAGATCACAGATATAGATCACAACATAGATCACAGTATAGATAATAGAGATTATACATGGGAAGCTACCTGTATAAATTTCGAACACGCCTGATGCGCCAATTTGGCTGCATCAAAGAACTATTTGGCGCGTGACATCTATTATATAAATTGTATACTATTTTAAATTTAAATACTTTATAAGACCATCTTTATTAATCTTATGGTAATGTGATGCATATTACAATTGTTGCGTAGTTTTGAATCTGAATCTAACGCTAACTTTTTGAAAGACCACGAACATGTGAGTTTTTCTTTGCAGGCAGTACATATGATACAGGGTAATTTGTCACTCTCTTTAACCTATGGAATACCAAATAACCATTCAATAACATATGACGGCGTTGGAATATTCTTACGTTTAGATTTGTACATTCTAATAACATTTCCAATAATGCTTTACCATCGTCGATATAGTTAAACAGATTGAAATATTCAGAATTTGTTTGTAAACAAGTTCGACAAACGTTTGTATTCATTTTTTAGTCAGGAATAAATGCAGGAAACCGAAAATAAATCAGTGTCATGGATGTTCTTTTCGGTATAAAATAGATTTATGGATTATTTTATTTCCTAAACAGTCAATAGCTGATCGGTTTTAACCTAACGTAACTGATAGAATTTGACACTATACGTGATGGATCAGTGTCGCCATGCTCTAAAATTTAAAACTCTATCACCTCTACCAATCTAAAAAGATTAAAAACTTTTATTTACAACTCGTATTCTGTAATGCATCATGAAGCATCAGTGAGATTACGTCATAGAAAAATATCATATATTATACGGAGTACCAATCTATTATTTGAAGTATATTAGAAGCCTGACAACGTTTAGTGTTATCTTCGTAAGAACAATACTTCGAATCCTGGATGACGCAGTCTACAAAATTTTTGTAATCAAATTTTTGTAATCAAATTTTTACGCTTAGGACGCTGCCAGTTTACAATTTAAATTCTCGGTTTTTCTAATCGGATAAATTTCTCTAATGTACCACCATCTACTATATTTTTAAGGTGAATGAACTATAAGTACCATTTAAACTACGCACGCATGGAAAGTAGTTGTTACCTGGTCTATAGAGGGCGTAGTACCCCAATGAACTTCTGTAAAATACATCATACACAAGCTATTTTGTTTGAGACATGAAAGTTTTGTCTCTGGTTTACATTTAATAGGTGAACGTGCTGAATGACCTGCAGTAATTTGAGCTATTTCTTACTACCGTTGATCATTTGAATTTTATACCATAGCTGCATACTTTTGAGAATTTTTGTTTTAATATCAGAGAAGTATTGATTTAAAGGTGTTTTATTAATAAAAAAATATTACAGAAAATAAATAAGTATTGCTAAAAAATAAAAGATACCACTTTTTCGTCATGTCAATGTGTAGAATAGGTATTTCATAATTTTCACCAAAAGTGACAATAAAAATTTTATTTATCTTTATGTTTCTTCTTATGATTATCGAGCTGCTGTTTATATTTACACTTATAAGTGCATTTATCACAAGAAAAGGGGGTTTCCCCGGTGTGGGTCAACATGTGACGGGATAAGGTCCCTGTATCAATGAATTTCTTATCACAAATCCAACAAGAATGTGGTCTTTCACCGGTATGTATTAATACATGTCTATCTTTCGCGTTGCCAGTTTTAAAAGACTTGTCGCAATAATTGCAAGTGAAAGGTTTATCTTTCTTATGCCACATTATATGCGCCTTTAATCTCCTTTCATTGGCGAACAGTTTTCCACATGTAGCACAAGGTAGAACTCTCTCCGTATTATGAGTGCTTCTATGAAAATTTAGATCGGTAAATGTTGTACATGGTTTTCCACATAACTCGCATATATATTTTTTCCCATCTTTATGTCGTAGTATATGTTTTTCGAGGTTCTTTTCTTCCTTGAAAGCTTGATTACAAACGGTGCATACGTGAGATTTCTTCCCTTGATCAGTATGAACACTTTTATGATGATAATACAATGTTTTCACCGTTTTAAAGATCCTTTTACATACTTTGCACTCATGTTTTTGATTCCTATGTTTAACTAGATCACCTCTATGCATGGTCCTGTGAGATCTTAGGGTGGTATACGATTCAAAGCTTTTGCCGCAGATATAGCACGTATGAGGTTCATTTTTATGTTCGGATGCCTTATGCTTAATCAGCCGATACTCATTGATGTAGGATTTATCGCAAGCATTACACTGCCAAAGCTTTCCACCAATGTGCGAATGTATATGCACTCGATAGTAGTAATCGTGTGAAACCATTTTATTACATTCTTTACAGAAAACTTTAGGTCTCGATTTACCAGACTGATCATTGATTGATATTGAATTATTTTTATTATCATCAGCTTCAATGGTAGAATTATCCGAGTGCTGAGCTACTTCTTCAGGTGCATTCATTTTGTAATGTGGTGTCTCCGATGCTTCAAAGTGCTGTTTGTCATCAGAATTAGGTTGATATTCTTTCTCAATAATAGCAGAATTAATATTAACCTCTTTATTTTCTTGAGCACACAAAATACTCTTTTCAAATGCTTTATTGCTGTTTAAAACAAAGCGATTTTGTATTGCTACAGCATCCATGTCTGATTGAGCTGAATTATATGTCTCAGTTACTATGTTAAATGATTCAATATTTTTATCCTTATCAATGTGAACAGCTCTATGATGGTAATACAACGTCTTCGCTGTTTTAAAAACCTTCTTGCACACCTTGCACTCATACTTTTCATTGCCATGTTTAGCTAGATCTCCTCTGTGCAAAGTTCTATGGGATCTCAATGCAGTAAATGATTCGAAGATTTCTCCACAAATATAGCATGTGAGGGGTTTTCTCTTATGTTCAGATGCCTTATGTTTAATCAGTCGGTACACATTTATGAAGGATTTATCGCAAGCGTTACATTGGAATAGCTTGCCACCTTTGTGTGAATAAATATGTATTCTATAATAGTAGTTATGCGAAACCATTTTATCGCAGTCTTTACAATGGATCTTAGGCCTTGGATACCCAGATGAATCGTTACTTGAAATTGTAATATTTTTATTACCATCATCTTCAACTGTAGAATTATCAGACTGCTGACTTGAGCTTGCCATAACCTCAGATTCTATAGAATATACACTTTTAAATTCAGCTTGCATCGTATCAGGTACTACTACGGAGTCATCATCGCAATGATATGCATTATCTACATATTCAGATTTTATAAATGTATCATCTGTTTTACATATGATATTTAGTTCGGGTTGCGAGATTTCCACTTGCTCGTTGTTTTCTAAAATGCAACGATTAAAACGAAGATTTCAGTTAACTTCTGAAAGAAATTAAATTACCAGAACAGTTATTTGTATACTTCAACTGTTGAATCTCTTTGGATTTGTCTTCATGTATGTGTTTATCTGGATATTCGTTTGAATTAGCCTGGAAACCTGCTTTCAAAAGCGCGTGGTTAATCAGGGCATTGCTAATAACTAAAACCAATCCCGGATATTGTTTCTTTGAATTTTCCTGATCCTGTTCTTTGGTGGCATCTGATTCTAATAATAGAGTATTTCATAATGATCGGCATTAAAATCATATACATAGTTAAAAGACTGAAAACAACCTAACACTTAGTTTGTAATCTATTGTTGCAAAAATTCTTAAATAGGTATTAACCGGTTTTCAGTACTTTTATATATTTAATAACAAAGAACGTATTAATCTAACTTCAATATAAAAGTTCGGGAGTTACCTTGCGACAGATTACCAGGATAATCTGGTTGCAGTCCTTCCATCTCACTTCCAACACTTTGTGAATTCTCATCTATTATAGTCATTGATTCATTCTTAATAACTATAGCTTTAGCAGGTAATGTACTGCTATATTCGTTGCGTAGTTTTGAGTCTGAGTTTAACGCCAACTTTCTGAAGGACCACGAAGATGTTAGTTTTCCTTTGCAGATGACACATATGCTACAGGGTAGCATGTCACTTTCTTCGACCTATGCAATATAAATTAACCATTGGATATCTTATAATGGTGTTCGAATATTCTTACTTTTAGATTTGTACATTCTAATAACATTTCCGATAACGTTTTATCGTCTTCAATGTAATTAAATAGATTAAACTGTTCGGAAGCTGTTTGTAAACAAGTTCGACAAATGTTCGGATTCATTTTTAGTATATATATGCTCCGATACTATGGAATAAATAAATAAAATTTGCAATTTTCAACTTTGTATTCTTAACCTCAATTATGCTAACAATTTTTTTATAAGCAGGAGATTGACATTTCCATTATTTTATGTTGTTCCTTCATTTTTAGTTTCTTCCTCGGCAACAGATGGCAATACAAGAATTTAAAGAGTTCCCTACAAATGTTTCATAAGAAGCTAAACAGAATGCGCGCATTGTCAGTGCAAAATTATACAATTGTAAAATATAACTGTTTTAGACTGTTTGGTAGGCTTCCACGGCCAGAGTTAGTAATAAACGAAATGATAATTATATGTTAGCCTGCTACTGAAACTCTTAATAGGAATTTTGTTTGGTACAAGCTATTGCAACAAACAAGTAAAAATAAGATTCAATCATGAATGATTTCTGTTGTACAGTAAAAACCATTTTCAATCAATTTTAAATTACAATACAAGTTTAACAAGTTCCTGCGAACTATGCATCTGAACGAATACTCTGTCAAATTGACAACTATTGCAACTGAAAATAATAGTACAAGTTACGACAAAAGTTTTTATTGGAGTAGACTACTAGAGGTAAAATTTATTTTAACGCTTTTATATTATTGCGCCCTATGTTACAGCCATAATATTAATTTTTGAACAGTTAACCATATTTCAATAAGTGGTCTTAAAATTATGAGCGATAGAGTATGAGTGTAATGAAATTGTATAATAACGTTATCAATCGTATGATCGTATTTACAAAATTTAAAAGCTACACAATTCTTAAATTTTAGCGTATGCAACTGAATGAATTAAGTTTTAACGTACAATGACGACTTTAAAATTAAATGGTAATATAATGGGTCTGATATGTAGAACCTGTTTACAAATGAATAAAGGCTACAACATATTTGAGTATCTACAATATAATAAAGTTATCTCAGAGTTAATAATGGAGTACATACCAATAAAGGTATCAATCTATACTTACCTTTCGCACAAACTGTTTTGAGAGTAAAATTTATCGTTTTAGATAAGAAAAAATGACGGTTTTCCAGTAAATATATGCGATAGTTGTTTGCAAAAGCTTTCCACGATGTGCGAATTTAGATGGTTGGTAATTCAATCTAATATAAAATTAGAAAACTTTTACAGCGCTAAAAGTTTGAAATCTGGGAAGCAAGACCATATTAAAGATAGGAATATGATATGTGTATTTAATCAAGAAATTGAAATCAATGAAAGGAAATCAAGGTCTGACGGTTTAGCTACGTTTGCATATGACGATGAAAATAGCTTAAGGGATAGTACATTAGCTTTAAATCATAGTAAAGATACACCAATTAAGGAAGAAGTGTTAAGTAATAAAGTTTCGGATATATTAGGTGAATTATTAGATGAAAACATAGACGATAGTTCTTGTAATAATGAACCCGCTCAAGTTCCTAAAAATGAAACCTCCAAAGAACCTGTTAGACTAGTCGAAGTACCATTAAAAGGGGTCATTGCGACAAGACATAAAAAACGATGTTATAAGAGGTTAGATAGATCTCGGAATATTAATGATAGACAAGCTGAAATGTTAGACAATGCTGATTACAAAAGAATAGTGCAATTACCTATAAGTAGACGTGAAAAGACACTTTTACCAGTGTACTGCCCTGATTGTAATAAATCATTTAGTTTTCAATACTTCATCACAGTACATGCCCATCTACATACCGGAAATTTACCTTTTAAATGCGAGAAATGTGAGATGCGTTTTCCAAAACGCAACATACTCAACCAGCACATGCATAAACACCTAAAGATTAAAAACAATCCATGTGATTTATGCGACAAATCATTCTTCCGTACATCTACCTTAAAACTCCATAAAATACAGGTACATTCGACCGAGAGACCTCATAAATGCGAAATTTGCGGTAAAGCTTTTAAGATCATCTTTTCTCTCCAGAAACACATCAAAATGCATAACAACGAAAAGTCCCTTGTATGCGAAATCTGCGGGAAGAGTTTCATCGATTTAGGCGCCCTGACTAATCACAAGCGCATCCATTCTAACGAGAAAAATTTCCTATGCAAGACGTGCGGAAAGGAATTCACTTATAAGAGGTCTTTGAAGGTGCATATGCAGGTGCACACCAATGAAAAGCCGTATACCTGCGACCAATGCGGCCGATCGTTCCGATTGAGCGTGATATTGAAACAGCACATGTTAATTCATACCGGAGAAAAACCGTTTACCTGTGAGATTTGCGATAAAAAGTTTAGAACTCGTTCCGTTCTAGTGCTTCACAGACGGACTCATACTGGGGAGACCCCGTATCCATGCAATCTTTGTTCGTCGGCTTTTAAGTACAGGCATCATTTGGCGAAACATAAGAAAGTGCATCACAAAGATGAATTGGTACAAAAAGAACAGGAAATATCGCAAAACGGCGTTTGAAGTGAAGAAACTTGTATTGAAATTACATGTAAAAATACAGGATGACGTTTTGTTATCAATCGGTAAGAATTGCATCTGTATTACCGATAGTGGACTTATCCGGTGGATCAACCTTGATTAAGATCGCCATCTATCTGGAGTTAGAAATATAAGCAGGAACGCCACTGTCTTATTTTAATTTAACTATTGTAATGGAACATTTTAAAATTACGAAGATTGGTAATAAGTTTCGATTTCTGTTGTGGATAAAAATTTTCAAAAATGCGAAAAAATTGACATTTTAAAATGTGCTGATGAAAAATCTTATTTCTATGTTTCGAATAAATGGTAAACATGTAATAATTACTAAGAAATATAGGTTTTACACAGCATTAAAGCTTTTATTATTTATTATTATTAAAATAAAATATTTAATATCATAAGTGAAGTTGGATATAATTTAAAACTCGTTTCGTGAGTAAATAATTTTAACGTATAAAATCCACAGTGGAATGAAAACCAAATAACACCTACTAAGAAAAAGATTATATAAAATGCATATGTAGATGTGGAATGCTTTAGAAAGTGTATCAGTATATAAAACTAAAATTATATCGCATATATTGACTCTTGTACAAATACCTCATTAGTGTCTGTGAACTATTGATATTCTGAATGTCCCAGAAACCGGCAGTATAGACAACTTAGGCAAAATATCAGTATTATATTTATGATATTTTGCTTATATACCACCAGAGACGAGATAGGACAATACCTGACTACTAATGGCTCCACGTATAGCACTACCTCCGCGGCTTGAAAGAAACTAACCACTATATGGTGTCTAGGAAACTAACAATAACAGCATTAGTACCACCCCTGTCCAACTGGAAATATGCGACGCTCCCCCCCCTACAGATATAGCTTTAAATTACGCGCCTTTTCCGATTAGCGCCTCTAGGAGTTGAGACCAGAGGTAACTCCCCACCACCGTCACAGATTTTTATTATTGAGTTGGCCATCTCTATGAGTATTATCTCTGATTAGTACATTTGTATATATATGTATTTTAGGTTATATGTCAGGTATTCAAATAAATATATTTTTCATTAGGTAATTGCACTTAAACATTAATAAATCAAAACATAATTAATTTATTAATTTCACTTATATAATGTAAGGAGAAGAGAGGAAATGGAAGAAGTAATCCTGTATATCAAACTGTATGTTTCTTATTTCTGTTATTGCTTTCCTATAAGATGAATGAAATTATCATTCTAGTTCTGTTTTAAACAGCTAAATATGCAACATGCCTATAGATATATATTAGATACTACATACATAAAACTCCAACGATGAAATCAAAAAGTACTATGATGGAACTCATCTGTAGAACTTGTCTAAAAATGAATAAGATCCGCTTCAACATATTCGAGCACTTGCAGAATAAAAAATTTGTAGCTGATATACTTATGGAATGGTTTCCTGTGAAGGTAGGTTCGTTATTCGCTAATTTCGTAAAATTAACTAGATTAATTTCGACAGATACGAAAAGATGACGGATATCCGATACATATTTGCAATAATTGCATGGAAAAGCTGAATTCCATGTATGATTTTAAAATGATGGTATTAGAATCGGATTCTAAATTAAGCAGTTTATATCCGAAAAATATAGTAGCTCAATTAGAAAAGAGTATACTTGACGATAAAGATGGCAATCTTATTAAAAATGAAGATTCCTTTGTCAAAATGGAAGATCTTGAAAGCGAAAACCATGAAATCACTGCCAACACCAATACTTTTAAAAATGGGAATAATAATGCATGCAACGTATCAAGTCCTATTAATTTAGATGAATCGCATGAAGAAGCAAAGCAAACATGTATTGATGAATGTGATATTTCTTTCAAAAGTGAAAGCAGCAAGGACAAGGATGATATGAAAGATGAAGAAAATGACTCGGATAGTTTGGGAAACATGCCCGTTGATGATGTCGGAGAATTTTCTGATAGTTCTGATGAATGTAAATCCTCGGATGAATGCTCCAGTACTAAATCAGCTCCTAAGAAGATAAAAGCTAAGAGGAACATTAAAAAGACTGCTGCAAAAGATGTAAACAAACTAGAAGGAAGACAGAAAAAGTTCGATGGTCGAAAAGCAAATAATCCCAACGAGAAACAAGCTTTGCTATTGGAAAATCCTGACGTTGAAAGGATAATCAATAGTAAAATGAGCCGGAATGAAAAGAATCATGCAAAAGTGTTTTGTAAACTATGCAATAGGACTTTTAATTTTAGATATTACGTTAGTGTCCACGCCTACGTTCATACAGGAAATTTGAGATACAAATGCGAACAATGTGATAAGTATTTTCCCAAGTCCTTTTTCTTAAAGCAACACATGAACACCCATGCGATTAAGCAATACGCTTGCGAGGAATGCGGTAAAATGTTTGCGACAATGGGTTTATTGCAAGTCCATAAGATTACGCATTCGGATCAAAAACCTCACATTTGTACCGTGTGCAATAAAGCTTTTAAGTGGAGGACGACCTATAACAAGCACTGCTTAACACATACAGATGCAGTAAAGAAGAGCTACATCTGCGAGCAATGTGGGAAATCCTATAGTGAGAATAGCAGCTTGATCAAGCATAGGAAGACACACAATCCACTCAAGAATTTCATCTGCAGTGTTTGTAATAAGGGTTTCAATTCGAAGATACTTCTGAATTCTCACGTAAGGCGACATTCCGATAGGAAAAAGCACGTCTGCACCGAATGCGGGAAAGAGTTCACCGAAAGATCCGTGCTACTATCTCATATCTTAATCCACACTGGAGAGAAACCGTTTCAATGTAAGATCTGTAATAAGAGCTTCAGGCAGAGGAGTGTGTTGCGGTTACATATGCGAACTCATACGGGGGAGATGCCCTTTCCTTGCGCCCTGTGCGAAAGAACTTTCAGATATAAGCATCATATGCAGACGCATATGACGAAAGAGCATTCGGTTGAAGGATCTAAAGTGACTGAAGGTGTGAAGTGATCTGTTGCAAACTGATACAAAAGAAAGCACTGTGTGCAACGCTCCGATTTGGTATTTATTGAAAGGCTAGGTTATAAATAATTTTTTGTGCTTTTATGTATTAAACATGTAAATAAAACTAAATTTTTAATTCTATTGTATGAATATAGTCATGTACAAAATACGAGTTTCTTCGCGAATTCATATATCATTTTGAGCCAGCGATCTACTAGAAAGATTATTTTTTCTGTTATGAATAAAATGAGATTTCCTTTCTTTATATGTATATTAAGCTTGAAGCTTTTATATTACAGTATTAATTCAACAAACGACATCCGGCTTTTGTGTGTTCTATAGAAATTAGCTATAGTTACAGCCTCATCTTATGTAAAAGTTGATGGTAGCTCAACTAAAGATAAATATGAGAATGAGGAAGCCTTATTCACTCTGTGTTTATAGGGGATTCCCGTGTTCCACTTACTCCTATAGTTATGTTAGTTAAGTTTATGAATACTATTTTATTATCATCATTGGCGTAGTAGCGTTCTAGAGCATAGGAGGTGTGCTATTATTATTTCTATTCTTTTCAAAATAAAGTATTTGTTTCATTCTAGTTTATTGAAAATCATAAATATTTATATTTTTCTTTATTTGGGGATACATGAGCAAGTATGTTTTGAAACTAAATAAACTCTTTTATTATGAAATACCTCCAAAATCGTTACTACCAAAACAAAATTTTAAAAAATAAATTGGAATGTCACACAAAAAAAATATGTCATGTAAAATTAATAGGAAATGATTTGAAAATATAGCGTCATCTATAAATTGGAAGCTGTATGATATGAGCAAAATTAGATTAATTATCTTATAGGTTACCTCCAACCTCCTTTGTTTGTTTATATTTTGTACTTTTATATAAAAATGTAAATTAAATTTTTTCTCCAAGCAATAATCAGAATATATTTTCTGAAAATAAGGCCGTTTACATGTAATTGCTTTTTTTTAAGTAATGGCAAGTGCAACACCAAATCTAAGATTAAGAGGTAACATATTGGAATTAGTATGCAGGATTTGTTTGAAAATGCATAAGGAACGATACAATATCTTTGAGCATTCAGAGAATAGTAAATTACTAGCCGACATGATTATAGAGATCATATGTGTACAGGTATTACTGCTTACATTTACACTTTTAAAATGTAACTTTTGAAATGTACGTAGGTGCTAAAGGATGACATCTTCCCAAAAACTGTCTGCAGTAACTGTTTGGGAAAATTAAATGAGGCATATAGCTTTAAAATGTTAGCTGTTGAATCAGATTTAAAACTACAGAACTTCTCTCAAAATAAATGTGTGCACAATGAACAGGAGAATGAGAACAATTTAAATGTAAGTTTGCTATTTAGAGAAGAAGCTGCTGAAGTTAATAATGCCGAAGAAGTACATTTTAAGATTGCAGTGAAGGCAAACGATGCTGGTAGAAATACTTTATTGGATAGGACTCATGTGCAACAATATTTTTCCATAATTAATGCGCTCGGTAAACAAAATGGTGATTGTGCAGTTTCTATGAAAAGTAGTTTAACGATAGAAGATTGGGATCGTATAGATGGGGATCCTTTAAAAGAAATGACAGAGACAAATAAAAATGAGGAACCGGAATCTGATTTAGTGAATGTCGCCGATGATGTGTCATCGGATATCTCCAGTGAATCTTCTGACTCGGAAGCTGGATCATCGTCTGCTGAAGATGAAATTTTGGATGGTAAGAGTGATAAAAATGATAACGTAGCTCAAGATAGTTCTGCAGAATTACCTCGGGCTCAAATATTAGAAAAACAACCTCTCACAAAGCAACTAACTAGAAAAGAGAAGCTTTCGAAAAGGTTCTATTGCAAGCTTTGTAATAAAATGTTTAGCTATCATTATTATTATTTAGTCCACGTAAAGGAGCATAACGGGAATACTCCTCATAAGTGTGATGTATGCGGTAAGAGTTTCGTGATCAAATGCATGTTAACGCAGCACAAACAATCGCATGTGACCAATAAACAATTCTCGTGTGACGTTTGCGGGAAAAATTTTAAGCTAATGAATGGACTCAAAACGCATCAGGTTGTTCATTCGGAGGACAGGCCGTTCAAGTGCGATGTATGCGATAAATCGTTTAAACTGGAAAGTGTCTTAAAAACT
This sequence comes from Trypoxylus dichotomus, assembly GCA_023509865.1. Classification (NCBI taxonomy): domain Eukaryota; kingdom Metazoa; phylum Arthropoda; class Insecta; order Coleoptera; family Scarabaeidae; genus Trypoxylus; species Trypoxylus dichotomus. Next base: position 58,858,620 of record CM042078.1, read on the forward strand.
CATACGTTAAGGCATAACAACATTAGACGTCATGTTTGCGAGATGTGCGGCAAAGCGTTCATCGATCGGAGCGGTTTGTTGAAGCACAAAGCAACCCATAACATAGGAAAAAATTTCACGTGCTCGGTCTGCGGGAAAGACTATAAGACGAAGGCTTGTCTGGACAGGCATCTGAAGATGGTGCATTCCGGGATAAAATCGCACGCTTGTGATCAATGCGATAGACGTTTTAGTGATGGCGCGCTTCTAAGACAGCACATCCTGATTCATACCGGTGATAAACCTTTCGCTTGCGAAATATGCGGTAAAACTTTCAGACAACGTTCTTGTATCCCAAGGCATATGAGGATTCACACGGGTGAAACTCCTTTCCCATGTAAAATATGTCCATCTACTTTTAAATTCTCGCATCATTTATTAAATCACATGAAAGTCCATCATAAAGATGTACAACAGGAGTAATCAAACTCGATATTTTTTCCAATGTTGCGATGTTGACGTCTCATAACATTTTTTATCGTTATATCTACCGGATCTACGTAGCGAATTATTTAAATTAATTATTCCCACCTTTAGTACATGAATCTGAAATTCACAATTTAAATATATTATCACAGGTGATCTAGCAATAAGCACAGTTGTAGAATATTTAGTCTAGTCCAAACATTCGAACCAATTGAAATGCCTAATCTTTATTGACGTCACAAAAAACCCGAACCGTTATTTCTTTCCAACTCATTGAACCGATGATATAACGTTTAACAATCACATAATCTCGGCACAGAGTTTGATTTGACTTTTTAGTTTAACGGAAAATGTTAGATGCATCTGTAGCATGATTGTTTATTTTATTTGTGAATGAATGAATAATACTGTATACACAGGCCTAATTAGACATTTTTAAATTTTGTGACTGACTTAAGTTGGTAATTCCCGAAATAAAGGGGATATTCGCAATACTTACTTACATACAAACTTAAGTAACTCAGGAAATTTAAAAATGTATTCTTGCCACATTTTTGAAAGAAAAACTGCAACGTTTACGCAGTTTTTTATATGTATTATTCCTCTATAGTGGCACTAAAGTCAGGGCAAAGATTACTAAAATAAATGTTTAAAATTCAAGATCATGATTAAAATCAGTGTTAGAGTTTTAGGGAAAAAGTTTTTGAGATTTTAAAATGCCATTTCTTTAGAAATGCCAATTGTGAAAGATCGCTCGGAAAAAAGTTGATATTTAAAGGTTTAGAAAGTAAACCTATTGTTATTGAAAAAATCGTACTTATAAAAATTGGTGATGTTTACTTTTATAAGTCTTATAGCGTTGAAAATGTAAGATATGTATAATAAATACGTAAAAAGTATTTTTATTTAAAATAACGTTACTTAAGTATTTTGTATAAAAAATAAATATTACATTGTTTATGAAGTTTTATTTATGTATATGAACTTAATTTTTCTATTTTATTGTTGCATTAAGAAAATTAAACTTCGTATGCCACTCTATTCTACTTTCCATGTTAATTTGGTGGTAGCATTGAGCCAATTTCAGTGGTGTAATATATAGTGCCCTCCCCACTAAAGGGTAAGTTTGACAGTGAGCGAACGTTATTTATTTCCTAATTCACATTTTATAATATATTTGGGAGAGTATTTGTAAGTTATCTGATGGTAGAACTACTTATTCGAACAAAGTTATTCGAAATGACGATGACACGTAATTTAATTTCTTACATAAAGCAAGTAATAAAAAACGTCCATAAATTAGAACAATCAATAAGAGAAATTATTATACATGAAGTTAGTAATGATGATTGAAAATTTAGCGCCATCTACAAGCTGAAAACTACGTGATGATCCTTGAAGACCTGACATTTTTCACTATAGTAGTCATCTTTAGTTATTTTATAGGTTATCTCTAGTTTTCCTTGTATATTTATATTTCGTGTTGTGACAGTGTTTCGTACTTTCTATGCGAATTATGAAAATGCAAATTAAACGTTCTTCGTTCGATTAAGTCAAGAAGATGATGAATTAAAAGAAATTACCCTCTAAAGATAAGGCCAAGAAGAGTTAATTATTTGCTGATAATTCCTCTTTCAGAAATAATGGCAGCCGCGACAGCAAATCTTAGATTAAAAAGTAACATATTGGATTTGGTATGCAGGATCTGTTTGAAAATGCATAAGGAACGTTACAATATATTCGAGCATTCCGAAAACAGCAGGTTACCAGCTAATATGATCATGGAGCTCATGTGCATACAGGTAAATGTTACTTTTAGCATTCAATGTGTAACTTTTTAAATATACGCAGGTATTAAAAGATGACAGCTTTCCGAAAACTATCTGCAAAAACTGTTTAGGCAAATTAAACGAGGCGTATAATCTTAAAATCCTAGCCCTCGAATCGAATATAAAACTGCTTAATTTCTGTCGAAGTAAGACTGTGGGGAATGATTCGGATGAGGAGAAAAGCTTAAATGTAGCTTTAGATGTAAAAGAAGAGCCAACGGATGTTAAAGTTGAGAATATTACTGAAGAAGTACATCTTAAGACTGCAAGAAAAGAAAACGAAAAAAAAAGTACAAGTGCAGAGGAGAATTCTGCTGAAATCAATGAAGTTGATAAGGAAAATGATACTCAGGTAGCTACTGCAAAAAATGTTTCAGTGAAGGATTCAGATTCTTTAGGAGAAACCACTTTAAGCGAGGACGCAACCAAAACAGATGAAAATGAGAAACAGGGATCTGATTCATCTAACGATTTAAATACTGATAACGTATCTTCTGATATTTCAAGCGAATCATCTGATACAGAATCTGAATCATCATCTAGTGAAAACGAAACTCCACATAATCCAGGGTTACCTCACGAAAAGGTTGAATTGCCTAAACGTAAACGAAGGTTAGTTAGAAGTTCCGTAAGAGGTAAAATATTCGATAGCCAACAATTTACGAAGCCATTGAGTAGGAAGGGGAAGTTTCGCTGCAAAATTTGTGACAAATCGTTTAGCTACAACTATTACTTAGTTCATATACGGCAGCATGCTGGGAATGCCCCTCATAAATGTGACGTATGTGGTAAACATTTCGTACTCAAAAGTATATTGAAACAGCACAAACAATCGCATGCAACTGATAAACGATTTTCTTGCGATGTATGCGGGAAAACCTTTAAAATATTGGCAGGGCTAAAAATGCATCAGTTCGTCCATTCGGAGAATAGACCATTTAAGTGTGACGTATGTGGTAAATTGTTTAAACAGGAGACCAGCTTAAGAATTCATACGCTGAGGCATAAGAATATCAGACGTCACGTTTGCGAGATCTGCGGCAAAGCGTTCATCGATCGAAGTGGATTACGCAAGCACAAGGAGACTCATAACGATGAGAAAAGTTTTACATGCTCCGTCTGTGGAAAAGGATTTAAATCGAAGGTGAATTTGGATTGTCACCAGAAAGTGCATACCGGGATCAAATCGCATGCATGTAATCAATGCGACAAGCGTTTCGGCGGAAGTGAACAGCTTAAACAACATCTCCGGATCCATACCGGAGCGAAGCCATTCGCTTGCGAGATATGCGGTAAAACATTCAGACAACGTTCCTGTCTCCCTAGACATATGCGAATTCATACGGGGGAAACCCCATTTCCGTGCAAAATATGCACATCTACGTTTAAATTCTCGCATCATCTACAAAATCACATGAAGGTACATCATAAAGATGTACCACAAGAGTAGGTAATCGATTGTATTGAAATGGAACAAAGGAGGAGCGACTCAGAAAATTGCGACATTTTAGAGATCTTTTAATTTATTATTTTACCGTTTAAGGCCGATAACAACTACAAATATTTGTGTATACCTATTAAATATAGCAAAATATTGCGAAAGAATATCGATTATGTGTAAAATTATATATGTAATATATGTGTAATAAGTGATGTTATATTATGATATTGATGTTATATTAATTAATTATTTTTCGTAGAAATAAATATTACATCGTTTACAAACTATTTTTTAGATCAATAATTCTCATTCTCTTTATTTTAATTCAAGAAACTTTGAACAAGTTCTTTGTTTTTAAAAAAATTATTTTTCACCAACGCATTAACATCCTTTAGTTTCTTTCAGGATAATAGATGGCAGTATACATCAAATTTAAAGAGTTTCTTCAAAAGCCAAACAGAGTGCGCGCATCGCAGTACGGAATGTGCTTTGTTTGGTCTTATTACCCTAAAAAGCATTTGAAAATTCGTCAAAATTTCGCCCATCTTAGATTTGGTTCAAGGCTCACCGAATGATGTTTCCAATCACACAGATTGTGATTTTAAAATCCAAATTGGCAGAAGAGGTCTAATCTGGACGGAATTCGTTTCCAAAGATTTGAAAACATGTGGAAAGTATAATGGCTATTGCTAAATCAGCTTCTAATTTTAGAATATTAAGTATTTCACGGTGATGGATAATTTTCCTATAATCTAGTCATCAAAATCTTCAGTTGCATATGCATTTTGACATATTTTAGATAACTTCGATTTTTCGCAAAAAACCTAAGAAAAATTTGTCAAAACTTCGGTCATCTTGGATTTGGTTCAAGGCTCATGGAATGATATTTTCAATCATACGGAATACGATTTTGAAACCAAAATTGGCGCAAGAGAACTAATTTAAAGGGAATTCGTTTCTAAAGATATGAAAACATGTGCAAATTCTTGTGGGAACTTAAAGGATCTTTTGACAACTTTGTTTTAGTATGAGAAAATCTGAATCCTTGTCAATAACACTTTCAAATTTTCGTATTACACTTTCATCTTTTTCACCTTCCGCCGTACACAGGTGTGAGTGAATATCATCCACAATTTGAACAGAATCCACAAACGATATCGAATTATTTTGTTTGTTGTTTTTCAATTCCCTCCTCTAATTTGCTTTAAGTATTATTCGATTTAAATGTAATATATTATATTTATGTCCTAACGCATTTATTCTTAATTTCTTCCAAGTCGCACAGATGGCGATTGACGTGGAACCATTAGTAGCTGGAGATTGTCCTATTGTATTGTTTCTAATCCCATGTTCTAGTTTATGGCAACAAATTTATAGATGGCACAATTCATTACAAATATCAGGTTTCTGTGTTATCTATTATGAGCAAAAATAAAAGTTGAAGCGTTGACAAAAATATATTTTCCGAACAATATGTACAATTTTAAATAAATACGTGTAAGTAAAAATTAATTTATATTATTTTTATTCGTAACAACTATTTGCGAGAAAGGAAAAATATTAAGTGCCATCTTCGATGAAGTAGACGAAAGAAACGACCGAAATATTATTTTGACAGCTTCCGCTCTATATGTGTTAACCTAAAAATTCAAAATGTGATTATTGTAATATATTCGCTAAAACAATAAGGTGAAATAAATAGATATTAGTTCTTTATACAATCATGGAAAATCCTATATATATTTCGAGTTCTTGTAACCCAACCGTTGGTGCCGCACATTGGGGTAAAAATAACCTAATTTGTTACGGTTCTTGTAACGCAGTTTTTATCTATAACCCGAAGGTAACACGAAACATACTCTCTTATATTATTGTTATGCTATATTCAACCACCTAGAGTTTGTTTGTTTTCATTTCTTCTGCAGATAGGTGGTGGTAGAGTTATTAAATCCTTAATCAAACACAAGGATCGTGTCAACACAGTTAAGTGGATTGCAGGCAACGAAGATGAAACCGAATTGGTATCCGGATCTTCAGATAATACAGCTATTGTTTGGACACTTGAAGGCGACGAATATGTTCCATTTGTATTGAGTGGCCATGAAAGTAACGTAAATGTTGTGGATGGGTTATACTTGGATAACGCTAGCAAACACTTGATTATTGCAACCGGCTCTGCTGATTCTACGATTAGAATATGGATTAGACATTTTACACAAGGTATTCAATTACGATATATATATGGATTTCTTTTGTTAAATTCTATAATTTTTAGAGAAATTTGTGGAAAGTCAAATCATAAATTTGGGTTATGGTATATGTTTGGCAGCGAAATTTACATTTTTAAATTGTGGGACCTTGTTATTAGCGACTGCTTTAGATGACTCAAAAATACATTTGTATGTTGATGAAAATCTAGAAAATAAAAACTTCTCCGAAGCTACAATTATTACAGGTTACAATGATTGGGTTAGAAGTATAGACTTTACCAAGGACGGTATGAGATATTTCTAACTTCACTGTATTTATTACATACTATTTATTTTAGGCTCTGACTTGTTGTTAGCATCAGCTTCGCAAGATGCTTCGATACAATTATTTAGAATTAAAACTAACGATGATAATGAAGGAAAATTCACAATAAAAACTTCGAGAGCTGAACACCAAATACATTCTGAGTCGGTGATCTTTGGTCACGATGGATGGATTTATTCAGTACATTGGAATCCATACTCCTTGAAGCTGCTCTCAGCCTCCATAGATAAAACGCTCATTATTTGGGAGTATAACAAGTCAGTAAGCTTGTGGTTAGAAACTACTAGATTGGGTGAAGTTGGTGGAAATACTCTAGGATTTTACGGAGCAATGTTTGGACCTGATGGAGAAAGTATTTTAGCGTATAGTTACCATGGAGCATTCCATCTTTGGAGAATCAACAAGACGGAGATCTGGACACCCATGGTTACAGTGAATGGCCATTTCAATGAAGTTGTAGATATTGGATGGGATCCGGAGGGATTATTTTTAGTAAGCATTTCAACTGATCAAACCACTAGAATACATGCGCCCTGGAAAAATGAAAATCATGAGGTAAAAACATGTTTTTGCTAAACTATAAGCCATTTAATTTGTTTTGAATTTATGAACAGGTGACTTGGCATGAAATAGCCCGTCCGCAAGTACATGGTTACGATATGACTTCCCTAGCTATTCTTTCGAGGTATAAATTCGTCTCCAGTGGAGATGAAAAGGTTAGCCGTGTATTTCAAGCACCCGAAACGTTTATTCAAAATTTTAAGAGGATATGTAGAATCAGAAGTAATTCCATCGGTAATGTTTGCGTATGAATTTAAATATTTTGCTCCGTTTTATGTAATCATTTTATTACAGATACTGGAAGCCTTCGCCTTCCAAAAGGTGCATCAGTACCATCGTTGGGTCTTTCCAACAAAGCTGTTTACGAAAGCGATAATATAGTTCAAGCAACACCCAGAAGTAACAAAGAACCCTATCCAGAGGAGTCCCATTTCACTGCTACGGAAATGTATGGTATGGCTGTATTTATTATTAAGATTTCCTATTATTGCTTAATCGAACATTTTAGCTCCACCAACTGAAGAAACGTTAATTCAAAATACATTATGGCCTGAAATACAAAAATTATATGGTCATGGTTATGAAGTATACGCATTAGCAGCCAGTAACGATGGAAAATTAGTAGCTTCGGCTTGTAAATCTACAACACCCGAACACGCTACCATCCTATTATGGTAAACAATTTAAGAGCATATTTTTGAGGATGCGATATGAAGTATTTCATTTTCAGGGATACGTCATCATGGACACAAATACAAAAGCTCATCTCACACACACTAACCGTAGTTCAAAT